>OX387217.1:11064833-12264833 GCA_947561695.1 Tyria jacobaeae
CTACATAAAAAAAGTGCAACCGTGTTAAAAATGTAAAGCTTTACTTAAAAACCTCTCTTTTTCCTTGTTTAATTAGCTTCTAGTTTCCACTCTAACGTCATACATTCATGTACTTGCGCATTATAATTCCGTGTCAGTAAGACCTTAAGTGGTTCTCAATGGGATAGCTCCTTGTGTTTAAACAAAAAAATATGTTGAAATATGGAAGCGTGGTCAAGAAGTATTTTTTTTTAATAAGTAGATATCTAATCAAAAAAATTCTGAGCACCAACCAATTCACCATCTTCTAATCCTTGTCCCCCATCCGAACCGATCCCATCTTTACGGACTCGTAAGTTCACCACGCTTACAAAATACTTATACCTAAGGCAGGTAACATTTATGTTATAAATAATTCGTCCTTTGCACCGGATGCCATGGAAAAGAGCAATAACAGCATTTGTAACAGAAACAAACCTAAATTCGACGTCAAATCTTTTTGCAGATACATTTTGTAAATGCGTTTAATTAGCCCATCAAAACTTTTGACCAGTGATCTTTTTGCAAGGGTTAGTCCTGTGACACTCCGATTCCATGTAATCAAGGTTATAAAAATTCTTGTAATATCTAGTAAATTCTATTTTAAACGACTAGTCTCAAAATTGGTAAGAAATTGCATTGATGATAGGAACCTATATCTGTCCTATAAATCTGTTGAGGACTATTACAACTGAGAGGGGTACCAACCCGAAAAGTTATGTTAGGACTTTGGAACAAGTCAGGCTAAAGTTGTTTATGGGCTCTCTCTCACGTGTATATTCAAGACCCGGCTATGTCAAGTATTTCGACAGAAAGAAACAGTCTATAAAAATATGATTGCCGTGTTGGTTAATGTGATCATGCCTTATGTATAGTATCGTTTATTAAGTCTGGGAATTCAACCACAGAGAATCTTATGCCATCACACGCTCTAGTCCATGGATGAACCATAGAGGTAGTATTTTGAAGCTGCCAGTGTGTTCTCTATCAGCCATATTGAATTTTGTTGTGCTTCGATAACATTGTGAGCACGTGGATTGTTGGATAAAATTTAGTGAAATTTGGCAGTATTATCAGTTAACTATAACATTTGGCTTGTACTCATTTTTATTTATAACGTGGAGATATATTTTATTCGATATCTAAGTAAGTATCATTACATTTAAGTAGCCGGCTTTAAGATTCCACATTTAGATCACGAAGCATGTAGTGTACGTGCAAGCTTCCTATGTAGAGTTCTAAAATAGTACCAAAACATTTAATTTGCCAATTGCATATTGAAATAATACACGGTAAACAATAATGTTTAAGATGTTGACATAATTTTAATTGCGTAACCTTTCATTTACGGTTCCACATTTGCTTACGTGTTGCTCGTGAAGGTTTCTATAAATTGCTCGTGACCCTCACCGGACTACATTTCTAAAAACTGGCGTTCTGAAAACGATCAGTGCCACATGGTTGTGAAGGTATTATTAGCGTTGTCCAGAAAGTAGGTACCTTAGTAATAGCATGTTCATAACTGTATGTAATAAAAAGTCTGACTGTAATTTTAATAGAAAGTCCATGTGTTGCTTTATTTTTGCTACCGGGCCCGGTGACATTGTATTTACACTACTAAAAGTGGATATGAAATTTATAATACGAAATCGTAATTTTTAGGTACTATTTACAGTTACTGTTTCCTAGTGGGATAGTAAATAATCGCGAGGGACAATACCCTATTTATTGATATTATGTACATGCAGCATACACAATCAAACTGTTTATCTTTATATACCTACTTTTAGGTATCTAGTTATCTAAATGTCTATGATAAAAAAATATTACAATTCTTGAGTCTATTGGAGGAAAACACAAAAGTATGTCATGCTTATCTTTCAACTGTAAATATAGTGTTTGCAAAAATAGTCAATGCTGTTAAGTAGGTATCTAACTTATATTATTTTTAATAATTAGTAAAAGTATATTAGTTTGTGTATTTATTGGAACTATAGCTATTTTTATTGATTTTATTTTGTTTATGTTTTATACCTATAAACAACAACATAATATACAGGTTAATTTCACATTTTTGTACAATAAAAAAAATGTTACAAAAGTAATTCATCATTAAATATGTCAACTGTATTTAATTAAATTTAGATATTATCATTTCATATAAGTATATAAAATAAGTTTTTATTAAAAAGTCAAATATTTTTATATGCTAATAATAATTAAAATCAAATTGAATTATAGAATTATCATTATTTGTACAGGTCTCACTGAAATTGCATTTTTATACTGTATAGAACATATAAGCATTGCTCTGTAGAAATTTTAATTATTCTTATAAAACAAGTTTTAGGGACGTGAATACTTAAAGATTATATCAATAATATTTTTTTCTTTTAGATTGTTCTTATAAAAGTGGCTAATCACAATGGCCCCTTGTCGTCAACTTCTTATGTGGTCAGTCCCATCCATAGCTGTTTTACTGGGAATATTTTGGTTCAGGAAAAAAAGAGAATATGCAAAATCTGACCCGGGTGGAAGAGAAAAACTAAAAAGTTTGAAAGAGGAGCTTGCTGAAGCTCTAAATGCTCAGGCTGAAGCTAAAAAAGTTTCTCCATTGGGCAAGGCAGAAAGATCCATTATTAAATCTGCTCCCATAGACATTATTCCGAATGGAAGTAATTCACAAAAGTCTTCTCCATTAGATTTGACCGATGAGGAATTTGACTTAGAAATTGAAAAAATTATTAGGAAAAAGTCTATTGAAAAGAAAAAAAGGATGTCAGCTGGTTTTGACAAGTTTTGTTCTATGAGCTTGAGCTCTAAAGAACCAGTCAGAGAGCCATCCATTGTATGTTCTACCCTTCCAACAGCTATTGGTTGCTGTGCAAAGAATACTTACCTATCACCAAGTAAGATTATTAAGTGCAGTGCTAACATTGTTAATGCACAAGAAGTGCCTGGCAAATCACCGGAAGGATTTGTACAGCAAGATAGTACAATATTAAAAACATCTGTATCTGAAATTAACAAAATTGAAGACACAAACAAAGTTGATATAGAGGATTCAAATAAACATAATATTCATTTAGTTGATGAACCTAAAGATAGCAATGAAAATGAAAACAGATTTTCTACAGCACAACGTAGACGTATCTCTGAAAGAGATTCTGCAAATCATAGTCCTGTAGATCCTCTGCTAGCTAGTCCATCAATGTGCCACTTTTCAGATAACCACAGTGAGGTAATGTTTTTCTCTATATCTTATTTAATACTCTATAATGCATACTAAAACCATATGCATATGCATGCATAACACAGATCTATACTTACCAAAATATTTTCAGGGTTCAAGTGACAGTGGTAAAGGATGTTCAGAGGCAGCTAGTCCTCCTCCAGCAAACTTAAATATAGTTCCTTCTGAAAGTGCACTTAGAATACATCAATTTGTAATATCACAGAGTCTTGTAGGACTTTTAATAGGCAAACATGGGTCTTTTGTTACACAAATTAAAGCCAAAACAGGGGCAAGTGTATATGTTCGGAGACATCCAGATTCAGTTAAACAAAAAATATGTGCAGTAGAAGGTAACAAAACTAAACTTATTTACATTAATTCCAAAACATTAAAAATACATATAAACTTTAACTTTAATAATTTTAGGAACTCAAAGTGAAATTGAAGCAGCCTTAGAAATGATTAAAGAAAAGTTCCCTGAAAAGAAATTCCCCAACTTTTCTTTACAAGAAATTAGTGCAGAATTATATCAGAGATTGGTACCATTAGTGCCAGAATTTCTACAAGTAAGTCATTCTCATTACTTGAAATAATAATTATTTACACAATAACAGAGCAGTTCATGTTCCATCCTATTCTTTCAAGTCTTTAAAGTTGATCCGCCTAGTTCGCCAATCCATGGGTAAGCCATGTCTAGGGAAGCATGACTAGGGCAAGCAAGCCTAGTTGCAAGCGTGCCGAATATGCCCTGGGACTTGGTGAACACAAAATTTATGGCTAGCCTTATCTTAGCACCTGGGGCTCTGTTGGTATGGACTAAATTCCCTAGCTACTCGTGAGAACGCAATGGTTTTGCAAAAAAAAAAAAAATATGGCGGGTATGTGGTTCGCAACCCAGAGGAGGGATGAAAGATAAAGATTGGATGATGTATGTCAGTTGATGTAAGGAAAACAAATTGGTTCGCAACCCAGAGGAGGGATGAAAGATTAATTGGATGATGTATGTCAGTTGATGCAAGGAAAACAAATTGATGTGTTGTGCGTAAACGAGATGATGCGGAAGGGATGTGGCTCCACAAAACATGGAACCTATACAATATACTGGGTTGGTGTACTTGACACCAGTCGAGCCTGTCAAGGTGTTTGACTCCTCCTATCGGAAGGAATGGCTGAGTGTGTGACTGAATTTAAAAGTGTGAGTCCCAGTCTTCTGTGGATGAGAGTGAAAGTTGGACTCATCCGAATGTTCATTTTGGGTGTTTATGTACTTACAGATGAGCGTTCGGGCGGGTCCTTTAATGAGCGCAAAGAAAGGGAGTACTTTTTGGATGGTGTGAGGGATGTTTTAAGTGTGAGTATAATGAGAGAGTTGTAATGTTAGGTGATTTTAATGGTTGAGTAGGAATTGAGAGGTTTTAAAAATGTTTTAGGCAAATTTGGTGAATGGAAATAGGCAGAGTTTGTTAAAAATTTGTGTAAAAAGGAAACTTATTGTGATAAAACACAATGTTTAATCACAAAGAGATTCATGTGTACACTAGAGAAGAGGTATGTTCTGGAAGTATGATAGATTTTGTAATTGTCGACGAAAGGCTAAGAAATAAAGTTATGGATACCAGGGTATACCGGGGTGTTGGTATCGACACAGATCACCATCTAGGGACTAGGACTCTAATCGATGGCAATACCGAGTAACTAAACAAGAGACTCTTAGAGCGAGTGAAAGTAGAAAACTTACAGAATTAAACTTCAGGAAGAATTTCGTATGAATTTGAATGATCGGTTTGATGGTATAGATGAGATACAAGAATTGGAAGGTTTGTGGGATACGTTTAAAGATAAAGCTGTGAATGTTGCTGTTGAAGTATGTGGTGTATCCAAAAGAAGGAGAGGAAGAACGCAGAAGAGTAAATGGTTTGATAAGGAAGTGGGTAAAGTTATATTAGAAAATAAAAATGCATGGTTGGAGTGGCTAGCAGCAAAAACTAGCAAGAGAATAGGAAATGTGACGGATGAATGCGTACAGGATAAAAGAGAGCTTTATAAGCAGTTAAAAGGAAAAGTGAAAATAGTCGTTGATAAGAAGAAGAATGAATGGTCAGACGCGTTGGACCAAGAGTTAACTGATAACTTTAGGTCTAATGTAAAATTGTTTTGGAAGTCCATAAAAACTGCTTGTGGAAAGTCAGCCAACTCGGAACTTGGCTCGGAATTAGGAGTGAAAGTGGTGATTTGATGAATGAAGAAGGAAGTGTGCTAAAGAGATGGAAGCAATATTTTGAAAGTTTATTTGAAAAAGGACAGCACGCTGATTGCAATGGAGTTGAGCACGATGTGAGTGAAAGCGAAATTAATGTAAATAAAATAATGGAAGCAATGAAAAGTTTGAAAGTAGGAAAGGCTGCGGGGTGTTACCGAATTACAACCGAGATGCTCAAAGCTGGAAAAGGTGTAATTGTGAACTAGCTGTACCGCCTCTTCAACCTTTGTTGGACGAACGGCCGAGTGCCAAGTGATTGGTGCAAGGCTGTAATCGTGCCGGAGTTTAGGGGAAAACCACCGGGGTATCAGCCTCCTAAGCGTGGTAGGAAAAGTGTATGCAAAGGTATTAATTGAAAGGGTAATGAAAGGATATGCAAGGTTTTCTCC
Source organism: Tyria jacobaeae (assembly GCA_947561695.1). Taxonomy (NCBI): domain Eukaryota; kingdom Metazoa; phylum Arthropoda; class Insecta; order Lepidoptera; family Erebidae; genus Tyria; species Tyria jacobaeae. Next base: position 11,070,736 of record OX387217.1, read on the forward strand.
TTGCGAAGCATAACCGAAAAGTTTTAGGCAGTAAGACAAAAAAGTTCACTTCGCATTCGTGGATTTGAAGAAAGCCTACGATTGAGTGAAGAGGTATGAATTGTGGAGGGTTTTATCGGTGAATGGGGTGAACATCGAACTGATCTGAGCACTGAAACGGTGCCTACACTGATTAGTTTAAGATTGTAAAAGGTCTTAGACAGGGATGTGAAGCTTCGCCATGGCTGCTTAACTTATTCATTGATGATTGTCTAAAGGAAATAAAAGAGAAAAATGTTTCTTGAGAATGAATGGGTTACTCAAATGTCTCCTATATGCTATATGGTCATCCACCAAGTAATACTTGCGTCATCAGCTGAGGAGTTACAGGAGATGGTAACAAACATGCATGGGGCATTGAAAGAAAGGGTGTGAAAATTAATGTGAGCAAGACGAAAACTATGGTTTTTGAAAGAGATTAAAATAAAACGTTTTGTGAAATTATGATAGGCGGTAAAAAAGTGGAACAAGTGGATGAATTTGTATATCTGGGATCAAAGTTTACTGTGGACGGAAAGTGTGATGGTGATATAGAACAAAGAGTAAGTGCGGGTAATGCGATCAATGGCGTATTGCATACTTTTATGACCAGCCACAGAGTCTCAATGAAGGCTCGCGTAGCTGTGCATAAAGGTGTGTTGGTGCCAACACTTATGTATGGTAGCGAAAGTTGGGTATGGCAGAAGAAGCACGAAAGTTACACGTTATTGCGGAGTATAGCTGATGTGAAGTTGAGGGACAGAGTGAGGAATAGTGTGATAAGTGATCAGTGTGGTGTGAAAGAGTATGTAGTGACTAAAATAGAAAAAGCATGCTGTACTGATTCGGTCATATAGAAAGGATGAATGAAAGAAGATTGAAAAAAGGTATTTATATGGCAGAGGTAAATGGAGTTGTCGGAAGAGGAAGACCTAGGCGAATGTTTTTGGACCAAGTTATAGACAATCTAAATTTCAGGCAAGGCCAGGTCAAAAGTAAAAGTACCTTTAACCGACGAGCCTGTATGCGAAACGGGGTATAAGTTGATGAAGCGAGAAAGGTATGTCAGAATCGTAGCAAATGGTAGGAAGTGGTCTCTGCCTACCCCTATGGGAAAGAGGCGCGATATTATGTATAATTTTATATTAAAAAAAGTTATTTTTAAATTTATACTTGATTTGAATTCATTTTACATACTTCTGCCTACGCCTTAGTATACAGGCGTGAGTAAGTATGTAAAAGATTTTTTTTTAGTTTTTTTTTATGGACACTGCTTAATATGTTAGTTGCAGCTTGTTGAATCTGTAAACAATGACACAATAATGACGTGCTTGGTGAGCGCCGGACATTTCTTCCTACAACAACCTCTACACCCAACCTTCCCATCGCTGCATGCACTCCATCGTCTCATGGCAGCCACCTATCAAGACCCTGAAGTACCATCACTGCCGAGTCCAGTAAAAGGTAACATATTGTTCTATGGTACAAGCTCAACATGTGTTCTCACATCTTACAAATATACATATATACATTATACATTATATCATTGTCTCATAACCTGCAAAAATTTGTTAATTGCTGGACTGTAATAGTTGGCATTCTTTTCCCTCTGTAAAAAAACTCCTGTTAAATAAATAGACCAGTAACATAGATTGTATTAAATATGTTCATTTACAGAGGGTTCAATTTGTGCTGCCCCAACTGAAAATAACTGGTACCGGGCTCAAGTGATTTCAACTTCGGAGGAGAATGACACATCTGTTGTCAAACTAGTCGACTTTGGCGGTTATCTCACAGTGGATAATGATCAACTGAAACAAATCCGCTCTGACTTCATGACATTACCGTTCCAGGCTACAGAAGCCATTCTAGCTTTTGTAAAACCAGCAAATAATGGTAAGTAATATTTATTGTAACACAATTGCTAATTAAGTGTGATCCTGCTATAGTTTTAACATGTTACCCGTGTACCTTTGAGAACCACTTCTTTTACAAAGCCACAAGCACACAGGCTACAGAAGCCATTCTAGCTTTATTGTGCTGTCTTGGAAAGTGTGGTCCTGCTTTAATCCACCTTTGTAGAAGTCACCATTAAATAAAGGGCGGAACATCTCATGTGCGGCATTTAGTCTAGCTACATATCCAGTACGTACTTTCCATGAACTCTATCCGTTTCTCAGAAAAAATTACCAACTAAACCCCCCTTTCCATAGCATTTTTGTGCAACTTTATAGCGCCCCAACGCTGACATGTTCAATGCTTTGGTCACCATGCTTGCCGTCATTTTATCTAAAAAGCCGTTAAGACGGAATAGCTTAACCCTACAATCCATGATTTTTTATTTTCGTGTCAAAAAATAATATATGGTTGTATAGTATAGTAATAGTATAGTTCTATAGTATAGTAAAAGGCAAAGACTTTTAGCAATTTAAAGTTTAAAATCTTTTAATTTAGTCGGTATTTGTTTATTCTTTTTTTCTCCTACCCTCTCGTGTAGTAGCCAGCAATTTATGGCGATAATGTCGAGAAAATGGTACTATAAACGTAGATACCATTTCTAGTACGCATTTGCTATTTTGTACTTCCCAAGAAATGAGTCCAACAAATCTACTCCCCCCATATGCTGATTATAAATGTTTACTATTTTAGGACAATCTACTTCAATGTATTCATTTTGTTTCTTGACCTTCTTCTTCTTTTCCAACAAAAGATGATAATAGAACTACGGGCTTGTTATGATACCACATTACTGTGCCAACTTCTTTTCCATCTATATTAGCTACCCATTCTTATGAATAGCCCCGTTCTGTTTAAGTACTCTTCAAATCTTTTAGAGATGGAATTTTCAAATTTTACCTAGAATATATTTTTTACCTAGAATACCATGCCCCTACGTCGTCGCACAGCATAAGGAGCTTATATCTCCATTTGTGCGGTTCGTTATGAAGATATTGGCGTAGGAATTTTGTACCTGTTGTCGAGACATCTGTGCGTCGACGGATAACGTCTCCCTCTTAGGTATATTCTGGCATTTGTTTTTGAGTTTCTAGTATTGACCTTATTTTGTGAAGGCGATCATGTCCTGGATGACGTGAGAGTACTTGTAAGGAGTTGTCATTGAAGTGCAGGAATTCTTTTATCTTCTCGAAATGATTCACGGTCATCGTCTCTCTTACTAAAGGTAAAACTTACTGAGATTCCCAATACATTCGTATATTAGGCAATGGAGCAATGCTCATGAGTAAACATATACCTAAAAACTTTTTTAATTCATATGTGGTGATGAGGAACTGTTTAGAGTGATCTTTTTGAATGCAAAATTTATGTATTTCGTCAACTACGTGGTTGAGTAGATCATCATAAAAAAAAATTGCAATGGCGTAACTAATTTTGTATTCGGTGGCTCTAAATTTATATTTCCGGAAAATTTAAGATAGTTGGCCTGTAAAGATTTCTTTTTCCATATTACATTTTTTTTCTTTCTTCGATTTGCAGTTACATTGTTCGAAATTCGATTCCTTATAACTGGGATAGTGAAAAAACTTCTACTTTGGCGTGATGACCTCCTAGACCCTGAAATACTGGCTTGAGGATCTGTTTGTTCTTCATTATCATTTTCAGTGAGGATAGTAGAAGGCGAAATATAATTTTCAGACTCACTAATATCTTCATTCAATTGGTGCAAGATTCGTCTTATTCTCGCTATGTCATCATCACTTTCCGCGTCCGAGAAATCTTGACCGTCTTCACTCCCTGATGGTATATCTAAATACTGATCGATCACCTTGTCAGACAAGTTCATCTTCGCCATAATCTGTAATAAAATCCAATCGAAACAAAATGTTAGATGTTAACTAATGCATGGTGTACCATATCTGGAACATAGAAATAAATTGATATTGTAGTACATAAAACAGTAATAATTAAAAAAAAATAACTTACCCTCGTTTAATATAAACTATTTCCAATACAAATATTTTTTTCCACTTCCAAATATTCAAAAAACTTATTTTGCAATAATTTTCAATTAACGTAAACAATGAGTTAGCGTCGTCTAAATTGTGTATGATTCAAAATATTAGTCGACAGCGAACACCATTTGGTGACACTTGCCATAACTAAGCCGTTGCTAGGTGTGTGAAGAATCATCCGTCAGCCGACTAATGACGCTAGGAGTCTTTAAACGAATGCCAGACGTAATCGTTTTGATTGTACCAGACATAGCACAGGATGCAATGTCAGCAGAATCAAAGACGAGCAACGAACGTCCTCCTCAGTCTACGTGGCTCTTTTGATTTCGCCTACAAAAAAAACATTTTTTTCTAAAACAGGATCCCTCCAATCCAGTCCTTATAGTTTTGCAATATTATTTCCTTTGAAGAAATTGTTACTTGTGGTATTTTGTATTTGGAAATTATTACTTGTTTATGATAGCCCTACAAAGATATTTTATTTTTTTTAAACAGGAGATCTTCCTTATGCTGTTTTGCAATATTATTTTTAATTAGCATAAGAGTGTTGTACTGACACAACGACGATCCGTCATAGAAAGATTTATTCTAAAATATGTCTGAATAAACAAAATCGAAATAAGTATTATTTGTTTAGGTATATACCTAATTATTTGTTAAGGTGATTGATATCAGACAAGAACGAAACTATTTTTCATCAGTTTAACTCGATAATACACGTTCATTTTAAACTCTATGTTCTAGAACTGGAGTGGAGTGGTGAAGCCCTTCGTATTATGGCAGGTTTGACGGCAGGTCAACTGTTACACGCTCAAGTAGCTGGCTACGATGAGGCCGGCCTCCCGCTCGTCCATCTATACCTCACACTACATCCACAGGTGAGTGGTGTGACATAATTAAACAATGTCAAATATATGAGCATGTTTTGAGTATAATTATTGTCAATTTCAGCAAGTAATATTCTTAAACCGAGAGCTAGTTGACCGCGGCCTGGCGGAGTGGGACATTCCGGCGGAGTCGTGAGTGCGGTGCGTACGGACTGGCAAAGCACTTTAGGCCAGCCGGATCCACTACTTAATACGTTAAATAAATTACTATAATGACGCTGAATAGTATAATGGTATTGCATTTTGTTTGATACAATGTACATATTTTTACATTCAAGATTCAATACCTGATTGTTGCTGCTGGCTACTATGTGAGAGATTACAGCTCTCGCGTTTTAGCGTGGCAATGCTAGTTTTACCGCTCCCTACTGAAGTAACGTTTACGAGATAATCATGTGCTCTGTTACTTATGAACATTAGCTGACGTGTCATGACAATATATTATATCGGGATAAAAAAGTTTGTAACGCTACAACAGTACTGCGCTGTAGGTCTCTTGCTGTGAGTTTGTTTACTTCCTCTCACATTTTATTTATATGACTTGTGACATGTAGCTTATAAATTAATAAACGTTTTCTTCCTTACACTTATTTCTCTTCTTAATCTTGTATTAGTTTTTAGACTTGGCGCCTGACTGTTTATGTTATAAAGGATTATAGTATGTGCTAAACTAGGTACTCTTAGATATTCCATTTATCAAAACAACCCACAGCAGGTACGTAGAAAATACAATACGCTTAAAAGAGAAATAGATTATTCGTCAAATATATGTGCAAATGTTACGTAGTTACATTTAAGGATATTCTTTATCAGTTACACCTTTGCTGAAGGTAAATGCTCCTAAAGTTATAAGACTAATGAAATAGGGAGGTCAATGAGATGTTCAGGATGCTCATTATAAAGGAGACTCAAATGTTAACGATGATCATAGCATTTTGTTGATGAGAGATTCATATGAGCTCTTTCCATGAGCATGTTAATTTTGTTGTTAAACTTACATTGACTTACGGTTTTTGGGCTATATGCTATATAAATGTGCCTTTGAAAATATCTGCAGCTAAACTTTCTTCACTTGCTTAAGTATTCGTAAAATATTGTTAGTCACAAGCGAGTTAATTTTTGTGAGTAATGTTTATTTAATGAGCAGGTGATTGATTGTGACTAAATAGTATTTTATGGATATGTCTTACGTTTTATGTAAAATCCTTTAATGAACCAACGCAAATCGTTTACTATTTGTGTAAGACTGAAATGTATAGTTGTGTACAGTGAATACTTGTGTAAAATATGTGTAAAAAAGTACAATACATTAAATTGTGTGCCCGATTACTGTTATGACGGATTTTAGTTTATATTTCCCTGTTTGTTAAGATTCTTTGACAAGGTGAGTAGAAGTGAGCTGTGGACTAATTTATTTTATGTAGATAGATACTGTTATTAGCATAAATCAATTTCTTCCTGTACAATAAATGTAGAAAGATTGCCAAGCTGCATTGTCTATACATCTTGTTAAATAAACAAGCTCCTAATTTACATTTCTTTCAGATGGCACTAAAAATTGGCATTACCCTTTAAATTACCTGAGAACTACCTAATGAAGGAGTGTGGTAAATCATTGAATTATAATGAGCACGTTGATAATCCTGACGTATATAGTTTTGTTAGTGTACATAATAGTTTTAGATTAAATAAAACGATTTGATATTTCATTGTTGTAGTAAGTCCAGTATTTTAAATACATATGTTGCTAAATAGCAATTGTTCTAGTGTGGTATGCGTATTGTAGTAAAATTGCTGTCAGAGTCCGACGTAAAACAATTTTCAAGCTTGTTTATTATTTAAATTAAATAATCTTTGAATAAAACGTATATATATTTTTTTTAAGTAGCTAAATTAGGTTTTCGTCCGACTCATAGTGAAAGCTTACTTGGGAAGTTCAGAATATAAATTACTTTATTTTTCAGTTTTAGTTCACTGATTATTAGATTAATTAGTTATGCCAATTATGGCCATTTGGAACCTTGCTTTAGGTTTGTTATTTGATGATCGAATATAATCAGTTTGTACTTACTGATTGTATAAGTTTGCATTTTGTTTACGTCACTATGTATATAACTAATATAATATGGTTAATTTAATACATTGTTTTAAAAATATTTGTTGTGGTTTTTTTGTTAACTTCTTCCATCATCTTTTGGCTAATTCTAAAATATGTGTGTACGTCTAGGGAGTAGTAAAGGGCACGCTATAATTGCGGCGGTAAGACCCATCATGGAGGATTGGCTAGAAAGTTGACGTAGATACTTATCGGACACGGCTGTTTCGGTAAGTACCTGTGCCGTATAGGCCGGGAGCAAACGTCTGCGTGCTATCACTGCGGAGGCTATCGAAAGCACACTGCACTCTATAACTCAATATCGCGATGGCTATCAGTGCGGGAAGTCTCGCTGGAGACCATGGTTGTGTCCAGGGTTCCAAGCGAGAGTTCGTGGGATTCCTCTTTCTCATTTTGTGAGGTGGTCATGCTGACCAAAGAGGTGGCGGAGAGGACAAGTACTTCCTTGTCCCGCAGAAGTCGCATCAAGCGCCGGAGAGCGCGGAACCATCTCCGGTCTCCATGAGCGCTGCTGCCTAGGCATAAGCAGGCTTGAGACGGTGGCGCGACGTGTTTTTTTTATATTATAGGGGGACTGACAAACAGACGGGTCACCTGATGCTGACAACCGCCGTCCATGGACACCTGCAACTCGAGAGTCGTAAGTGTGCTGCCCGCCTTTGAGAGTGATGAGGGATGAGGGTTTGCGCTGAGGGGGATGAGAGAGATGAGAAAAGGGGGTCAGGGGAGAAGAAAAAGGAGGGAGTTGGGCATCCGTAAACCGCACTCATTTCGGGGAAATGCAACGCAAGTGTTGCTTCACAACCTGTTTTCTGTGAGGCCATGGTATCGCACCGGTCGAGCCGGCCCATTCGTGCCTAAGCATGGTTGATCGCCAAGTCGCGCGCACCTCTTAAATTGAAGGGGGTGTCTCTGCACTTCACAATGTGGGCGCCACTTGTAAAAGAGGCGGTCAAGGTCTGCAGGGTTTCCTGTGAGGATCCCTCCTGGGTATATACAATTAGACCCACTTGTGACGAAATACAGAGTGGTTTTAATCGGTTCGAGTCTTCCGACATACCACTCCACCGTCAGCTCCCTTAGGGGATTCCACACGAAAAAGAAAGGGTGTTACAGAAGGGTATGGTCGTATTTGAAGTTCATATGCTTATGGGTATTTCTTCTGTATTATCCGTCTGCGAAAGAAGGAGGGTATGTATGTATATTACTTTGGAACGCCATAGAGCCTAAACGGCTTGTCGTATTTTTATGTGAGTGGTGTCAATGGATTCGCCTTAGTCGTGAGAGTGACACTGGGTACATCAAAATTAAAAAAAAAACAAAACCCGACCGTCAATATCTATCATCTTTGTTAAATTCATTGAAGAACTCAAAAGATAGAAACAAGATTTTAATTTGAATATTTTATTTTGGTTTTGAATAATCTTAGTTGACAGTGTTCACAAACGATGTCGGAGGCATCTGTTCACTCCGAGATATTATTGCTCTACCTATATATTACGATCACAATTGGGATCCCTTGAAAAAGACTACAATACCTGGCTGCTACGTCAGAAAGGTCATCTACATTATGAAAATACTACGAGACGTAGCCCGATAAGCTTGTTAATCTACATAAAATAAGACTGTCTACATGACTGTAAATCGATTGTTTCGTAATGCATTACAGCCTGGGAAGGAACTTACATTACTCACCTTATAGGTTTTGGAAGGGGCATAGCTTGCAGTGTAAAAACTGATAAAAAACCTTTTAGATTTCCAATTACTTCATTGTTTAATGAAACTCATTTGCATTGTCAGAAGGTTACATGTGCTAAAAAATACTCTTAGGCGCAGAAATAACTCCAGTGACTATCAAGAGTCGGGTCGTCTCGTTTAGGAAAAATCCCAGATTTGCAAAAGGACTCTGTTCTTATGTGAAGCCTTTTGTATATAATCGAATTAACTATATATGTTGCGGGTTGATGCCCGTGGCTCACCTGCGTAGTCCACATTCACCACCGACCAGTTGATCTATAGATTTTTTTTGCCCGTGGTTCATATTTATATATGCTTTATAAGAAATTATTTTTAACTCCACCACTCATATTTTATTTAATATTTTTTATAGAGTTTACACGTGCGTACAGTATTACATTAATTAGGGTTTCGTACCCAAAGGGTGTAAACAGCACCCTACTACTAAACTTTACTTGTACCTCTGTCTGACAGCAGGCTGCGTTTCATGTGGCGTAAAAGGTAGACAGATAAATTTCCACTAAATATGTATTTATAATGCGTTGTTACAGCAACAAATATATAAAAAAAACTACACCCATCAAGTACTTACCATAGCGATTACGAAAAAGTGCAATGAATGCCATTGATGATGTTTGTTGTCGCCGTCTGCACTGCCTAGAAGACGCATCCTTCTCCATCCTTTGGCTTCACGTGGATTTTGGCTCTATGAGCCGGATCTACGTTTGCCTTTATCGGTCCCATTCCGGAAACTCCGAGACAATTCGACTCTTTGACTACATGAGTCACGCAACGGACAAAGCGCAGGAGCAGTTACTGACCGCCGAACTGGTGTTTTTGGGAGACTAACGCCCACCATTACTTCTGGCTGGGATCTTCCAGAACGGACCACGCTGGTCGAACAGCCCACGCATTCGCTCTCACGCATGACCTTGCCCAACTGCTACTCCAGCCCACCAGGATACCAGACATATCGGGTCAAGCGCCCTCTTTGCTAGACCTTCTGCTGACGAGTCAACCAGCGCAGTACAGTGTAACGGTTCACGCCCCTCCGGGATCCTCCGACCACTGCCTGGTGTCCACCTCGGTGCCTCTTGTTGCCCCACCACGGCCTGTGATAACAAGGCGACGGTTATGGCACTACTCGTCAGCAGACTGGGATGGAATGCGGGATTATTTTGCACCAATCCCGTGGGCTCAACGCTGCTTTAAAGACAGGGATCTGTCGCAAAGTGCGTCTGCCCTGGCTGACGAAATCACTGTCGGTATGGAGCACTATATCCCCTACAGTGAAGTCGTGAGTGCACCCGTGCTGTCGCTCAAAAGCAGTCAGCCTACCGCGCATGGATCAGGGCCCGCGCTCATTGTGCTTACATCAGAGCTGATGCCCAGCGCATTGCACGGTTTGGTCAAGAACTCGTCGCATACCCTACGGGTAGCCGTAAGTTTTGGCGATTGGCCAAAGCCGTGCAGTCCAACTACTGCCAGCCTTCGCTGCCACCGCTGAAGTACCCCGACGGATCACTGGCCCACGAGCCGCAAGAGAAAGCGAAACTATTTGCTGACCTCTTTGCGGCTAACTCCCGAATCGACTACCGTGGCGCTCACCCGCCCACCATTGCGTCTTGCGACTCCGCAATGCGGGATATTCGCATCCGGCAGAGGGATGTCCGTGCGGAGCTTCGGTCACTCGATGTTCGGAAAGCCAGTGGACCCGATGGTATTCCGGCGGTGGTTCTTAAGAACTGTGCACCAGAGTTGTCTCCTGTACTGACGCGCTTGTATCGCCTGTCCTATTCCTCGGGAATTGTTCCGGAGGCCTGGAGAGAGGCGAACGTCCAACCCATCCCCAAAAAAGGCGACCGCTCCGATCCAGCTAATTACCGTCCTATAGCCGTTACCTCCATACTCTGTAAGGTGCTCGAGCGGATAATCAACACCCAATTAATCCGCCACCTAGAGGATCACTCCTTGTTAAATGATCGGCAATATGGTTTTAGGCCGAACCGATCCACGGGTGATCTTCTAGCGTACGTCACACACCTTTGGGGTGAGGCTATGGATAGGCATGGGGAGTCCTTGGCCATCAGCCTCGACATTCCCAAGGCCTTCGATAGGGTCTGGCATCGCTCGCTTCTCTCCAAACTTCCTGCATTTGTTCTGCCATCTAAGCTATGCAACTGGGTTGCTGCCTTCCTCCACAAGCGCCGCATTAGGGTTCTATGTGACGGCGCGGCCTCTGACTTCCAGGAGGTAAGCGCTGATGTACCTCAGGGCTCCGTCCTATCGCCCGTTGAAGGAAAACGACAGGAGCTTGTTGCTGAGCTCGACCGGGTCCTGAGCCGCATCTCTCAATGGGGTTGTGAGAATCTGGTCGAGGTCAGCGCCAAGAAAACACAGGCGTGCGCGTGTGTGTCTTTAATACAAGACCCAGGTTCGCTCCTGCGCGGAGTACTGCTCTCATCTTTAGGATGGCTATGCGCAGTATCTGCTTGACGCTCTTGATCGGTTGCATCGACGCGCAGTCCGTATTATAGACTGTCTTGAGGTCACCCAGTCTCTTGAGCCCCTGCAGTTGCGAAGAGATGTCGCCTCTATGGCAGTTCTCTATCACCTACATCACGGGGAGTGTTCTGACGAGCTCTTCCAATTGGTCCCACCTTCTCCCTTCCTCTACTACTCAGGAGTGACAGGAGGAGTCACCGTTTGCGAGTCGAAGGTATGCGATCCCGAACGAAACGGTTTGGCTCTTCTTTCCTGTGAATGATTGGAATTCACTACCAGGGCACGTGTTTCCTTCCCACTTTGATCCGGGGTCTTTTAAGCGGGGCGTGAAAAAGCATCTCACCAGGCCGCCATAGTGTGGGTCACCATACTACATTGACTAGACATGCAATGAGGATGGTGACCACCACTCTTGGACTCCATTTATTGCTTACCATCAGGCAAAGTGGAGTCATTATGGTAGGCTTACAAATAAAAAAAATTCAAGAAGTATATCCAACAGTCGAGGTACTTGGTTGTTATTTTGACTTAAACTCTTGCCAGAAGAAACTGTTGTATGGTTTAAGATATATTAAGTTAAATATGAAAACGTTTTATAAATAAATAGACAGACTTTGGCTATGCAATAGTTTTGGCAAAATATTATGTGCACTGAGCGTTCATTGAAAATATCGTTTTAGACGCCTCTGTCGTAGTAGAGGTCGAACGAATGGGTCGGCTCGGCCGATGCGATACCACGGCCTCACAGAAAACCAGTTGTGAAGAACGCTTGCGTTGCATTTCCCCGAAATTAGTGCGGTTTCCGGAGGCCCAACTGCCCCTCCTCTTTTCCATCTCCTCATCCCCGCATGCCCCCGTCCCTCAAGTAAGTTACCTACAGATCTCTCTTTAATATACATAGTTATTATTTATCATTTGTTTTGTTAATTTCCTTACTGTTTAATTAGACGTAGATTTTATTAAAACAAAATACTGTTGATTTCATCTATTCACTATTGAAATTTGGAATGCTTAAAGTTTATGTAGAAATGCAGAAAGCAAACATTTTTTAACGATATGTATATATAGGGTCCTGTCAAACCTATATAGGGACTGGTCAAAATATATAGTCCTGTACCTATATATTTTGACCGGTCTTGGTGGAAGTGTAAGTTTATACTTGTCAATTAAATAAAACAAGACGTTTAAAACGGTCGATTTTTTACCACCTCTAGTTGTGTCTTGTTGTATCTACCTCAAATGGCACTGCACGTCTTGAGCATACGTAGATCTTCAAGTTTATACCTACTCTCATAAGGTGAACCACGGGTTACAACCCATGCAGCCTAGGGAGGGTTCTTGTAAAACGTTACGGTTCGTTACAAGGGCGGGAGGGGGAGTATTTAAACTACGCGTTACGTAACATTTTTTTATTTTAGTAAAACAGCTAGGGAATTAGAATCTTCCAAATTGGCAACCCTTTTCATTTATGTTTGAAGGGGAATCCCTCGATTGTGTTGTACGTTACTTTTATTTTTGTTTCCTAAGTTGGCAACTTTCGTTTATGTATCGGGAAACTGTGTGTACGTTGTCAGTGTTATTAAAGAGTGAGTAAATACCGAATAAAACATCAAACACGCCAGCAACACTAATGTCAGCAAGGCCCAACGTCCCACATACTTCGCGTACTATTTTACTAAAACAGGTGCGTATGTACACTTTTTTAGTACACCTTATCTGAGTCTGGATGGTTATATAAATTATTGTACTTACCTATATAAAATTTTTACTAAATTAAAAAAATTCTAAATCCGACTTTCAAAACGGTTTTAATACCTGCTGTACAGAGTTAATTTTAAAAACCCATTACTGAAAGCAACAACATTTTTATGCGATTTTTGTCTACACTGGATGTTGTTCGTAACCGAAATATTAAAGATTTAAAACTTGAATCGAACTCATAATTTTCATTACTCATCTGCTATGCATTTTGCTAACTTCGGTTTCACAAAGTATCATTTGAGGACAATGTGGTAGGTCGGCGAATGAGGTTTTAGGTTACTTTTCGTTCAAGTCACCTCGTATATGGGTATATTTGGTATCAATGCATTCAGTAAGTTGTTCTAAACACAAATATATATGATAACAAGTGCGGAAATGGTGGGGGTAGTAACTGTGACGTCATAAATTCGGCAGCACTAAGAAAAAAAACTTCTAAACATATGTGGGGTATCAAATGAAAGGGCTTTGTGAGTAGATTACATATACAGAGCTGTGAAAAAATATAGACTCAACAATATTTTCAATTTTTATTTTAAAATAAGTACCAATTATTAAATATCGTTTTATTAAGTAAATGCTACAAAGTCATTACTCTCTTCATATAAATAGAACGTTATTATATTACTGTGTGATGAAGAAAAAACCTGATGATAAAAAAAAATAATGTATGTTTGTTGTGAAAAATTATAAACTCAGCGTACATAATGCATGTTATATTTAGCTAATATTTTGTCCATTTACCCTTATTTTTAATGACGTCTATTAACCTGTTAGGTACCCTATCAGTTAACTCCTTAACTACAGTGGGCAAAACTTTAGACCAAGAAGATTGCAGTCTCTGTTTGAGTTGTTGAATATTATTTATAGGAGGCTTTTCTGTGTCGTAAACTTTCCTTGCTAGAATCCCCCACATATTCTCTATCGGATTTAAGTCCGGACTACACGCTGGCCATTGTAATGTCGATATACCAAAATCATGCAACCACTTTTTTTGTACTTTCGGCAACATTTATAGGAGCGTTATCTTGTTGAAAAATAACGTTTTCGTCTTCAGTCAGGGTTATGAAAGGTAAAAGGTAATCATGTAGCAGATCTTGATATTTAGCAGCGTTCATTCAACCAATACAAAACGCCAATTCTGTCTTTAGATGGCCATAGATGCCACCCCATACCATGACTGATCCACCTCCGCGTGCTCGACGTGACATTATCTTTGTGTCGTGTCTTAAATCATGCCAGTAATATTTGAAACCGTCGGGACCATCAAAATTAAACTTCATCACAGAATATAACGTGTTGCCAAAAATTTTGCCCTTTTTTTTAATATTTTTCAGCGAATCTAAGTCGGTCTGCAATGTGATGCTTAGTCAAAGCAGGTTTACTGAGATATTTCCGATATTTCAAATGTCCGGATGCTTTTGCCCACTTCCTAATAAGACTCGGATCACAGTCTAAGTTATATCTGTTCACCAGCGCCGATGACGATGCTCCAGTGTTCGACAATTCCCTTAGAATGGCGCGTTTCACGGTAGAAGAAAATTTAGGTGGTCGGCCAGATCGTTTACTTTTGCCATAATTCTCAATTCCTAGCTTCAAAAGTTCTTTACTTACACTCTGTGATCTACCAATAATGTTGGCTATTTGTCTTTGAGTTTTACCACAGCTTCTTAAATCGATAATTCTTTGTTTTTCTATATCACTTAATTGTTTACCGCGAGGCATCATCGAAGGTAATTAAAATATAATGACCACAAAAAACACAAACATATGACTAAAAACTTCTAAAATAACAAATAAAAGATGCAAGCACTTTCCCTTATCACGTTCTAATTGCGACTGAGTTTATAATTATTCACAGTGCAAGTCGATACGTGTGACAACAAGCGTTGCGCTCGACGTCAAGGTCACGCAGAGACAAACTGTATTATACGTACCATGCATGTCAACATATTTAGTATTAGATGACTTTGTTAGAGCCTAAGTTTGATTAGTTTAATCTTTAAAACATTGAAAAAATTAATTGAGTCTATATTTTTTCACAGCACTGTATATTCTTTATCGCATTTCACTTTGTTTCTAGGAATCGGATAATGTACCCGCGTGTTCATCTGATATGGAATCGATTGTCGGAGTCGCTAGAATAGAGAGAACAGCCGTCAAACGAAAGTTGAGCGATACTCATGATAAGTGAAGTGATACTACTGATGAGGAAGTTGTGGACAACTTGGACATCTCGTCTACGAAATCACACACAACTAAGATTGTTTCGGATATTACTAAAAAATGTTCCAAACACACCGGCTCAAGAATCTCTTAGGAAGAGAATTAACCTGCTTCAACAGAGAATAAATGTTCTTACTGAAGCAAGGGACACTGGTATAGCCGAAGATGATGTTAACGAAGAAATAAAAAAAATACGGAAAGAAGTGAGAGAAGATGAAAAACGTTTAAAGAAAAAAGAGACAGTGCCAAGCGTGCAAAAAAAAATCGAGCCAAAGAAAAACTAGAGAAAGATGAACGTCGCAAAAACAATCCCGCTGCAGTAAAACCTCGATCTGGCCATGGCCAGCCCCCTTTGAGAATATTATTGACATTGCCATTCATGGCAGCGCTGCTGATGAACGCCGCCGAACAGAGATGATGAGGAGCTGTCTCACTCTGGACGACCTGCATGAAATACTGTTGGTAATGGTAATGGTAATGGTAAAGGGCTCTGTTTCCGCATTTAGACTCATGTTCGGTCCATTATGCGTCCAGGAGGCTGACTAGTTGAGCCAGCCTAGCTCCTTCCAGAAGCGCAGAAGCCTCCTGGGGCGTTCACAGGCTTCTAGGAGCGTCCTCGCGCCTGCAAGGATTTCTGCCCGTTGTGCAGCCACGCCCTCGCATTCCAGGATAACGTGGGCGGCCGTTTCCTCCGCGCTCAGACAACCCCTGCACTGGGGGCTATCGGTCGCGTTAATGACGAATAGGTGTCGGTTCAAAGCCAAATGGCCTGTAATGCTTCCGACCACTATTCGGATGTCCGTTCTATGAAGACTGATGAGTCTACGCGATAAACGTGGTGATATTTCTGTTAATACCAGTTTGGATTGCCTACAGCCAGGTGTGTCAATCCATCTGCTATTGTGTACTTCTCGAGTCCTTTGCCTTACCCAGGAGCGATATAAGTTGAAGGGTAGTGGCAGGAGTGTGGTAGGGCCTGCCACTGGTGTTGTAGATCCCTTCCTTGCTAGCTCGTCGGCGGCATCGTTACCGAGTGAGTTGCTGTGCCCCCTGATCCATTGAAGAGTTACCCCATTCGCCGAGGCCAAGCGTTCTAGCGACTGGTGGCATTCGTAGATGAGACCGGAGTTCATGGTGTTGCCCATTAGGGCCCTTAGCACCGCCATACTATCTGACAGTATGCGGATGTTATATTGCTTGATGCCTCTAGACATAGCCGCTAGGGCTGCGTATGTTAGCGCAACACATTCGCATTGAAAAATCGAACTGTGCTTGCCTAGTGCCAGCGATATTTTTATGTTTAGGTCTAGTGAGTACACCCCGGCTCCAGTACCTGACCCCATCTTGGAGCCGTCCGTGTATATTCGGACTTCATTTATGCCGGAATGATCACTATCGTTCTCCTGTAGTTCTATACAGTATCTTCTTTCGAAGATGTGTTGTTTTGGAATCCTGTCACATGGGGCAGCTATCAGAGGTTGGTAGTCCACTAGTTGATTCCAGATATTGGAGTGTGGACCCTCTTGGTTATTCCACAGACTCAGGTGTTTTAGTCTGATTGTTGCCATAGCTGCCTCCTGTTGTATGTACAGGTCTATTGGTGCTAGATCGAGAGCCACCTCAAGGGCGGCAGTAGGGGTTGTTCGCATGCATCCAGTGACGGCTGTACAAACGAGTCTCTGGAATTGCTGCAACTTGTTTCTAACCGTGCCAAGCTCAGTTCTCTGCCACCAAGCAATAGCACCGTACGTGATTATCGGCCTTATTACCGCTTTATAAAGCCATAAAGTGATTTTCGGTGATAGACCCCAGGTTTTGCCGAGGAACCGCTTGCATTGGTAAAAGATAATGCAGGCTTTATTAAGTTTTGCGTCTAGGTGTCTATTCCATAGGAGTTTGCTGTCAAGTATGACTCCTAGATACTTGACCTCTGTGGTAAGAACCAGACTAGTGCCGAATAGTTTTGGCAGCCTTAGGTCACCTAAACTACGTTTGTTTGTGAACATTATCAACTCCGTTTTTGTTGGGTTCACTGATAGATTGTGTTTTACGCACCACTTTTCGACGACCTTTAAAGCAGACCTCATTTGGTCGCAAATTGTGCTTTCAAATGGGCCACTAATAAGAATGGTCAGGTCGTCTGCATAGCCCACTGTGAGGAACTTGCGGTCGTTGAGTTGAGTAATCAGCTCATCTACCACGATGTTCCAGAGGAGTGGTGAAAGAACTCCGCCTTGTGGGCACCCTCTCGCCACTATTCCTCTTGTTGTGTTGTTAACAGTGAATTGTATAGCTCTGCCTCTAAGCATACTGTCGATCCACCCTGTAATGGTGGAGTCGACTCCGTGTCTAGACAGAGCCTGGCTTATGCTGTTGAAGTTTGTTTTATCGAAGGCACCTTCGATATCGATGAAGGTTCCTAGAGTTGATTTTTTATATTTGAGGTTGCCCTGTATGTATGAGACTACACGATGCAGAGCGGATTCTGTTGATTTACCCATCGAATAAGCATGTTGGTGCGGGTTCAGGGGTTGCTTGTTTAGCGCCGTGCTCCTGATTTCTCTATCTATTAGCCTCTCTAGAACCTTTAGCATGAAGGATGTGAGGCTGATAGGTCTGAATGATTTAGGTTGTGTGTAGTCTCCTTTGCCGGGTTTGGGAAGGAATACTACTTTGACTTCTCTCCAATTCGTAGGTACGTAGCGGTGTGCTACGCAGCTTCTGTAGATGGACCGTAGATGATCCATCAGTGCAGCGTCACACCATTTTAGCAGACCTGGGAAAATACCATCCAGTCCTGCAGCTTTGAGTGGAAGGAAGCTGTTGATAGCCCACTTTAGCTTATCGTGATTCACGATTCTGTGAGCGGTGGTCCAATCTGACTCATCTGGTAGATATACCTCACCTTCCTCCCAAATGTCATTCTCATTTAGTATGCGACACCCCGGGAAGTGAGTTGTCATTAACAGTTCCGAAGTCTCCGAATCTGTTTTGGTGAAGGTACCATCAGGTTTTTTTAGGAAGCCAAGGTCTGGCTTCCGCTCAGAGCACAGGATATTTTTAACTCTGTTAGCATGGTTGTTGGTGTCTATGTTAGTGCAGAAGCTTCGCCAGCAATCAGTTTTCCTGATTCTGATCCACTTCTTGTATTTGTGTCGGGCCTGCCTGTAAGCATCCCAGTGCTGGTCTAGTCTTGAGTTCATCGCTTTATTGAACAACTTTCTTACCTTTTGCCGCAATCTCTGCAGTTCTGGTGTCCACCATTGGTGCTCGCCCCCTGGTGTGGTTCTGGGTGACGAAAGTGGACATGTCTGTTCAAAGCAGGTGATCAATGAGTTAGTGAGGTTTTTTACATGGTTATCGATCTCCACTGTGGTCTCATGAGCATTTGGCGCAGCTGAGTTTGTTAGCAGCTCTGCTGTCATCCGCTTATACTGCAGGAGGTCCATTTTGCGGGGATTTCGTCGGGGTTTAGGTGGTGTGAGTGACATCTTAAGGTGGAATTTAATCCAGCGATGGTCCGAGCACGATGACTCTTCTGAGACGTGCCAGTCCGAGATGTATGATGACGCGTACTCAGTGGCTAGAGTTAGATCAATTATTGTTTGGGCTCTCGATGTGACAAATGTTGGTTCTGAGCCCTTGTTGATAACATTTAGTTTGGTTGAAAGTAAGAAAGAAACAAAATTCTCACCGCGTTGGTTGTTGGTTTTGCTACCCCATAGGGCATGATGCGCGTTGGTGTCGGCCGCGACTATCAGTTCCATTCCCTGTCGCTTACAGAAATCCACAAGCGCAGTGAGTTCAGGGGTGGGGATGTCTACGTCGCCCGGCAAGTAGGCAGACGCCATCACCACGCTGTGCAAGCCTGGGGAAGGTTCATTGAGCCTGACGGTAGTTAAGTCTCTGGAACAGAACTCGGTAATTAGGGTAGTGTTCGCGTATTTAGGTGTAATAATACAAGTACGCGGGTTATCGATAGTGGTGTCTAGGTGTAGTTTACCTCCGAAGTTGCTGAGGCCGCAAATCCTGCCTTTCCTAATCCACGGCTCCTGTATTAAGGCCACGGCCTTGGTGTTTACCTCCAGTGTTCTGCGTAGGTTAGCCGTTGCAGTCTGGCTATGCTGGAGGTTGGTTTGGATGATGGCGAGATTAGGAGCTGGGGGAGTTGGCAGTGCCATCATCACTGCTCAGCATTAGAGCCTCTTCCTCGTCAGGGTCACTTTCCATTAGAAGTTCCTCTTCTTCCCTAGTGACCCTGACGATTGGCCCTTTGCTTGGGCACGGTTGGCCTACCCCTTGCGTTGTTCCGCTGCCTGGGTCATCCCTGGAGACCTCCTCGGGCTTGGCATCGAGGTTCGGCGGCGGCAGAGGGCGTTCGTCAAGGAAGCGGACGTAGAGATTACCAAGATTGTAGTAAACTCTACGCTCCCTCACCTTGAGTTTGAGCGCATCCTCTTCCGGTATACCAAGCACCAGGAATACACTTTTCTTTTCTTCCTGGGGCTCGGCATGGTAAAGTGCCCAGTTGGACACCTTGTATTATATTTAGTAGTAGCGGTATTTATTGGAAATTTTAGCCCAGCTACTCGACGTACTGCGACAGACGCACTATAGAGAATAGAGTGTATCACTAAGAATCACTGTTATCAAAAAGCACATTAGCTTTATATTTTTTTATTCTTAGGCAAACGGGATAAACGTGGCCTAATTTGATGATTCATAGATCCAGCACTTATCAAAGCACTCTTAGTCTCTCATTGTATTGTGTATTTACAGATCTAGCTTCACTCTCCAAAACTCAATCAATATATAACTAACTGTTTCGTCAAAAATTGAGTTTGTGATGATGAAGGGATAGT
This sequence comes from Tyria jacobaeae, assembly GCA_947561695.1. Classification (NCBI taxonomy): domain Eukaryota; kingdom Metazoa; phylum Arthropoda; class Insecta; order Lepidoptera; family Erebidae; genus Tyria; species Tyria jacobaeae. Next base: position 11,090,816 of record OX387217.1, read on the forward strand.
AAGACTAGTCCTTACGTCAGAGCTAATCCTCTCAAGTACGGTATCACCAAGCAGGTGACAGTGCTGTATAGCTCGTACTCAATCTGACAGCCAAATTAACTGGAGATCGATTAGCGCTCCCATGGAGTTTGTATGTTTTATACATCGATCGGAAACATGTAGACATACCCTTTTCCGACAAGCAGCGCATGAAAAAGACTTTATCTGTACATCCCATTCCCTTACTAAATCCAGTCTGTACAGCCCAAACTTTAGCTAGTGTAACTAGGATTAAAAACGAGATCAAACGCCACTGTTAAAAAAAAAGTACAATGTTATCATATGAAACTGTATTTAATATAAAGTTCATTTATTTACTTAAAAACTAATTGCCCAGTCCACATATATAAAACGTCAACAATGATATATCTGAAAAATATACAACAACATTTCTCACATAACTTTTTTTATCCAACTTCTTTCTTCAAACTTAAAAACAAAAATAAGGTTAAACTACTAATTGTAGACCCTTGTACCTCAACTGGGAATGTACCTAATGGGTGAATCCAAAGTAGTTATAACAATGTCAACTCTGTTTCTTGCTTTTAAATTGTTCGGGGCTTACGTAAGTTAATTGAATTTGGACTGATCAGTAGTGCATAATACAAATACAAAACTCGTGTCCTAAACCAAATAAGATTCATACCTAGTTGAATTAATAAAGGACATAAAACAAATGTCCTTAAAACTGAATGTTATTAAAGTCAGGATGAGCTCCACAATGTTTATCATTAATTATTTGTAAATCATTCATGTATCTGCAATAATTATAATAAATAAAATAAGTTACACATCTGAAGGACTCCATGAACCCTAATCCTAAATTTTAAGTTACCAATAAAACAGGTTGTAGGAAGGTGAAATCGTGTTTTAGATCACATTTAAATATTGCCTTTACTGTCATTTAAAACCATTCTAACTTTTTATATGAAAACATAAAATAGAGACTTTAGCTTCGAAAAACAAACTTATGTCATCAAAACCTTTTTTAAATTCTAGACATTGTAACAGACCCCGTTTACGCTATTAGTCAAAACATATTTTATAGTTAATATAAATATTAATATTACAACACTTACATTAGAACAACCAGATAAATGAATTTTGTCAATAAGATGAAGGAACGAGTATACTTTTGGTGCACAATATTTTTGTACTATGTATAATCTATAAAATAATGATAAGAAGTCTTTCCTTTTTCATATGATGTATATACAAAAACAAAGAACACAACTTTATGTAACTGACTGTCATGTCACTTATAAATAACATGCTCCAAAATATGCTATACAGTCCACAATATTAAAGAATTGACAAACAAGTATTGTTTTGATAATTATAATTATAAAATCAATAAAAAAAATGAAATTGTATCATAATTACATACACTACTACTACCATAGTTACTATTAGAACAACCATAAGTCGTCAATATTAACATTCATATAACAGTTACTATACAAACATTGATTCCAGGTTAACTAAATCAATGAACTTGTATGTTTAGAAAACCTTTGATTTTGATTACCTGATATAGGTTAATTCTAAACTATGATGCTTCGGATCGCAATGTTTATATAATACAGGAATAATCAAATTTATAATTATTCATCACAACAAATACATAAGAAATATACACATTTATAATCACCATTAGTTATATAACTCAAAAATTGTCTACTCCTTTAAAGAATTTCTCTAGTAAATACTATACAAATGTTTTAGCTCCATACGTCTGCAGAATATTTCTTCATTGATTCAAGCTTCTTAAGGAACTGCACAGCTTCAGCCTCAGACCGCCCACCTTTTTCTTTGATAGTTCGTAAAATTATGTTTCTCACATCTACAGCCATATTCTTAGCATCACTGAAAATTTAAAAAGTCAAAGTTCAAAGTATATAAAATTACTAGCGGACCCAACAGACGTTGTCCTGCATGATATTTCAAGCGATTAGGATCAATATAGATAAATAACCTAGATACCGACTGCAGCGCCATCTGCCGGGCTGATTTGTGAATCTAAACCATTCCCAGATCCCCTTGAACACACACAAAAAATTTCATCAAAATCCGTCCAGTCGTTTGAGAGTAGTTCAGTGACATACACACTCACAGAAGAATTATATACATATATAAAGATTACAAAAGAAATGTGTTTAGTCTATATTATTTCTTTAATTCAATTTTGTTTAAAGTTTCTTGTACACTTGCAAACAAGGATATCAAAGCAATTGCAGAGCATTTCGCATGTATATATATAATATACGATTGACATGACATGACCCTTATACCACATTTATATTCAGCCTATATATTGTTTTACCACTTAGATCTTGCTAAATGTGTTTTGAATTTGCTAAATGCTATGTTGTTAGGCATTTTTTTTGCAAAACTTAGGTAAGAAATTCAAGTAATAGATTTATAAGCTAAGTTGTCTTTAAAAACAATTAAAGATATTGGAAGCAAAGTTGACACTGATATTTTACTTAAATTGTAACTTACCCACAGATGTAGAAATGTCCATTACGGTTGCCAATGATATCCCATAGTTGGTCCATGTTTTTCTCTAGTAGATGAGATACATATACTTTCTGTTGCTGGTCACGAGAAAATGCAAGGTGTAATGTCACATCACCATCCTTTGCATACTTCTCGAGCTCCTGTGTAATTAATAAGCAATATTAATGAATAAAATAGCAGTGGCAATAAGCTAATGATAATGAATGATGAAGATTAATGGATACATAAACTAAGCAATGTAGATTGAAAATTGTAGTTGAATATTACATACTTCCTGATAGATATAGTCTTGATCGCGATGTCTGCATCCAAAGTAAAGAATGTTGTCTCCAACTTCCTTGCCATTAGAGCGAGCATGTGAACGTTCCTGCAAAAAGCCACGGAATGGAGCTAGACCAGTACCTGGTCCAACCATGATTATCGGCGTTTGAGTTTGTAATGGTAATCTGAAAAACGAAAATAACAATTATTAAGCAAATAAATAATTTCTGATCAAATAAATAGCAATTACAGATACTTAAAATACTTTTCCCCTTAGTTTTGTAGGAAATGGTCAATATAGTCCACAGAAATTACGTTTGTAACTAAAAGATGTCATGCAACACACACAATAATATTTTCATTATTATTCATGCATAATACAATGCACAAAGCGGACTTAATGCCACATGGCATTATCTACCAGTCAACCTCTGAGTGGTTCAGTGAGGAACATGGCAGGTGTATAAAGATGAAATATTAAAAAAATTAAGGGTTACACTCACATACAAATGCAATAAATATATACAAATATACTATAAATATATATATATATATATATACACACAAAAACAATACAAACTTTACTTATAGTATATTCTACTCACCTAAACTGTGACTTTCTAATATATACAGGCACACGTGGGAGAGGTTTACCAGGCTCAGGTTTATGTTCTGCTAGCCAAGTTGTAGTTACACCTTTGTTTACACGGCCTGTAGGAGTTTTATATTGCACAACTACTGCTGTCACATGCACTGTTTCTGGATGTAGCTAAAATTATAAAAAAAAAATACAAAATTTGTGAGGTTTAATCTCCCCTCTTAATTTCTGCTAGTATGTCTAAGATATAAGATGTTTGATTTGCTAGCTGAAGACCACAGTTGGGTACAGTAAGTAAAGATTGGTTTTATGGCTGAGCAGTATACTCATAGTCTATTGTTAAATGATAAAGTTGACCATTTAAGAGAAGATAGGGGTTAAAATAACTTACCTTAGGACTTGAGGAAATTGAATAATATCTTGGCTGCAAACGAGGCAGCAACTCACAGATATGATCCAGAGGTGCCTTACATGACTTGATATCTTCCAAAATATGGACAATATTTCTACAAGCTTCAATCACAAATGATTGGTATAATTCCTTGCCTTCTTGAGAATTTGTAGCCATAAGTAGTAACTTTTTCTTATCCTGAAATTCAATTCCATATTTAATATACCTATGTATGTCGAAGGATTCACCATATCCATTAATAAAAGCATCAAACAATATCTTACTTCTTCATCAGAGCAATATTCAACAAGTTCCCTTAATATGTGTGTGCGAGGCAATGCTGTAATCTCCACATAGTGAGAGAGGGCAGTGCGATATGATGTTGGACATGGGAATGGATGTTTTTTGCTGCTTTCTTGATCTGTGTTGATTAGTGAGAATATTTCATCCAAATTAGATCCTGTAAGTTCACCCAGTCTCTCAACAAGGCTACTGTCATTAATTGGGTAGATGGCCACATGATCACCTGAAAATATTACATTACATTTTACAATACTAAGCTATCTGAAATAAAGTCACTAAAATTACCCCCTATCATTCCAACCTGTTTATTTATTTCTTGTTACATAGTCTTCTATACTCTACTTTCTGAATGAAAATATTATGTTAGAGAACTTTTATATTGCTAAATTATTTGATTATATGTTGAACTTACCTGCTTCATATCGCATCTTTGAGTCAGAAATATCGAGCTCCACATGAAGGCAAGATCTATCTCCACCATTGTGCAATTCCTTGTTTACAGTGATTTGTGCCAAGAATGGGTTCTTAGCATCATATGGTCTGTTGATATAATAATAATTCACATAAATAACTGATACTAATAAAAACACACACAAATACAAATAATGCTTTGATTACTAACGGTCTCTGAACTTGCAAAGAGTGTAGTCTTGCAATTTCACCAGTAAACACATTATTAGGTTGTATTTCATCAGGTGCATGTGTAACCAAATGGAACTGACGGGTTAACTCTTCCTCCCCTGCATTCTCAATGTTGAATTTTTCACACACAGCAGGCCAGAATTTATCTTTCCATGTAATGAAATCATCCTCAATACTGTAATATAACAATGGTAAAAAAATTAAAACAAGATCATTAGTAGATGTAAAATGTTGTTTTAATTATAAAATAAATGATGTTATATTTTATAACATTTATTACAATAGGTTGATTTAAGTAAAGTAACGATAAATAACTGTTCACATACTTGGCATCATCATCCCCAAGACCAAGTTCGAATACTTTTGTAGCTCCAAGTTCTTCAAGTCTCTTGTCTAGATAAATTGCAACTTCATTATAATGTTCGTAAGTTTTATTGCCAAGGCCAAACACCTAAAATAGAACGATTTTATAATATAACATACTACTAATAGAACATGCCGACATGTTTTAATATAGATATAACATATGTTTATACAACGAGAAAAATCATACCACACAACGAAAGTTCAGTACTGATGAAACGAAAAGTCTTCTATATCCAAAAAATCGTGGTAATTTAAAGATAGTATTCATAATTAATTAAGATATTATGCCTAACATTATATTTGGCTACTATATAATTAAAAATAGCTAGAAAACACAATGTTTCATAATAACATTTTCTTTTAAGGTTATGGTTTACAAACGTAAACGATTATTACTAAATAAGCCTATTAAAGTGTATGTGACATTTTTAAATATCTACCACTTGGAAATGTTAGCTTCTACACACAATTACACTTTCTTATATAAAAATGACGAATTTTCGTACTTTGACTAAAGATCGCCTTCAAATGATAATTCCTAATTGACAGTTGACAGTACGTGAATGACGTTTATTTCACACTGACAGCAACTGTAATCAAACCACGCTTTGAATGACTTGCACAACCGTCGCATGGAAAAGTTTCAAAACAACGTGCTAATGTTGTTGTACGATAGTTTAGAGATTGGATCGACGGCTCGGTTGAGAGTTGTTGGTTTATAGGTTATCTTTTGTGTTTTTGCTTATAATTTCATATTTTAGCTTAATATAACTGTTTGTGTGGACCTCTTACTACAATAAGTAAAGAACAAGGTTAGTGAATATTGTTGACCACGCTCATTTCCATGGAAATGAGCGTGGATAAACCCCCTGATGGGGGCGGTTGTTTATCCCCCGATAAATCATTAAAAGCTACGAAGCGGCAGTCAGACACTGTCTTTCCTGTTGACTTTGATGGTAAAAAAGTCCGTTCCCCTGCTGAATCTATACAATCCATGTACTCAAAACCGGGATTTGAATCAGATTCCAGGCGAGAGTATTCAGAAGCCGATAAAGGTCCATACACTGTATATGTATCTAGATTTGAACCTGACCCATCTTCTGGCCTCTCTTTTAAAGCCCTTAAATTTGCACAGTTTTTATATAAAAACAAAATACAAGACATAATAGAAGGTACTATTAAAAATATGGGCCGTAACAAGATATCTGTAGAATTTTACTCTCGTACCTCAGCTAATAATTTTGCGAATTTCTCAATTTTGACAGAAAATAACTATATGGCAAATATCCCACGATTTCAGGTATTCCGTATGGGGGTTGTTAGGGATATCCCTACCGATTGGACCCTAGATGAGTTAGTCTCCGGAATTTCTGTGCCTAAAAATTGCGGAGAAGTTGTTCGCGCTAGACGTCTTAACATTAAAAATAAAAAAGATGGGCCCGCTGTGTGGGTTCCATCTAATTCAGTTGTTCTCACATTTTTAGGCCAGACTCGCCCTGAAAAAATCTTCTGCTTTAATGCATCTTTACCTGTCTCTTTATACCAACTACCCACTATTCAATGTAGGAATTGCTGTCGGTTTGGCCATATTGCTAAGCAATGTAGGTCTCAGCCTCGATATTACAAGTGTGCCCAGCCCCTAAAGTCACCCCACCCAAGCCCCTTTCTGCACTAAAGTCAACTCTTTTAGCTATTCCTTCTCCTATCATTGTTTTAGGCGACTTTAACTGTCGCCACACGCTATAGGGATCTCACTGTAACGACCCTTGCTCCTCTCTCTTACTTGATCTTTTCGATGACTGTAACTTGTGTATTTTAAATGATGGATCTCCAACTCGGAGAGTTTCACCATCGCAGAATATCAGTGTGCCAGATCTTACATTATGTTCCCCCACCCTAGTATCGCTCCTTTCCTGGTCTCCCTTACCAAACTCCCTGGGAAGCGACCACTTCCCTATCCTAATTTCTTTTTTCCACTCTCCTTCATATTCTCCCCAACCTCTACACCCCCTTCTTAAATATCGAGTTTCCCAAGCCAATTGGGAGCAATTTTCACTATTGTTGGATTCAAATTTAGCGTTACTTCCTCAAACGAATTCCTCAAATTTCCTCCTTCTCTACGACCAATTTATCTCTGCCATTAACTCAGCTGCCGATTATGCAATACCCCTAAAACGACTTTCCTCCAAATTGACCTATTCTCCCCCCTGGTGGGATTCTGAATGCACTGCTAGTGTTAGAAAGCGCAAAGAGGCTGAGAATAAATTTGCAAAATCTCTGTCTATGACGGATTACCTTAATTATAAAAACATTGCTGCTGGTACAAAAAGACTGCTCACTTCTAAAAAATCTTTAGGGTGGCGTAAGTTTTGTGAGTCTTTATCTTCTCGCTCAAGCCTTTCCCTTATCTGGAGAAAGATAAAGTCATTCCGCATAAGTATCGATTACACAAACATTTCTAGCAATGACCCACAATCGTTTCTTCACGACTTTCTTTGTCAACTAGCCCCTCCATATGCTCCTAATCACGACTGCTTCCCTATCTCCTACTCTCCTGCTCCAGATTCCTCTCTAGATAACATGGAGAAACCCTTTTCTATCTCTGAACTATCATTTGCTCTCGACAACCTCCATGACTCCTCTCCTGGTATTGACGGTATCCCATACTCCTTTATTCGTAAATCCTGCAAAATATTCTTCCTCAGCATCCTCAATGCCATTTACAGCTCCGGTGAAATACCTGATTCTTGGAAGACTCAAATCATCATTCCTATTCTGAAACCTGGGAAAGATCCCAAAAATTCCTCTTCATATCGCCCTATTGCGCTTTCCTCAGTCATGGCAAAAATCATGGAAACCTTAATTAAATTCAGACTTGAATGGATAATAGAACACAGACAAATATTAGCTAAAAGCCAGTTTGGCTTCAGAAAAGGTATGGGTACTTCGGACAGCCTTAGCATCTTAACCTCGGAAGTCCGCCTTGCATTTACACGTAGTGAAAATATTATTGGTATCTTCCTCGATATCTCCGCAGCCTATGACAACGTTCATCTTCCTCTTCTCAGGCAGAAAATGCTACAGCTGAGTATTCCAGCGAGGATGGTTCAAGTCATCTGCAATATGTTCATGAAACGTTCTATTTCTATTCGTCATCAAGGCTCCCTACTATCTCCTCGGCTCGTATGGAAGGGCCTTCCACAAGGATCAGTACTTAGCCCCATCCTATATAACATTTATACCTACGACCTAGACCTGTCCGTTAACTCCTTCTGTAAAGTGCTCCAATACGCTGATGATGTTGCTTTATATTATTCATCTCCCTCCTTCTCTACAGCTTCTTCCCGCTTAAACTCTGCTCTTAAGTACCTAAACATTTGGCTTGTAGACCACTATCTCTCTCTCTCTCTGTTCTGAAGTGCAGTGCTGTTGTTTTCACTCGCAAACGCAATATACCTGATATTAATCTTTCTGTTTCAGGAGAAACAATCCCAATTAGAGATAGCATAAAGTTTCTAGGCTTCACTCTTGACTCGAAATTATCAGGTCTTCATCATCTAAACTACGTCATCAAAAAGAGTGAAAGGGGGGTGAACGTTATGCGTTCCCTATCCGGGGTTCGTTGGGGTTCCCATCCCTTCTGCCAAAAAATTTTATACAATGCAATAGTTCGCAGCCATTTTGATTATGGTTCTTTCCTTCTTGAACCATGTAGTAAAATTGCCCTATCCAAGCTGCAACTAGTCCAGTCTAAATGCCTACGAATTATAACTGGAGCTATGAAATGCTCTCCGATAAATGCTCTCCAAGTTGAATGTTTAGAACCCCCTCTTCAGCTCCGTCGCCAGCTCCTAGCTGACAGGTACTTTTATAACGCTGCCCAAAATAGTTCCCATGCCCTTTTTCCCATATTACTCCAACTATCCACTCTGGTCACTACATCGATGTATTGGAGACACAAGACCCATCCATTGCTTCTAAATTCCTTTATAAAAATTAGAAATCTGTCTACTCCTGTTTATCAATCTACTTCAAATCCTCTCTTTGATTTAGACTACCACTCTCTAATCATGCAACCAAAAATTATTCTTGATTTTGGCATTACTAAACATTGTCCGACAGCCAACGAAAAAATCCGCCATGTCATAGAGAGAGATTGGTCTGATTGGACTACTCTCTATACTGATGCCTCAAAATTATCCACAGATGCATGTGTTGGTTCTGCAGTCTGGATCCCTAAATTTAAAATTATTTTGAACCACAAATCCTCTTCCTATAACTCCATATTTACAGGAGAATCCATTGCTTTGTTGGAAGCAGTCTCATATGTCGAATCACATAAACTTAACAAGGCGCTTATTTTTACAGATTCCCTTAGTTGCCTAAAGGATCTTTTAAAGAATCCATTCAAAGCACACAACAATTTCCCTTTAATCCTCAGAATTAAAGAGGTTCTTCAAAGATGTCTTTTGTCTGGTATTGAGGTAGCACTAGCTTGGATTCCAAGCCATTCGGGTATAGCTGGCAACGAAACTGCAGACTCCTGTGCCAAAGTTGCTGCACAGTCAGGATGCATCACGACTCTTAACTTCTGCTTCTCTCAAGATCTGCGTTCCTTGGCTAAATTTTCACTAAATGAGTCTTGGAATGACACATGGCAAACCACCCGATTGACAAAGGGTAAATTTTATGGCTCTTTACAACCCTCAATCCCATCTAGACCCTGGTTCTTCAACCAAAAACATATTAATAAGTTAGCTACCTCTACTATAATTCGCTTACGGTTAGGATTTGTTACCACCCCAGTATTCCTTGCCAAACTCCGAGTTCGGGATCACTCTATGTGAGTGTGGTCTCGAGGAAGGCACCCTTGACCATATCTTTTTCTCTTGCCCTAAAATAATCATTCCTCTTTATGATCTTCTCCCTCCACAGATGTCTCGACCCGTTAATTTGGCCCATCTCTTAACATTAGTTCATACCCCACTTGTCAGAATTCTTTACAAATTCATTTCTTTAAATAAAATCCATTTATAGTTTTTTCTTGTTCATTGATGCCCTAACCATCATTTGTTCTCCCACAGATCCACAAACACAAACAGTTATTATTTTATTTACTATCATAAAATTTTAATCTATATTACTAATAAATCAACTTTCCACTTTGACGTTGGCAAAATCATCGATAAACGATGGAGCCATTGTAGGGAAAAAAAAAAAAACCGTCGCATGAGGCATTAAGGCCTAATTGAATAAATATTTCAATATTGTTAAGTAATTATATTACCAACTCATTATATTACAAGATGATAATTGTTTTATATTCGTTGCATTGTAAAAGAAGCAATGAAAAATGAAATACTATTGCACTTACTTAATATAATGTCATCGATACCTGTTTTCAACCTTCGTTAACAGGCCTAAACAATGTGCCTACTAAATATTTTGTTGTAATATCAGATTTATTGTGAACATAACCGTAAAACTAAACAAGAAGTACTAAAGTAAAACCCCAATTAACCGGGGGGTCGGGACCGAGAGGTCCACGGATAACTGAAACCACGGTTAATCCGAAAGACTTTTTATTTGGACTAGTACATAGTACATGTACACACACACACAGTACATGAATTGGCCGAATTGTCTCAGCGTTAGCGTATGATTCGATGAATGAATGTTGAAACTTTTATTGTGTGTACCTGTATGTATGTGTGTGATTCTACTGGTATATTATATTTGACTAATCCAATCCAATCACATGTACACTTATTTATAATATTACCTTTAGAATATGTATGTGTGTATATATATATATATGTATATATATATACACTCGCAGGCACAATTAACCGCCCACCTTGTATTTCTTTCAATTTTCAGTAGTCGGAAAATTTTGACCACATTTGATGGAAGTTATGTTAAAAGCAGCCATTAAGGATAAATAAAATCACAAAAGTCTTTAAACAAAACCGTTTAATAAAAGAAATATGCCAAAAATCGATTTTGCAAAAAATTTGCATGAAAATGTCATGACTTTAATTTTGAAAAAAATCGTCCGCTTTCTTTTTATTTAAATTTTAATAATGAGTATTACTACCTCGGGCCCTGATGACTTCTTGTAGTCGGTTTGGCAATCCATCTACGAGGTCTTGAATATCCGACTGAGGGATATTATGCCACTCCTCTATCGCAGCCGTCTTGAGCTCTTGTAAGGTCGCAGGGGCTGATATTCTTGCTCGAATACGTCTTTTTAGGTTGTCCCAAATGTGCTCATTTGGGTTAAGATCGGGACTGCGTGACGGCCATGGCAAAACTTGAATCACGACCTCATCGAGGTATTGAGTGACGGATCTTGCGGTATGGCATCGAGCATTGTCGTGCATTAATTTAAAGTTTTCACCAATAAATGGTGCGAAAGGTATGACGTGGTCTTGTAAGACTTCCTCCACGTATCTTTGAGCAGTCACACTGCCTTTATCAAACACTACTAGATCAGTACGAGCCTCTTAAGAGATACCTCCCCAAACCATTATGGATCCTCCCTGATAACCCACGGTTTCGATTATTGCACATGGAGCAAACCGTTCATTTTGGCGCCTATAAACAAGCTGACGTCCATCTGGACCCCTTAAGGCTATTCTGCTCTCATCTGAGAACAGTACGTTCTTCCATTGTTCCGTAGTCCAGTCAGCATATTCTCGTGCAAAGGCAAGTCTTGCTCTACGATGCTGTGCAAGCAGCTGTGGACCGCGAGCTGGACGAAAAGCTCTCAGATTCCTTTCAGCCAGTCTTCTTCTTATCGTACGTTCACTTACAGTGACATTTCTCACCTCAAACAGACGTGTGCGCGCTTCAGTAGCGGTGCAAAAGCGATTTCTTAGCACGTTACTGACAACAAAGCGGTCATCCAGAGCCGAGGTGCACCGATGTCGGCCTTGACCTGGCCTTCTCGTGTATGAACCAGTCTCCCGAAAGCGTCTGATGGCATCCCGCACTGTAGTTCGAGGTACACCAAGCGTACGAGCGATGCGACGTTGGCTATACCCAGCGTCAGCTAAAGTCACTGCCCTAGCAACACCAGTTGCATCCAGTGGCATTTTTTTCAGTCACAAACAATAATCGTACACTAAAAACTCAAAATAAACTATGTTCGTACACGATAGCAGACAAGAACAAGAAATGTAATCAATGTAATGTTATTGCAACAATGTCACACAGAGACTAAATACTAAAAACGCTTCGGCGATACAAGTTTAAGGGTCGAAATAAGGGTTTTTGAGTGTTTAGTTTATTGCTAAAGTACCCACTTAACTAAAAACAAAACAGTAGATAAGCCACAGTTAACATAAACAAACAGGGTGACGAAAAATATAGGTGGGCGGTTAATTGTGCCTGTGAGATATATATCTCTCTCCATTTCCCTCACTTAGTTTTGCGTTTTTGCACCTACCACTATTATCTCTGCAACACCCCAAGGTTGACTGGCAGAGAATGCCTTAGGCATTAAGTCCGCCTGTGTACGTGCATAAAGATTTTAAATAAAAAATAATAATAATTAAACTCTGTTTTCTGCCAATATTGCAACAAAACTAAAATATTTTATATGTCAATTTAGTTGGTTTTTGGCTTCTCCTTTGGTTCTCTTCTATCACATGACTCATTTTTCTTAGATGTAAGTAGTCGATTGGACTGCTGCCTGCTTGCTGTTCAAAATAGTCGAGTAAGATTCCGATCGCTGCTCCAGCTTCAACGTGAGTTATTGGTCTGACAGGTACATCGTTTTCATCATACGCGGGATCATCAAGGCGCGGGGACGCATGGTTAATCCGCTCCCCGGATAACCCGACCCTGGTTAGTCGGGGTTATACTGTATTTGGAAAATTCACTATACCTAATTCCGTTAATCTTATTGGTCCTGGATTCGTTTGACATCAAGCTAATAATCACACGTATTCGTCTGTACTGTTGGATTGGATTTCAAAAATCATATCTTCAATCATCCGACTTTTTTTTCATTAAACTTGTTTGGATGACCTGTATATAATTGTGAAAATACAACTACGGGCTCAGAAACGTTTGCGGCAACTAGTAAAAAGCGACAATATCAGTTATTAACAGTCAATAATTATTAATAATCAAATTTGCCCAGAATATACAAAAAGAGAATAGAAATGACGCACTTTGACACCATGAAACTAAAATTAAATTAATATAATGTCCTAGATATTACGAAACCTACTTACAACCTTAACCTTCTCTCTAATACTTTTCTTTTAAAATTGTAATATTGCGTAACTTATTATCTTTTTACAAATTTACATATATTTTCGGTTCGGTTTTCTCCTATCGGGGTAGACAGAGACAACAGACTGCCACTTGCTTAGAACCTTACAGAGTACAGTAGAGGAAGCTCGTGATGTATATATGATGTAATTGATTTATACATCCAGCTTTCTGTAAAGTTTGATTTGTTTGTTGCTCGAATGGCAAGGCATGGCAATCATATGAGTATTACTTAATCTAATTTATTAAATTTTATCCCTACTTACTAAATAGTATTTTAATCAATAAAAATCATGTACATATGTATTTAGACACGTTTCATACCTGTATTTAAAATATATAATCACTGATAAGACATAAAGTATAATGTAAATTACATTCACATTATCATTTGTCTTATCAGTGATTATATAAATATCATTAGCATAACCAACATTTCTAGGTATTTTTGCTGTTGTATCTGTTTGAGTAATTATAGGTAACAGGCAGCCTCAAGTAGTTATAAGTACATATTATTATACACATAAATGTTTGTGTACTTACACATAAATTACTACAAGTAAATAATCTCTGGCCCTACGTTCACATATTTACAGTTTACCTTCCTATTATTAAGTTATTAGTTTTGATATGTTAGCGCATTGCATCAAATAAAGTTGTTCCAGGATTCCTCTTATTTTAGGCGCAGTGTCGCACACCGTGTGGTTTTAGTCGGTTCAATTCCGACATTCCAATTGGGTGACATAAATGGGCATTCATTCATTCTGGTAACTTTACCATGTCAAAAGAAGAACAAGATTATGATAACTGTATTGAACAGTGAATTCTATACACATACAACCTAACTATTTTTTTTCATTACTTTTTAGTGTATTATATTTACTATAGCGAGCACATTCATATAGGAACTATGAGATGGTTTAAAACAACAATGCTTTACTTTGACTATTTTGTTGGCAACAGGAAAACTAACACACAGAAATGTCCTTCTTCCAAATGCACTAGTTGGGCGAACCAGCTTTGCTCGTATGATATTTCTAACCTAACGTAATCTACCTATTTTTATAAATATAAATTTGTTTAATCCCGACAAACCTATATATAATACCGTAATATATAATACCGAATCATTTAACAATGTAAATTAACGACATTTTTTTTTTCGTGTGGAAACCCCCACGGGTCATCACCTCACCGGAGCTGACCGCTGTTCCGTCACAAGTGGGTCTATTGCAAGGGACCTGGGTATACCCTAGGAGGGATTCTTCCAGGAACCCTGCAGACCTTGGCCACCTCTTTTGCAAGAGGCACCACCACCATTGAATACGAGGGGCCTAGCCCCCCTCCAGTTTGAGAGGCGAGCGTGGAACACGTCGCACCACCGTTTCAGGGCTGCTTCTGCTAGGGTAAGGGCAGCCCTACCCGTTACCCCAGCCAGCGCTCATGGAGGCCGGAGATCGTTTTGTGCTCTCCGGCGCCTGCTGCGTGTTCTAAGGGATGAGAGAGTACTTGCCCTCTCCCGTATCCTCTCCGCCGCCTCTTTAGCCAACATGACCTCTTCGCAAAATAAGACGGCGGAATCCCACGCGCTCTCGCTTTGGACCATGGACAGAACCATGGTCTCTAGCGAAATCAACGACATCTGCTTTTAAATAGCTTACATTGTAAAGCAGCACCATCTGTTTTGGAATAGCTTACATTTTATATATTGATTGATTGATACTTACTCTTTTTACTTAATAACAGATAACAATATTACATAAAAATATAAATGCATCTTTTCATCTGAAAACGGATTATCACGGAGATGACACTTACGTATATAAATGTTATTATTAAAGGACTATCTAAATTCAAAACATCGTAAAAATGTTTAGAGCCGTTTCGGAGAAACCAACTACATACAAATATATATACAAGAATTACTGGTTTAAAGTATAGAATATGAGTATTTTGTTTTATATTTTTCTTTGTCTGAAATACTATTATATAATACTTACTGCATAATTTAAACCGGTTAAATCTTGATCGCCGTTTTTTAACCATTCATAGAACTCCATAGAGTTGTCAGTAGGATCTCCTTCACCATATGTTGCCATACAGAACACTGCCAGGGAATTCTCGATTTCGTGTAGTTTCGTTAGTTCTTCCTAAAAATAAATCGTATTTATCAATAAAGAGTAATTTCATTAAAAGTATTCTTGATATGAGTAGTAATTTTACTAAATAGGCGAATATTGAATACGGATAACACATCTCGTCACGTCACGTCTGTTGAATACTCGGTTTGGTAAAAGTACTAGTACAGTGGTTTTCTAATATTATAATTTTTAATATGAAAAAATAAGTAGTAATAAAATAGGTGACATTACACTTAAAAATTAAATACTTAGCAAGATTTATATAATACATTTTTGAAGTAACCTTGTCCTAGTTTCTAAGGACAATCGTGTCTAAAAAGTATGCAAACACAGTGACGCCAAATGGAGTTTAAGTGAATATTTGGTTACAATCGGTAATTAGGGTCATTATTATGATTTATGTGATTTGTTATTGTATTAATAAGCATCAGAAAACGACGTATCAAATATATTAGTGTTCAAATATTTAATATCCTACGTCCAATTGTAATTTTTTTATAGACGCTTTCAGAAAGTTCAAAGTTGCAAAATAATGTTAGAACTATATTATGCATTATTCTGATAGATACTCGATTCGGTTAGAGTCAAACTGATATTCTATTATAGATATTCGGCTAATCAGTAAAATCACTATTTGGTGCATAGCTAGTCAGTCTTAGTCACTTACCAAACAACTCTCTGAATGTATGAATGAAAAAATAACAATCATTAGAGATATGCTTTATAAACCCTTGTTTAACTCAAGTAAATAGATGAAGAGAATTTAATTATATACCACATAAGCTAGCTAGCATAAGCACAATATAACTCTCGCCTACTGAATGATATGAATATGACTCTTTACTTTTCTTCTACTTATTCATGGCTAGCTGTTCTCCTGAGCTGAGCTGCATTATATATATACATGTTGAGTATGATTTCAGCTTCTTCCACCTATCTACATTTCAATTGACTCACCATATCACATTCCTCAGGGTCAGCGACCATACCCTTCATCTTGTAACGAATACCCTCTTTAGCAAGGCGACCAGCGAATTCCTCAGCAGTACCCGTCTGAGATCCATAGAATACGACTAAACTTCTTCCAGAGGACTTTAGTTTATTTATGAAGGAATTTTCTGTGACTTGTATGGATCCGGCAGCCCTAAGAAACAGAAAAAATACAAATGTTATATATAAATGCCTATGGGATAAAACTACAAAAACGTTAATGTTTCTTAGTTAATTTGTGGTATACCTATACGAAGGTAGTTAAAGGGTTTTCTGTAGAACACATTTACCCTCCCTAATTTTCTGTTATTTGAGGGGTAATATTAGGAGTACAAATAAGTTTCCGCCGTTTTATTGTAGATGGCGCTGCACGGAGTTTCGGTTAGCTTTCGCAGATGATAACCGGCTTAAAAAATAGCTTGGACATTCAAGAACAACATAACCTATTAATATCATTGATTTTATAATGGTAAAATATAATTTTTATTAGTTGAAAATGTCAAAATTTGAGCCAAATAAGCGTCATTTGCGGGAAATATTAGTTTACTTTTTTAATGTAAGGAAATCTGCTGCTGAGGCGCATAAATTGCTCATAGAAGCATATGGTGAGGGTGCTTTGAGTGAGAGAACGTGTCGAGAGTGGTTTCAAAAGTTTAAAAACGGTGATTTCGACGTAGAAGACAAAGATCGCAGTGGAAGGCCAAAAATTTACGAGGATGCAGAATTGGAGGAATTATTGGAGGCAGATTCATCTCAAACACAAAAAGAACTTGCTCTAACATTAGAAGTCACTCAGCAAGCAGTCTCACATCGTTTAAAATCATTAGGAATGATTCATAAACAAAAAATGCCCTCAATACTAATCTCGGCACGAAAAAAATATTCTTCTGCATGACAATGCTCGTCCACATGTTGCGACTCCCGTGAAAAAGGATTTGAAAACACTTGATTGGGAAGTGTTACCTCACCCGCCGTATTCACCAGACATTGCACCGTCCGATTATCACCTGTTCCTACATGCTCTGTCGGCGCAGCGGTTCACATCTTATGAGGATACCAAAAATTGGGTTGATTCGTGGATAGCCTCAAAAGACAAGGAGTTCTTTAGACGTGGTATTCGAATGCTGCCTGAGAGAAGGGAAAAGTAGTTGCAAGTGATGGACAATATTTTAAATAAATTTATATTACCGTTCTTCTATAATAAATATTTAATTTTTGATAAAAAACGGCGGAAACTTATTTGTACTCCTGTATAGCAAAACATGCAGTACAAAAATATGTATATGTTCTGCATGTGTATTTTAGAGATACAGTTTTTAGTCGTTTGTTTCGTTTTGGTCTTGCGTAGAGGTTAACCTAATTGAGCCTCATGCCGCCCTGAGCATGGCCGCGGGTGGTCGGGACTGATTTTCCCTCCACCCGCTATAGTGGCCAACCGCGAGGAGGCCAAGTCCTGGTGTTCCTGGACGTTGCCTAATTGAGAGTTACCAGAAGGTGGTGCTGTTCCCGGATTTCCCCAATTCTAAGCGCAGCATGGCACACCGTGTGGTTTTAGTCGGTCCCATTCCACCGAAAACCCCGGTGAGATGACGGCCCAAAGGGGGTTTCAACACGTTAAAAAAAAAGTGTACACACTGCACAGTTACTATGGTTGAATGTTGACTATATATTTCTAGTAAACTATAATTAATATTTTTTTCAGGTCAAGCATTTAAAAACACAGTTACATTAATTATGTAAATTTAGTCTTAAATTAAGCCTTTAATTTCGTGAGTTGCAATTGGGACAGTTAACGACCACAAGATACATGTACATATATGTATATATATATATATATATATATATTTAAAATAAGACCCAGTATCTATATATATAGATACTGGGTCTTATTAAAAAAAATTATTTAATACACCAACAGTCAAATAATGATGCCAATAATAATAATAACAGTAACTCCACACATCTCACACACGGCCGTCTGATCCCAAACTAAGCAGAGCTTGTACTATGGTAACCAGACAGCTGATAACATACTTATATACTTCTAAATACATACATATTATAGATAAATTACACCCAGACACAGAACAATTGATCATGCTCATCACACAAATATTTGTCCTGGGTGGGTATCGAACCCACGACCTCTGGCTGGTGAAAGTCACTAAACACTAGACCAACAGGCCAGTCTAGCCTATATGCATACATATAATATATGTAATATAACATTTGTAGAAAAATTATCCTGAGACTTCAAATTGTATTGGGTATTGATGGAATTTTGAACAATAAATCATAAATTTATAATGCCTCACTATCAAGCTGAAGCGTACTAAGATAAAGTAACTAGTAATAACCTTCAAAGTTTGTTTCCTATTTGAGTACTTAGGGTTGTCATAAGAGGATATATGAAACACAACATTACATTAAACTAACGATCCCCGAAAATCCTTAATTTGTAATTATACTAAATAGTCTGTGACTAAATAGTCTGCCACTAGCCGCCTCAGGTTCTGTGGCACCCCATGATAATAGAGCGCTTCCCTGATGCTGGCTAAATGCTATGCTAGCTGAATCGCAGACTATTCAATGCGTTGGCGATGTACAAAGACACGGCCAACAGCACGCCGCCACAGCTCATTAGCTGTTCGGTCACGGTCCTCAGCCTGCAGACTTTACAGCACCGATCATCGAACGCCCGAATCGAGGCCGACCTCGCTCAGGTGCCGGACCTGCCGGACAGCAGCCTGGGCCTGTAGGCCGCGACCGAGTCCGTAGGCCGTCACGCCTAAGGATAGCAAAAACTACATTACCCTATACCTATAATTTTAACTTTTAACTCACAACTGTATGACAGTTGTGAGTTAAAAGTTCAAGTAAAGTATTGCCAACCCTATTCGTTATCAGTGTGTGAGGCACGCTTGCAACAAATTGTAGATGTTTAGTAATTGTTAAAAGTAAATTCTTTATTTAAACAATATAACTGACATTGGGCACGAAACAGCAGTCTATTCTCTTAAGCGATACCTATCAACTTCCGACTTCCCAGCTGTTCTAATATTTATAATGAATAAATCAGTTTTGAGAAGTAAACGAAGAACATGTTGTTTGACAACATTATATAATACGAGGATACAATCACTATCGAACGTGTATAAACTTAATTATATAAGTGTAGTGATTGTCTTCCTCGTTTAATATCATGATTTGACAAAAATATTTTTTTTTAGTATTTGATAACAACTTATACCCAAAATGAAATCATCAAAGATAATCATTTCATTAGGCACAGGTGTTAGTTATCAATAATATACTCGGTTGAGCACCGTCACACCAACATTGTCATGCTCTAAGAAATAATATAGGTACTTTACCGGGGATATCAAACACAAGTCTAATCTAACAGCTTCAAATGTCATGCATTCAATCCATAAATATATACGATGATGATGATGATAATTATGATGAGATAGTGTAATTAAATAGCGTTCTATATTAACTTACACATTATACCCTTATTTTTTAAGTCGTTTAATAAGTAAGATATTTAATGTACATTGCGCTCAGTGAAAAAAATACATGAGAATAGCCACCCCAGGTTGAGCTACGTATGAAATAAATGCGGACTACTAGATATAACTTTTAATTTTATGCAATGTCGGTATAATGCTGTAGGTACTAAAAGAGACTTTGTCTGAACTACACTCTTAGAATACAATTAAAAATACTAATATGTGTCTGTCGAATAAATACGTATTCTAATTCTTCATTATTTGTTTTAAAAGTAATATAATACTTCGGTCTGTAACGGTAGGTAAAAAATAAGCTTTATTATTATGATAAAAACAATACAATACACAGTGATTAAGCAGTAATGAAAAAATTTAATCACGCGATCCGTTGTATATATTTAATGTTGATTACCGCCAGGGTATATTTAATTTAATAATTTGGTAATTTGATATAAAAAAAACATGTTAAATTCAAGTCTTCGTTGTGGCCTTTGTTTATAAAAAATGTGAGAAAATCTATTCCTGAATCTATTGACAGCTTTTCATTCTTTGTCAAATATATGTCCGGCTTTAGCCAGTTTGAGTTACACGGTATACGACCTGACCTGCTTGAGCCGTATAACCTGTCCTTCCCTTTCTGTCGTCCTTTTCGTGTTATCAAATACCAAATAATCGCCTTGCTGTTGTGACGTATTACTGGTTTATATTTACAAGTTAAGAAGTATTCTTCTTATAATTTCTACTATTGGTAATCATATTGTAAGTGATTATTATACAAATTTTGTGCGTTAAAATGTTTTAATCAATATCTAACTCTTGGTTTGACTAGATTTACAAAAACGGTAGGAGGATTATTTAGCGGGACATATAACGATCACATTGGTGAGTGTGTTAAAGTACTGAGATATGCAATAAAAATAGTAAGTGTGTAATAGTTTCCAAAGTGGAATCGTGATGATAATATCTGGCACTGGTTATGTATCTTATACATATATTTTTTTCTTTATATTTTATCTTTCATATAAGTAACTTTACGATGAGTATACGTATATTTATAATCTCGGACGACTAAATGATCAAGTTCATAAAAAACTGCTACGCTACGAAAATTTGATGAGTTGGAAAAATGAGAAAAAAGTGAACATTTTCCCCGAAACAGTATTTTAAAGAGATAAATAAAGATAAAGTCTACATCTACATTATGCGCAATTCATTCCATGCTTAAATGTACAGTTCATGTTAAACAAACATAAATGTACCGGAGAAATAAATAACATTTTCTTTCTTTTTTTTTATGCGATAGGGGGCAAACGAGCAGACGGGTCACCTGATGGTAAGTGACTACCGCTGCCCATGGACACCCGCAACTCAAGAGTCACAAGTGCGTTGCCGGCCTTTTAGGTTGGAGTACGCTCTTTTCTTTTAGTAATTGCCCCAATATGACTAATGTAACTTTTAATATTAAATAAATGAAATGTTTAATTTTGAGAAAAGCACTATACGAGTATATGCCTCAGCCGAAACGGCAATTGCCTGTCTCGTATTAATGAAACTCATACTCGACCTGCAATTGCCTATTTTACGACCTTTGCGATAATGTACTATAAATTTCAAATTAGGAATTATTTAGGTAGCTGTAGGTGTGTAATGAATTCATATGTCATTTGTTTTTACAAATTAGCGGCAATTTAAAAAGTATCTGTCGTGTATTGAAATGGATTTAGCTCAGTTATTTATTACGACTTCAATTGCGGTCTTACTCAACAACAATGTTACGATGGACTTCGATTTTCATTTCATTACGAAGCCCCATCTCGTGCCACTGTTTACAACTGGTTTAATGAGTTTAAACATTGTCGAAGCAAACTCACTGATGATTGTTGACAAGGACGTCCTTTTACTACTGCAGACTACTGCAGAAAACGGCTGTGCAGCTACCGATAGAAGTCGCATATGACGGTCATTAGAAAGGAACGGAGCCTACTTCGAAAAGCAATAAAAATATTAAGGGGCTTGTAAAGGGAGTCTCAGTAAGAGTGCACTTTTTCATTTTAAGATAAAACACGTATTTTATGAGAGAGTCGTGAAATTTTATTGGATTGTGAAGAAGACAGGTTCCGATTAAATATGGAATAAAAAATCCGGCAAATGGGCCCCACGGCTCTGATGACAGGGCATTACTCTTTTCATGTAATTTTCCATGACTTTTACACAGAGATGTGGCTGTATCTCACCGATGACGCGTTGGATCTCTGATTTGAGCTCAGGAATTGTTTCTGGTTTATTTGCATAAACCCGAGATTTCACAAAACCCCACAAACTGGTCACCAAGATCGTGGGATTTAACGTCGTGCGATTTTTTTCTTTGGAGTTTTGTGAAATCTCGGGTTTATGCGAATAAACCAGAAACAATTCCTCCAGAACTCCCTGCTAGTGAACTAGACGAACTAGTCGTCGCTGGTTTGCGTAAACTACATTCGTAATTGCGTTGATTATTTAGTTTAATAGTATTTTTTCTAGTTTAATAGTAACTGAATTAAAAAAGTGTGTGTGTTCAAACTGTTCAATAAAGAAAACTATGCATTACATAATTTTCTTTATTGATGTGTATCAATTGTACAGTAAATGTCTTTATTGTGTTTTAATCATGGCCTCCTTGTCAAACGTCGATTTATATAAAAGGTTATTTGACGCATACAAGAAATTTTATTCGTATTCGGGACGTTCTGGCCATAAAATAAGTAATATGTTTTGGGAAAGCAGCAAAGGCGAATGACGGTAAAATGTTTAAAATTTCCAAAACCAAATATTGGACAAAATAAGATAAAATAAAAAATATGAAGAATATGCGAAAAATAACCTCGGGTTCGACAATGGGCTTCTAAAGAAATCGATGGAATTTTTAAAATATTCTAGGCACAACTATAGTTGGGGCACGCCACAATTGTGGCGGTAAGACCCATCATGGAGGATTGGCTGGAGAGGCGACATGGTACTCTCTCCTACCGGCTAGTGCAGGTACTCGCCGGACACGGATGTTTCGGTAAGTACCTGTATCGCATAGACCGGGAGCCAACGCCTGTGTGCCACCACTGCGGGAGCTGTCACGAGGATACCGCACTCCACACATTACTGGAGTGCTATGCGTGGGTGCAGCAGCGTGCTGCAGCTATTGGTGTGGGTAGCCTCTCGCTGGAGACCATGATTTTTGCTATGTTCCAGAGCGAGAGTGCATGGGATACCGTCCCTTCGTACTGCGAGGCAGTGATGCTTGCAAAAGAAGTGGCAGAAAGGGAACGGGAGAGAGTTAGTACTCTTCTGTCCCGCAGAAGACACACAAGGCACTGGAGAGCGCAAAATGACCTCCGGCCTCCATGAGCGCTGGCCTGAGGGTGACAGACTGAGCTATCTATCGTCCTAGCAGAAGCAGGCCCGAGACGGCGACACGACGTGTTCCACGCGCGCCTGACTAAATATGAGGGGGGCAGACATCATATAGGGGTCGCCTTGCTCAAAAGGCGGCAGGTTTGCCGGGGTACACAGGGACTTACACCTGAGGAATAGACATTTTTTAGATGGGTACAAGGGTTATTGGGTAATGAATTGCATTTTATTTACTAATTGTATTTTATTAATTTTTAGAAACTTTAAAATACATTTAATATTCTTTTATGAATCATCGTTAACAATTTCGACAACTCTTGTAATCTAAACTATAGGTTCATGGTAACTAAAATAGGCAATAAACAATTTTGATTCGAAGTTAGTTAAATATCTCGTGAATACCGCATCAATTGTACTTTTATATCTCGTTGTGCTAATATTGCGTTGATTGGACATATGCGTCTCGTAACGGTGTCGCGAGTCCACAGATTTTATCTCATATAAAAATATGCGTACCGCGCTAAAAGAAGGCACACCTATAGTTAGTTGAGTATTTTTTATATTAACTTATGCATTTACTGTAGGAAAACGCTATTCGGTGACGAGAACTTGCTGATGAAGGGCATAAAATAAAGGCATTTAAAAGTGATTGATAATGTCGGTCCTTTTCAAAGTTAAATTTGTCCTAACAAATACTATTTATACCTAACATTTTATTTTTAAGTATTATTGAACCCATCTTGTGTGCACAAAGACCTGTTACAACAACAGATTTAAATGAAACCCAGCAATCAAATCCTCCAGAAGTAGAAAAAGTTGAATGTGAGGCTGAGTCTGAAGACGTTTACGATGACAAAGTGTTTCCAAAAAATAAAAATTTCTAGTACATTTGTACAAATAAACATTCCTCAAAATTGTTACTTGGAAAAATAAAGTTTTTTCTTTTATACTAAAGGGTGACAGACGAACAGACGGGTCACCTGATGTTAAGTGACAACCGCTATCCAAACTCATTTCAAAACCGGTTCTTAAGTAACGCTTACGTTACGTAAGCGTTATTTCAGAACCGGTTTTCTGTGAGGCCGTGGTATCGCAACGGTCGAGCGGCCCATTCGTGCCTAAGCATGGCACTACCACTGTTAAGTACGAGCTGGTACATTTTAACAAATCAAGCCTTTTTTTTTTAGATAATTAAGTAAAAAATATTTAACAATAGGGTATTGGGCCACCTAACCTTATTTTTCTTACATAGGAGGGGGAGGGGGAGGGGAAGAGCCAAAACTAGCAAAAATTGTCTTACGTAATAAATGAATCCACTACCGGCCCCGCGAAAGGCTCCAGCCCAACTAGGAGGCGGTACCGCTATATAAAATAAGACAGCTATGTGACCAAGTCTACATAAACTCGGACAGCTGTATGATCAAGTCCATAAATGAGACGGCTATATGATCAATTCTATTTGGGACGGCTAAGCCCCCGAGTTCATAATGTAACGGCTGCACGATCAAGAGTGTTATGAGACAGTTGCTTAACCTAGTCTAAAATAAGACGGCTGTGTGATCAAGGCCATCATTTGATACCTGTGTAAGCAAGTCTATCGTGAGACGCCTGTGTGACCAATTCCATATAACTAATTCCGTGGACGCCTGTGTGATTAATTCTAAAAATATTGCTGTTTTTAAGTATGTAAGGTTATGTAATTATGGAAATGATAACTGTGTGATATATTTGTCTATAATATACTTGCAAAGGGGTAAATTAAAAAACCAATAAAAATGGCTAGATTGTACACAAAAAATATTATAAGTTTCTGCTGTAAAACGTTTGAATTCCAGAGTTCCGCTGTAGTGGTGCAGCACGGGGACACAGACCATGCAGAATGATCTAATGTTATCTAATACCAAATAAACGCCCTGCAGTTCTGACGTATTTACTATTACATTGATATATTACACACAAATAGACTAACCAAGACCAAGTTGATTATTATTTTCATTTCATATTGCAGCACACTCTGAGGGCGTGATGGTAAGCATCAAAATTTTAACCGTCCTTAAACACCGGGTTTCACAAACTCTTCGCTCGTACTTAAAGCCATATCGTAGTATCCATGGCGATTACTGACTACTAGAGTTTCAGGGTATCAACGTCACGTCAATTTTTTTTTTGTATCGTCACGTCCAGAACTAACTTTCGCCAACAAATCAAGTTCATGACAAAGACAGCTACGAAAAAATTTAAAATTGATTGAACGTCATTTGGAAGGTTCGTCTGCACGCGGCGCTTCAGCTCAGTTTCTCAATCTCTATAAGAACGAACGAACGAGAGTGAAGAAGTTTGATTTTGCATAAAATTTCATAAGCGCCTTTGGGATGGCTCGGCATAGTAACAACTTGAAATTCTGGACATGGTCGACCGAAGAATGCGTAAGCTTATGAACGACGATATGCTCACGCATAGGACCCTTGACCATCGTCATACATATATTCACAGGTTTATCTGTTTTATATGTACATTTGTTACAAAACTAACATGGAAAAGATTATGTAGACGCGAGTAGTAACTGTAAAATGTAATAATAACATAAGTTATTCAAACGTTCAGTAAATACATACTGTTTTTTCAGAGGATTCACTTTGGTGAGCAAGTGATTTTTTTGGAAAACGTACCAAAATAATCATTCAGGAGTAGTGAAAAGATTCATACATTACACACTTTGTGTTATCCTCAAATTGTTGTTCTGAGTCTGGGTGTTCTTTGTTTAAATGTTTGTAAAGTCCATCGCGACATAGGAATTAATCCTAATCGGGAGTTGTATTAAAAAAAAAAACAAATGTAACATATTATAGTACTGTTATACGAACTACATACACATTTTAACGTGGGAGAACCATGCTTCGGCACGTATGGGCCGCCTTGACCGGTGTTGTACCACAGCGTCACTGAAAACCACCTGTTAAACAATGCTTGCTTTGTGTGACCGAGTGAGTGAGGTTACTGGAGGAATAACCCTTCCCTGCCCTTCTTTCACCTCCTACCTTTCCCTTCACCTACCCTAAAAGGCGGACAGCACTCCTGTGACTCTTAAGTAGCAAGTGTTCATGGGCGGTGGAAGAAACTTAAGCAAATTTTATATATAATATGTACATTTAGCATTTTAAACAAGCATGCATGCGTATGCGATGTAAGTTGTAAGTGTATACGTCCTACTTATTTACTGCTGATTGGCATGTATTCAAACTATTCAATATTATAACTTTGTAATATTTAGTAGTTTATTATGAACAGTTATCTTTACAAAACACACCCACCACATTGTGTTTAATTTTTTATTGAGCCATTTTCATCTTCTTACCCTTTTGCAAATTTCATACGGCGTCTTGCTATTGCCATGTGTCTCTATCCATTAGACTCTTATCATACGTAATTTCACTGCTTACTCTTTTATTCTGCTATTCGGCCTTCTAGCCATATCCTCTTTCATGCAGTCCATCAATCTATTCTTTGGTCGTCAACTACTCCTTTATCCGTTAATTTCCATACATACTTTTTTCATAGAAATTCTCTCTCTTTTCTTTCTAAAATATTATAATTTGAAGCCATATAAATTAATAAAAGAACATTAAATTTTGTTTATGTAATAGGCGTACTGGAAGCACTGGAGTTAAAGTTAAATTAACTTAAATTACAATTAATCCTGTATGGTGTGATATTCTTAATAAGACTTCCTATATAAACTTCTTTGTCACGATAACTAACTAAAAAATAATTTACATTTGAAATGGTCTACCTTCTATTGTCTACTATCATTTCTTTTTATTCGGCTTCTAAAGTGAATATGTGTATATATAGAAAATTAGTATAATTTTCAATTTTGATTTGACGCGGTCTCCACTCAAGAACTCGTTTTCTCCAACGGTCGTCGGTTCTGAGGCTAATATGGCCCACTGTCACTTCAGTAGTAATTCAGTAGAAAGGACTGCCGGCTTCGAAGCAACGACTTCTCCGGTTGCTGTGTTCAACTTTGTCAGGTGGCTTCTTCCAAGAGATTGTACGAAGACTTTTGAACCCCGATTCTGTTCGATATCGCTCTTTCAGTCGAAAGAGAAAGATTTTTCAGAGAAAGACTGCTTACAAATCCTACTACCCTACTACCGATTCGCTACAATTCTGCTCTCCCACTTTAGCGTTGAAGTCACCCATGCTATCATTTACATCTCATTTTTGAATACCAGTTCCGACGTGAAACTAACGCAACAGAAACAGCTCGAAATATTTATGCTGTGTTTTGGAGAGGATAAGGAATTGAACGCACCATGAATTTTTGGTTTAATCGCTTTCTCGTAGTGGAAACTTTGTCTTAAAGAACGAACCCTGAGCAGACCAGTCACTAAGGTAAATAACGATGAATTGTATACGATTTTGGAAGACCATCCGTATCAAACGGATTTGATATTTTATGTCACACTTGATATTGTTACGTCCAGTTTCTTTTTGTTCTACATATTAGTTCAGTGTTTGTCAGTTGGTTCACTTAACATACTTAATCTTTATTTCGCTCTTTTAAACTACTAATTTGTCGATTCAATATTTTCATTGGCCTACTTAAACGTCAGTCTGCTGTGGCCGACTGGGTCGGGACGTGCTCGACGATTATCGACTTATCTGGATTACTAGTCGTACCTGGTTAGCTCAAAACCACCATCCTGGATACCTACATGGCTCTTACCCAACTTATGTAGGATTGGATTCTTGCATCTGCATCGACCTTAATTCTCAAGATTATATATAAGAAACGCCAGTCAACATTGTCCGGCTTAGTATAAACACCCCATATAAAGTGGCAGATGTGCTTTCGGCCTTAATTGATTTCTCCATACGCATTTGTAATAAAAATCCAGGAATAACCCTTTCATTCCCCTTTTACCCTTCCTTTCCTGTCAATATACTCCAAATTTTCCCATCTAATTCCCAAAAGTGACCGGTTGACGGCAATAGGTTTGACCCCTATTACATACATGGAACTAAAGTATAGTGGTGTATGTATGTACGTTGACCATTGCAAACATTATGGATTCAGTTTTAAAAATGAGAAATGTCCAGCCAAGCCCGATTATAAACAATTAAAAGGCAATATACCTACTTATATGTTTATTTCAGCAAACCAAGTAGGCGCTTTAAGAGTGCTATAAAATATGTGTAGCTTGTGTAAGTTATATGTGATTCTCAACACTGCAAAGTTTTTAATTAAGTTTAAGTTATTAGATACAATACATTCAATTATATCATAATTAACGACCCCTCATCTATGAACCTGTCTATTTAAATAAGCAAATACTTGTGCGTGTATGTACGTCATCATAGAGCAACGAATTCTGTACGCAAGTATAGTAAGGTATAAAATGATGATAAGGTTATTAATGTGTCACCAACAAAAAATCGAAAAAGCAAAGCTTCGTCTGCAAATGAATCTACTTTAGCGTTTGTTACTTGGCGAAATTGACGGGTCCAGTTATATCATTATCATTCCAAGTCCTTTGTATTCGGTAGTCTCCTCATGAATTGTATCTTTTATTCACAGTAGAGGCTCATTATATTTTGTACCTGAGGAGAAACTTTATATTTGGCTATACTCGCCGCACAAGTATCTATATTTGTAATAAATGTGCTTTTGTCCTTAAATGCGCATAGGTGAAAGTTAGTAGTGATTTTATAGACGGCATTACCTACATAGGACTTAATTACTTAATACTTACTTAATTTTTACGCCATTTAATTTCAAATTATTATATTATAATATAATAATATGTATACTTTTCAGTAAACGGCATAAACAAAATCGAAAATTGAGTGAGTTACGAAATTTTTTTTATTGATTATACTGTTACAATGCATATTAACAATATTTTAAATATAAACCACTCGCTTAAACCGTTGGGGCTTTTATGCGAGAATGAATTAGCTTTGTTTATTTTTACAATTAGTACTATTATGCCATTTATCTATGTAGTACATGCTTATATTCTATTTTTGTAATAGATAATTTTTCATATTTTTCAAGTAAGGCTGGTTTGTTATGTATTTATTAACTATTTTATCTGGTAAACCGTTGAGAATTTTAGGTAGTATGTATCTACATGTTCTAGTACCCTATAACTTATTGAAATTGGGCATATAATATATTTTCATGTTTGACAGCTGCCTTAAGTTAGTTTTTCACCTTTACATAGTAAGTTCGTGTTTACAATCTCTGCTTGCATAATGGCCAACTCGTTTCGTAACTTTCAATATAACTGTAGGTATCTTATATTTGAGAACCAAAAATTATTGATAATTTCTTGTTAAACGTTATAGTACAGGATCCCTGGTACACTTTTCATCATTTATTACTAACAAGCTGATTTTTCGTGAGTAGCTTCCTTTTGAGTAGACGCCCAACTTTTTTTCTTACAGTCACATCAAAAACAAAACAACTGGTTAGTAACTATTTTTCATGACCTTGTTTATGATACATGTTGGAGAGGGGGGACTCCCTAACAAAATATTTTGTAGGACAAATATTTTTTCACGTTATTTAGATAATTAACAAAGAAAAAATCGGTTAGTAATAAATTTTTAAAATTCGTCAAATCAACATATTTTATCCTTGCTACCCCTATTAAGCTACCATTTACCAACATGACTGTAAGAAAAAAAGATGGGCGTCAAAAAGTCAAAAGGAAGCAACTCGTTGGTAATAAATGATGAAAAGTGAATTAGCCTCGCTGAATTAGCAGAATAACCACAATGCACTTGACTGTATACCTATTTATATGTGTATGTTAGTATATATATATATATTCTTCCATATATATTTTTTTATGTATGTGTATATTTGTTATGTATTTGTGACTATAGTAAATATATGTAACTAAAGTTGTTTTCAAAAACAAGTAAATTTCAGATGTCTGCACCTACCTTATCGCTTTTCTTCACCACCCCAAGGTTGACTGGTAGAGAATGCCCTAGGCATTAAGTCCGCCTATGTACACGTGTGCATGAAGTTTATAAATAAATAAATAAAATAAAAGTGTACCAGGGATCCTGTACTATTAGAGAACCTCTGAAAACTTCTATGTCCACTGCTAAAAATAGTTCGGTGATGATGATAAATTGT
Organism: Tyria jacobaeae; assembly: GCA_947561695.1. Taxonomy (NCBI): domain Eukaryota; kingdom Metazoa; phylum Arthropoda; class Insecta; order Lepidoptera; family Erebidae; genus Tyria; species Tyria jacobaeae. Next base: position 11,121,402 of record OX387217.1, read on the forward strand.
AAGTGAACAAAAACTTAGATAAGATACAGATGGCTGCCGGAACTACCTACTAGATATATTAAAAATTTAAACATTTTTGGAGATCTAAGTAATCTGGTTCTGAAGTGATCTTGATTTATGAACTTTATATTGAAGCACCTGGGTGGTAATAATACACAAACGAAGTTAAACTTGGTTTTATATATCATAGTACTTTTTTTTTATGCGCTAGGGACCAAACGAGCAGACGGGTCACCTGATGGTAAGTGACTACCGCCGCCCATGGACACCCGCAACTCAAGAGTCACAAGTGCGTTGCCGGCCTAGGTAGGATGCTCTTTTCTTGAAGGTTTGAAGGTCCTATCGGTTCGGAAATACGGCAGGCGACAATTTGTTGCATAAGCTGGTTGTGCGAGGCAAAAAGCTTCTGCAGAAGCGCACAGTGGTGGAGTGCCAATCGTCCAGGTGGTGGGGATGGATATTTTGTCCCGTAGGACGATGCCGGAAACCTGCATGATACAAGCGATAGAGGATGCAGAGCGATAGCGATACTTATGTTGGACGAGCGGACATCCAAAGACGCCAGCATTCAAGCAAGCCGTATGATATCTGGTAAGTTGATTTTGTCCGGTCCGTTTCATTGTCTCAGAAAACAAATTGGGAGGCAAAATGTCTCTCGATGGCTCTTCATAGTCAATGGTTATTTTTTTGAGGTTGCACAAGGGTTCTCATTAAAGCGATTAAACAGTATTTTAAATTATTTCACGTTTTGTCAGTCAAGTACTAATTACATTCAATATTGGATGCATAGATGACAGTAATAACGAAATTCGTACATTACGTAACTATTGACTTGCATGCGTATTTTGTATATTATCAGAATCTTTAAATTTTACTATTCCAAACTGACAGATAACAATTATCATATGAAAAAATAACATTCAATAACAATCTATGACGCCATCCACAAATGGGACCGAAGCAAACATTTTTTTAACTATGGCAGGCTGATAGCTCCGTGGGTTGTTCAGTCTCCCGCGAGTTTTCTCGCCTTGTCTTACCCTGGCATTCGCGCAAGAGATCCGAGTGACGAGTGTGACTCTGTACACTCATTAATTCAGTACCAGTACGGGTGCAAACGCCGCGAAAATGGACGTGTGTGTGTGTGGAAGTGGAAGTTACGGTAGCTGTTCTATCAGTTATTATAAGTATTTGCACGCATCGTGCTTTTTTATATGTATCTTTATGAAACAGATGCGTTGTTTCCCACAATTTTTCGCTAAACTGAACCTCGCGAGAATATACATGACGCGATCCTGCCGCTTCGCGACGCTAAGCGAACCTTTGACCTGCGCACAAAAACTGACTCGGAACGGAAAGCAGACGAGGCGAGACGAGACAAAGAGAGTGTAGCGTATACATACACACACTCACAAACTCGTCATGTGACTCGTCCTCCCTGTGCCTCGACGAGATTGTACAGCCAGCATGAGACTAAACAAGTTCTTTAACATAAAATGAACTCCGAATGAATAGGTCTATTATTCATTCGGTGTTTACTTCATATATTGTTGAACTTTTTGAGATTATATTCCAGTAGAAGACAAACTTATATCAATTGTTAGTATCGTATTAACTAAAAACAGCCATACTTATTACTTAACCTCAATTTAAGACGATGGCGACTGGATGTTTACCAAGTTGGTTTATTCATTTAAATGCTAGCTGAATCTTGTGTCACGTCAATTTGTGAAGGTCATATAACTCGTATAATCACACTAAGATAAAATCTCTGAAATACCTGTTACTGTACTCTGTGGTTTAAAATTGTAATCATACGTTTGTTTTGAAACTATCCATTTCAGCATTTCATTAATTTTGATTTTTGTTTTTGTTGACTGGTATTGGGTAGAAAATGAATTTTAAATTATGTATAATTTAAGGACTAAAGTCCATCAGTTGTACCTTACGAGTTTCGGCTTTAAGAACCTGTTCTGTTAGATTACGTTTTAAATATACATATCATTTATGTACATGTCACGATGACGATACACCAATAAACGTACTGAAGGTCAAAGTAGGAATAGGTATAGTTTACGAACCAGATACAGCATGCCGACTATACTTAATTTTAATTATTCATCAATGTCATTCTCAGTATACATATTACATTATATCAATACAATAAAAAAAAATATAGTAAAAAAATGTACGTATGGATAACAATTTATATAATAGTATGTGATGTAGATATTTGGTGACCGGTGAATATACATACGTACGTATATGATTGACTTAGATAACCGCATTCGTATCATGGAAAATCGTAAAAACGAGCAATTTAAAGACTCATTCATAATGTAGTAATTTAAAGAATTGTTACCTTGCGCCTAACCATTAAGGAACTGTACCTTCCACCATCAGCTCAGCAACATGAGACGCAAATATTATAACAGATTTAGAAAGTATGTGAAATTAACATTGTAAGTGCCTATAACATTTGAGGGTTTCTCCCGGTTTCCCTTGGATGCTATAATTTTATCCTGACTTGGTTACAATAAAACCAGGAGTATACTCTTCAAAAAAAAATAAAAATAAATACGATTGACAATTGGCGGAGAACATAAATCAAACAGATATTGATTAACATTTACACAATAAAGAAAACATACATAAAGTCGACCGAGGCGTCAATTGATTTAAAAAATGATGAAATAAACAATTGATATACCTTTTTTGCTATATTCTCAAAGTGAACAAGAATATAAATGCAATGACATCCGAACAGATGTCGTTGTAACTTGTTTACTTACTTCATACCGACTTCTAAACAAAATTATTTGGAATCCAATTAATTGCAATCGATCATCAATATATTCTTTAATCATCATTGTATTTCAATAAGTACATTTGACTTTTGCGTTATATTTTTTGTATCATTATTTATTAGTGATATAATAATAGTGTTAATCAAATAAAACAGTAGCATAGCAAATTGCAAATACCGCACCTAAATAGTTACTATTTGCCGTAATACGTAACATTGACGTTATTGCGTCATCTCATCACCCAAGCTTGTTGGATTCTAGTTAAGTCACATGATCTAACTTGGCAACTTACGTACGAGTAAATCCAGTTTAAAGACGCCCAGCTACTTTTTCAACAGGTCCTTAGATTTTGTGTGCAGACATAAGAATCCTGACAGATTTTATCAATTCCTTGAATCCCCTCCCCGAACTAAGGTTGCCAACTCTCCTGTCATCTTATGCAAGTACCATTGGATGAGCCCATCGTACTATCGTACATTACAATTAATAAACGTTACTTCTAAGCTACACTAACGAACTCGAATTAAACTCTACATTTAAATTTTTGATGCTAGCCATCAAAAGTTGAATTTTTGGTTGATATCATATTATGATATGATCTTTGACTAAATTATAATACTTTTCATAGATTCTTGATATTCCATATACAAATAAAATAATTGTTGAAATCTACATAAGAGATTTTTTAAGTTCTTCATGCATTTATAAATACATACACTCACGACGGTGTCCCCGAAGGGGTAGGCAGAGGCGTATTAAGCTAATTTAGTCCCACTTAGGCAGGTACGCAGATAACTGACAACAACAATGCCGTCAACCGGGTACTTGGGAAGCAAATGGTTAAATTAGGAGTATATTATAATAAGACTAATAATACGTAACAAGTAGGAAGTGTAAGCATTAGCTCAAACAGATCAGGGTCGCATACTCTGTTACTCGAACTGGCTGATAACAGGAATCCGAGCCTACTAACCCACATTATTTACTTAACAAAAGATTATTTACACAGAAACTGGTATTCATAGAATGAAGGAGAAGTTAGTCTGCGGAAAATTGTGAATTTGTAAATTGTGGCCAAAGGACTAGTAGTATAGATCCTATCATACGTTACGTAATTTGCTGCCATTAATAAAACGTTGCAATGAACTTTATAATAATATTATGATATATAGTATTGAATCCGGTACCAGTCGGTTAACAATTTGCTCTCATGTAGAACTATAATTATAATGTATGCTTCGAATATTGGAGAATCAGATCCAGTATATTTTCCCTACCTATTAAAATGTTAAAAGTATATGTATCTGAACTAAACTTTAAAGGTTACATACTTACGTGAAAAGTCGTAAGGTAAACTTTCAGAAACGATAGATGGTTTAAATTGGTTAAATTATTAATCGCTAAATATGTATTAAAATCAAAAACCATTATTTAGATACTATATATGCCAAAGCAGATTATACTATCCAAAATATAGTAGTAGTTCTTGAGTTTCATTCAAAGTAATCTAAATTCGTGAGATTCATTATTATGATACCTCTGCCAGCCTTTCGGCGATTTCGGTGTTAGTGTATATATGTACAAGATAGTTCTTAAAAACATAAACAGAAAAAAATAGGGAAGTTTTAATCAGTTAAGTTCGGTATTTCACGATTACAATAAAGACACTACTGACTCGTGGGTTTTAAAAATTATCAGTTAAACCATTGCCCACGTTAAGTAAATTTATAAAAGTGTCTAAAATTAACAGTAGGGGATTTATTATTAGGGGAAGTAAATTTTATGAAATATTGGTGAATATATGTTTATATTATTTACATATATCCAACTTAAGACCCTGACCCAACTAATTCATCGTATCTATTCGGAATACTAAAGAGTTGCTCTACATCGTAAGTACCCCTGTCACTATAATAACATGCCTTACGCAGGGGAACAATACAACGACCAATTGTGATATCTGCTAGGAGCGTGTAAGTACCTATGTCGAAATAGTCTAACTGTTGCCACGAAAACATGAACCTAACATAATTTTAATTTAATGAAAACATCGGCTTGTGTTTGTTTCTTTTTTTATTATTTTTGATTTATAATTACAAAAAAATTGAGAACCCTAGAAGGGTAAGACTCTCATTTATTTACCGAATACATAATGAGTTCCATTGAAGTGGATATATTAGGTAGTAAGGCTAGGAATTACCTAGTATTTTTCCCTATTTATACCATCTACATTCGACATTTTGACATTTCACACCGTAAACATATTTGTCATTTTCACAAATGTCTTTATAAACATATAAATAGGAAGCAGAGAAATTATTCTCTCGATTTATAGCAAAACTTGATCTTATGGATCATCAGTATTTCAAAGTGGTTCTTCAATCAGAGTTTGTATTTCAGTTTGTCTCTAAATAGGAATTATCTCTTAAATAATTATTAAGTTTTAATAAAAGTACTAATCGTAATCAATCTATATCCTCCAGCTTACCTACATGTAGAAAATATTCTTCAAATTATAAAATCATTACTTTGAGTATAGCCAACATAATAAAATAATTTAATAAAGAAATTCTTGAAATCTGTTCACAAATGACAAAATTATCCATAAACCCACAAAAAACTAAAATTTTTGAAGTCTTCAAAATAACAGTAATCCTAGTAGGTACTAAAAATTGACTATCGGTATTGTCAAATCATTTATACTTTTAATTGTCGCCGTCTATACGTACTTAACAAGGTTTGTAATTAAAAAAAAAATAAGTAAACTAAGCGCATCGTAGAAGTAAAATTGAAACTCCCTCTACTCATATAGTAATTATTATCCAAGGAAAACAATAAATAGTTACAATAAACAGTGATCACATGAATAGCGAAGGTAAAGCTAATAGTAACAAGATTATCCTGTTGCGCATCCCAATCCCAACAGTTTGGTTTATACTGAATTCTCAGTCCATTCCTACTACTCCCACTTAATCGGTCTACAAATACAATACTTAGTACGCAAACAGATAATAAGTATTCACCTTTATCTTAAAACTATAAAAATACAATTAGATAAGTAACTATTGTAACTAACTACTTACTGAATAGAATATTTACTGAGCAGTATTTCGTCCTTTTTATTCTCTTTTTTGGAGTTGTACAGCCACCAGATTGTACCGCCCAATAAAATCACAAGCACAATTATATCGAAAGTGCTGAATAGTGATCCGCCAGCTGCAGCTACTGCTGCAGCGCCGGTTGCCGCATCCATCAGGACATCTTGTGAGTTGTCTGACATTTTGTAGGTTATGTATCTTTACGCAATATATTACGTTGTTTATTCACTAAGTTAATCGAGGTACAAGGTCATTGAACAGACGTTTTTATAAGTTTTAAATCGGCACATCCAGCAACGGTACACTACCTACACTACATTGACTGACACTGAACGTTTAGTTTCTAGTGTCTAGCTGGCACTGGGAGTACGTATTTCCTTGTAGGTAGACTATGCGAGCGAGAGAGAACGCGAGTGGACACGTTCCGTTAACACGACAGCTGGAGCGAAAATATCCGAATAAAACCGACAACTCGGTAGTAAGTGAACTGTAGAAGCAAGACCGAAACTGCTTCGTTATAAAATATTTTCTCCACGTTGTACACCGTCACTCAAGCGGTACAATAAAATATTGAAATGAACCATTGTACGAATGAACTATTGAACGAAACTGGCTCTGAGCAGGTCACCAGTGAGCAGTGTTATCTGTGTGTGCACTGTGAAAATAAAAATTATAAAGGCGGCCCCGCTCGACTTGATGACGTGCACGAGTCACCGACGGGGTTTGCATTTTATTGCGCCACTAGCAAACCAGGCCCGCTTCGCTGTTCGTAAATAATATTATCTATACTAATATATATTATTATAATTACTTGTGACTTACTGACTTTTTGTGGTTTATCTAGTGTTTACTGTTACTGTTTCTGTTTTTTTCTTAATATTATCACGAAATCACAATGCCTGTAAGTTGTTTAATTACTCAGACAATACTAAATTAGTAATGTCTCAACTATAAAACATTGTAATTATACAGTTGGTATGCTTAATAAATAATAAATAAATAAAAAAATATAAAGCTAAAGAGTTTGTTTGTTTGTTTGCTTGAACGCGCTAATCTCAGAAACTACTGGTCCGATTTGAAAAATTCTTTCAGTGATAGATCTATTTATCGAGGAAGGCTATAGGCTATATATCATCACGCTTAAACCAATAGGAGCAGAGCGCCAATGCAGAATGTTTCAAAATCGAGTTTTTTTTTCATTTTGAGAGCTTCCGCTGCGTAATCGGTTAAAGTTTCACAAAAATCATGTACGACAGAATTGTTCCATTTTAAAAGTTGTAAAAAAATGTCAGCGACAGCTTATGTCTATCTTTTAAGGTTGGCTCACTATAACCTTTTTTTATGCTAACCCAATTGTTTTAATATAATGCATTATTTAGGAAGGTGTTTTTATAAATTTGATATTAATCCTGATCCAAATAAATACGTTACTCATCACAAGTATTTAATTTAAAACAAAATTGCCCTTTACATCATTCGATTTCAATGAATATATTAGGAGATAACGCAGTTTTAAAATAACATCGCAGCAAAATAATGATCAAATACTGAGCGCGCGAGGAGAAAGGGCGGTGGCCCCAGGCTCTGCGAGATACCATACAGCGCGGCTTAGTTCCCGTCGGTCGGCCGGCCAGCCATTTGTATTTATATATTTTATGGGTTGGCTGCCTTGTCTGCCAGTGACCGAAGATGCCTGTACTTTTACTTTTTTGATGAAATAGCTTGCGAGTACTTTTAAATACACAAATATAAAATAGTTATTAACAGTAGAGAGAAAATCCATCCATTAAAAAATATTTTTAGTAGGTATGTTTGCCTCTTCGATGCATCGAATAAAAAAACATCGATGTATACTCGATGTTGAATAATTAACAATACATCGGTTTTGATTCGAGGCATCGTTACTATACATCGAGTGTTTTTAATACATCGATATATATCGTTCACTCGTACTTAGCTCAGACTCTTGATGCGTGTTTGGTGGTTTTAAGTAATTAGCTTTCGAATTATTTTTATTCTTAAATATATAATAAATATTATATACATTCTACTTCTGTTGGAAAAAACAAAACTAAAAATATAGTGTACGTAGAAGTACTTTAAAATAATGTTAGTTTTGAGAATAACCTACAATCTACATGATATAAGATTATTAAACCCAATACTTTTACGCAACGTTTTCAAGTTCCACTCTTACTGATAAAAGCGTGATGTAGGTACCTAAAATCTCCTTAATGTACTTATTATTTAAAAATATTTTCACCTTCTATGTAAACGAAGTTGCGGGTTAAAGTTAGCGTTAGCCCAAACTAACTATTCCACGCGGACGAATTCGCGGGCAGAAGCCAGTGTAGGTATATTGCAACGAAATGTTTATAAAAATCGCGCGGGCCGTCTAAGTCTTGCCTTTTTAGTTATCTCAAGTTATCTTCTCAACTATCCGCCCAAATTAAATGCAGTAAAGGGCAAATTTTATCTTTATGAAGTTTCCTTGGTGACGAAACTCCTCATTTTATACGAATGCATATAATGTATGTTATAAATTCACCTAAACATCCCCTTAGAATTTTTGTTTCTTTTAATAAAAAAAAATAACCTTAATTACTATATATTATTATACATACACCTTAATTAACCTTTATGACACCCATGCTCCTATTAAGAGGGTAAAATTGAAGCGTGTGCCAGCTCCGTGGATGACGATGGAAGTACGTATGGCGATGAGACGCAGACCGGACCGGACCTTCATTAAATTAAAAAAGAATCGCTGTGAGGACAAATGGAATATCTATAAGACTGCAAGGAATCGGTGTAACCACGTGATACGCAACGCAAAACGCAGACACATTCTACAAAATATAGAGGTTCATCTCCATCTACTTTCTGGAAGTTTCTTAATACGTTGGACAGAACACAACGCACTGAGTTTCGGACGACAGTTGGTTTGAATGATATCAATCATCACTTCTCATCTACAATTAAACTTGATCGTCAAACCATATGTCGGACCCTGGACCATATTGCTGATCTTACCAGACCCAATATTGCCAACTTTAATTTTTCTCCAGATGCTTCTGAGGACATCAAAAAGATTATCTTATCCATCCGTTGCAATGCCATGAGCTGTGATGACATTAGCCGAAGGATGATACATCATAAACTTTTCTCTGGACTCTGGAACCTTCCCTTCTGTCTGGCGTAAAGCCACTAGCCCCGGTAAGGTGGTAATGATGGTGATGACCCGTGAAGGTTTCCACACACAAAAAGAATGAAACTTTGTATTATATGTAGTTTGGATGGAAATACAATAATACGTCATCTTGGAGCTAATCTGATGAATATGCCAAGAGGTAGATAGTGATATTCTTCAGTGGCTATTAGGTAACCCCTCAAGTTTGGATGAATTGTTTTTTTTTTTAACAAGTCGAATATGGTGATGAATTAAGCTTTTTAAATTATTATGAATATTATTAGAACTCATAATAATAATTATATTGAATTGGATACAATCTTGAATTACGTTATTTTGTTCGGTGGTTTGTAAGTGTATGAAGAAATGAAAGGTACTGTTACGTATTCTATGCTTGTATATGTAACTCTACGTAATGGATTGATTTTAATAGCCTCGAAGTATATAACTATAATATCTGTAGTGGCAAGAAACAACTACAGATATTATAGGAATAACAATAGAGTCAATGCACAATTATTGCGTCTTTTCTGGTTTTCCTGAAATATGTAGATATGGACATACTTGTAAATAACCACAACAGTAGCACACTGTACTGGCTATGTGGTTACGTCATGAACTTGACGTACAATACTCCTTATGAAGTAATTTAAGTATCCGAGGTCAGTTTAAAGTATATGCATAGGGATATGCCGATTCGATAACTAAAGACCTTCTGCCATAATGGCACTCATGAATGAAATATATTTTAGGCATTAGGGTTGAAATCATAGACGTAGGAATAATAATATAATCTAATATTTTTTGAATAAGACTAGGATATAATGTAATAATAAAAAAAAACATACTATTTACTTCGTAAGCCAAAGTGGTATGTATGGCCCTTGACTGTCAAGTTAGAGGTCTTAGTTCAACCCCAAGTATTGCTTCTGACTTTATACTTACTATATTAATGTTTTATGTTATATTAGTACATTTTTATGTAAAAACACTTAAGAAAGGACAAAAACATATATATGTCACCAGGATATAATTTGTCAGAGATACAGGTAGCTGTTACAGCATCTGCTGGCACTATTGCTACCTGGTGTGGTATAGTTGGTTCAACAACACTTCTAGTTTTTTCTTCAGTTTGAACAGATTCAGTGTCAAATTCTTCAATATTTTTTTTATGCGATAGGGGGCAAACTTAAATTAAATTAAAGGTGATCCTGTAGGTAGGGGTTGGGCTGATGTAAATTCTGGTGTATGTTGAGGTATCTATAACTGTTCTTGCTCGCATCCAACAATTACTATTAAATAACAGATCAGTTGGGGTTAACTGAAATAAAATGAAACATGATCATCATGTTTTTTTTATAACAGGCATTTTAAAGCCAAGACCTGACTTGTATATACACTAGATCACCTTTATGTCTGTTGATTGAATGTCTGTAAAGCCTCCCGCGACACAGGAATTATTCCTAGTGTGGGAGTTGTATTAAAAATAGATAAAAATAAATCAGAACTTAATAAAGGTATCAGAAGTTGTAGTAAGACGGTTAAGTAATTGGTAGTATGGATTCACCAAATTTAATAGAGGAATAAAAGGCAGTCACTTTTCGCACTTGCTTAATTATACCCACCTGAAAAGATCTGATTTTATGCAGATGTTGATTGTATCAGATTTGATTAATGAATAACAAGAACTCGAATTTAAACCTAATGAAGTAAATCAGCTGGCCACTCATGTAGAACAGAAAATTTTAAAATTATTTGTACGCGCATACATACATACACTCAAGCCTATATTCTCAAAGGGGTTCGCAGAGGCGTAATTAACGCCCACATTTTGCCGAATATAAATTAGTATCATTTTAAGTAATAGCAAGCCTATAGACGTCATCCGGGCATTTTAGAAAAAGAAGGGAAAATTCGGAGTATATTAAAGGGGAAAGAGTTGATAGAAAGGGAAGGAAAGCTTTGTCGGCTATACGGATGGGTTGGTAGTATAAGCAATAGTGAAGCTAGTCCGGGTCTCGTTCCTATAACTCGAACAGGCTAGAGCCGGGACGTCTGAGCCTCTTTTTTTATAATTTGGGATACTTACCTTCGTATTTGGCTAAGTTTTTGCTATATATTATAGTAGTTTTTACTATATATATATATGTATTTTATTATTATTATTATACTAAACATTACGGTTTTTTTTCTGAAAATATCTGCATAAAAAATCATCCAAATTTATATCATGATTATGATATTTACAGTTGTTAGTAAATGTCACCTAGAGCAGAGACGCATTTAAAGAAGGAATATTTTAGAAAAAGATGATCACAATCCATTTCTTTTTAAGCGAAATTGATTAGGTATTGCGCATTTAAATAAAACGCTTCTAAATTTGACCACAACTACCTGTATTTATATATATATGATAACTGTACATACACGTATACATAATAATGTAAGTGGTAGGTACGTTACGCAGTGTAGGGCGCCCGGCGGCCTGCGGCACGGATGCTGCACTTCGTCCCGCAAGTAATGGGATCATTAGTGGTTGAACTATCTTAAGCAAATTAATTGAGAAGAAATTGTAATCATTTCAAAAGATGGGGCAACGTGCCGTTATAACAAATGTCTTGCCAAACCACCACCAAAAAGATAGTCGAAACCAGGGTCCTTTTTTCAGCATAGATATACATATGTACAACCGATACACACTGTTCAAACCAGTCAGGGAATCGATTGAAGATAATCCCCTACTATCTCCCATAAATAAATTAAGAAGAGAACGCGCATCTCCTCTAGTTTCATTTTCTTTTTACCTTATTACCACATTTTTTGGGTTCTCAGAGATCCTAAAAAAAAACAATACTACTTATTATATTCCCCATATTCATATTCCCACAAACAGTTTGTCGCCTCTAAGTCGAGTTCGAGTACCTCACTACTCGCGAAAGTGCTTGTCACGGTCCAAGTTCAAGTGATCAATTACGTAACTCAGCCATTAATAACAAATTCAGATTTCACGGGGTAATACGAAAATAAATAATTACGTTTTGTATAAGAATTTATCGGTTAGAGTAAACTAGTTTAATGTTAGGTATCTATTACGGCTTATAATTCATATACATACACACATACACTCACGGCCTTATCCCCGAAGGGACAGGCAGAGGCGTACACCATTTAAATAAAGTTACGCGCACACACTTTAATGATTATAATTTAGTCAAATTTACGTAGTAGGGGGTAGGGAATTAGTTGGGAAAATTTACGGTATGTTGACAGGGTAAGGAGGATAGAAAAAGAAGGAAAGGTAAATTGCTTAGACTGATAGATTTGGGACTATAAGCAAAACTCAAACAAATGAGGTTCGCATACCTATAACTCAAACTGGCTGGTACATTTACCTACGTTACATAGAAGACCTAATTAAAACACAACCTATTGTATTTATTTGCCGTTGTGCACTATGATACACGAGTGTTTTTATTATTTAAAATGGAAACAGACAGGAAAATCCAATGCGTACTTATGTATTGTTTTGTAATCAGGGTAAGGAAAATTATTACAACTGTAAATATAGCTTATAGTGGGAAATACACAAAGCAAATACTACAAACTGTATTTGCTTTGTTATTCACAAACACTTTAAATAAATTACAACTTCTTCGCTTAATTATTTTCTTCTGGCAGAAAACTTCCGAATAGCATCACAGTTTTTTTAGTGTCAAATCTACTTTAGGTAGGTAGGTAATTACATTTTCTCAAACATGCATGGAAATATTGTCATTATTTTAGAAAAAGGAACACGCGAAGTATCGAATTTATGGACAAAGAACATCAAATCTATTGCAGGAGCGTTTTTTTTGAATTCGGAACATTACAACGCTTCAGCAATGTTGTTGTTGTTTATTAAGTACTCTTTAATTGAATCTCGTTTATCATTATTTGCATACCAAAATAAGTCTCTTTGCTTAGTACAAATTGCGATCACGTAGCTGTAAAGCCACAAATGCGTTTGCCTTTCGGCACAGATGATAAATAAAAAATTGGCGGCAAAGCTAAAAATTCGTCTTTATTTGTTGCGGTACACGGGACCGTTCTGGAAGTTGTTTAAAAATATGTGTACCTCGGGCAGACATTGCAGTAAGGTAGAAACAACATCGAGGACGAGGTGAGCAGAAGAATTCAGCTGGGTTGGGCTGCGTTTGGGAAGCTACATCGAGGCTTCTCATCGTCGATCCCACAGTGCCTTAAGACGAAAGTCTTCAATGACTGTCTCCTACCCGTCATGACATACGGAGCCGAAACGTGGACACCTACGGTACGGCTGGTCTACAAGCTCAAAGTTGCTCAGCGTTCTATGGAAAGGGCTATGCTCGGTGTTTCTTTAAGGGTTTCTTTAATCGCATCAGGGATTTTTATTATATTTTTATTTATTTGGAAAAATAAAGAGTCACACAGATGATTACAATAAAACATTAAAATAAAGAATTACCTTTGTGAGACTTACAACATTTTCCTCGTAAGATTTTAACAAATTTTTCAAGTATCATGCGTTGTTCTTACCCAGATGAATTGAAAAGAATTCAAACAAACCTACTAACTAACCTAAAAAATCTAAATGTTCAAATGATTTAATCTTTGTGTCACAAGCCTTTTAAATGTTCCCGAAGATTTTGCAAACATGTCTATATCGTGAAAGTGCAGGTTATAATTATTAGTAATTCTACGTAGAGGCGCATGCAGACCAGCATTAGTACGAGAAGTCGAAAGGGCAAATGTAGTTTGCGCTCGTGTCGTGCTGATGTTCTAGGTACTATGTAACATAATTTATTTCAGGAATGAGGTGATCCGGCAGAAAACCAGAGTAATCGACATAGCCCACCGGATCAGCAGGCTGAAGTAGCAGTGGACTGGCCATATTAGCGGTAGAACCGAGTTCTTGAGTCGAGACCGCGTCTCGGCTAACGTAGCGTAGGACGCCCACAGGCCAGGTGGAGTGACGATTTGCGCAAGATAGCTGGCATGAGCTGGAGGCGAGAAGCCGAAAATAGATCGAAGTGGCGTGCAACGGGAGAAGCCTATGCCAGCAGTGGACTGCGATAGGCTGATGATGAGATGATGATGATGACGATGATGTTATTTACATACCTAATAATATAAATTTAATCATTAAAATAAGTTCCAACGGTTCAGAGAGTGAAATGGAGATTGATTGTACTACATTAGATTTAAGATCAGACTAAATTGGCTATGGAAAATTTGCTTCTAGCGAAGTCAAAAGAAAAATACATGAAAGTATATGAAAATTTTATGACTTGGAAAAAACGAGAAAAAGTGAACATTTCCTCCGAAACACTATTTTTGGCGTATTTTAATAAGATCGCTAAAACTAAAAAGCCATATACATTATGGACAGTTTATTCCATGCTGAAATGTACAGTCCATGTTGAAAACGGCATTAAATTTTGGAAATTTAAATACCTTTCTGAAACAACAAAACATTTTTTTTTTTGCTGGCGAAAACATAAACCAATTTTTAATTAAAACACCAGATGATATATATTTTAGTATTCATTAAGTGTATATTATAAAAAGTATGTTTTATTTTCCTGCATTCTTTTGAGAAAAGCTATATATGCCTCGGCGGAAATGGCAATTGCCTGTCTCGTATTAGTGAAGTCCTCGCATACGGCTCGGCGTTCAAACTCATGCTCCACCTGCAATTGCCTATTTCACGGCCTTTTTCAATAATATACTATTTCTTCTACAGTAAGTATTGTTAATATTACACGTTGTATATTTAAATAGCATTATTTTATTATGGTTTTTGAATTTGCCTCTGCCGTCCCCTTTGGCGATACAGGCGAGCGTATATATGTATGTATGTATGTATGTACATATCTTCACCAATCTAAAGAAGGCGTTTAATACGAATTATTATTAACAAAACGGTTGAATGTTGGTATCAAAAGAAGCACCTCAAATATGATTACTTACGTCGTATTTATAGAACAGATGTCAGATTGTTGAAATTAACAAATACTTAACTTTCCCTTATTTATATTAATAACATTAATGACCTGAACCTGTCAGGATATATGACATTGCATACGGATAAAGCAAGCACAAGCGGATTTTAATATTTTAAATACTTGGTTTCACTATATATTTAAGATATTTAAATATGCATAAAATAAAACTATACCACATTTTGAACTTTAATTTGTTGAGCAGTTTATAAACAGTGAACCAATAATAAATTTAAATTTTTGAGCTACATAATATTGTAAAAAACAACAAAATAACTATAGCTAGAAACTTTCAAATTCACCAAATCACAATAACTATTATAATAAAGCATAAAGAGGTAATAATAGTACATTATGGTACAAGTGTGTAATGTGGTGATTACCGCTGAGGCGCCATTGAGACCCGAGCCGTTAGGTGTGGGTCTTAAGATAGCCGAGGACGGTGATCATCAATACACACGTGTGTCATACGACGTTTTTCTACACATTTGTGAAGAAAATAATACTAAACAAATATTTTATTCAGTAGATAAAAAGTTTATTTAGAGAAAAAAATAGTAAATGTGCAGTTAGTAAAATTATAATTAACTGTTTTTGATGGCAAAGCGGTCTCATCAGATAGATTATTTACTGAAATACTTTCATGTTCTTTTGTTATTTGAGATGGTTCATTATTCGTGTACGTAGGTGAAATCCAATCATTGGATGTACTTGGTGTTTCGCAAGTAGGACGCGCCTAAGAATGAAGTCTAATTCTTTTTGTGTTTTTTGTACTAATTTCCTTCTTGTTTAGTATGGAATCTTCTACGTATGATTCTGCTACATTGCTAGATCACCACTCACCATGACGCTTCAAAGTCATTATATCAGCTCCTGAATTAGCCAGCAATGTAGCTGAAGTTCTTTTGAAACTATGTCCAGTGTAGCTCTCAGCATCTGCTTAACCTAAAAACTTAGCGATTTCTTTAGGCATAGAACCAAATTTGTTTATACCTATAGGCTGACAGGTACATTTACCATTCTGGTAATTTAGAAAGAAACGGTATTTTTTTGCTTTTGGTGAGCTCAAACTTTCATACTTCTTAACAATTTCATAGAATGGACCGTGTATAGTGAACGACCTCGGTATTTTATTTTTCGTGATAGGTATCTTCACTACAAGCATTTGGCCATGGTTCTCTTATATTTGTTAATTCTTGTATCCTACAAGCACCAGTTACAACAAATATTAAAGCAACCTAGAAAAAAGAAATAATAATTAAGTTCAACACACAACACAGGCTGAATTCGTGTAGATATTTAAAATTATTTTAACTAACCCTAGTAGCCAGATATTGGTTATCTGAAGCATCTTTTATAAATTTTTCAATATCGTCAGACGATAAAACCTTTGATTGCATGAACTACTGACGCGCACTCTGACATTCTGCGGTCGCGCCGCGCGCTAATTCAACTCTATCTTCGTCCATCGCACGAGATATTTGTCTCGGACCTCTTTGTCGCACGTTCACAGTCGCATTAAAATTATATTTTTTAACAACCGTCATTCAGGACAGGCTTTTTGCGGGCAACCTTATATCATTGTATTCGTAATAAAACAGCGCTTATTTTTATGTATAATTTATAGAATAAACAAGCAGGTGAAAATAACTAACACCAAAATACTTGTTTATACCTGACAACCCAATAGGCCAGGAAAAATATAGGCAACCTTACGTTTGCCTATTCTATAGACTTTGTACTTACGGTTGGTGTACAATTTATTCATTAAACTCATCGGTAGAATTAAAAAAAAAAGGTTTTTTTTTTAATTTTTAATTAATTATAGCCTGGCCAGGATTTTTCAGGCAACCCATTTTTTTATAATTTATAACATACTAATTTACTTATAAAATTGTTTTGTGTCTGCTGGCAGTTCTTAGTATGACATGATTGCCTAGAAGTCTTGCCAATGGTGGCGTATTTGTCGGGTCGTTCGGCTCCTTCGATATGGTTGAGATTGGAGTTAGTTGGCGCCGAGCTAGTGAACGAGTGCCGTTGATCGGGGTTGGTCATCTCCGGACTGCTATTACTCAACATAGTATAGTAATTGCCATAAACGTTATTTTAGAATGATGTATTGCAATCTCCTTAGATATCTTATTTTATTTTATATGCTCTTATGAAAAGTTTCAAAAAACTTATGTATGTTATGTTAAAATATTTGAAAAAGAGTGTACTTGGAGTTTCTTGCCTATTGTTCTCCATAGGATCTACGTATTGGAACAAGCAACTAGCTTCATGACTGACTTTGTGTGACCGCCTTCCTACCTTGACATTTCAAAATTACCTATGATTGGTTCAGTTGAAATAAGCAATTTTGATTTTGATTTTGACGACAAATTGTTGCATCGGTGTTCCTTCCTAATATGGTTATGGAAACATAAGAAAATTTTAGTAACGTGAGATAGGTGTATTTTGATCGTTTACGTTGGTAATTGTACAATAGAATAATAAATTACTTATACGGAGATATGTAAATTTAAACATTGACATTATTATGGCCAAACACACAGCCTAAACGTACCTAAATGAATCTTAATTTTCATACATTACGATTCTGTTCACATCAAGAAAAAGTCAGTGACAATCGCTGCCTCTTTTGGGTTGTGATTTTGTGAACTGTATCTATACGACAATGTTTGCAATAAAATCGGAAAGTATAGGATTTTATATAAAAAACTTATACTTGCAATTTATAACCAGACTAATATTGTTTTAAAATTCTACATATTATTGAAGTTCAACGCATGCTAATATCCTGTATACTCCCGATTCTGATCAGAGGAAGGGTTTGCTTTTTACATAATTTTTTCCTCAGTTATTGAATGGTATGTAAAAATACCTAGAGCTTATTTTTATTTATAATGACTGCCCAAACCAAATTATATTTTCCTGCACTGTTTTGTTAACAAAATAAATACAAACAAAATATCCTCACAAGCCCCACAATTTTTTCTGCAGTATAAATATCTGAACTTTTTGCTATTGTTGCAGCGGTACCTAATATACATAAAAACGCCTCTAAAACGACTCGTAAAGGAAGCTTTAAAATCGTTCGATGCTTTTCTAGGTAAAAATGTGTTCTGCTACAACACCAGCGATAGCACGAGGTAGTCGTTCAAGCTTATAAAACTTTTTACTAACATTCAAACTAAAAGTAATAGGTAATATTCAAATTTGTTGCCAGAGAATGACACAAGGACATATTAAGTGGTTCTCATAAATTGCTACATGACCGTCGCCATGATGGTAAATTGTTGGTTACAAAAGTAGTTCATGACAGAGAGCTAGCTTATGAAGCCTTTTAAAATTATATATAAAATGTAGTGAAAATAGATTCAGCATCATGCTTATGTAAAGCGTGTTTTAGTTAATTTTTTAACTACATATTTGGAACCTGTCCTGAGTCCTAATTAGACCGACTATGACCCCATTGACACGAAATCTGAATCCTCTCCTGAACTAATCTACTGCAAGGAAGCTTTTCTCGGAGTTTTGCAATATACCAACTAGGTAAGACATAATAATATGTATTCCGAGGCTGGCCACGTTTTGCCTCGTCATGTTGTTACTTATCAGTGGCTTTAAGTATACCTACTTTTGTAATTCCATCCGTTTACCTCCCTGTCATTATTTGATCTTTAAGGTGTAGGTCTTACTTTAGGCGCAAGATGTAATTATTATAACAAGTTACTATAACAGCACCGGTCACGTAAAACAGTAGATCTATTAATTTTGTTTTATAAAAAAATTAAAGCTCGAATCACTCGAGATGATGTAAGGATTTTAAAGAGAACCCTTCATCGTAATCTGTTCTGGCATTCAGAAGATATTGTGTGCTTTGTAGATTATAAATACTATTTTATGATTAGATTGTTTGGGATGGGAATGAAATGAATGTGGATTATATGAATTTTGGTTTCATTGCGATTTATTTTCTTAATTGAAGAAAAATTATAAGTTAGCATATTTTTATCACATCTCACACCATCAATTTAATTTTAAGGGACATTTAAGTAGGAAAATTACCATCATGCACACGAAATCAGTAAACTGGTACGTAACTAAGTCTTATAACAAAAATATAGAAGAGAATGGAAGTGGAATAAAATTAATAAAATTTTCTTTATACTACAACACTACAGTTTGTTCCTTATTTGATCTGTCAGTGAAATCAGTTCAGTGAGTCAATTCTTACTGAGACCATATCGTCCTTTGTAGAGTTTCCAGAGTAAGGGTATATTACTGACATTTTAATTCCGTCTTAGCAGAGTCGTAACACTATGTATTTGTAAGGTATTGATTTCTCATTAACAGCACGCATGTTAAAGATTCAAGGTACCTACACCTTTTGATTACAATATGGCAATTGCTAGTCAAGGAGAACGGGGAGGAGGAAGATCAGAGAAGACATTCGAATAGTCCAAAACCGAGAACCCATTCCTATTGTTACCATTTCACTATTGTTTTCCATTCCACGAGAGAGACATGCAAAGAAGTAGACCGATACAATAAATTTAATGAAAGAAGGAGAAAAAGGAGCCTTACCAACTTTGTTTCTTTGCTATGGAAGTATCACGTGGAGATTTTCCAGCCAAGCTAAATGTATGTAAATTATTGAAAAATATTGCAAACTTCTTTCTTTGCATAACTAAAGGTGATGTAATAAAAATAAAATAAAAAACTTTAAAAATCTACGTCATGTCACAGGTTATACTCGAACTTGTGCAATAGACCTTTCTCGAAATGGTTACGAGCAACAGGTGACGCTTCTACAAGAAAAATAAAAAGGTTATATCAGGACAGCAGGCCTCCACCATACGATCCGAATGTCTTAAAAAAGCTGTTCCCGGGTTCCTCATATTTTAAGCGCAGCATGGCATACCTTTAAGTTATTTATTGACTTTATTAGATATACTCATTTTATAATATGTACATAACATTGTAATCGTAAACTCGAGTTTAATTTGTATTTATTTTTTTATTATTATTACAAAAAAATATATTTTTATTATAATTCATCATCATGTTGTATCCTAATTTTATAATTAATTTAAAATTTTGCTATAAATCAATTGTATTGCATGATATTCCTATAATGTTTTTTCACGGCAAATTGATCCCACTAACGTTATTGTTACGTGTGCGTGTAAGTATTTGTGTGGTCATATGTGTGTCAATGTGTGAGTATTTGTGTTGTTGTTACACGGAATGAGTAAGTATTTTTTTTGTCTGATCATAGGTCAGAGCCTGTAGCCAACTTTACAATCTATTTTTATTACCCGCCGCCACCGCAACTTATGTTTTTAAAAATATATAGTAAAGTATATATATTTAGTACTCGATTATTATTAATTACTTAGACGGTCTTTTGTCAGGCGGTAACAAGATGCTTGTTACCGCCTGACAAAAGACCTGACGAAGTACTTTTTTCGCTCCTGCAACGCCTGTTTTACACTAGATTCAGTCCCAATGACTGTGATATACCCAGATACTTGTAGGTTTCAGTAGCAGAAAGAGATCTAAGTTTAGTGGAATTTGAAAAATTACCTTCTTCACATTCCGCAATGACGCCTTTTCTTTTGTCCACACCAAATTCCATGATTGCATTACTAAAGTTTTCAGTCGCCTTTAGTAACGGTGTCAATTGCAATTTACTTGGGGTGAAAACTTTCAAATCACCCATGTATAGAAAGTGAAATAAAACTTGATCACTTATTAGATCATTTTGATAAATTATTATCATTATTAAACTTTTTTTCAAGAATATTAGCAACGTGGGTCCACTTGTCGACTCCTACGATAAGCTAAAATTCAATGTTCGACTCATATCTCGATAACATTTGCGGGTTACATGTACCGGGCTACCCTTCTGATAAGCAAACAAGTGGGAGAGGTCAAGTGGTTGCCATATTAGTTAAGTCTGGGGTGCGGGCTAGAAAACCTCCACGTAGTGCATCCTGGGCAACGTCGGCGATGACGCAGCCTTCTCCTCCTCTACTTTTGAGGAGGGCGTCATCGCCAACGGCTAATATTCTGGCAAGAAGAGGTGGCTATTTTCTTTAGCCACTAGGTCGAGGCTCGGCCCAACAGAGCGGGCTTGTATGCCGATCCCTCTGTTGGCTCTTTCTCGGAGCTGTGAGGAAGGAAACCTCATTAAAAAATCACTAAAGTGGGACCCCTTTTCACGGGTCGGTGTTTCTCCACTGTCTACAGTGGAGAAAGAGGACGGGCTCGGCGTGCATTCGCACTGCCACCGAGCAGGCATCTGAAGATCGATGCCACCGTCGTCATATCGTAATCCCGATAGGAGTGTCGTGGTTAAGTCTCGCGGCTCTGATCTAGGATGAGGGTCTTGGCTTAACCGCCCGGACTTCGAGGAAGAATACCTCTATAAAAAATTACCCCGAATCTCGTGTTCTGGTGCGTGACCATGATATGCATGGCTGATGGGTGGTTCAGTCGCAAGCGCACTCCCAGCCGGGGCAAATGTGGACCCCTCGGTTGGGCAAAAATCTACGCTTGCCTGGGTATTGGGGGATCTCTGCCCGGGTGGACCTTTATTTCTCCCCTACTCGTGGGTTACAAAATGGAATACATAAATAAACTTAAAAATAAAACTGAAGTCGTAGAAGAGAAGGAAGGAAGAAAGGACGAAGGAGGGAAGGAGAAATTTAAGAAGGCGGGCAACACTTTTCACGTTTTGAGGCGGAGGTTTTACTCGGAACGCCTATATCGCAAGAGCTCCCAGGAGTCGAATTGACTTCTGGGAGCAGAAGAATATCGGAACGAATACGTTCCAGGGCTTCCAGTTTAGTGGCTGACTCTGCCGAAGAAATGGATTTGGAGCCCCGCGACACAGACAGTTGCAAGCGGTGTAGAGATGAAGATGGCGATGCGTAGCTAGATATGCTGCCACCAAAGGTGACGAACAGTAGGCGTGGAAGGTCGCGCACGCCAATCTCGGCCCCGACAGGTTCTGTATTTTCCAGTGCGAAAAATTATGGCCGGACTCGTGAAGAGGGTGAACTCGTTGGGGAAGAGGAGATAGCGGATCTTCTTCGTAAAATCCGTGTGCCGGCGGAAAAGGATTCTGTCCCTCCTACACCGGTAGCACTGAAAGAGAGGACGAGCGTGGCCGTCGCGATAACTCAAAAAGTAGCAACCAAGTCCATTAATCTGAAGGGCACTTTTATTAGAGCCCTGAAGGACTTCTCTTCCGCTGGGCCATGGAAAGCCTCATTGAGGACGTTTCACGCCTTCAAGAGGCCAACGACCGACTTATGACGGCAAATCAACGCCTGACGGAGCAGGTTGCAGAGCTGGGTGCTCAATTCGCCCAATTTCGGGCGGGAGCGCGCACTGACAGCCCTGCGCTGTTGTCAGTAGTTTCACAGCAACCTGCTCCTACCAACTCCCCCTCTCGCGTTCCTGATGCCCACTTGCGTCAAATCATAAGTGCAGTGTGGCAAATGATGGACGGGCGCCTGGCAGGACTTGAGGCAAGGCTGCCTCCGGCACCCACAGTTCGGCCCCCATTGGCCGCGGATAAGGTAAAGGCCGCTTCAGCCCCAACACCGCTTCCCGTCTCTGGTGGCCGCGCCACTTATGCGGCAGCGACGTCGGCTCTACTACTACTACTCTACTTCTGACGGATGGCATCAAGTCAAGGGAGGTATGAATAAGTCCCGGCTGCGGAAGAAAAAAGTTACCAAAAGCGCTCCTGCAACGCCCCAAGCACCATCGGGATCAGCGGAATCTAAGAAGATACGGAAGCTCCAACCACCGAAAACGGCTGCCGTAGTGGTCACGGTGCTGCCAGAGGCAGTTAAAATCGGCCTTTCCTATGCTGCCGTCTTTAAGAAGGCTCGAGACTGCCTCGCTTCCGAATTTGAAAGCGCAGGTACTCGATTACGCCTCGCCCAAACGGGGGCTCGTATTCTTGAGTTCCCTGGGGCAGAGGGTGCAAAGACGGCAGACATCTTTGCTGAGAAGCTGCGGGGAGTGTTTGCAGGAACGGATGGAGTACGGATCGCCAGGCCCACCAAGTGCGCGGAGCTGCGCATATCGGGTCTGGATGACTCCGTTACTGTCGACGATGTCCAAGTGGCAATTCAGCAAAAAACGGGTTGCACCTCGGACAATATTAGGATCGGCACCATCCGCCCCGGTCAAGGTGGCCTTGGTGCGGTGTGGGTCAGTTGCCCCCTAGCAACCGCTAAAATACTAGCCGATGTCGCAGCATCCTCGTCGGTTTTGTGAATGCCAGAGTTACTATTCTGGCTGCGACGCCGACGAGGTTCTACAAATGTCTGGCGACGGGGCATACCCGCATCAAGTGTGAAAGCTGTTTCGACTGCAGTGGACTCTGTTTCCGCTGCGGTCGACCGGGGCACAAGGCTGCGGCATGTTCTGCTGCCCCTCACTGTCCAGCGTGTGCGGCGGGTAACCTACCCGCCAATCATCAGATGGGGTAGGGAGGATGTAACCCTCCCCGCATTTCTCAGACGACGTCGGGGGCTAGCCGTCGATCCAGGCTGCCTCCAACGTCATTCGTGCGTCGTCACCGTCGCCCATGGATGAGGCTGTAGTGACGGTTCAATAATGAACCAAGTCTCCAGCCTCCTTGTCCAGACGAACCTGAACCACTGCGCTAGTGCGCAGGACTTATTCCTGCAAACCATTCCTGCGCAGTGGTCGATCGGTGTGGCCGTAGCCGCGGAGCCCTATTATGTTCCTCCTCGTCCAAACTGGTTGGGTGACTGGGACGGCTCCGTGGCAGTCGTTGGCTCCACGGCGGCTCATTCCCCGCCCTTGTCGCTTAAAGACAAGGGTACTGGATACGTAGCTGCCGAATGGGGGAGATCACCATATACGGTGTTTACTTCTCCCCCAACCGGAGTCTGAGTGACTTCGAGGTTTTCCTCAACAACTTGGAGACCTCGATACGGCGACTACCGTCTGGGCAGGTCTGGGTACTGGGGGACTTTAACGCCAAGTCCGTGGTGTGGGGTTCCCCCAGGACGGACGCCCGGGGTGACGCAGTTGAGGAGTGGGCGACATCGGTGGGCCTCTGTCTCCTAAACAGAGGCTCCACCAACACATGCGTGCGACAGCAGGGGGGATCGATAGTGGACCTCTCGTTCGCTACCCCTGCTCTCGCCGCACGAGTAAGGCACTGGCATGTCCTGGAAGAGGTTGAGACGCTCTCGGATCATCTGTATATCCGATTTGAGCTCTCCCGGACCCAGGACTCCAGAAGGGGTCACATGGCGTGGCGTTCTTCCCGCTTCCTGCGGTGGGCTGTTTCGAAGTTAGATAGGGATCTACTGGAGGAGGCAGCCATCATTTACTCTTGGCTCTCTCCGCAGCCTCCGACCGAGGAGGTAGACATAGGGGCTGGCCGCTTTCGCGATGCGATTACGCAGATATGCGATGCGGCTATGCCCCGTGTTAAAGGTCGTCGGCCTCCAAGGAAGGAGGTTTACTGGTGGTCCCAGGAGTTGGCGGACCTCCGTGTGGCCTGCATTCATGCCCGGATTTCCTACACCCGCAGCCGTCGGCGTCACCGCGAAGAGGGGGAGGAAGATCGGCTTCATGAGGTCTACCGAGAGGCACGGAAAACCCTGAAGCTGGCCATTAGCCACGCCAAGGAAGTGAAGAAAAAGGAGATGCTGGAGGGTCTCGATCGTGACCCTTGGGGTCGCCCTTATCGTGCGGTGCAACAAAAGCTCCGCACGTCGGCCCCCCCCCTTACCGAGACTCTCCAGCCCAGCTTCCTGCAGGAGGTGGTTGAGGGCCTATTCCCGCAACGGGTGGAGTACTCACCCCCGTCGATGGCCCCCTTGGCCGGAGACGACGGAGAGTTCGAGGAGGAAGATATTCCACCCGTCACGGAGGCAGAGATAGGGGCGGCTGTTCTACGAATCCGCTCCAAGAACACCGCCCCCAGCCAGACGGGATCCCTCCCCGAATATTGGCTCTAGCTCTCAACCACATGGCGGACCGTCTCAGGGGGTTGTTCGACGCATGCTTGGCGTCTGGACGCTTCCCTGACTGCTGGAGGAGCGGGAAGCTGGTTCTTTTTAAGTGAGCTGTGGCGCCAACGCTTTTAATAGTCTGCCATTCAGCTGCATCAGGGAAGCGCTCCATTATCAGGGCATGCCACAGTACCTGAGGCGGCTTGTGGCAGACTATTTGGAGGAGCGTACCGTCGTGTACGAGGATCGAGAGGGAAATTTGAGTCGTCGGCCCATGTTGTGCGGTGTTCCGCAGGGGTCTGTCCTTGGACCACTCCTGTGGAACATGGGGTACGACTGGGCCCTTCGAGCTGACTTTCCCCCTGGGCTGGGCGGCAGCACGGGACTCTTTCTTTTCGACTGACGCAGGTTCTTTCCGGGCACGGCTGCTTCGGAAAGTACCTGCACTCGGTCGCTAGGAAGGAATTAAGTCCCGCCTGCCACCACTGCGACTGCAGTGAGGACTCAGCTCAGCATACGCTCGCGGACTGCCCCGCTTGGGTGGCGCGGCGTCGGGTCCTCACTGCAGTCATCGGAGAGGATCTCTCGCTACCGGCCGTCATACGGTCCATGGCCGGTAGCGACAGGAATTTTACCGCGGTCGCAACCTTCTGTGAGGAGGTCATCTCGCAGAAGGAGGTGGCGGAGCGGGCCCGGGAGGACGATCTTCACTCGGACCCAATTTGCCGCCGGCGAACCAGGCGGCGTAGGCGCGCTTACCAGCGCCTCATGCCGCCCTGAGTGTGGCCGCGGGTGGTCGGGACGGTTTTCCCCTCCATCCGCCATATAGCCAGCCGCGAGGAGGCGACGTCCTGGTGTGCATGGACGTTACCTAATTGAGAGTTACCCAAGGGTGGTGCCCGTGCTTTTGCGGGCAACAGGCGCTAGGAGGGGTCCGGATGTCTTACCAAAGCTGTTCCCGGATTTCTTCTATTACAGGCGCAGTATGGCGCACCGTGTGGTTTTAGTCGGTCCGATTCCGACACACCGGTCCACCGAAAACCCCGGTGGGATGACGGCCCGAGGGGGTTTCCACACGTTAAAAAAAAAAAAAGAACTATTAAATTAAAAATTTGTTAAGTCTAATATCAATAATTCCCGTATAATTCCCAATACACAACATCTAGAAGCTGTAAGAATCATTATAGTTATTATAGTAAATCGCAAATCATTTCTGTATACCACTGTTCCGTACCCCAACCTGAAATTAGCAACCAATAATCTTGATATTCGTTTTACTTTAAGTACTCATGTGATTATAATGGGTGACCTAAATTGCTTTATTGGTATGGTGATGTCCTGCAGTACATATTAAAATTAAATTACCTTTTATAAAAGACTTTAATCAAAATAACAACATCAATATAACTAAGCGTTTCTATATACAAACAAATCATAATCATAAAAATATTTTGATATCTCTCAATATGTAAACGTGAAAGATGTGATTTGCCTTACGTTGTCGATAACTGTTACAATATAGGACGTGCCGCATTATTACGTGCTGGACGAGCCGCCCGACGTTGAAGCGCTCGCGGTAATATATTATCAGTAAAGGCGGTAGATAACTCCGACTTGTTGCACGGCGCAGGCGGATCGCACTTCCATTGTCTATTATAAATATAACAATACCTACCTGATAATTTTTAATACGTACAAATATTATACCAATTTTGTTTAACTGTTTAATACTTTGTAAAACTTACGCTAATAATAAGCAAACTAAGTAAGCCTAATTGACCGTTGCAGTTGTTCACTATTCATTATCAAAATGTTTCCTATAAATTCCACTCTTTATTTACGAACTCTACTGTTGAAAGTTAAGAAAGATAATGTGTCTGTGTGTTTATACACACACCTAGTAATAACAATCATTAGTACATACTAGTTTTCATATGTACTAATGATTGTTATTACTAGGAATTTAAATGTACACTGGTATGTAACTATGTTGTACAGGTTTGTAATACTGTTATTATGTTAAATAAAGTTATTTAAATCAAAACAATGTTCTAGTTATTAACTTTTGCTCAGGTACTGTCGGGCAAATATCTCGTTTTATCTACCACCCCACGGTTGAAGATCATTTGACAACATAAAACAACAAGGTTCATTTTCCAGACAATAATTAATTGACAGTTTCTAACGCTGTCTTTATTATTTATGTGATATGGAACGTCTTCGCTGCCTTTTGTTCCTAGTTTACATTGTCGCCACTTATTGAAATAATAATATGTCTATCATAATCATTTATACAATTTATTTTTTGATCAAAATTCATCATATCCAAATTTTTATGCAAATTTAATTTACTATATCATTATACTAACTTTAATTTAAAAAGGTAGTATTGAAATATTCTACTGTGTTTGTAAGTAATGCTTTTTTGTTAAAAATAATTAAAATATTGTATTTCATTTAATTAATTAACAGTAACTAAACTAAACTAAAGAGTAAAACACAACTTTTTAATGAAACTATAATAATAGCAACGATAAAAATATCATATTAATATTTTGTGTAGCTATCATTTGTTTCTATACAAGTTTGGAGACGCATTATCATAGAACCCACAAGCCTTGAACAAATGTCAGATCCGCGGGTCTCCTCCCATATTTCGTTACAGTGCCGTTCCAGAGCTTCCAGTGTTCTTTCGTTGCGACTCGACCATCTTTTAGCCATAAGAACCCAAAGATGTTTGATCTGACGATTTTGCAGGCCAATGTATTAAACATATTTCCAGATGTTTATCGAACTGGGCACGCGTCACCCTTGCTATGTGAGAAGGACAATTATCTTGTAAACAATGAAATTCACTTTAATGAACATCTACGTAATCATATGCCGATGCTCGTGGTAGCAAAGAGCACAGCTCCCCCACACCATCAGAAGTCACCCAACAATACATGTTTAGAGAAATTCGACCAGATTCCATGTTAGGTATAACATTGCATCGCCAAAGATGTAAAAGAACATGTTGACTGGATTTGAATCTCTTGTTCGTCACAGAACACAATGTTACTCCAATCGAAATTCAAGTAATGTTTGACAAAATTAAATCGTGCAGTTCTATGAGCATCATTCATATATGATGCAAGTTATTTCTGACTGTCTGAGTTGACACATCAAATATTTCGGCAAAATGTTTAGTCGATGTAAAACCCTAATTAAAATATTTACGTCTCATAATCGCTCATTTTCGGAGATTTCAGACCCCACTTCGACGGCCATCATTTAAATTTCGTCCTTTTTCTTCTACTAATTTCACTATTATTGAAGCCCAATAACAATTACGATAACATATAAAACAATATGAATTCACAAAATTAGTATGAGTATTTATGATTATTAGTTGTTTATGGACTCTCTCTCTCGCGTGTAGATTCAAATATAATATAAAAATTTAATTGTCATGTTGGTCAACTCCTTAGTACGAGTATATTTCCAGTTCATTCCAAAACATGACAGTAAAACTCTCCACTCCACTCTCCACTCCACTCAGTTTACAGACAAGATTATGAAACAACTTGTCTATTACTATCCGACAAGCCAAAACCTATCACGTATTTAAAAATCAAGTTAAGGACTATCACTTACCTTTATAATTACTGATCGATATTATTGTGCTTATATATATGTATGTTCATATAGATAAATATAAATATGTATATATATATGTGTGTGTATGTATGTATTAGGTATATATGTAATTGTTATAAGTAACTTAACTTGTTATTTATTAGTACACCGCAGGCTACCCCAATACTTAATAACAATATCCGTATCAAGGTTGTCTGGAAGAGATCGCCGTGTGTGATATGACCGCCTATTGTTATACCTAACTATTTGTGACATTTTTTCTGTATATATATATATGTATAAAAGGTGTACAATAAATAAATAAAATATAACATTAGGTTGCTACGCTACACACAAATGGAAAGAATAAAATCCAACTAGGAAGTTTGAACTCACTGCGGTTCGTAAGTGTCATTCTACTCTTAGCTTCTATCTCAACTGGAGACATCTCATTTCTGATTATTAATCCCTATTTTTTTACCCGTCTGCGCAAGGAAGGATACGTTTTTGTGTGTATATATGTAGTGTTCTATGGATTTATGTACGATGCTTGTCACGTCTGTCCTAGTTCTAGAGCCTAAACGGCTTAATGCATTGCAATATGTGAAGTGTCCTTGAGTCGTCATAATGTGTGTGCGTGTGTGTTTGTTACATGTATATTAACATTAATAAATCGGAAGAGATTTTTGGATTTGTTCTCTAATAGGATCAGTGAATGATTATTTCTATTGCATAAAATATTTATTGAAGAATAATGTAGGGTAGGGCTGTGAAACATCACGCTATGCGGCGCACGGAGCATAACCGCAGGTGCAATCGTCGGGAACGTCTAATAGTATATAAGATTCCAATATGATGCATTCGGGTGTATATTTTTTAATAAACATATTTTTTTAAACTATAATCATTCTTAAAATCTTACACTTATTTTTATGCAACTCGCCTTCATATTATAAACTCAAGGATGCCTCCTAATTTCAAATGTTCGGTCTTAGATACACTTACACATACAAGGTTGTAATAAGGCAGGTACTTAGTCGAAAGTGTAGCGGTATGAACTGTTACAAGGATCTCTGTCTTTATCAACTCGATCTTCTTTTCGATCTTCTTTTCGAATTAATTTTACTTCTACACGACGTAGCTATTATCTTACCTGGGCTTCAAACTTATTCCAAACTCAGCATGCTGGGATGCATCTTAAAATACATAAAGTTAAGATAAGCTATATAGAGCGATTTATTTAGAAGAATGGGGCTGAAGGGTATTTATTTTCTGATCACCACCATGCGACCTACTGTTGCAGCCCAGACCTCGTATCCTGGGCCAACAGGTTTATTTAAATCAAAATTACAATATGGTAAATAAACGAGTAAGAAATAGTTTCCGAAATGACTTTCGCTTTGAACTTGAACAAATTATTAGGTTTTATAATCTTTAATTAACATAGCGTAGATACAGAACTCCAATCGATATTTTCTATGTTTACCATTAACATTTATGCAGTTTCATTAACAAACACACATCAACCTCCGTAATCGAAGTTTTATACGGTATTCTTCAATTTCAACCCATAGCAAACAAAGAAAAATACTCAGGACACAAGGAACAAATACAAATTACATATTCAGATTTATAGCAGGCGGTTGATATGCGCGTGTTACTCCCTCCCCCTTCCTCGTAACTATCAACTGTACGTCTCGATCGTCGATGTACAAAAAAAAATAAATGCCAGTGACATAACATAAAAATCCACTGATTATGCTACTATTTTTTGACCTGTGCTTTCCGGATATGTCCTAAATAGCACTTAGTCGCTATTTAGGACATATTGGACTGTTATCCATCAGACAGTAGGTATACATACTATACATAAACAGTGCCCGGTGGACGGCAATGGGCTTGCGATAGTAAGACCAAATTTTAATTGGTAAAATACGGGTGTTTACTACACCTCCCTTTGCTTTTTAAATATAATTTGATCCATACAGGTCTTTCAATCAACCCTCCAATAATAATCGTTTTTGTGTTAGTCCGCATCAAGCTTAGATACAGCCATGCTTTTTATTTAGCATAGGGACAATCGAGCACAACGGTCACCTACTGGTGAGTGACTTGATATTGTTACCGAAGGCCTTAATGTAATTAAGGCCAAAATGGTCCTTAATCCGGGAAACCACTTGTTACTCCAAAATAAATATCCTAAAATATGTGTAACATTTCAATCACTATTTATCAACTACCATTATTTCTGCGTAATATAGGGTCACTACTTACACATCTAGGCTTACATTCCCATAACAATTATATATATTAAATTTCTATGTATTGAAATGTAAGCTATTATATTGTAGTTTAGATTCAAAATAAATGGCGTTGCGGAAAAAACACGTCGGCAACCATTTTAATATGTATGATTGTGACGTAATAACAGGTCAGAGACTCAAGGTGACGGCCAGTCAGGCAGCACCGACGTGCTACGTTAACGACACGCCCCGCGCCGCACAACTTGTAGCCACAACTACTGACTGGCATCTAGTGAGTCTACAACCGATTATCATTCTTTATGTTTTGTAATTTTGTAGTTCTTATGAAAATCTGAGATTGGTTTCGATCGTACAAATATATTCAAATATGATACTTGTATGAGCGTATGTAAGGCAAAACTACTGATATTAGTAGTTATTTACTTAGTAGATACCGTAGTTTAAAAAAAAATACTCAATTCAATTCAATTCTTCATTGTGGCCTTTGTAGAGTCACAATTTAGCCAAAGTAGAGTTTGTAAAAAGAATTTCAATGCTAGATTCTAATCAATTTATTATAAAATGACAAATATTATAATGACGATATTGTGTATTTTAAAAATAATATAAAAAAATAATTATCACGCAGGAAGGTACTTATGTGCGTCATGTAATTTTGCTTTGATCCAAAAATAAACGCCACCACGCCTGTCTCCCCACAGGGTAGGCAGAGCTAACAAAACGGCTGTCACTTACTTCTATCCTTAGGTTTAAAAAAAATAAGAAAAAACTACTCCAAACGAACCTTCACTACTTACTATCATTAAACTTTTCATAGAAGCCGGCTGGTTTAAGAGTGGAGTTTGTTTCTGGGAGTGCTGACCTGCCCGTTACTTCAGAACGTTATAAATCAGGCCATGATATGTTCTAATTTAAGAATATGTAATTACAATATTGTAATGTCTTTTATTTGGACAATAAAGAGTTTATCTATCTATCAATGTTCTTCGTGGTTAGGTCAATTACGTTCGCTTTATATACTTACGTTCGTACATAATTAAACATCGCATAATATTATTCCCTAATAAAAATTAGTTTTTAAAATTGACAGCCACCTTGCAGGATACTTCAAGTTGGTTATTTTGTGGATAGATAAACTATTAGATATGGGAACATTAAATAGTTAGATCCTGCAAAATGTAAACCCAGTGAGATGTAAACAAGAAGGTTTTTGGAGCAGGTCTGTGACAATATATGTTTTTATTACTGACTTCACCTGCTTTTAAAGTACGTGTCTACCAAATACCTTTTTAATAATTAAAAATTTATAAAAGGTATGAAAACTATATCTTTAGATATATTTTTTACAAATCTTTTTACTAATGTTACATTGCAAATCAAAATTACCTTAAGTCAAGTAGCAAAATATTGTAAAAGGTTTTAAGACTCTCTTAAACGAGCCCGTGACATCCATTCTATTCTATATTATTCTGTTAGGACCTCGGTAAGCCGGTACAGGTCTTTAATAGGGAAGAGAAATGGTAAGGACCGACTTACTTTCAGTACTGCCCGTTGTCTCAGCCTTTCGTCAAAAGCTTGAATGGTTAGGTACCAGTACGTCTTTTCTTAGAATAATTAAGAATAATTATTAATATTCTATTACTAATAGAATAATTCTATATTATTCTGTTAGGACCTTGGTAAGCCGGTACAGGTTGTGGCGTACATATGCCACGTACTCTATAGCTCTGAAAATGCATCAAGACAGCACGCATCCACTCGCACAGCATACCAAGCGGCGAATAAACGCGATCCGCGCGACACCGCGGTTTTATACGATGCATTAATTTATACTCACGCACACATACAACGACTACAGGAACGTAAGCTGATTGGTTGCGTGCACAGTAAATATTGTAAATATAGAATAAGAAATGTGATTGGTTAATCCATATAATGTGCTGTAAATTAACTCCATTACTTAATAGTCAAAAATGTAAATATAACTAGCACACTTTTAATCAAATATAAGTCGATTCCAACCATTCTCTGGTGTTTCACTTCAGCTACGGTTCAAGGACTAACCAGTCTGGCCGGCTAACATAGACACCTATCCTTGCTCCTAGTATTATCTACTTAGCTACGGTTCGACGGCTTATACAGCCTGGCCGGCTAAGTAGATACCCTCACCTCAATCAGCCAGCTGGCACAGACGACGTAGTAAAAGTACTACTTTCAAAACTTATCGGGTCAGCTACCCCAACAGCTGATCCCGAAAAGGTCTTTAGTAGGGAAGAGAAATGGTAAGGACCGACTTACTTTCAGTACTGCCCGTTGTCTCAGCCTTTCGTCAAAAGCTTGAATGGTTAGATACCAGTACGTCTTCGCCGGAATGCTCATATTCATTATTTATTGTATTGTTTAACCCTACCTAAAGGGTTAAACAATGCTTAGAGTTCCTTGATGGTGATGGTCATCAGAAGATTTAAAGTTAAGAACGCCTTCATATTCTACATCGTTTATCGACAGATCTTACACCATTGTAGCAACGCGATTTTAGAACGCCCTGCATGTCGTAATAGGATAAGCTCAAACAATAAATACATTTAGTTAAGTTAGATGTCCTGTGGGAAAATGGTGCCTAAAATAGACGGAGTCTGTATTTCAGGATACATTTTAACCGACACTCATTTTTACCGTAACGTAGTTTAAAGAATTACCTACTACTCCTAACCGTTAAGGAGTTGTACCACCACTTCCATTTGCAGGTTTTATTCATTTTCCGAGATCCTATTAGGTTACCTTATCGAATAAAATAAAAATAAAACACTAAAATCGGTTCACAATTGGCGGACAAATAGGTTAACATACATATATTAAAGAAAAGAGATGAAGTTGAACATAGAACCTCCTCATTCTTTTTTAAGTCTGTAAACAATACAACCATACATCATGAGAAAACGTCAATCGAGAACTCTTTGTAACTTATATTTAATGATTAATTCCGTATTGATGGCTTTATTTTATGGCTTAACCAACACTTCGCGCCCGATGTCAATAGGGCCCAAAAAACTTTAACGACGAAAGTTGTAAAATAGATAATATTGATAGGTACCCACTCCTACAACACTTAAAGTGTCTAGGGATCTTTACAATAAAAAAATATCCAATTTATATTTACCAAATCTAGTCTTCAACAACAAAAAATCATGTTTTGTAAAAATTAAGAAAAAATGCAAATTGTGGAAAATTACCCTAAGTTAATGTTGTCAATTAAATTACAAAAATTTATTTTATTTTTTTTGTAAACATCAATATATAAACATTTCTTATTATATTATAAGGGGACAGAAAGTTCAT
This sequence comes from Tyria jacobaeae, assembly GCA_947561695.1. NCBI lineage: Eukaryota > Metazoa > Arthropoda > Insecta > Lepidoptera > Erebidae > Tyria > Tyria jacobaeae. The sequence goes on from OX387217.1 coordinate 11,155,760, forward strand.
CTGATGGTGGGTGACCACGGCCGTCTAGGGACATTTGCAACTCAAGAGTCGGATCTTTGAGGGTGTTGAAAGATGGCGGGTTGTGGGAGGGGAAATAGAAGATGGGAAAGAGGAGAGGGGGATGAAGGGAGGGCAAAGAGGAGTGGGCCTCCGGAAACCTAACTCATTTCGGGGAAATGCAACGCAAACGTTGCTTCACAGCTCAGGCCCAGTCGAGCCAGCCCATTCGTGCCTAAGCATGGCTCTACCACAATAAAAACACAACATTTCAAACGTTCTTGACGGAAAAAGAGATATGCAACACTTTTTTATTAAGGTTTTTGTAGCATCCCTTCATGAATTCTAGCAGAATTCTACTTTTCCCACACTAGTATAAGAGTTACCTCATTATAATAGTCACCTTTAATTTTATAAAAATGTTGAAATGTTACACCAGTATCATGTTTCATGTACGTAGTAGTAAAATACATAACACATCGCCTCTATTTCTGCCTGCTAAGCAAATACTTAATATCTGTAAATACACTCACATTTCATACCTGTAAGTTCCATCATATGAAAAACACTTTTTGTGACTACAGAGTTCTATTTCAGAGGGGAAGACCAATTTGCTACCTATGTTGGAGTCAAAATGTCAGCTGATGATTCTTCGATATGAAATCTATTATATCGAAACCAGAAGTATCAATTATCGTAAGGGAGATTTTGTCGAAAATGAGCTATAAGTGTCGTCGGATTCAGCATTTTCCGCTCTATCCAATAGTATACTTGAAGTTTATGATCGCACAGTATTTTTTCGAGCCCGAAAAAGTGACATCCCTGTTTTATTCAAGATTTCGTTAGTCACTTCTTGTGGGTAGAACACCCGCGTGTCAAATATTCGTAGTTGCTGAGAAATAAATTTTTGAATTTTTTTTCGGATAAAATTCTTTAAAATATTATAATTTACTAAATATTAAAATAATTATGATATCAACTTAACTGTTATATATCAATGGCACGTATTTAAAAGCAATGTTGAAACATTTACCATCATTTTTTAACAAGTTATTGTCATTTTATTGAATTTCAATTGAAGTGAACGTTTAGATTGTATTTATTATGTATCTTCTGTTACGAGAAATTCGGATTGATACTGTAATTCATCAAAATCTTCGTAATTTGACTGACTTGTGCTACTATTACCTGAATCAGATGTTAATAATTCGTCCATAGATATTGGTTTAAGTAATGCTAAGGCTCTAGAAAGCAATGAGTATTTTCTTAGATTTTTGTGTCTTTCTCTGAGTCGGAGAGAAGAAATTATTGGGTCGGAGGATACAAACGCCCTATGAAATAAATCGAACATAATTTTAGTGCGGTTAGATTTACGAGTATGATATTCACGATCATGAAGCCAATATTTATTCCCGGATTCCGCAGCCTGCTCAGACAGCATTCCTATTGGAACAGTCGTGTGTTCTATTATGGCAGCTCCGTGAACTAACAGTTTGTGAATGGTAACCGTCATTGGATGCCAACTGTAATTATTTACATATTTATAAGCTAATTGCTTACAAAAATTGTCAAACATCTTAGAATCTATGAGAAGACCGCTGGATAAAACGGTTAAAATTATGTGTAGATCATCCAATAACCATTTATCTCAGCCGAGGATATCGGCGAAGGTTTGTCGATTAGCATCTGACAGGACACAATTAGCCTTGATAGTTTGACCGGTTGATATAACGTTCTCAAGGGGAGTCATTTTGCGTATTTCTTCTTTTACTCTCTGTTTTTCCTCCAATATCAGTGTTTTTGACTCTTTTTCGTATATAACTCGTAATGGTCGACAAAAACGATATGATTTTGCAGTAGTATTCATCCATAGTGTTTCTGCATTTATAGACATTGTAGTCTTGACGCTAATTCTCAACGGTAAAAGTGTTGTTGCAAATAAGCTGCTTTCGTCACCGCCATCATCAGAAAAGTTTTGTTTGTAAAGGGCTTGTCCCGAACTACCATCAAATCCCCATGACGCTTCTAAAACACATTCTAAATTGTTATTCTCATTTTGATTGCAAAATTGTTTGAGTACATCATCTTGCATTTCAATAATGCTTGTAAATGTATGTTTCAGTAAGGACTGCAAAGTGTACTGATTCAGGATAACAATTTTTTTTTTCTTCCATTACTTTACTATATGCTGGAGACATAGGATATCCACGTTTGTGTAGATCCAAGTGTAAAAAATTGTAAGTACAATATCTACAGTCATTTTTTTCTCTATAATTATTGACAGAGCTTCTTCAGCACTGTAAGGCTCGGGTGTTGTGCAAATTTCTTTTCATATATTTTTTTTATGCAGTTTTTGATTCGAAGCAAAAACTGATTACAAATTCAACCTCTTTTGCAGTATTGTGTTTATCTCTGTGTATTTGTGTTACTCTCTGTGTGTTAACATTGCCGCTGACAAAAGTTTCGCTTTGCCAAATTTTGTGCTTTTTAGTAAAAGATACAGTTACGAGCTGGGTATTTAATAAATTAAAGTAGTCGATTGATTACCAAAAACAACACAATATTTATTAATACCACTCTTTACAATTACAAATCACTATATCACACGTTAGTCGCACTAGAAGATCGCTTCGATATTTATTCGCTGTATCTTGAATCAATACTGCCCGTACGGCTAACACGATCCGCTTTTATTTAAACGGTTTTATTTAGCTCACCCCGTTTGTTTTATTTATTATTCTTGGGTCAAATTTAGTAATTCAAATTTCACCCTCTTCCTGTCAACCGATTAATCTGAAATTTTATATACACTTTGGATTTTGGTGACAATACAATTATGTTTATTCATTATCATTATAAATTCAAGATGGCCGCCGCTACAAAATGGCGGATAATTTATGTTTTATTAATCCCATCAATATGGGTATCAAATGAAAGGGCTCAACAAGCAGAATACAATATACTATAAAAAATTGAAATCCAAGATGGCGGCCGATACAAAATGGCGGATAACGTAGGTTTTATCGATCCCATCAATATGGGTATCAAATGAAAGTGCTCAACCAGTATAATACAATGTACTATATAAAATTAAAATCCAAGATGGCGGCCTCTACAAAATGGCGGATAACTTAGGTTTTATCAATCCCATCAACATGGGTATCAAATTAAAGGTCTCAACAAGTAGAATACAATTTACTATGCAAAATTGAAATCTAAGATGGCCGCCGCTACCAAATGGCTGATAACATTTTTTTTTATCAATCCCACCAATATGGGTATCAAATAAAAGGGCTTGACAAGAAGAATACAGTGCACTATACGACCTCAATATTTAAGATGGGCGCAGCCACCAAATGGCGTATAATAATAAGATTTAAATTTAGAAATTGAATCTGTAATTTAGGTATCTGATTAATCCAGCCTGAATCCACCACCCAAGTCAAGATTTTGTATCGTGTTGAGGACTGTGTGGCGTTAGGGTGGCTAAAAATGATACGTCGTTAGCGGTACACCACCCAAGTTAAGGTGAAAGGTTAAAACGCGCCGAGAACTGTATGGCATTAGGGTGGATAAAAATGATATGTCGTTAGCGTTTTCACCTCAAGACTCAGGCGCATCTTGTTGTACATAGCCTTGCCCCTTTATTGGACCTCTGGGGGGGTCGACCGTTTAAATGTCCATTACTCGTGGGAACAAAATGGTAAAAAAAATATATAAAAAAAACTAAAAACTAGAAAATAAAAATAGGTAAAAAAACTTTTTAAGTTAAACGGTTTTATGTTAAACATACATTGCAATGTTTAAGATAAATGTACTAAAAACCAAAAAATAATAAAATAGATACAGTCGTGGGAATTATAAACATATGCATAGACTAGACTAAAATAAAACCGTGGGGCACGTTTAACTTAAAAAGTTTTTTTACCTATTTTTATATTGCTGTCGAGATAACTAGAATGTACGATAATATTCGATCGATGGTTCTAGACTAAATAGATTATTCTAGAGCTACTTGTAGCGCCATCTAGCGTCATAATGTCCACAGTTGCGCGCTATCCGACACTAGATGGATCTTGTAGATTGTTCTAGACTATTTTTCTCGATGGCGCAACACTGCCCCCTCCTAAGACATGCTAGTCCCGAGCATAATCAGTCCCATAGTATCGCGCCAATCGATCTACATGAACTATCTTTGGGGCGCCTCTTGGACCCTTCTGTATCCGGTAGGTAACATCATTGATTTTAGTGACTACCCGATATGGCCCATCCCATATAGCTTGTAGCTTCGGAGATCTCCCTTTACTGCGAACTGGATTATGTAGCCATACTAGCGAATACTCTTCGAAGCCCTTATTATTCACTTTCCGGTCATAACGGGTTTTCATCTTTTCAGACATTTGTTGGCCCGATTGTCTGACATGCTCATAAATGTCATTCATCTTGTTCCGCAAGTCATTCGCGTACTCCGTTATACTTCGTGGGGTATCAGGGGGTATTCCAGTGATCAAGTCTGCAGGCAACCGTAGTTCTCTTCCGAAGTTTGCAAACGCTGGTGTTACGGAAGTACATTCGTGGACTGCACTTCGGTATGACAGAAGAAACGGTTGAATGTGTTTGTCCCAATCTTTTTGCCTACTTTCAACTACTTTTGCCAGATACCTCTCTAGTGTTTGGTTAAATCGTTCCACCATTCCGTCCGATTGTGGGTGGTAAGAGGTAGTTCTGGTTTTGTGAGTACCCATCACTCGACACATTTCTTGAAATATTTGAGACTCAAAATTTCTTCCTTGGTCACTGTGGATTTCTAATGGCACTCCAAAACGACAGAAGACTTCGTGCACTAATTTATCTGCAACTGTTGATGCCTCTTGGTTGGGAATGGCAAAGACTTCTGGCCACTTAGTGAAGTAATCCATTACGACCAAGAAGTACTTGTTTCCGCTTTCACTTTCAGGAAACGGTCCCGCTACGTCTATCGCAATTCTTTCCCAGGGTGCACCAACATTGTACAATGCGCCTCTGCTACGTGTATGAGGTCCCTTCACGGCCGCACAACTGGTACACTTGCGACACCAGTCCTCAACATCATCACGACAATGAATCCAGTAGAATCTCTCCCTTATCTTTAACAATGTCTTCTTAACTCCCATATGACCTCCTGAACATCCGTTATGGTAGAGCTGCAGGACCACCGGTATCTTAGCTTTAGGAACAACCATTTGCAGATGACAGCTGTCTCCTCGGGCGTTTCCCCATTTACGGCACAAGACTCCATCCTGGACGACTAGACTATCCCATTGAGCCCAATAACTCTTCGTTATTGAACTCAGCGATGCAACTTCGCTCCAGTGTGGCTTAGGGGTCTCAGTTTTAATCCACTCGAGAATTGGTTTGATATCTGCATCCTCTTGCTGTGCTTGCTGTAGGCTTTCCTTCCATTCGATGCTAAGATCCGTCTTTATCGTCCTTATAGGAACAGCTTCCTTTACCTCTTGCTTGGCGCAATGCTTGCAGTCTTCAGGGCAAGGTCTTCTTGATAATGCGTCTGCGTTACCGTGAGACTTTCCACTGCGATGTTCAATCATGAAGTCATATTCCTGTAGTAGCTCAATCCATCTCGCGACTTGTCCTTCAGGGTTTTTAAATTGTAAGAGCCACTTTAATGCAGCGTGGTCAGTTCGGAGGTGGAATTTACGCCCAAGCAAATATTTGTTGAAATGTTGCAGTGTCCTCACTACGGCCAGTAGCTCCCTTCTTGTGACGCAGTAATTCCTTTCCGGCTTCGACAAAGATTTACTGAAATATGCAATAACTACCTCTTGATCACCTTTGCGCTGGGATAACACACCGCCAAGCCCAGTATCACTCGCATCTGTGTCAACTATGAATTCATTTTCGGTATCTGGATACCCTAAGATGGGTGTGTTGCATAGACGTCTTTTTAGCTCTTGAAATGCAATGTCACAACTTTCATCCCAGCAGAAATGTCTTTTCTCTTCAGTGAGTTTATGAAGGGGTTTGGCAATATCCGCGAAGTTTTTCACGAATCGCCGATAGTAGGAGCACAAGCCCAAAAATGCTCTTACTTGGGTCTTATCTCTTGGAACTAGCCAATCCTTGACGGCAGCGATCTTTTGCGGATCTGTTTGGACACCCTCTTCCGAGACCACATATCCTAAAAAGCTAACCTGTCGTTTGAAAAATGAACACTTCTTAGGACTTAACTTTAGGTTGGCACTTCGGATTTTCGATAATACGCGCTCCAGGTTTCGAATATGTTCTTCAAACGTACGGCCTACGATGATAATATCATCCAAATAGACCAGGCAGGCATAACCAGTTAATCCGGTGAGTACTGATTCCATCAGTCTTTCAAAAGTTGCTGGCGCGTTACATAATCCAAAGGGCATTACTTTGAACTGCCACAGTCCTTTCCCTGTCGAAAATGCAGTCTTCTCTTTGTCCTTGGGATCAATTTCTACCTGCCAGTATCCACTTTTTAAATCTAAGGTGCTAAACCACTTAACCCCTGTCAGCATGTCCAGAGTGTCGTCTATTCTAGGTAGTGGATAGCTGTCCTTCTTCGTAATGTCGTTTAGACGGCGGTAGTCAACACAAAAACGCATGCTGCCATCCTTTTTCTTTACACGCACTACAGGTGAACACCATGGGCTGGGTGAAGGCTCTATATAACGCCATCCCTGACCATTCCATCAATCATGGTTTGCGCTTCCTGTTCTCGTGCTACTGGCAGTCTTTTTGGTCGCTGGCGAATAGGCAACTCACTCCCAGTGTTTATTTTGTATTGAACCAAACCAGTCTTTCCTATATCAGCGTCATTAGTAGAGAAAATATCAGCGTACTTAACTAACATTCTCTTAGCCTTGTCAATTTCTTCCCTAGACAAGACATCTCGGCAGTCTTCCAAAAGTGTTGACACGTTGACTCGTGCATTCGTGCTAATATTTGAAGTAGTCAAGTCTTGGCATCGACGCATCCAATCCACATCTTCGCAAGTGCCAATCAGTGTGCCCTTATGAATCACATGTTGCTTTTCACTAAGATTTAGCACACGTACTGCAGAGATGTTAGTGGTACTTACTAGAGTTCGTGCGATTTTCCATGGAAGATCATTATCTACCCTTTCAATAAGGACACATCGATGCATTCGTCCAGAGTTATGAGGGAGACTAACTGGCATGATTGTTTCTGATCTGGGAGGAAGAACAACGTTCTTTAAGCTGTACACTTTTCCTGATGATGCTCCTTCCATGAACAGTTCTTCTTGACTACATCTCATTACACCTTGGTTGATGTCGATCTCACAACAATTGTTCTTCATGAAATCTAGGCCAAAGATGCAATCGTCAACTATATCGGCCACGATGACGTTATGTAGGTAAACTTGGTTGCCCAACTTCAACTCCACCTTCTGTTCGCCTCGGACGGGTATGCGCTGACCAGTGGCCGTTACTAAGTTTATTTGCTCACGGTTACATACAATGTCCTTCAGAAACCGATTTGCAAGTTGGGAACTGACAACTGTGTGAGAAGCTCCCGTATCAATCGTCAGCTTACATGACGTTCCGTTGATTTCGCCTCTGATGACCAGGCTGTGCCCATCATGAGTTTGCGAGATCGAAATCATTGGGGCTCTTTGAACACCAGCCAGCACCCGCAGTCCTGGCGTTTACTCGTTTCCCTGCTGTTGTTGGGCAATACTATCAACCGCCCTATTCTCCTGAGACCGGTCGTATTCACTTCCTATGCTTCGCTTAGGGCAGCTGGACCGAAGGTGACCTTTTTCACCACAGGCGTAGCATCTAGGGCTGTACCCCTTAAATCGGTGTCGCACAGGTGATGCTACAACCTCCCGGACCCAATGAGACCGATGGTCTTGTCTCACAGCTTCCACCTCCAAAGCATGGGCCAGAGCGTCCTTGAGAGTTTCATGGTGCCCAAGTCTCACAGCAGCCCTAACTTCGAGGTCACGAATGCCATCGATGAAAGCTTGCACCAGATTCCCGTCAACGAGTGCAGGTGCAGACTGGTACGCCTTACGGACCAGTTTCTCAACTTCCAGAGCCCATTATTGCAAGTTTTCACCGATGCGTTGGGCACGATCCTTCAGCTGTGTACGAAACACGTGCTCCAGATGAGCGTCACCATATCTTGCCTCCAATGCCTCCAGCAGTTGCTCATAGGTTACCTTCTTACCGAGGGCTTCGAGGACGGTTAGAGCCTGGTCTCGGAGACCCAAGGTGAGCGCGGTCATAGCTTGTTCCTTTGTCCAGCCGTTCGCCGTCATGACAGCCTCAAATTGGATCTTGTAGGCTGACCACGAAGATGTTCCATCAAACGGCGGTACTTTGAACCCCCGCACCAAAGGAGTAGCAGTTACTGTAGTCGCCGCTCCGTCTCCAACTTTAAGGTTTCCTAACGCCTTCTTCACGTCGGCAATCTCAGTTTCGGCCTCAGTGATACGGTTCTCGTGTTGAAGAACCTGATCTTTCACTACCTTGAGTTCTTTGCCGAAGGTCTCAAGAATGCCTTTCAACAAGAGCATCTGTTCCTCCTGGCGGCGGGCCTGCTCCTCCTTGTCCCGCTGGAGCTGTTCCTCCTGACGGCGGGCCTGCTCCTCCTGACGGCGAGCCTGCTCCTCCTGACGGCTGGCCTGCTCCTCCTGACGGCGGGCCTGCTCCTCCTGACGGCGGGCCTGCTCCTCCTTGTCCCGCTGGAGCTGTTCTTCCAACCGGCGGGCCTGCTCCTCCTGACGGCGGGCCTGCTTCTGGAGCATCGCCATTAGGGCCGTGATATCAGGAGCTGCTGCCAATGCCGATGTGGACGGCGTGGTTTCCATCGCTGGCTGCTGACCCTCCAATGTAGGCAGTTGTGCACCTCCAAATCGCCTCTGATCAGTCTCTTGCTGGCGTTGACTCCTAGTTCGGATACCTTCCGTGTCTTCCTTTGGTAAAACCGGCATACTTTAATCCCAATTCTGACACCAAATTGTTACGAGCTGGGTATTTAATAAATTAAAGTAGTCGATTGATTACCAAAAACAACACAATATTTATTAATACCACTCTTTACAATTACAAATCACTATATCACTCGTTAGTCGCACTAGAAGATGGCTTCGATATTTATTCGCTGTATCTAGAATCAATACTGCCCGTATGGCTAACACGATCCGCTTTTATATTGCTGTCGAGATAACTAGAATGTACGATAATATTCGATCGATGGTTCTAGACTAAATAGATTATTCTAGAGCTACTTGTAGCGCCATCTAGCGTCATAATGTCCATAGTTGCGCACTATCCGACACTAGATGGCGTTGTCCCTTCGTTCTCGCGTCTTGTAGATTTTTCCAGACTATTTTTCTCGATGGTGCAACAATACCATATTGTATTTACAGCTTCTGTACATTTTCTCACAATTATGTATCTAAAATACTGGGTAAAATAGTGCTAATTTCTTCCTTCGATCGTCATATTTTGTAATCATCAATCTCCAATTTCGTTGAACTCTATGTCTACTCGCTCTGGCAGGGACAATGACTTTTGTTTTCCCTGGAGTAGTTTGAAAATATCCAGCCTTGTCAATATCTTAGTTCTGGATGTATTAGCCTCATCTAATCTCTCTCCTAATGTATTTGCGATCATTCCTGGTGGTTGAAGAATGCTGGTTGTGGCGTTATTCACAACTTAACTCGCCGCTCGCTGACCAGCATGAGGGTTGGCGCCCTCATGCCCTCCTAGCATTAAGTCCCCCGTGTCCCAGTGGGTGAATTCCTGCTGAGGCAAAGTGGCATCATAGGTCTGGAACGGCTCCATGATGCCTCATGCCCGTTCCTATAGATTACGTGTATTAACTTGGGGTTTTAGTTTATACCTAACGAGGGTGGACCTCTTCCTTTGTCACACGTAACCCTTCATTGGATTATAAATTTAAATAAATCACACGCAGCGCAAGCTCAGCCACATGTCAACACATTCCTACGCTCACTTGCCACCTACATATACAACTAGTGGTTGCCCGCGGCTCCACCCGCGTATATGCCGGTCAAATCAAATACGTTCAGTAGTTTTTGCGTGAAAGAGTAACAAACATCCAACCATCCATCCATACATCGATCCACCCATACTTACAAAGTATAGATAAGTACTTAAATACAATATTTATTTTAAATGAATACATTAAATTTATCATGAATTTTAAGGGTTCACGTGAAAACATCATATGAAAGGAAATAAATTATCTTCGAATGAACAGACACATCTTTCAGCTGTTGTGTGTTTTGTAGTTTAGTATTTATTATTTTCAATTAGAAAAAAAAACTTAAACTCTTGAAACAGTTTGGAAACTTCGCACACCAGGCATTTACTTGATCCCCGGCTTTGCACTTATGCTTCTTACCCATGTAATAGTCACAATTCGTAAAGCAAGTAGAGCTGATGATGAGCCGGCGTTTGCGAAGACGTCGTAAAGCCATAGCTTTGTTGCTGATTTAGTAGCCATGGCATAAATGGCATGCTAATACCTAAAGATTTGGCCTGTTTTAGTTTGTGAGCCATTGCAATTTCAGTTAATTCACGGTGATATATGTAGCCCGCAATATATATTTCCATAACTAAGGTCCACATACAGGAAATAAATACCATTTTGAAAACCGAAAACGGAAAGTTTGGAATTACATATACACATCTAAAAAGTACCTACTTATTGTTAACACTAAAAATATAATAAGTGGTCATGTGGTGTATATCTCTTTCTGGTATGTGTATAAGGGTCAATGCACAAACAAATGCTACAGTGTTAGGATGTGTTTATATGAATGTAATGTAGTAAAAAAAAAAAAATATTTAAAAAATATGAAGAAATTAAAGACTTTCTTTGACCTATTAACATTGGCTAAAAATAATATTTTTTAGATCCAAAGCTTGAACGTATATTAAATACGAATTATGGTAGATGTAAAAAAAAATGACAAACAAAATTACACAAAAAAGTATTCGCACTGTGACAACCCTAGCGTCGAAAATTTTCGGATATTCGTTTTAATATGATAACTCCGTTAGTCCATGGAATTATGCTACGATAATTTTAGGGCTCGTAGTAGACATTCTAAGCAACCACTTGGTGGAATATCGCGTCCTAATACGGCGGATTGTACGAGTAAAAAAATAATAACTTAAAATCAATAAAATGGCAATAACTTCTTAAAAAAATAAGTTAAATATTGCGATACGGCTTAAAAATAAGCGCCAGTAATCATTGATAATTAAGTTGATATTATGAATATTTAAATATTTAGAAAATTATGTTTTTTTTTATATATTAGTCCGAAAAAAAGTCAATTTTCAAAAATGTTTTTTCAACAACTATAAGTATTCTACTCTCGTATTTGTATTGGTTCAAACTAACGAACTCTTTGAATAAAACAGGGATGTCACTTTTTCGGACTCGAAAAAATACTGTGTATCGCTAAAAAAATCCTTACGTTACATTTTTTTGGACTTAATAAATCCATTTTGATAAAAAAAAAACTTAAAAATTGCTTACTGCTCTAGAGGTGTGAAACCATTATTTATGAATAATATAGAAATAATAAAAGGTTTTTTCTAATTACACGTAGTTAGGTACTTTAAATACAGTGCCACCACCTCTACGTATTAAATTATGGAATAGGTAAATAGGTAAGTTTCTCTAAAATAATTGTAATATAAAATTTTTGTGTTCTGGCGCTAACTGATGAAATCAAATGACAGAATCAATCAAGTTTGTATAGTCAGCGCTCAATAGGATTTTTTTCCCGTTCTGTCCCCCAAGCGAGTAAAATAGGATTTCCAGTCGTGTTGACCCTTGATTTCTAGGTTTTTCTCTATGCAATGTGTGTATAGTATAATTCTTTAAGTGGCTATCCCTATTCCCGTCCCATTTAATTATATCAAAATTTCCGCAAAATCTTCGTCTTCTTGTTCTTCTCCGCATTGTCTTCCTTGGAAAATGTATCATTGTGGACTCCTTGCAATATACATATTTAATAACTCTTGAGTGCTCATGTTACTGTTATCCATTGTTATATTTAATAATAGGAGGAACAGCTCTATTTAAAACACATAATGTGACAGTGTGATGCAAATAGGCATTACGAGTACATTTATTGTAATTTATCGACAATCAACTGACACTGACTGTATGAGCGTGTTAGTTTCACATTAATATAATTATTATTGTTCTAACTAAATACTTCATATAAATATTTATACGCTAAATATGTTTGTAATGACGGTAGTTGATTAAAATACATGTTTGTCGTCGCCTATAAAAACGAGTGCTCTGGCTGGATTGAGACACTTCTTGTCGATACGTGGACCGGTGCGGATCTCTAATATTTAATCGGTGGCGACCAGTAGTGCCAGTGCGGATATTATATATAGATTTTCAAATTGAAGATAAGTATATACTATTCTATGTTGTGTATATAATGTTGTAGTTTCATTGTATTAAGAAAATAATTTAAATTAGTATATAAATGAACTGTTACGTATTACAAAACACAGGTATATTACAATAAATATATGTTGTACAATGTTTAGTTTTTACTAGAATAAATATTTACCTTCCATATATTTCTTGTTTTTATTATAAGTATAATAATTTGAGTGACAGTAATAAATTTCATTTTTAAAAACTGTTTATATAACCTATTAAGCGCAGTTAAGTTCCTGTTATATTTTTATATGAGAGTAGTACCTAACCATAAAATTTCAATATGAAATGATTTATATATTATAGCATAATTTAATGCAATTTAAGGATACCTAACTTACGTTTCTGTCGAGATCGATATTAGAGCTACATTGAATGGTAACAGTGTCGTCTTGAATTCAAAACAGTGTTCATATAAATCCAGATTTGAGTTACTTTAAACTTTAGAGGAAAAGTTTGAAAAAGAACAACATTAGTCTCTATTTACTGCTCGCTCTTTAACAAATAATCGTCTTTCTGAGGCTTTTTTTTTATGCGATAGGGGGCAAACGAGCAGACGGGTCACCTGATGGTAAATGACTACCGCCGCCCATGGACACCCGCAACTCAAGAGTCACAAGTGGGTTGCCGGCCTTTTAGGTAGGAGTACGCTCTTTTCTTGAAGGTTTGAAGGTCGTATCGGTTCGGAAATACGGAAGGCGACAATTTGTTCCATAAGCTGGTTGTGAGAGGCAAAAAGCTTCTGGAGAAGCGCACAGTGGTGGAGTGCTAATCGTCCAGGTGATGGGGATGGATATTTTGTCGCGTAGGACGATGGCGGAAACCAGCAGCCGGTATAAGTCCGAACAATTCCTCTGAACACTCCCCATGATACAAGCGATAGGGGATGCAGAGTGAAGCTACATCTCTACGCAACGCCAAGGTGTCAAGTCGATCAGAAATATCTTGGCAGTCGATGATGCGAGTCGCTCTCCGTTGAATGCGGTCAAGAGGGAGAAGTTGGTACTGGGGTTTATCTGCATAGAGATGAGAACAGTATTCCATGTGCGGCCGAACCTGCGCCTTATAAAGTTGCAGGCGGTGGGCCGGGGTAAAATACTGTCTCGATCTGTTTAGCACACCAAGCTTCTTCGAGGCTAATATGGCCTAACTCTCTAAGTGACCGCGAAACTGGACTTCGCTTGATATATCGACGCCAAGGATTCCGATACTGGCTGATGCAGTTAGGGGAGTGCTCTCAAATTGTGATACGACCAATGGCATCTTTTTAGCGGTGAACGCGCAAACCTGTGTCTTCGTGGGGTTAAACTGGACTAGGTTAAGTCGACCCCAATCTGAAACTTTTGATAAAGAAGTTTCGATTTCAAACACAAGTTTGGATCGGCTTTCGATGACGTTTACCCGAGAAATGTTAGCGCGGCCGGTGCAAAGGACATCACTCGTGCTATCGTCTGCATAGCAATGGATGCCGCTAATCTGCAGCATGTCATTGATATGCAGAAGAAACAGCGTGGGTGATAGCACACAGCCTTGTGGGACACCAGAATTAACCGACTCGGTCGGAGTATGCACCAACAACAACGACCTTGATGCTTCTGTATGTAAGAAAACTGGTGAGCCAATTGCACAGTTTCTCGGGAAGCCCATAGGAAGGAAGCTTCGCAAGGAGCGCTTTGTGCCAGACCCGATCGAAGACACGTACAAACTAACGGCCAACGCTTCCCCCTTGGTCTCGATCGCCTGTGCCCACCGGTGAGTCAAGTAAACAAGAAGAGCAGCTGAACGACCCCGACGGAAGCCGTATTGTCGATCATTGAGGAGCTGGTGGTCTTCTAAGTACCGGAGGAGCTGGCAGTTAATAATGGATTCCATTATCTTGGAGAACAAGGAGGTGATGGCTATGGATCTGTAGTTGGACGGATCCGAGTGATCTCCTTTTTTAGGGATTGGGTGCACTAGAGCTGTCTTCCATGAGTTCGGGACTACGCCAAGAGAATAGGAAACCCGATAAAGGCGCGTTAAAACCGGTGCCAACTCAGGAGCACACGTCTTCAGCACGATAGAGATTCTATCGGGCCCACTCGACTTAAGAACGTCGAGGGAAAAAAGCGCTTTACGCACTGCCCTTTGTCTAAACCGGACTTCCGGCATGCGGCTCTCGCACTGCGGTATGGTCGGCGATGCGTTTCCCCCGTCGTCCAGGGTAGAGTTGGACGCAAAGAGTTTGCCCAGAAGATCGGCTTTTTCTTTAGCGTCGTGGGCCAACGAATTATCTCCTATGTGCAGAGGTGGAAGGGATGGCTTACAAAAGTTCCCCTGGACAGCTTTGGCTAGAGACCAGAATGCACGAGTTCCGGAAGGGAGACACTAGTCTCTCGCCAATTCTGCCGATGTGAGCCGACTTCGCCCCAGCAATTACTCTTTTGAGGGACCTGGAGGCAAAGTTAAATTGCTTCTTTAATGTGCTGGTCTTTACATCCCGTGCTGTCGCTGCATTAGCCCATGCTTGGTAACATTCCTGCTTTCGGCGGGACGCCGCTTTGCAGGTTCGACCAAACCAGGGCTGGGACTTGCCATCTGTGGGAATCAGGGAGAATGGAATGAAAAGTTCCATACCCTGAAGCACAACATCCGAGACAGAGTCGGCAACGACATTGGGATCATCCGGCGAGAAACAAACCTGCCTCCATGGGTAGGATGCAAAGAATGTTCGCATTCCATCCCAGTCTGCTGACATATAGTGCCATACGCGGCGACTGCCTGTACCTCGCGGCCGCAGCGAGTGAACGAGTGGCACCATACTCCTAATCAGGCAATGGTCCGAAGAGCCAAGAGGGGCCTCAACGGATACTTTGTAGGCGTCAGGATGTGAGGTCAACAGAAGATCCAACAGTGAAAGCAAGTGGCTTTCTGCATCTGGGATTCGCGTAGGCGTTGCTACCAGCTGCGTCAAGCCATATGCCAAGGCGAAATCGTGAACAGATCTTCCCGCATGATCGGTTTTGCGCGAACCAAGATATTCGGCGTGATGGGCGTTAAAGTCGGAATCACGATCTCTGCGGATGGAACCTGCTGGAGCACTGAGTCTGTAGCCACTTGGACGTGGTCGATGAGTCGTTCCGTTTCGGCATCATCGCTATGGGACCTGTAGAGGCATACGTAGATGCGGGGATGGTCGTCGCAGTCTACGCGTAGCCATAAGATGGAGAGGTCCCTTCAACCTTCAAGATTGCCGAGGCGGCGAGAAGTGATATCATTACTAACGTACACGCATACACCAGCCTTAGGAATAAAGGAGTGTTCCAGTCCGTACCCAGGGTAGCAGAGGTAGGATGTGTCCGCTGGAGATGATATCTGCGTCTCGGTTAAAAAGAGCAAGGCCGGCTTTGCTGTCTCAAGGTGGTGGTGGACAGTGTCGAGGTTAGAAAGTAAGCCCCTGATGTTTAAAAATCCACGGTAAACGTGACAGGGGTGCCATGGTATGCCTTCTCTTGCCCCGAGCAGATTTTGAGAGCGCAGTTAAGCCCCCCCCAGAGTACGAGGGGCAGCCTGGGCGTCCACGCTTGGGTATAATCCGTACTGAGGGTGGACATCCAGGGGGGTTCTCCAACGCTAGCGCTGGTACCCCCTGGGGTATCCTTTTTGTCAACAGCGCTATCATTAGGGGGGGTGGGGGATTTTGGGCTTCCGGAGACCTCACTTATTTCGGGGAAATGCAACACAAGCGTTACTTCACGACCGGTTTTCTGTGAGGCCCTGGTATCGCACCGGTCGAGCCGGCCCATTCGTGTCTAATCATGGTTCTACCACGTATAAATTATCTAGTTATCAAATTTCTTTATTTATCGCTAAAACTGGAAAAAATCACATTAAAGGAGAGAATTTGATAAAACCGTCAATATCAGCATTTCTTAAAAAGGTTCTGGAAAAAGATGACAAAGATGTAAAAGCTATGCCACTCAATAACAATACTGTTAGCAGAAGAATAGAAGAAATGAGTGAAGATATTGAGAAACAACTTGGTGACAAGCTGAAAACGAGAAATATCTCAGTACAAATGGATGAATCAACTTTGAGAGACAGTGAGGCCGTATTGATATCATATGTAAGATATATTACTGAAGGGCATTTTGCTAAAGAAATTTTGTTCTGTAAAAGATTAGAAAGCATCACTACCTCCAAAGATATATATATATATATATATACATATATATAATAAGTTGGAAAACTACTTAGATGTCAATGATATACATCCATGCATCCCTAATATGATGGGCAAGAAAAATGGCTGCTTACAATTGATAAAAGATGCATATCCAGAAATGATTATTGTATACTGTTATTCATAGAGAAAATGTGTATGTAGCTAAAAATATCTTGCCTGTTCAAAATGAAGTGCTACATGCAGTAATAGTGTTAATCATATTAACAAAAAAAATTTGAACAGTTTCATTGGCTCCAAAAATGTGAAGTAACTGATACCGCTTTACTTGTTATCGTCCATCATTTGAATATTCTATCCGCTGATTTAAAAACAAATTAATTTCCCAACATGGATAATGCAACCAATATTAGTGGATTTGTCTGATATATCAAATATTTAGTATCAAGAATTGCAAAATGTAGAATCAGTAAAAACTCTACTTACTATAAAAGGAGCAATGGCATGGCTATGTGAAGAAACTGAAATGAAGAAACTAAATACCCAAATGATCCGAATGTGCAAGAAAACTTTTACTACCGTTTTCATCTTCGTATTTAGCTGAACGTTGCTTTAGTGCTGTAAATGATTTACTGATAAACTTCATATAACACAACTTGGGAGACTTGAGATTAAGGATTAATAAATTGGAACCTAATATAGAATATCTGTGCATCAAGCGCAAGGATCCACCACTACATGAATATATAAAAATCATTTTTTTTTTAGTTTTTCATTGTTTTGAAATGTTACTTTCATGTTTTGCTAACAATTTCATAAGTAATTTCTTCCTAAAACTTATCATTTTGAAAACCACCGCAAGTATGCATGTAGTGGACTAACAAAAACGCGCTGCATGTAGCCAAGCCAACCACACCAATAAACAAGGTACACCAACGTACCAGGTAGTGGTGCCTTATAACGTCTTCTAAAATGTTAGTAACTAATGACATTTGTAGCTGTACGACTATTTAGACTTTTCAGAAGAAAACTGTTAAGTATCAATTCGCAGCTTCCTGACCAGTTTTGATAAAAGTTTATTATATTCATAGACGAAGATGAGTATCCAAATATAATTACCTTATTACAAAGAACCTTTATTGCATGACAGGACTACTCGCTCGGTCGCTTAAATTGTCAGTGTCAGTCATAATGAATCTCATTCATGGGTAAGTTGATTGTAGTTGGAATTTGAATGAAACAGCTGTGCAATGTGTACAAGTATGTTTTATTAGTAAGGGCTATAAATACAAATATATACATATTATAATATATTCGACATTAAAGGCTCGGGATTAAGCATTCCCTTAAAAATATTAACTCAAACCATAAAACCCATCAAGGAAAAATATGGCAAGGTCAAATCACGAGATTTGAATACACCTGTAACAAATAAAAAATAATTAAATTATCGATTTTTAACTGTAAATTTCAACTCCGTATTTAAGATGTATCAGGTGTGTATTTTTATTTCATTTATAAATCAATGAGATTCCCACAAATATATCATCATAATCAATAGCGACATTACAATATTAATTACAAATGTTTGCAAGTTTATAAGATAATGAACAATATTTACCTGAAAAATCGAGTAACTGCACAGGATTTTATTAAAGAAGCCTGGTTTGATCAATAATCCTAGAAGAAGCACAAAATATATAATTAATCACTTGTTTGTTTCAATTTACATTTACACCTAACAATTAGGGAGAATCAGAGTTGTGTATTTTTATTTCATTTCTAATCAATGAGATTCCCACAAACATCATCATATTAACAGACATTTAATTTGACACTGACATTAACATTTCAATAAGTAAAGTGGAGTAGAAATTAATTTATATGTATGTAACAATGTTTACCTGAAAATTTCATTATTAACATGTGTATATGAATGTTCGAAAACTTGTCTTCAATCTTTAGTAGAAAAAACTTCAGGAGCATCCTAAAATCATAAAAAAATATGAGTTATGCTATAAGTAATAAACAAAGGTTATGCAAGAAATAAATTAATTTCAGAGTAGCAGTACTTACAATTTTCTCTAAAATTGACCTTTAGTGTAAATAGATACAAACTAAAAAGACAAATTAACAGTAAAGCTTTAGTTACAGGCCTAAAATAATAAACACTTAACAATTTTCACTTTTTATTCTTATAAAATAAAGTACAGCATTAGTTTATATGATGCCAATCTTGTTTGCAACATCTAATGCGTCATAGTCCCTGGCTAGCCGTACGTACGCTTTTTTCTTGCCATCGGGCCTGAAAAAGACAATACAGTTATAAGTAATGGAGAGGAATACAACAAATTACATTAGTTTGGATTTAAAATCAGAAGTGTTTAAGTTCATATCATTTTCTATCAATGAGATTCCCATATAATAACATCATAGTAATCTAATAAAAATTGTGATAAAAAATAATGCAATGAATGTACCTGATGAGAGTGTTCACTTTAGCTACATTGATGTCATAAAGTTTCTTGACAGCAGCTTTAATGTGATGCTTGTTGGAGCTGGTGTGGACAATGAATACCAAAGTATTGTTGTCTTCAATTTTCTTCATTGCAGCTTCAGATGTCAATGGATACTTTATAATATTGTATGCATCCATGCTGTAATTGCAAGCAAAACAATAATGTAACTCCTTTTATAAAAGTAGATTTATATTCAGTAAGTATAGTTAGAAAATTTTGCACATGATTATTTAAAAATGTCACGTAAACTGTAACTGGCCTGTTGGTCTAATGCCTGACTGCAATTTTGTTAATACATTTTTTTTATGAAATAAGATTACTCCGAGGTTAGGAATGGCTCCTGTGTTGTTCTAGAGACTAGGGAATGCAATCTCAGGATATACCAATCTCGGGATATCGCGAGATTAGAAATTACAACCCAACAAGCTCCAGCATATCGGCATTTAAGATCTCAAATAGTTTTCAAAAAACTAATGTTAGATTTGTATGACTAAAAAGCGATGAAAACTGGTATGTTGTGAACTTGCTATTATGAGGTTAATTTAGATAACATATTAATTACGAGTAAAAGAACTTTATTGTTCTAATTCATTACCCGTATATTTTGGACATCAACAACACAATGAAAGACGACTGTCAGGGGTGTCGCAAAGAGCGACTAGGTGACTTATCTCTCAGAAAGTATGTATATCGTCATAATGTGCCAGATTGACGACATAGACTTGCCTCCTATTACCATGGTGCGACCAGGACATGGTATCTCGCGAAATCGAGACTCCTCGAGATCGGGATTGCATTCCCTACCACTGACAATGACGGACTGAAGCGACTTTTAAGAATAGTTCAAAAAAAAAAAAGCAATATAAAAAACTAATTAAATCTAAATAAAAACTAAGGTACGTAATCGATATAATCAATGTGACACTTGACATTGCTTTTGATGTAATAATAGATTTTTATGTTGGCGTCAAATAGTAACAATAAGTCACAAATACTCCGTATGTTGTTCAGTTAGTGATGTGCGGTATTTATTTTTAACATAATTAAGATTTGTGAGCACTTTTGCACAAACATCTGTTGATTCTAAACTACTTTCGAATTATAAGTAAAGGTCTGTTATGATAGGAAAATCTTTTACCATTATCAAGATGTTCGTAAAAACTTTTGAAGAATTTTGTGCTTGAATTTTGCAATAATTTTTTGTCAAAACGCTTGTTTAGTGCAAAATGACTACAGTGCAGTGAGTTTTAACTATATAGTGACAGGATAACTAATTATTTCAGTCAAACTGATAATAATCAGTTATTAAGTTATTTAAGGTATTCACAAAGGTTTGTATATCTTGTACTACTCTCACCTTCTAAAACTTTTTGTCTATGCATTGTTATCATTAATTATCAGTAAATATTGCTTCTTAAAACAATGCGGAAAAGGAACAGATATTTAGACAATATATATATATTCAGAAATATTTTTATAACCATAATATATTATTTAAAGCAGATATATATATTCCAATAATCCCACACTAAGGTATACAAACATGCTTTTCTTTCCATCACAATAACAAAATAAAAAATTGCACTCTTATACAATTTGGCACAGTGTACATAATGCTGGATTTGTAAACTCTTTGGTACCCTTTCGGTGTAACTAACTAACATGTGGGAAAGTGACAAGATGTTTGTTTCAGTATTTTTTAGTTATGATAAATTATACACTTTTTTTTAAACTGAAATTCCCTATTTCATGAATTGCTTTTGTGCTATTTAAAATTGCAGGCCACATTGTTGCAGGCATAGGATTGCACTAGATGCCTTGACAGGTAGTTAGCCTGATGATAACAACAACCATTACTAAAGTAGACATATGATCGCCATGACTTGTAGGTTTATAGAGTTTTTGATGATGTTAGGACACTTACCGATTTCTCTTGGGAAGAGATTTTCTTGGGTACTTGGGATGCCTTGGTGGTTCAAAGGTCTTTGGCCGACGGAAGTGCACAGATGTGCGAATCTTGCGCACACGCTTGCCATGTTCACCTTTGACAACCTGTAATATTAAAACTTTAATTTATTTCATGCCTTGAATCGTATATTGCAAGTAAAGGTATGATGAATGTGGAAGAGTAAGACAGTGTTTTGCAGGATTGTGGGAAAAAGGTTGTACCACCATACCATACCATACCACCATGTACCATCAGCCTACCTAGAATGGGCAGTGTCATTAGCTCATGTATGTTTATTGAAAATGTCAGTATTTTACACTATGAAGTAATTGTTACCTCAACATAAGTACATACCATATATAGCTATTGACCTCTCTAATACACAGCTAACAAAATATTTCCTTTAAATTTTAGTAGGCATTTTTTGTCGGGATTCAATTCCTCAAAAGTAAAAATAGAACCCTCATAGAATCATTCCATTGTCTTTCTGTCTGTCTGTTAATACCCTTTTTTCTCCAGGGTGAAAATATTAAGCTGAAGTTAACATATTTTTACATCTAAGCTCCTTTAAAGCTGTCAAAGAAACAAGCTTCTAAGTCAATGCAATTATAAGATATGGCATGGATATGGCATCTAGTCTTTCGCTTCTCCCTATTTTCTTTTATTCCAATGTGTAGACAAAACTTTCTTCAGCCTACATTCAAATTCATCAAACACAACATCTAATATGTATAACATATATATAGCAATATTTATAAAATGCAAAAATTATACACAACATGTTGTCTTTTTAAATTTGAATACACTACTCTACTCAGTAGAACTAGTTAATAAACAGATTAATTTGCACGACAACAACATAGTATATTGTAAAAATAAAGCTGCCAGTTTTGCACATAAACCAGGATGCATTTTAGACACACCAGAAAGACTACTTTCTCAACGAACAAGACACAAAATGGTAAGTTAGGTAACAAATAATTTTATACACATCATCATCTTACCCTTAACCCAACTTTATTTGTAATAATACTAATGCTTTTATCATTCAAGTCTAGAGAAAATTAAAGTAAGACTTAACTGTGTTTGACATTAAAGTATATACTGAGAAATATTAGTGTTTTAATTAAATAACATACCTTTCTTTGTGCTTTGAGAGCCTTCGCCACTGGTTTAACAACTTGCTTCTTCTGTCCTTTGATACCAGTCTTCTTAGGCTTAGGTGCAATTTTCAACTTAGCAGCAGCAGGTTTAGGTTTAGGTTTCGAAGCAGATGCAGCTTTCTTAACCGAGGGCTTAGCACTTGATTTAGTCTTCAAAGCAGCAGCCTTAGCAGAGCCAGGCTTGGCAGTAGGGGCTGAGGCTGGTTTCTTCTCTGCAGTCTTTGTAGCAGCTGCTGGCTTAGCAGCAGGGGCGGATGCCGGTTTAGCAGGAGCAGGTTTGGCAGCCGATGCAGCTTTAGGTGCAGCAGCAGCAGCTTTAGGCGCTGGAGCTGGTGTCTTGGCTGACGCAGGCTTGGGTGCTGCACTTGCCGTCGAAGCGGTTTTGGGTGCAGCTGCCGGAGTTTTAGCCGTAGCTGGCTTCTTCTCTGCTGGTTTGGCTCCGGAGGAACCTTAAATTAAAAAAATAGTAAACATGTTTATCTAACCTCAACCATTTAATTTTTTAATAACAAAAAACACCCACCAGATAAACTATATACATTACTAAGGGATAATGAAGGCGTAGCATGGTTTCCAAAGTGAAAATTTTAATAATTATAAGAAAAGCAATGGTTAATCCATAACAAGTACCGCGTGGCTTAGTTAATATCATGTCACTAATAATCATACAACAATCCAGCTCCGGTGAACATATCTTTAAAATAGTTGCACAAAACGTAGACACGATTATAACTAGGTTGTAATTCACGACATAAATTTGCTTATTTTTCATTACATACCAGATTTCTCGGGTTGCTTCTTAGGAGGCATCGTGACAAAAAAGATGGAGGATGAAAGATTATGTTGCCAGAAAGGATACAACTCGTTGTACTATATTTTAATTGGTAACATTTATAATTTAAAATAAACAACAAGTTGCACAGGAACGTGTTAGAAAGCATATAACCATACATATAACTAAATACACAATAATTACATATACTTTAAATCGGTTAATTCAAGGAAAAACACAGAGACGGTGCCACATGTACCTACATATAATTCTTTAAAAACTTTGGACAATCAGGATAAGATTGTTACACATTAGAAACTTTTTGTCTGTACAGATTTTTACAGATATGATTCAAATACTTTTTTAATGACTTACGCGTAGACGATTATTCGTATAAATTATACTAAATATACGAATGACCATTCATAGGAATATACATAGAACAATTTCTTGAAGGGGGAAATAATACACCAAACAGTTTTTTTACTATACTGTTCAAACGCGATAATGTTTGGAACTATCACTAGTATTTGATTTGAGTGATAATTTTTTTATGATATAGCGTATTTATTGCGCGCACACAATTGTATTTTTAAAATAGGACAAACGCAATACGAAATCGCATATATGTTAAATTCATCATCTAAATTGACATGTTTGTTTTACATGAAAATGAAGGAACTGCCTTTTTTGTGTATAACAAAACACGTACAACAAATAAATATTGCTTAATTTACACATTTTTTTTATGAAATAAATTAGTAGTAGTAATAAGTGTACTGAACCTAAACCCCATAGACGCTGAAATAGTACAAAGCAATACAAATTGTGTTTACGAGTATTTAAGTTAGCAACGGTCGGTGCCTAGTGCACTGTGGGTGACAATCGAAGTAGACATAGACTTGAATATTGGAGGGGCCTACTTTTTTGAATTCAAATTGATTCTGCTAATTATTACCGTACTATGAAATGCGTGGACAAATGAAAAAGTAATAATTAAAAAAAGACGTGAGATGTCTACGGACCCCCAGTCGGTACAGCCAGCGTCAAATAGTTAACCAACCGAAAAGTCAACACAGGTACTAACAAAGTTTTCTTATTGTTGTCAACAATATGGTCGCTCAAAAGGCAGAGACGTTTAAAATATCAAATATATATGTATATTCAGTCAAACACCCTTAAATATGATTACAGTCATCCCGCTAATGGTATCCAAGAGTCACTGACTATTTGACTTATATAATACGCAGACTGTACGATGTTCATACACGGCTGTAACTAAAGCAAGGAGTGTCGGAAAAAGTCTTATTTGTAATAAGACTTTTTCGGTCTTGCTCCCATCCGCTCAGATCGTGTAACGAGCGATAAAGAACTTGGTTCAAAAAAATGTGTATGGAGTCTACAAGAAAAATGAGGATCTTTCTGGATTCGCAAGATTGGATTATATCCTTACATACGTCTTAAATTTACACATTTTTGTTGCAGGTGAAGGGTAGGGGAGAGGGGGGTATGAGGAGATGGAAAAGAGAAGAGGGAGTATGATGGGAAGGGAACGAGAAGGGGGGAGTTGGGCCTGCGGAAACCTAACTAATTTCGGAGTAATGCAACGCAAGCGTTGCTTCACAACCGGTTTACTGTGAGGCATCGGAGGTATCACACTGTCGAGCGACCTATTCGTGCCTAAGCATGGCTCTACCACTGATATATGTATGTGAGAGGTAAAAATAAATAGTACATGAGTGTAAGGATATAACAGCCAATCTTGCGATTCCAGAGATATCCTCATATTCCATTCTTTTCATTCCATCTTTCATTTGTACACGCAATGGTCTTACAACATTTTATAGTAAGGTAATGGTTAGCAGAATCAATATCAAGACATATTCAGTAATCTACGGTTCAAGTCTGTTTAAAAATTAACTCTCAACATAAAAAGAGGCGATGATAGCTAAACAGATTTCCTTGAATTATAGAGAAAATAAATCCGTATCAAACCGTTACGGTGTTTTTAATCATAGCCAACAGAACACAGATTCAACAGTTTAACTCTTGATCATCGGTCGATGCTCGGCAAGCTCGGCGTCAACATGGCACTATAGGAATTAAAGATTAGGATAGGAGGAACAAAAGGGAGTATGCAGTGCAAGCAATAGTTCTAACTGTACCCTTAATCAAACTATGACTGTTAAATGAATTATAGTTTGTTAATAAAGAAATCCTTTCTTAAACTTAAGTAAACTTAAAAATTTTGTTTCACTTTATTTTTATTTACTACATTTTTAAATACAAATATGACATTATTACTAAATTGCAAAAAAAAAACATAGGCTAAAGGCAGTGCAAGTTTCATGAGAAACACCACTAACTATAACACAACACAACAACAAAGATCGATAAGTAGATAGATAATAGATTTAAAGAGGTTACTTCCACACTGAACGCCGTCCGGTATTGGTGGTGGTTGCTGTAGGACATGGCGTACTTATTTATAAGTGTATACATACATTAAATTGAGAATGCGAAAGATAATTTGGAAAGCATGGTAGAGAAAGAGATAACTATCTTTTGTGATTTGCATTTGAAGTACAAAGTAAATTACAGAATTATTATAGAACTGTTACAGATAAGACATTGAATATCGCGATCTGTATGTTTGATAGCTTCTGATTGGTAATGAGTGTTCCGTAAAAAATGTATGTAGTAAAAACAAAACAACAAAGAAAGTTATTATAAATTTGTTTTCAATCATAATAGGTATGTTTACCATAAACACAGTTTGTATTATAAATCTCTATACTGTAATAAATATACACATATAAAGAAGGTTATACACGAGGGTGAATTAAAAAGTTCTTAGAAGCGCGTATATGAATGTCTGAAGTTTTTGCGGTAGTTTTATCCAGTATTTTATTTTATGGAATCTTATAGCCCGTATAAATTTCGAGCTATTGATACGATACGGATACGGATGCTATGTATTGTGCCTACGATATCCCTTCTGTTTGATTAATCTATGATTCACGCCAGGCGCCCGTTATATGTCTTTGTCGCACAGCAGTTGCAATCATATACTTTATCCTTTTTTTTACCATGACTAATAATACGGGCTTTCATTTAATAGTTTCGGTAAATGGGCAAGAAAACCACGACAAAATTAAAATAAAACGTACTTATAAATATTTACTCGTGAAATGTAACTCCTTCATAGTAAATAAGAATGAAGGAAGTAACATCTTGAATTTTGGTAATAATATTAAAGCTTCACGGAGACACTTTGAAGTGTTTATTCGCTAGCTTCTATTGACCGACTAAATCAAATCACAACAATTGTCTACTCTCTTCAACAATTAGCGCGCGCTAGTGCGAAATCTACCTTTTTTTTATATAATATCATTAACGTTCACTGTATTATGTGACATTGGAGCCCGTAACATTTTTAACAGCATCGTTGATTAGTTTTTTATTTTTAGGATTGAATTTAGAACCACAAAAAGGTCCGGTCCCAGTTATTCCGAAGTTCGGTATTATTACAAGACTGCACAACAAAGAGGCTTATGTTTTTTGAATGCAGGTACCATGATTGATTCAATCTCTCTTTATTGTACAGTCAGATATAATATTTTGTTTATAAATACTTAACTAAAAATATTTAAAATTTCAAATGTTCATATTTTTAGTAGATATGATTTAAAAGCGGGGCTGCTTTGTACAATATAGTCTCCAGTATAAATATATATTTAATAGGTACACAAAACATATATGTAAGTACATACATACACTTTTATATTCATACACAAATTTGTAACAAAGAAATATAGTGCTCTTTTACTAATTTATTACAATTAATCAAAGTTTCTGCACGTCTGATGGTCAGTGGCAATTCATTCCACAGTCACAGCTTTCAATGTTAATGACTTGTCTATAAGTATTGTGGTATGTATCGGCATTTTTAACATAACACACCCTACAGCCTAGACAAAATGATGTATTTCGACTTGTGAAGTGTCATACGAATCGTCTTAAGAGTCGAAATAACATGGGCATGGAATTCGCTATTTTTATTCGAGATAACATCAGTAAAACAAGATTGTATATGTTGATAATTATTTCTTTTGTTTTTTTTTTTAAGAAAACTTAGGTACTTTTTTTTATAAAGACAACTCCCGCTTTAGGAATAATTCCTGTCTAGCGGGAGGCTTTACAAACATTCAGTCAACAGATACAAAAGAACACCCAGACTTAGGACAACTATTTGTATATTACACAAATTGTCCCATGTGGGAATTTAACCAACCAATCTGTCAACTACATTATACTTTCATTGAGTTAGTTGTTTATTTTTAAAAGACAAAGAAAAAAAGACATATGTAACCTAGTAATAGCAGGTATCTATTCAATACAATTAAACTCTAAATTTGTATACATACTAAAATACCTATTTACTTAGATAAAAAAAAATAGGTCCAATTTATTAATAAAAACAATATTCATGTTCAATGTCACACTAGTAAAATAGATTATACATAAAATAAGTGGGAAGGTTAATGGAGAATTTTGAACATGCACCAATGGTATTATATGCCTAAAGGAATAATTTAATAATACTTTGTTGAAACAGAAATATGACTACAATCTAGTAGATTGAAATGTTCAGAATTATCCAATGCACCTTACTAGGATTTTGAGCTTTCAAATTGAGTTTGTCTGAATAAAGTTATCACTTCTACAACAACTAAAAACTATATATACTATATATGAAGAATACTGATTTACCTTACCTACGTTAGCTATATCTCATGCCACAGGTATTGGCATGGAATGTCTAAGAGACTTTCCACCACCACTTTTCTGAATGAATGAATGAATGAATGACAATATTAGTTCACAGGAATGTCCAATTAATGATGATGAATTTCCACCAAAATATTATAAAATGACTTCTTAATGTTAGTTATGAATGCATGTATTGTAATTATTGTCTAAAACATAAATCTTTAACTCTTGAAAAAAAAACTGAAGTACATTAACTGTATTCACTAGCGGCTTGACTAGAGCATGCAGTTGTGCGAAGAAATGAGCCAATATTTAGGTGAGGTGTGTTATAATTTGTATTAACTGAACTTTGAATAGGTGATTGTAAGTTGTTTTGAGATTGGATAGGCCTTTTACCAATAATTAATGGAAAACATTCATCAGATATACCAGACAATGCAGTTTGGACTCGTTTCATTCGATTAGCACATTCTTCAAAATGGTCAGTAATATATTTCAATTCAGGAACTGATGCAAGGTTGTAATGTGTTTTAAGATTTTTGTCTATAACTTTTAAACCTTCAGAACTAGTAAAATTAGCTTTTTCGCCACCATAAAAAAATATATCAATATCAGTGCCATTTTCCATAAGTTGACATTTTGCTAAAGATGTATACAAAGTTATCTTTGGTGTTTTAGCTTTCACCAATTCCACGAAACGCGAAGCATATAAATATTTTTTCCAGTGTTTTTGTGGTAAGTTATGATAGGTAAAAACTTCATCAGGAGTTGGATCATGATCTGCATTAACATTTCGAGTTTTGTTATCAACTGTATAAATGACAATCCTCATGCCATCTTTAGATATTTTACAAATTTCTACTATTTGTTCTTCTCTATCTTTACCTTTCTTTTTAATAAACTCTACTACTACTCCAGAGGATTCTATTTTTAATATAGCATTTCGAGTTCTGTGTGAAATTGTAGGTAATCTTTCAGCACAGAGTGGTGGTACACTAAGCCCAATGTTAGTATTAAGACTACATGATTTAGGCAAGTTTTCCTTGTTTTCTTCTGTATTTGCATTGAATGGAGTAGTGAGAGTTTTACCTTTTATTTCTATTTTCTTAATGTTTTCCAGCAATGATACATTACTGTTGTATGGACTATCACTTTTGCCTAAAACATTATGATTATGACTTCTTAAATCATATAAGTCTGGAGAACCATGTTGTTTACCAGTGGACATGTTATAGTTTTTATCTTTGGAAAATGCCAAACCTGAATTGCTTTCTTGCAATCCAGTAAAAAGCTTATATGGTGAAGGCTTCACCTGGTTGAAGTTTCCATTTAATTCTGTTCCAAAACCATCAGGAACATGCTCACTATCATTTCTGATTTTTTGACTATGTTGAGTGCTATGTAATGTAGTAAGGAAACCGGAGTCTCTTGATACATCTTGCTTTATAACACTTTGGATGTTACTGTGGTTTAGAAATGGATGTTCTACTATAGCTTTCAGTGTTATTCTCTTAGTAGGATCTTTACACAAGAGTTTTGTTAATAAATCTTGTGCTTGTAGGGAAAGCTCAGATGGTATTTTGTAATCAGCATTGATAACTTTGTTAAGTGTAGTTTTTACATGCTGAGTATGAAAAGGTGGGCTGCCAACTAAAAGGGTGTACAGCATACATCCCAAGCCCCACACATCTGCTGGTAAGCCATGAAATTCTCTGGAAGCCACTTCAGGTGATATATAGTTTGGTGTACCACACATGGTAACATGTTTTTCATCTGGGCCATTTAACTGAGTGGCCAAGCCAAAGTCAGCTATTTTTACATTCAAATCTTTTGTTAACAATAAATTGTTTAATGATAAGTCTCTATGTATGATATTGTATGTATGTAAATATAATACTCCACTTAATACTTGTTTAAATATATCTGCTGCAGCTTTTTCTGAAAGACCTTGAGTTCCTAACTTGAAGTGTTTTGCTAACTCACCATTATGTGCTAATTCTAAAACTAAATAAACATAGTGTGCATCTTCAAAAAATGTATATAATTCTAATATAGCAGGATGTTTTAAGCGCGAATGAATTGTGACTTCTTGTCTTACTCTGCCTATCATACCAGCACTTGCCATAAGAGCCTTGTCTATCATTTTGATAGCAACAAATAAACCTGTTCTTCGACATCTTGCTCTATATACATGTGCAAATCCACCTTTGCCCAAATGCTCTAATATCTCATAATCTTCAATTTTTTCACCAAACATTCTTTAACTTTAAAATATCCTAGTATCATGAGTAAAGCTGTCTTGTTGGTATAGTTCATTGATATGAATCTTTTGAATTACAGCCATTATTTCTTTGTGTACTGAAACAAAGTATTCATGTAAAGATTTATATAAGAATTTTAACATAAATAAGCTCTAAAAAGTAGTTCTGTTGGCACAGATATAAGAAAACATACAAGTTACGTAGTATTTGTTAGTAAATCACTGTTATATTCAATAGTAACTCTTTTGTCTGTTTAAATATATATATATATAGTATGGTAGTTCTTTAAGCTGTATGCTAGTCCTTAATTTGGAGAAATATTACCTACTCAAATTTACCTTATTCACAATCCATTCAGCATCCTCTATACTTTTTTCTATTATATCTTTAACTCTCTGAGAATCAGGTTCAACCTTGTGTTGCTTATAACTCTGAAATATTAAAATAAATTTAATGTTAGCTAACATTTTAAGTTTAAAAAAGAAAGTTATACACTTACTTTTGAGAATTAATTCATACTATTAATCGATTGACTAAGCTACTATAAATTTCATAGTGTTTAGTTTAACTTCTTGGTCATTAGTAACCAACAGATAACATATATTATAATTATGCGGGCGCCTCAAAATAGATACAGGTATTGGCTACCTGTATCTATTTTGAGGCGCTATAGCAATATTTTTTGGATAGATTAGATTATAGAAGTACCTGCTTCACAGTAAACTTGTAATGTTTACAAGCGTCAGGGGGTAGCTTTTCACACTGTCGCATTAAATGTTTATATAACTGCAGGGATGTCATAACAACTTTCCGCTCATTTGTAAGACACCTTCGAAATATAATAAGCATTTAAATACTAATTATGTATGACAGAAAAAATCTAACAATTTATGATAAATTTTAACTCCACTTGTCAGTTTTATAAAACAAATTTTAATACATAATTTTTACTTTTGGTACTATATATACTACGCAGTCAGAATGACAGGCACAGGCACAGACTGTATTAAAAATGTACAGATTATTATTCTAAGATTACAATGAAACACAGTGTTGCATGCAACACATAACACTGCAATCCTAATAGCATAGACATGATTACTTACACTTCAATACCGAAGTCTTGATATAGTATGACTAACACATTTACTAAAAAGTAACGAACATTGTGATTTTGAATAGATATATGATTTTCAAAGACTCATCGTCTATTAATAGAAATAGTTATAAAAATTATCAAGTTTTAAGATTAAAGATCAGTCTATGCAGAAACGACACATTAATCTATTAAATTATTTGCGTCCATTCTTGCTTATCTAAGAGTAATGTATCTACTTTCCTTTAACTTTTTTTAAATATTAATTTAGATGCTCCTGTAATTTAGAATTCTTCTGAATTTCATCTGATCTTCATTTTTATAGCTTTAAAATTTGAAAATATTGAAATTGTTATAACTTAGAGTCATACTCACATTATACCCTGACCAGGAAAATATAACACCAGGCTTAGAAGCGGTCATTGGCTTTATTTATAACAACACTACGTAAGGGCATGCCTCTTTGTCTCGGTAAACGAAAAACGTTTATGTTCCCACTACAGACTCACTCACGCTCAGTCGAGGCGCTTGGTCAAGCCTGATAGTGATGCTAAGGTGAATGGTGACCGTCTACACACATGGGCAGTGCAGTTGTTACTGAACCATCAAGGATGCAGGTTGATAAAATACATTCTCGCTGTATCCTAATCAAGAGTCTAAGTTTGGGGAGCTGTATCCCATTGATTATAGATAGCGAAAAACATGACAGAAATTTACTGTGAAAATTGAAAAAAGAAGGGTTAGGGCGACATGTATTAAACACCCACATTTTGGAAATTAGGATGTTGTCCCTCTACGCAATAGAGGACAAGCCTAGTACCCTCAACGCAGTACTTTAGGAATTGAAGATAGGGAAATCAAGAGTATATTGAAAGGAAAAGATAAACAAGAAAGGAAGGCAAGAGAAATTGCTTATACGCATGGATTAAGTTAATAGCTGGAGGAAGTTAGGGTGGTATAACTATAACTCGAACGTCTGTAGGCGGGAGATCCAAGTCCCCTTCCCAAATTTGAAAGTCTATATGTCTCTTAACAGTGCCTCTGATTAGCTCACTGATTTATTATTATTAACTATTTTGAGTTAAAATAAAATTTAATAATACATATAAAGATTAAAAATGTATTCTCATTTCCTTAGTACTACACTAGAAGTACTACAGTAATAGATTATCTGTACGTTCTGTGATCTGTGGTCAACACTCACTCATCCATCATCTTTTCTTTGAATAGAATAAAATTTAGCAAAATAAAAAATGGGCGAAGTTTTGATAGATTGAATCTTATGGCAATCGGTCATGAGTGTATGTGAAGTAACTGGTGATATATGCTACTAAATTTTATTTTTATGTATTGAATTATCTCAGGATTAGTGTTATGATAAGTCAATAATTATTCCTCTTTATGTTTGTGATTGTGTTACATACCTTGATAATGATTCCTTAACGCAAATGTGGTATGGCACTTGTTACAATTCGACGTTCTCCGAGTGTGCAAACACCTAGGAAAACGGTAAGTACTAGCGCCTTTCAAGTATTATTAAAACATCTTTTATATTATTATAAATTTATCAAGGATGAGGTAAGTAGCACTTAGAAACAGTATTATTGAAATTTATAGGTATTGATACAGCTAATCATCTAGATGGATAGACTTAATCCACAAAATTTAAAATATCTATAATACATTGGAGGCCTATGTCCGGCAATGGACTGCAGTAGGCTAATTGATTGACCTATAATAATGATACCAAAGAGTCTAGGATAGTAGTCCTAGACTATAATACACATATTTAATCCTCTTCTTATATCTTATTGTTACTTACTTATGTCAGGTTATTACCCATTTTAGATAGGGTAGCATTCTTGCAGTATCAAGTTAAGGAATATTAAAACCAACTTGTAATTATTCACAATTAGATATATTTTTGACCCAGGATGAGGCAGAAAAATCAAGTGATAACATTGAAGACGATGTTGGAGACCGTGTCAGCAAGAGGTAGGTAATGTTTTCAAAATTTCAACACTGCATTTGTGGTGTTTATTTCTATATTTGTATATTTACTTTTTAAAATGAAGTGTCATATATAAGTTGAAATTTAAAATGTATTATAGAAACAATGGCTTTATAGAAAATGTAAGTGAGTAATAGATAAAAATACCTATATTTTTGGACACAAGATTTATCATAGTCTTTTAATTAAAAAACATTTTCAAATTTAATGTGTTGTGTAAAGCCACAATTGAATTTACAAACCTATAATTGTCTCCTTGGATCACTTATAAATTTGATCTATATAGGTGCTTGCTTAATTTAATGCAGTGTTTTTTTATAGTGAATGATTACAGTATTAAGTGAAGGCTATTCACATTTTGATAATAAGTATTACTATTGACCTAGATTTGCAAACATAGCTTTGTATTTGCTCAATATTTGATACATTATTGTCACATTCTTCAGGGATCACTTTATAGTGCATGCAAGTCCATTTGTGACACTTAATAACAATAAGTGTTAGCAATTACCACTTTATATCAGTTTGGATGTACTATATTAAAAATATAAATTTAACAATCATTATTACATCATTATTGATGAAATGTTTGTGACAGCTCTGTATTCTAATTTCCTTTAATTTTTGTACTATTCAAAATTAAATAATAAAATAATTAAATAATTTTATTTTTAAATAAATGTAAAATATTTATTCAAACTTACTAAAACATATATATTTTTTTAAATAATATTGTATAAACTCAATAATTTTTGGGGGTTTTCTAATATTGAATTAAAACAAAAATAGAGAAACTTCAAAACTACAGGAGTAACTATGCAATATATGTGTAAAATATCTATCAGGATAATACTTGGTTAATTCATACAATACATACTTGAACCTGTGCTATTTGACCAGTTTGTGTAACCACAATACAAAAACTAATTCTATATTAATGCTAAACTTCTCTTTGTGCTACCATTTTTATTATTAAATTTTATACAACAGACACAAGAAATTGATTATTTAAAAAATAAATAAATGCATGTTATTTAAGTCATGGAAAATAAAGCTGTGTATAAAATGCTATGATCACAAGTTCTGAATAGGAACAAGCGGTTATGCCAAAAATAATTACATATATTGTGAAGACATCCTATTTACATATGCATGCAAAATTCCAGTTCATTCAGAAACGGGTATTGGGGTCAAAGTTAAATTGCACGATTTGATGATAGATGGACATTGGAAATGTAAAATTAAGTTATTAAAAAAATGTAAAATCCGCATTATTAACTTCTCTTTAATATTTTTTCTCAGAGGTTATCTACAATGATTATACCTACCCAATGTAACTTCCAGTAAGACTATTCAAAATACACCTCTATATATGAATATGCCATCTATATTAATAATAATAATTAATTGCTAATAAGCCTGACATAGTCGTGATAGACCGATTAGAGCACCGCAAAATGATTGTCGATATTGCTGTTCCTCATGACGATAATCTCGTGAAAGTTGAAAAAGATAAACGAATAAAATATTTGAATTTGTCTCACGAGATTGTCGATATGTGGAATATCGATTCGGCGATCATTGTTCCGATAATCATATATGCTCACGGATTAATAGCTAAGAGCCTCGACCAACACCTTAAGAGGCTCTCGTTAGATGGTTGGATCAAGGGACTGATGCAGAAGGCAGTTCTCCTTGACACGGCCCGCATTGTCAGGAGGTTTCTATCTTTGGAGCCCTAACCACCGGTGTCTTGGTCCCTGTACCCGATTTCGGTGGTCTACTATTTTTTATATTTTTAAATGTATTTTTTATTTATATGGTATATTTAAAAATGTAATTTATATTTGTATATTAATTAGAATAAAGGGAATAATAATAATAATGGTTTATGACCACTGGCATAACCCACTTACTCTACAAATCTGGTGGTGCCATGGATCCTAAGAATTATAGACCTATAACATGTTTACCAACTGTCTATAAGCTTCTACCATCTATTCTGATGATACATCAACTTATTTAAATAAAAATTCAATCATTTCTGTTTCTCAGAATGGATGTAGGAGTGGGACTCGTGACACCAAAGAGCTCCTTATCATGGATATAGCCATTAGCCAACAAGTATGTCGTAATCGCAAGAATCTGGCGACATGTTGGATAGATTACAAGAAGGCCTATGACTCTGTTCCACATACATGGCTGTTGAGGGTGCTGGAGTTGTATAAAATTGATGCAACTCTATGCACTTTCTTGAAGTCATGTATGGGGCAATGGAGAACGGTTCTTCGTTATCCAGGATGTCGGCAGATTATAGCCAATGATGTACCATTAGAGATCGAGCGAGGCATATTTCAAGGGGATAGTTTGAGCCCCTTGTGGTTCTGTCTAGCTTTAAATCCTCTCAGCACTCTGTTAGAGGGTTTAGGGCTAGGTTTTAAGTTGCGTAAAGACGATCAAGTTATATCTCACTTTCTATATATGGATGATTTGAAACTATTTGCCCCCAGTAAATTGCAACTGACAGCGTCACTAAAGGTGAATAAAAACTTTAGTAACTCTATCAAGATGGAATTTGGTGTAGACAAGTGTGCAGTCATGTACGTAAAGAAAGGCGTAGTAGTAGAATCTGAAGGAGTTGAACTTTCAGTTTCAACTAAACTTAGATCTCTTTCTGTTGTGCAATAGTTGGGTTATACCAGTTCTCACGTATTCCTTTGGTATGCTCAGATGGACTCAGACTGAACTAGATGCTATTGATAAGAGAGTTCGTACACTGATGACTGCATTTCGAATGCACCATCCACGGTCATCGGTAATGAGACTGTATACCCGCGAAAGTTTGGAGGTCGTGGTCTTTTAAACATTAAGACCCTACACAATCGCGAGATATACACCCTCAGAGAATATTTTCTTCACACCGATGTAGATAGATAGATAGATAGATACTCTTTATTGTACACGTGAGGCATCAAACAAAGAACATAATAGGTGAGTACAAATGGCGGTCTTATCACAATCTGCGATCTCTTCCAGACAACCTGATGGACTATACTGTAAAGTATTAGGTAATAGTGGTGCACAAAGAGTAAAAAAAAGATTAAAGAAAAAGAAATAAAAAAAATAAAACAATAATAAACAAAAATAAGAGATAGAAAAAGAAACTAAGTAAAAACAAATTACAATTAAAAACAGGTAATATATACACATACATACACATGCATACACATACATACACATGCATACACATACATACACATACATATACACATACATAAACATATGCATACATAAACATATGCATACATAAACAAGTATTACTGAAATAGGTAGTGATCCTTGACGAGCTTCTGAAAGGCAGCACCGATGTAGAAGTGCATCGTAGTGTTGTAGCAGTGGACAATGGACTTACTCCGCTCGGTCTGGCTAAAGAGAACTGGCGCAAACGTATAGTATTCAGTACTAATGATCGCACGGAAGGGCAAAGAGCTCCATGGTCGGTTCTATCGGGCCCTAAATGGGCCTGATGTAGACGTAAAAACTTCTTCATTCTGGCCACGGTGCAGTGATCTTTTTGGAGAAACTGAAGGTTTTGTCTTTGCAATTATGGATGAAGTTGTTATGACGAATAACTATCGGAAATTTATTCTGAAAGTGTCGGGCATGCCAACGTCCCGGTGAATCTATCAGGCATATTATTTCTGGTTGTTCTCGTCTTGCAAACGGTGAGTATTTGCTTAGACATAACCATGTGGCCAGAATAGTACATCAACAACTTGCCCTTCAATACAATCTTGTGAATTAAGAGGTGCCATATTACAGGTATGTGCCCGCCCAATTCTCGAAAATGGTCGTTCTACATTGTATTGGGATCGATCTATCATCACTGAAAGGACTATTATTGCCAATAAGCCTGATATAGTCGTGATAGACCGATTAGAGCGCCGCCCAATGATTGTCGATATTGCTGTTCCGCATGACGATAATCTCGTGAAAGTTGAAAAAGATAAACAAATAAAGTATTTAGATTTGTTCACTCACGAGTTTTTCGATATGTGGAATATTGATTCGGCGATCATTGTCTGGGTCCCTGTACCCGATTTCGGTGGTCTACTATTTTTATATTTTTAAATGTATTTTTTGTTGATATGGTATATTTAAAAATGCAATGCATATGTGTATATTAATTAGAATAAAGGGAATAATAATAATAAAGCAACTATCAAACAACTGTCGGAGACATATACTGAAATACGGCACAATTGACATTTTTCGGACATGTCGTCGACCCGGAGAAACTCTCAGGCATATAATTTCCGGTTGTTCTCGTCTTGCCAATGGCGAGTACTTGCATAGACATAACCTAGGGGCCAGGATAGTCCATAAGCAAATTGCTCTTAGATATAATCTTGTGGCTATTGAGTTACCCTACTGCAGGTATGTGCCCGATCCAGTTCTTGAAAATGGTTGTGCAACATTATCCTGGGATCGATATTTCATCACTGACAGGGCTATTGTTGCCAATAAACCTGACATAGTGGTAATAGATCGTTTAGAGCAACGAGCAATGATTGTTGATATTACCGTTCCACATGACAACAATCACATATAGACTGAAAAATAAAAGCCATTATAATATTTGGATCTGGCCCATGAGATTGTCGATATGTGGGATGTGGATTCAGTAATCATTGTGTCGATAGTCATATCAGCACATGGGTTGATTGCTAAGAGCCGAGATCAACACCTTAACCCAGCTTATGATAGGTAGCTGGGTTAAAGGCCTGATGCCAAAAGCAGTCCTTGATACGGCATGTATAGTGAGGAGGTTTATGTCTCTGGAGCCCTAACCACCGGCAGCTTGATCTTTGTACCCGATACCGGTGGGACACAATTTTTATTTTTTTTTAAATGTTTTGTTTTTATTTTATATTTAAAAATGTAATTTGTATGTTTATTAAAGTAAATAAAGAGAATAATTAAGCCTTTATTATTCCATTGTCATGTACATACGTAAGAAAAGTAATGGGCGTGGATATTGTTCTTGGGTGAAGGTCTCCTCCAGAGATTGCCATTTGTTTTCCTTTCGTTGATACTTTCGCGAAAGGATACCTGTTTGCATAGGTAGATATATTCATCAACATAATTTATGGTGTTATAATTTATTTGAATTGGAGTTCATTGGTGGTTAGACATGACCTTACTTTTTGGGATGTTCATTTCCAAAAAAAAAAGGCCGACTTGCGTTATCAAGTTCTGACATCATGGATTGGAGCTCTGCGGGGCTCTGAGAACAGCACAATGTCGACTTCGAAGCATAAATGGTGAAGACGCTCATTGCCGATTTTTTGTCCCAAGCTACATTTTTCATAGCGTTTTGGAGGACTGATATGAATAATTTAGGTGACAAGGGATGGCCCTGTCTAACTCCTCTGTTTATTTCTAGTTTGTTATTGCTAGTACTGTTTTCGTAGATATGTTTAATGATCCTTATATATTTGTTGCTTATATTTTGATCGTAGAGGGCTTTCCAGATGCTTTTATGAGATATAGAATCAAATGCCTTTTTATAGTCGATGAGCGAGCGAGATATAAATGGCCTGCGAAATTCATAGTATTTTTCAATTATGTGTTCTGGTACTTGTATGTGGTCAAGGGTGCTAAACGATTTTCTGAACCCTGCTTGTCTCTTGGTTGATGTTTTTCTATGTTATATTTAATTCTTTCTAGTAGACAGCTAGCAAAGAGTTTATACAAGCACGCCATTATACTTATGGGTCTGTAATTCCCTACGTCTGTTGGGTCTCCTTTCTTATAGAAAGAAATAATACTGTTGTATACAACAGTATTATTTCTGATGCTGTCCATGCCTTTGGAACTTTTTTTTTTATTCAAGAATTTTGTTAAATAGTAACGTTAGGGGGTGAAGGTTCACTGTTTTATCTTCATTTGCTGTTCCGTTGGTGCCGGGACTTTTGTCATCTTTTAATTTCTCCAATTTACTAAATATTCCTATATTTTCATGTTACATGAGGTCCTTAGAGGCGCTTTATAGCCGGTAGTCGGTCGGTAGAAATATGTGGCGGCGTTTATGACATCTGCTCGAGTTTGTTATTATGGATCGTTCGCGTTCAATGATGGTGTCCATTGCTTTGTAGTATTTAGTTTTTATAGCCTTTTCAAGACTTCCAGAAGATTTTAAATGTCTCGTAAAAATGTATTCTTTATGATCTTTATAGTTACTTTTATTCTCTGCTAATTGTTTGAAATAAGCAGGTAGTTTTTAGGTTTTTCATCGGGTTTAGGTATTGTTTGTGAAGCAGTTGACTTCTTTCATTAAGTTTAAGGTGTATTCTTTGAGTATATTTGGTTTTCGACGTAGACTATTGTCATTTTGTTTGTTTAGACAAGTTTTAATTTTATTGTGTTTTCAATCTCTTTGTAGTATGTATGGGCGTCTAGAATTGCGTTTCCTAAGCTGGTTATATATTCTAATCGGTCTTCTATTACTTTTAGTTAGTTTTTTTTTGTTGTTGAAGTTTCTCCTACTCGTACTGTGCCTCTTAGCATCTAATGATCTGTTGGGAAACTGGTAGATATAGTTACTAAATGAACGTAGGGAATTTGATAAGATAAAATCAATCTAATTTTAGTAGTCTTCTTGCCGGGGAAGAGCCATGTCCATTTTTTGTATTTTTACCTTTCTTAAATACAGTGTTGATTATTGGTTTTGCTCGTATGCGTATTGAAGTAGTCTTTCTCTTTGTTCCTGGTTCCATACCCAAATTAGCCAGTTATCAACGATACTTTGTTTTTTAGTTCGCCAATTTTTGCGTTGTAATCTCCTATCCTTATCACATGTTTTCCTGCTAAATCAGGGGCTAGTTGAACGTCATGGTGAAATTTTATGATCTCATCGTCGCTGGCGCTTTCTGTTGGAGCATAAACTTGTATAAGAGTAAGTTTATAATAATAAAATATTAATTTTAGTAAGCATACTCTATCCGATATTCGTGTATAGCTTTCTATGTTGTGTTTTAACTCTGTTTTTATTAGGAATCCATCGTCGTACTTCAGCTAACCCGATGATGTCATATTTTATGTTTTTAATTTTTTAACATTAAAAAAAAAATAGTTTCTTTCAGTTCTAGAAGCTTTTATTGGTACTTAGCGTTTTGAGATTATAAGCGCAGATGTGTAGTATCTTAAGTGTTGACTTTGGCAGTATATTATTGTCTTTGCTATTCTCTTCGAGGGTTATAGTCCACGGTTACTAGCCGGCTTGGGGTGCATTTTATTTGGTTTGGTTGTTGTTTCAGTTCCGGGTGTCGATAGTAGCTAGTTTTTTAAAGGTCCAGATAGTGATCTGGTACGCTTGACTTAGTTTAGTATACCAGGTTTCACTATTGTATTTGTCCTCGCTTTTTCAGCAGTGTAGGTGCAGGTTTATTTTTTTTATTTGTTTTCTTCTGCTGTCACATGTTATGTGACATGTACTTCTCTCTTTTCCTTTTATCGTCTTGTATCTGAGGATGTACAAGAAGCTTATCATATTTTCTGAAAGCAATTTTCCGTTATTTTCTTTCCTCATCGATTTGAACTTGTAATTGTCGTCTTTTGTTAAGAACCTCCTTGGGGAAGTTTTCTTTGATATATGTAAATGCCGTGGCAAGTGTGTTTACCATATGGAAATAATGGATACCACTACGGGACGGTTTGTCTTACCTGTCCAGTGGCCTATTCTTTGCACGCAGTTGATCTCTTGACTATCCAGGTGTACGCCTGCATCTACTATCAGTTATTTAATGTAGTCTACGAGTTCGGTTTCTGTTTTGTTCAGTTCTTGTGTTCTAAAAAAGATGAGGTTCGCGTTTCTATTATTCTACGATATTTATTTTTTGTTCCAAATAGGTTACTTTCTTTTTAAGTCTTTCTTTTGTTGTTCTCTTCCACTATATTTGAGAGTTTTTCGTTCAAAGCTTCCAAGTTGCTACAGAGTCAGGATGCACGACTTGTTACTTCTGTTTCTCTCAAGATCTGCGTTCCTTGG
The DNA here is from genome assembly GCA_947561695.1 of Tyria jacobaeae. Classification (NCBI taxonomy): domain Eukaryota; kingdom Metazoa; phylum Arthropoda; class Insecta; order Lepidoptera; family Erebidae; genus Tyria; species Tyria jacobaeae. The sequence goes on from OX387217.1 coordinate 11,197,013, forward strand.
CAAAATTTTCACTAAATGAGTCTTGGAATGACACAACGGTATCCTGGGTTTGGAAAAAGATGGACTGTATTAACTTGTTAGGAGGCCAAGTTGAAAATAAATATCTCTAAGTTTATTGACTTTGGTTTGTATTCATTGTCTTTACTTTTGGATCACCCGTGATATATACAAAAACGGCCTTTTGTGAATAGCCCTTATTTTTGGACCCCTGAAACTACTAGTAATACTTAACTAAACTTTGTACGTACTATACATAACTTACAGTATGACACATACTGAAAGTTTTTAGAATAGGGTATTAAGAAAAGCAGCCAAGGAAAAATGTATTTAAATATCGAATTAAGAACTCTTGGATATCTGTAGATGTGTAATGAATTCATATGTCACTTGTATTCACAAATTTGCGCATATTTAAAAAGCGTCTGTCGTGCATCCAAATGGATTTGACTAGAGAAAATTTTTGCTCAATGATTTATTACGACTTTCGTTGCGGTCTTACTCAAAAAAAAAGAAAGGATAGACTTTGATTGGCATTTCATTACGAGCCCATCTCGTACCACTGTTTACAACTGGTTTAATGAGTTTAAACGTGGTTGAAGCAAACTCGCTGATGATTCTTAAAAAGGACGTTCTTATACGGCGACTAATGAAAAAAAACCTTGATAGAAGGGAACCTTGAAAAAAAACCTTGATATCAACAGATTCGTGCAGTTTTAAACATAGGTATGGGTCAAGTACAAAAAGTCTTACATGAACATTTAGGCGTCAGAAAGGTTTGTTCTAGATGGCTACCTCAAAATTTGAAGGAAGATCAAAAACGGCGTCGCTTGGAATAATGCCGTTCTATGCTTCAAAAGTATGAATGAGGAAGACTCGAATGCTGTATATGATATCGTCACAGGTGATGAAAGCTGGATATATCGTAAAGAACCCAAAACCAAAAGACAATCTCAATGGATGTTTCCATTCGAAGATTTGCCGACGAAAATAAATAAGGGCAGAAGTCAAGGGATATGGATGATTACCTCATTCTTTCGACGGACGGGTCATTTCGCAACAATCATTCTAGAAGATAAAAGGATTGTTACTGCAGATATTGAACTTGGAAAATGTTAGACAGCAGCGCCTAAGAAGCAGGTTCCTCCTCCACCACGACAACGTTCCAGCTCACTCCGCCAGACGGACTTTCGAATATTTGTATAACGAAAATGTGTCAGTGAGTCATTCTCCTGACAGTCCAGACCTGTGACTTTTATTTATTGCCATAAATAAAAGAAAAACTTAGAGAAATTCGTTTTGTGAACCCTGAAGATTCCGTGCCTGAGTTTGAAAAAGGCGTAGAAGAGATTCCTAAAGAAGTTTGCCGACTGCTTGACGGTGCTTAGAAAGGAACGGAGACTACTTCGAAAAGCAATAAAACTATTAACAGACTTGTATATCCGTTTTTTATTTTCTAATAACTTTCAGTGAAACCCCCGTATAAACGTGGTATGCAAAGTTTAATGATCGGTTGTGTAGTTAAGGTTGAGCATTTAATACAATAGTAATAGTACGACTAGTTAAATTCATCCATTGAATCAGAGGTTCTCAAACTTTTACCTACCTTCAAAATTGTTATCACCATACTTTAAACATTACAATTAACACTACTTGCAAGACATTTGAGTCTTCTTATCTAGTAAGAAAACCTGTTTTTTTAATATATAAATAAAACATTATTGGAATTCAAACGAACACTAACAAATACAATGTAAATATAATGATGTTGGAAAAATATTATAAAAAAAAATACTATTTCTTGGTTGTTATATTGATATTTGAAACAGGATCCACCGTCCAGTCTGCTATTTCTATCTTGAAATGTCCTGGCTATCAGAAGTCACTACAACCTTCACTCAATGTTCCAATTGACAAGCAAGTCTCTGTCTAAAGGATACTACTATTGATAAATTATGAAAATCATGAAATATCTGCCTATATTTTTTGTGTTGAAGAGCAGTGTGACTACGAAAGTACAAACGTTTTTTGTTGTTTTCATCATCTGTCAAGCACGCACTGCGATACTACTTTTCATGTTAAATCAGCTAACATATTTGACGGCTTCTAAAATTTGACCGCACCTATTTGTAACACCTGTATGGCCTATAGGCCATGTAAAAAACAGGCAACTGACATGGAGTTTTTGATAAAAACGGATCCCATTAAACGATTTGAAGTCCTTATATTCACAACCTTTACAATATTGAATACCAAGGACAACCTGAAAGCTAATCGTAGTGTTTCTATTTGACCTTCATAATAGTCGATAAGGGTCCATCTTAAATCTTACTCATATATTACCTTAATGTGATTGTTTCTCAAATTGCGGTTAATGTAATATTTTAGATTACTGTGATCTAATTATTTGAGGTGGCGTGTTTTCTTATGTAGTACTCTTATCAAAAACCAACAACGGCGTTTGTATTGTACCTATGTTTCTTTCCGGAACGCCTCGTGTTCCTATTCTGCGTCGCGTTTCTATATTTAAGCGGTAGTTTGTGCTCAGTTCAGAAGGAAGCTTTGAGTGTTGTGACGTAGTTCGGCGAGTGGGCGCGTTGTAGTCGTTGTTGCGTCGCACACACATTTTGTTGCACGGGATGTCGCGTTTGGTACATCGCGTACCGGGGTCCGGGCTATGATTGACATATGCAGGCTCTGTTTACATGGCCCATGGCCCTGCAAAAATATCAAGACTCAAGATACAGTGCTCCTTCCTGTGCTATATTTAGTTACTTGTACTGTTTCTATTACTCTTTGTTATTACATGATTTGGATTAAGAAATGGTTGCATTCAGGTAATGTTTCCATGTTTCTTTACTTATTTATCTATACACAAAACAATAATAAAAATATTTACCACACCACAGAGTAGAGGCTGCACAACCCTAAAGGGTTTTTTAAACTTATTAGTATTGTTGGTTATAACAGAATATATTAAAATTTTGCAAAACAAAGCTTAGATAAAGTTGGTGTAAATGTCGGCTTGTGGAAAATTGGTGGCGCTTTAAAATCAGGTGATATTAACTAAATCGATTTTCACATGTAATTGACCCTTATGCCCTTTTTTTAGCCATTCAGTATTTTAAGTGAAATTTCTTTATTTTTCATAGAATACGTTAAAAAATTCGTGATGTCGTGTTTTACTGCTATTAAATATTAATTTGGTAGTTCTGATTCAGTGCAGCTTAAATTTTATTTTTATTTTGATTCTAACTGGCAGTTCCAAATATAAGCGCTTTAAACAAACAAAAAAAAAATACTCTTTAGTTGTACTATATTAGTATAGATTTAAGTTTCCTGTGCAAATAATGACTTACCTGATAATTCAAGCTAGTGATAACTTGTTTACAGTAACGTTACAGTTAACGTAAATATATTTAATATTTAAATTGTTATAGTCTTTAGCTTTAGTTTTCGTTGTAGAAATAATAACATTCACGGTGATTTCTAAGGCAAGGACAATCGTTGTATCGAACTTTATTTTTGAATTGTTAGGCGATTACAAGATCTAGTGATGAAAACGTTTATACCAGTAACATTAGTTTTGAACATCTGTCACTTGTTAAAAACACTAAATAAAAAGTAAGTAAATCAAAGTAGATCTTATGTCTCTCTCTCTTCTTTATCGTTTTTAAACAAGATCCTGCACTGTTTTATTTTTAATCCACGAGTTGATAGCTTGGACTACACCTTTCACAAACTCACCATCTTTTAAAGTTTCGATACATATACATTCATGCTATCTCTATTACTCTATTTTCGTGGTGTTTTAACCTTGTACTGTATGAAGAAAAACCAACTAACGGAGCACAGATAATATATTTTTTGATAGCTAGCCACGCATCCTTATAATCTCATGATTTTAATTAAAGAAGAAAGTGGACTTTTATAAAACTTAGTAAATATGAACAAGGGCCTAAACCGGTTTCATCTTTCAAGCGCTCAAAAGCCTCATCCTTCACTCCTCATGTGGTCTATTCATAATTCATCCTTCAAGTGGCTTCCAATTCAAAACCCGGTTAAAGTTCCTTTATGACACACATGAAACATTTTTAAGATCATCTGAAGATCTGACACCGGAGATGCCGCAGCAGTCCTCATTTTTTTTTTGATCTATTGTTTACTGTTTAAGCTGTGCGTTTGTGGAATGCGTTACCTCTTTGGTAAGAAAGCGCTATCAATAAATATAAAAAAAAATGGTTTATGAGTATTATCTATCAATTTAGTTTTATAATTTCCATATTAAGATATGCTTTAAGTATATGTATGTATGTATTTGTTAGTTACATGTATGCATTTATGTGTAGACTTGAGTAGTTATACATATTATGTGTATGTACGTTTAGTAGTTTGGTATAGTATAAGACGATTAAATGTATCAAATATTTATGTATTATTTTAGTTAACAAGTACAACTTATTTATAGTTTTCCTTTTATTTGATACACATAAATACCACTGTCTCTCCGAATCATTTTGATCCATTCTAAGGTTGCCTGGAAGAGATTGCATTAAGGCCCTTTGTACTTGTATTATCAAACTGACAAATGTATTTGTATGAAACTTCTCCTGTAACAGTTGTGTACAAATAATAAAGTGTTCTTTATCTATCAGTCATTCCAATCTTATTTCGCATTAGTTTTTGGCTTGTGACATGTTTACTTGGTCCAACTTATATTTGATACATTTTTTATTAATGGACCTTTATATCCTAACGTTATATTTTTATGTAGTCAATAATTGTAATATTATCATACTTAAAGAAAAAAATGTCTTTCCGGTATCCTTCTTTTTGCATTCACAGCTCGTCACGGTCACTACATTTATACAACATTAAATAAAGTTGTAGAAAAATAATGAATGAATTCATCATTTTCTATAGCGGTTATTATAGATGCTAACGTTAATTGTTATCATCGGATTAGAATAAGAGATTTCAGAGTTTCGAGAATCTCTATTTGGACTAATACGCAATTGTGTTAACGTTAAACATCAATGTAAGGATTTATTTACTTCTTAAAAATATGTTGATGCTACCTATAAAATTGATCTTACTTGACTATTGACTTTTCTTAAATATGATTTTTTTATTTGCCTCCGCAAAAAATGCTTCGTCGGCGAAAATTTAACACTGCAGAAGATGACACCGAAAAAATTAAAAAAGTCTTTTTCGACCTTTCGATTTCTTATTTAAACGTTTCGAAATTCATAAGTGCATTGGGCTTGGAGGGGAATATTTAAAAAAACTATAAATAAACTTTTTTTCAAATCCCAACTATTTTTCATATCACTAACAATTTTCTGTGACCCACTCTTGATGGAACACGTGGTTTTAGGCGGTTCGAGTCCGACATACCACTTCACTGTTAGCCAGTGAGGTGATGATCCGGTAGGTGTTTCCCCATGATAAAATAGGTATTATAGTCCAAGTCTTTATAGTAAAGTTCCTCAATACCTATCATATTTTTTGTAACAGTCACTAGACACTTAAATTCTCATGTACTTAAGTTAGTTGTCTGAAAACATCCCAGCGCTAATATGATGGAACTCTAACTAACAAGAGCAACCACGCGATATGCTTCTGATTGGGTAAGTTTGGCAGAGCTACTGCGTTTACGCCTGTGTCTACGTATGGTATGGGCGGGCAACGTAACGTTTTGGCAACGTTCCGGCGCCGCTATTTTCGATGAACCTTGAGAGAAACCGCCCTTGTCGTTTTAATGCCAGTCAACATATTACTGTGCTTACTATCATCGTGAATCTATTTTTTCATTCTATTTTAGTTTGACTTCACCCTCCCATGTATAGCAATACACACATACACTCGTTTCCCGTTGTGCTATTTTCGGATGACCTCATCATAAATTTTACGCTTGGTATTAATTTACCTTTTCGAAAGGTACTCCACCCGTATGAAGGTAAATGTCATAGTGTATAAATTTCGTGAAATGTTACTAAAAAACATAAGTAATACATAAATAAAGGCAGTGTGTGTTTTAAAAAAAAATAAGTCTGTATTAGTGTCTACTACCCAGCTAGTACGTACAAGTACAAGTACAAGTATAGTACATATTATACTTAATAAAACAATACTATTGAGACGTTAGAGTAACCCGCTAGCCAGCTCGGCGCGGCACGCCACCAGAGGTGCTGGCTTGCGCCTGCGCCAGTGAAAGGGAGGTTAAATGAGCCGCCCGCAAAAATTGCAACAACTTTACTAAAAATGGCGTCATTCATATATTTCACGGTTGCATTATGTTTTATAAGTAATTGTAACCAAGGTACGACGTTTTGTTACACGATAAACTAATGTTTATTATGATTATATACAATACTAAACGAGTGTCTTATTTACACATCGGTTAAAAAATTGTGATGTATAAAACATAGAAATGGTTAAAAACTGCAAATCTAAATTAATAAGTACATAACTAATTAATAATTCACTGATTTCTATAACATTGACTTTCAAAGTGCAATATCACGATATTTTTGTTTTGATTTCTTTTTACTGAAGCAACTTTATCATATAATCTATGACTATGACTATTTTCACTACTTAGGTTTTAATTTTAGTTGAATATTGACGATGATGGTTAACACTTAATAAGCTTGGACAAACATTAACACTTGTTATTTAAATTCCAGATAAACTATAAAACTTACTATTACAAAACTGTGGTACAATAATTGTTTAATTTTGTACTCTTATATTATTTTTAAATTAAGAATTTATAAATATTTTTTGAATGAATGTTTTTTTTTTTTCATTTTGCAACTAAGTTTTTAAGGGGTTTTTTAGTAAGTTTGTGTAAAAGTATTTCAATGTTGACTGTTTCTGTGTTTATATGTTTCAACATTAGAATGTTGTATTCTTACAGTCTCAATGAGTGCTACTTTGCAAATAAGGGTGCCGCAGTGGTGCTGGGTGGCTCAGAGCGCGGCTGTCAGTGGCGCTCGCCGGCGCGCGCTCTCCCCCAGCCTGATATACAACACCACCTACAGTCCATGTTCTACTTGCTGCGTCCCGAAGAAACGCTCAAAATGGTACATACTATACTCACTTTTATTTCCGCTTGAAATACTATCTTGGATATACCTATTTATATGAGGAATTATAAACTGTTAATATATGTATGTACATATATACCGATAATGATATTAACGAAATTACTGACGACTAAAACGATAAAAAGGTAAAAGTCTCCTTCTTCAGAACAGAGATGTTAATCATAAAAATGTAAGAAGGAATAGCTAATCTATTCCTAAGATTTATTCTCACATTGGTAGCGCTCAAGTGAAACGTCGAAACGTGATCATATTTAAAAAGTTAATCTAAGATAAATTTAATGCAAGTTTTATGAAATCATAGCAGTTTGAGATAGCACACACCACCATACCCTAAGTGTAAATTGTGTCATTAAAACGAGAGCGAAATAAAAGCAAGCAAGAAAGTACGCATCCAGGGAGAAGCGTAGGGAGAGAACCTACTTAGCGACGAAATAAAGCATTCTGATAATACATACAAAATTGATATAACGATGAAAATACGTCCTATACGTTTCAAATTAGTAGATAACTGTCACATCGCCATATTCGCATTGCAGGCAACTTCACTTAAAACAGAGTACACTTGTTTATACTGATAATTACCTAAAAAAGAAAAAAACATTGTTTTTAGAAATAGGTGGCGTATACAAACAACGGTGTCAAACAGAATCTCAGCTGAGCAGTGCAACGGCCCAACGGAGTGTAACATAATGTTGGTTTCGTTCGCCCGATCTATTTATTCAGTGAGTTGATTGCTAAACCACAGGTTCACTTTCGCTCATTGTCAAGTACAACAAAATCGATCCGTTTATAATAAGCTATCGTCGGCTGGGTCACGGAAATTACGACAATTTTCAAAGAATCAGTGCGCATTTTAAGTAGAAGTTGGAAAGTTATGGGATGCAGTATACATACTAGGCAATATTTTCTACATCTGTGAATCAATTTTAATTATTATTTCTTTAAATTAATATAAAATAAAATGTAAACTGTAGCAACTTTGAGTACAAACATGTACTACATACGTAGTGTTGGGGCAGTTTAGATTTTCTTTTAACTTTAAAGATTCCACTTTTAAGGTGAAACATTAGGGGATGAAAAATACAGGTTATTACAAATTTGTCATGAAAGGCGTTGCATTCGGTAATATGTAATAATATTTTTTAAGTTATTTTATATTACTACAAAAACTGTTCAACAAAATACGAGGCCTCTAGTTTCAGATATTTTGAATACGTACATTAAATATAATCAATATGTAGTTATATAAGTTAATTTATCAGATTCTTTTTACAAAATTTAAGTGTTTAAAATAATGGTGTGAGATACACAACGTTGATAGATGGGATCTCCCACCTACTCAAGCTTGGAGATTTTGATTGTTTCATTCTCGATGTCGCTGACTATCTTTACTTTGCACACACATATTCCTCGCACATTATCTGATAACAATAATAAAAAAGCTAAGCGTGTTTTTTTTTAGTAAAATTATTTTACTTAAAAGAACACGCTTAGCTTTTTTATTGTTTTCTATATGGGCATCTCCCAATTTAACAGAGGTTCCAGAAAAGACAGTGGAGCCACAATTTTTCAGTTTCAGTTTCAGTTCGATCGGGTATTACTTGTCTTCTATTATTTGCCGATTTGTGTTTGATGCTCAATAAACATCAAATATAATTGGTACACTGCGGGCGAAAAGTTAATACCGCACTTAAACAACATAATTATCTCTCAATTTTAATAAAATCTAATAAATAAAAGAAATGCATTTAAAGAAGTCATTCTTTTGTTTACTTTCAAGTTATTGGACAATAAATATCTATTTTTTTCAAACACCGACAAACACAACGTCTAGCGCTGCCAGCCAGGTGGTAGAGTCGTAATAATATCTTTATGATGTGCTTATTACTAATTACTTTGCTTTTGTTTCGCATTAGTCAATAATTAGGATTATTTAGCTTCTGAAAACACGTGTTTCCGACTTACTTGATTTTACTTGGGTTTGTTCACAAACAATCTCAATTATCCCAAACTTGTAGTTTCTACAGTGTGGACGTCTTAAAATGGGAAAAGCACGCAAAATTAGCAGTGAAGTGCCATCTCTGCCATCTTTGTTTTACATAATGAAGGCAAATCCGAACGTGAGATTGCTTCACAACTGTAGTTATCGAAACTTGTGTTCATGGCACAAAAACTCTATACAGGGAGACAGGTAGTTTTCAAGATCGTCCACATTCCACTGTCCACGATTAGTGAAGATAACTTCACTGTTGTTAGCAGCAAGCGAAATAGACGCTTAACACCACCAGAAATCCGCGTGGAAGTAAACAAACCCGAGTTAAACCTTTATCATTGATTACAGTAAAACGGCGACGTTGTATGGTCGCGTAACCGTTCAAAAACCTCTGCTAAGGCCACAAAACAAGAAAAAACGGTTGCAGTGGGCTCTTGCCCATCGAGATTGGACTGAAGAATATTTAAAAAAGTTCTTTGTACCGATGAATCCAAGTTTCAACTATTAGGTTCAAAACCAAGAATTTACGTTCGACGCAGTGCCTAAGAAAAGATGATCCCAGACTGTGTAGTCCTAAAAATCAAGCTCGGTGGTGGCTCAATTTCGGTCTGGGGTTGCTTCTTTAGCCAAGGAACTGGCGATTTGATCAAAATTGAAGGAATTTTGAAAAAGAAACAGCACAAAAGATATTTAGAACAAAATGCCGTTCCTTCCGGGTTGCGATTAATTGGAGACAGATTCATTTACCAACAAGATAATGATCCAAAGCATAGCTCAAAATTATGCAGAGGATATTTAGAAGAGAAAGAGGTACAAGGGTTGTTAAAAAACGTGGTTAGGCCTCCTCAGAGCCCGGATCTCAATCCCATTGAACTTTTGTGGGAAGAGCTTGATAGGAACGTCCGTAATCGTGGCCCATCCTCGCAAGAAGAAATGTGGAATGGTTTATGCGAAAGTTAGAGCAATATATTAGTTTTTTATATCAGTTTAGCTAACTATAGCCTTTTTTGGCATGGACCGTTAATATTTTTTTAAAGTATATTGTTTGTCAATGAGAGTTTTATTAGATAATTAAACCGGATAAATAAACATTTAATATTTTATTGGAGTTTTATTTTCCTACTTTAATTAAGGTGGTCTTAAACTTTTGGCCTGCAGTGTATATAACTTTGTGTATGGAGTACCTAGTTATATTTTTGATGGTGTTGGTTGTTAGGCGGTGAAACTGGAGAGTGCTCACGCCGATCGCACGAGGTACCTGGTAGTGGTATGTCGCAGCAATGAAGCGGCATTGCTCGGTATAGATTGCAATGACCACACCACTGTCGGACTGGTTCTGCGCGTTCTTGCCGATACATCTATAAAATTAGACGGCGATGGGTGAGTTATTTAAGAATTTCTTAAAGAAGGATTTTGCGTTATTAAGCAATCAATATACATTGCACAGATGACGTTAGCGGTTTAAGTGGTCGTTTGGCAAACTATAAGTTGTAGGTTCAATCCCCTCGTGGAACTTTTATAAAGTACTTCTTATATTTGTTTTGAGTCTCGTCAATAGTATCCATGTCGTAGTTGAATTCTCTATGGCGTGACCGAATTTTTTTAGTATTCAGTACTATAATATAAATCTTTTAATGTCGAAAATCAGCATATATTTATTCTATATATTTATTTGACTAAGTATATATATTTTTATAGGGCTTCCTTGGGTTTCAAGGAATTAAATATGACGAGCTCTTGAATTATTGTTAATTTTATCCTTTTGTAATAACTACAAGTTTTGTAAATAATTGGGACTGAGTAATATGTAGCAATTAGTGACAAAATTACACGAAACCGTTTTCCTCATTCAATAGTTTTAGCATGGCCCGGAACAATAACTAATTAGAGATTCATTGTCCACAGAGGATTCAGCGTATGTGTGTGCAATCAACAACATATATTCAAACCGGTGTCTGTGCAGGCCATGTGGTGAGCTACAGTTACATTCCAATAATGCATGAATTGAATATGTAGTCAATTCATACTACCTAACATTATGCGTTACGTTTTAAAGTTATTTCTTGATATTGAATGTGTGTGTTAAATATATAATGGAGTATAAAGATAAATTTAGGAATAGGTGATTATGCGGTTTATTAGGTACACACATAAAATTAATTGGAATACCAATATGACCATTTCAGGTCTGCACTGCAAACTCTCCACCGCGCAAGTGCACAAGCCCGCGAGCTAAATCACTTCGCCGGTGGCACGTCGCACTCGTGGTGTTCCTACTATGAGAGCCACGTCGACTCCGACCGCTCATGTCTTAATGAGTGGCACGCCATGGACTGCATTGAATCTCGTAGACCCCCTTCACCGGACTCATTGCGGCTCAAGTAAGTATCTTCCGACGCTTGCACAACCTAAAACGTAATTTCTAGTGGTTAGTTATCCTAACTGCTGAGTCGGTGGATTTTCCCACCCAGAAGAAATAATTGTGTGACTATGATAAGTACATATCGCCGGCTACATAAGCTATATTGCTAACTCCCATCAATATGTTTGGTAGGTAATAGCAAAAACCATGTTAAAAAATAAAATACTCAAACTATTAATGTAAAAGAGAATGGTAGGGAAGCATTCTAATTTTCATCATTATTTAATAGTGTAACAATCAAAATTACTTTTGCAGGACTATTTACGACTTATATAATTTAAAAATAATTTATTAAAGTTTAATTTAATTATAGTGGCGTATGTTATTTTAAAAATCTCTTAAGTCTGGTGGGAGTATGTCTTCGTAAAATAGATCATTATATTACCTGGTTTTCATTCTGAGTCTAGATTGGTGCAAGTTTTGCATTTCATAATATGCATTTGCTGAACATCAGCTTTTCCTCTGAGAAAGAAGTATCCATGGTTCCTCCATCTAACCACCTTTTCTAATGTTGTCGTAAACAGACCTTATTGCTTTGTATTAAAATTTTAAATATAAGAACAACTGAGACTCTCGCTATCTTGTTCTTTTATGTCGAGTCAACATAAAAGAGGAAGATGGTTCATACGCAACAACCAATAGTCAACGGAAACGTTTCGCGCCAGTATAAATTATGGATATTATACATCGGCGTAAATAAATTAATTTTTTTTTTCTTTTTCTCTTCTAGTTTCTTCTTTTTTCGAAACATGCAATTGGTGTTGTGTTTCTTCTATTTTTCCAGTCTTATATTTTGCACGAAGCTCACATTAATCCTGTTTAGGCTGAAACAGAAAAATATTTATCGATGCCACGCCCTCAAGATAAGTAGTTCTTGACAACGGTTGTAAGTTTCTTTATTTGCACCAATCAGATACGTAAAACTTATATATATAAATCCATTTTTGTTTGTCAATCAGGTTGTAGATATTTTCTTGAGGGCGAATCGTAATGGGATTCCATAGATGGTAAAGAATCTAAAACTAACTCATTGATTTTAGGGTTGTGTAAACGGATCTTTAATAGCATGTAGTTTACTAGGACTGCAGTCATAATATAACATAACAGTAATTCTTCCTATTTCCAATGTATGTGGATGCACAGTTTTACATACTCTTATGTAAGTATCATGAAATGTTTTTAAATAATATTTGAATGATTGCGTTCTACGAGAAATATCACTCACTTTTTAATCTCTTTGACGTTTTTTTGGAACAGGCTGAACAGTGAACAGTGTCATTAAAAAATATTTTCTTCTCTCCCCACGTAAAATTGAAAAAGACACATTAAAAAAGATTTAATCAGTTTCCAAAACTGATTAAATCTTTTTATTGTCTTCGTCTGTGACAATAGCACAGCTAATAACTACTTCTTTGTTACCACATTTACACCTGTCTTTTAAATGTTTCATACACCCACTTTGATTTTTTTTTATACTTTACATAATACTAATATAATAATCTAATATAATCGCGTATTTTTTTATTCTTCTCTGCAAACCAATCGCTTTTATCTACCTGCGATCATCTGCTTCTGTATTTACTTTACTAGGGCAGGAAGTCGGTGTCATTTTGCAGAACTCGATAAGTATGGAACTAATTTACGATTACTTAAATTTCCACTTACAGTGAATAACATTTTTCTATATCAGTGATGTTATTAAAATTTTCTGTCATCGGTGGATTAAGAACCGAAAAGACATGTTGGTCGTTTGATTCTCAAAACTGGTATAGGGTATTTCGTTTACATCTATAACAGGCGAATGAAAAGTTCTAACAGTTATGACATCAAATATGTGTACTTTTCATCAAGCGAGTAATTTTCAATATCTTCCAATGGAACAACTAAACTAGTGGAAACATAGTCATCTTGCTCTGTACTGAGAAAGAAACAACAACAACTAAGCCATGACATCAAGCAAATATATAGACGGTGTACTGGTATCAACATCAAGCTGTAACGTTCGACGTATGCATAGCCACGTAATCATGTTGTGTCATGTTACAATTGTTAAATTCTAACAAAAAACTTTAAAATGTTTGCGCAAGTGTTTGTTTTTTTAAATGTTGTCCCAACTCCCAAACGCTTAAATGCTAATGCTAAGAAATAAAAAGTGCTATTTCCCTAATCATGTACGTGCAGTTTATTTTAGTTACAAAATAAATACTCATAATATGCATAAAAAAACAGTACCTAAGCATAACAAAAAAAAACTTACGTTCATAGATGATAATAAAGATGAAAAAAATGTTTTAGAATAAAATTCACAGAAACTGATAACACAGTGGACGCCGGAACAAGGCGCCAAATGGCGAGAGTTAACCAAGGTTTGGGCCTAATTTGCCACACTTGAAGTTAGCACAAAATTTTGATAGAACAATATTTAGAATTTGGGGTAACTTTGATTATTAAGGATAACATATAATGATGCCTTATATTTTTGCCTTTTTTATACCAAATAGTCAAAATAGTCAAAAACAGATTTGGCTTAGAATATTTAGTCGACGATATGTTTATGCAGACTGATTACCATGATACAACCTCTGTTTAGTTGGGAATCAGGCGCCTAAGTTGTTATTGTTATATCATTTATTCCTTTGCTTACTTTTTCGGGTGACACGTTATCAGAAATACTTACATAAAAGGACATAGGGTACCTCTCTGTCCGTTTTTGTTCCTCTGAAAAGATGTATACAATTACATAATAATCGGTTGAGTAGCTTAGGTGTAAAAGCGTAATAAACGAGGAAACATACTTTTGCATTTAACTTATGGTGCTGGATTATGGTAGGTAACATCATTACAACAACATGCGGGCCTAGACCTAATTTCGTGGCCTAGATAAGGATTACATGTCGGTCAATTATTTAATAAACTTCGTTGTTAACATGCAAAGGTTTACAGTACTTAATGGCTGCTCTCAATATCTTAAAGTACCTACTTACGTTTTCTTTGTTCGCACCAATGAGGAAGTTTTTTCAGACAATCTTTACGTTAAACGGTTAACATTTTCTAATACTCTGGAGACTCGAATCACAAAAGTACAACATACGCCATTACATGCTATTTAAGAATCACGTTTTTAAGTTTGAGGTGGTCATGGTAAAATCGCGTAAATTGCCTTCCTTCTCAGAAATAGAATACTAACTTTAATGTTTTTCTTTAAGGCCTCGAGAGAGGGATGAAACTGAACGCGTCATTCGTTGTACTTTGAAAGAGATTATGATGAGCGTGGATTTGGACGAGGTGACCAGCAAAGCAATTCGAGGACGGCTTGAAGAGGAACTTGACATGGACCTCGCCGAATATAAGTCATTTATCGACCAAGAGATGCTTACCATACTGGGACAGATGGACGCACCTACGGAGATTTTCGACCACGTATATTTGGGCTCCGAATGGAATGCTAGCAATTTAGAAGAATTACAACGCAACGGGTATGTTATTATATCCATGATTCTTACAAATATTTACAGCCTAGCTCGTTAAAGACGTACTAACTCCCGGTAATTCGTCAAATAATTCATTTTCATATTCATTCACAGTTAATGTCACATAGCAAACATTGGCAAGCACTACCTGCTATGCCGCCGGAGTTGGCGATTGGATATGTATAGGTTTTCTGTATCTGTAATTTATGTAATAATATATAATATCATCCACATTTACCATTGAATACAGCAGAATCGTATTTTACATGTGACTTGTGTTTAATCAAAGAAAGAAATTCAGCTCAAAACTGACTGATGTTTCTGTAATGTTTGCCGGAATCCTTAAGCTAAACAGCTTACAATAATCCCATATAAAATGTGTTCTACTGTAGTAACTTTTATTTTAAATACAGAACAATGTATGTACCTCCATAGCTTAAATTTTCTTTTGTTCCAGGGTGAGGCACATATTGAATGTTACAAGAGAAATTGACAATTTTTTTCCTGGTATGTTCGACTATCTTAACATTAGAGTTTACGATGATGAGAAGACTGACTTATTGAAGCATTGGGACAATACATTCAAATATATAAATAAAGCCCGGAATGAAGGTTCCAAAGTACTTGTTCATTGCAAAATGGGTATAAGCAGATCTGCATCTGTAGTAATTGCCTATGCCATGAAAGCTTTTAACTGGAATTTTGACAAGGCACTTAAACATGTTAAAACAAAACGTAGTTGTATTAAACCAAACACGAACTTTTTAAATCAACTTGAAACATACCAAGGCATTCTTGATGCAATGAAAAATAAAGAAAAACTACAGCGTTCAAAGTCGGAAACTAATTTAAAATCTCAGAAAAATACATCAAAAACTGAAAATAAAGTGATGGATCCTACACCATTGGTGTTAGCTTTAACTGGTTCATATACTGGTCGACCTCGCTCATGGTCGCCAGATACCAAACTCGCTTCTGAGTTATTACCTCCCCCCCCACCAACGTCAGTCTCTTTAGAAAATTTAGCGTTTGAGACTCGACATATGTTAATGCCGTGTGCGAACGGAAGTTACAGTGTTTCTCCGAACCAAATCATAAGATTGAAAGAGGAGGGTGCTCCATCAGTAAAGCATATAGTAAACGAAATAGAAAACGCTGCATCTGGCGATCGAAAAGAGCTAAATAAAAGATCTCAGAGGTTAAATTTCGGTAATCAAAATGAACCACAGTGTAATAAACCCTCGGATATACCGGCGGGAACTGTAATCCAATTGACAGACGTACCGAATAGACTTTCTCAACCTTCTCCATCCAAAAATTTTAGTCACAAATTTGTTATATCAAATTATGAAGTGGAAAAAATTCATACCTGGGACCCAGGGGAAGCTTCGTCGTGTTTCGAACATAGGACTATTAGCAATAGTGACAATATAGTGAAAAGTGACAGTGGGATAATAGATGTAAAAATAAATAAAGTGACAACTAGTGACATTATCGGTAATATCGTAGAACGTTCGAACTTAGAGTGCGACGATAGGAAAGCCGTCGACGACGACGCGCCGCCTCCTAGCAGGCAGAGTTCCTGGAGCTCGTTTGACAGCGCTGTCGTGCTGGACCTGTCGCGCCACTCATCCTGGGGCTCCTACGACACTAGAACTGCTAAGCCTCAGCAGCCCGTGCCCAAGGATGAACCTGTCAAGCGTATCAAGGAACGTTCCGATGAGCGCAGCGCAAGGAAGGACGAAGGTGAACGGGGTGCTGAGCCGGGGTCTGTGCCATCTAAACCCGCGTCCGATCTCGGCATTATCACTGAGCACTCCGAGACGCGAACGGGATTGCGGCGAGCGGACAACGAACGGAAATTTAACGAAACGTGTGCCATACTGACGGAGCTCGCCGACGCGGCCGCTCGAATGGAGAGGGCGCGTGACCGCGGGGCGTCCACGTGGAGCGGCCGCATGTCCGCCTCCGCTCCAGCCGACACTTGGCTTCGCGGCTCTGCGGGCCTGCGTCGGCGCCGCGCGACCTGCGCCTCGCAAGGGGACCTGTCTCACGACTCGCCTTCTGCCGCCTCCGGTCTCGTCAGCAACCTCAAGAAGGAGTTCGAGGCCCGCGCGGAACCGGACTCTTTGAGCCGCGCCGAGTCGCGGGGGCGATCAATGACCGTCGAGGGACGCGACCGTCCTCCGGCTTCGCCTCCCTCGGGTGAGGATTTGTCCGTTAAAGTTCTGGTGGACAGGTACGACAGACCGAGTCGGTCGCGGTGCGAGTCGAGCTGCGAGGTGCGTCGCATCAGGGTGCCGCACGAGTCAGTGTCGAAGAAGTCCCGGCTGACGGCGGAAAGCGAGGCACGGGCGCGCAACTCGTTCTGCGGCGCGGTGCGCGGGAGCTCCGAGCGGCCGCCGCCCGCGCCTACTGTGCTGTCGCTGGCGCCGCTTGACTACAGCGACTTAGTGGTATCAACTGTGATGTCGAAAGCTCAAACTAAAAAACAATTGCAACATGGAAAGACCCATCCGTTGACGAGGCTCAACTTAAATCGGTCAAATAACAGATGTTCAAATCCTGTATATAATACTATGTAGAATTATTTATGTTTTTTATTTATTATGAATTCTTGCCAAACTCGATATTTTATCTTTCTAGAGTTTTATATACTATATTTACAAATGAAATCACAGTGTATTTGTCAATCACTTGTATAAACGGCTGTTTGTGAGTAGAGAAATGTTAAAAGGGAGAATAAATTCAATACAACTGATGTACAATTTTTACGTCAGCGTTTCTTGTGTACCCTACCCGAAATTGAAACAAAAACTAATAGCACCAGACAAACATTATTATTAAAGACAGAACATAATTTACATGCTTTCTTTGATAACATTGTTATTTAGGCTTAAAAGGTAAATTCTATTAAAATTTAAAATATTCACGCATGCAGACTTCATTTATCCAAAGTCTACCGTCTCCAGTCTTTTTCCAGTTACGAAGGCTACACGAGGAACACTTCCAAGCTCACTAAGTTTTTTATAGGACGATGTTCCCTTTCGTGGTTTCCTTCTAACTGTACCAAAATCGAAGGCGTATATGTCGCCTGGATTATTTCTTACACAACATTCTGTCTGGAAATAAATATAACACATTTTACTGTTGCATACAAAATGTTTTCTTCAAGAACTTTTATGTAAGAGCTTGATCGTCATATCTTCAGAAAATAACGAAAATTTTTAAATTTCGGTTTGGAGAGTCCTATTACCAAAAATGATCATGTTGGTATACAAGCATGCCACTGAAGTATGATAAAAGTTTCAGCTGTATTCACTGTTTAATTTGTCTGTAACAGCCGATAGAAATGGTTCCCAATCAAAGACGTCGCTCAAGCCATTAATTTTTTCAGCAAAACTTATTGTAAAATTGTTGAATTTTGAACAAAAAGTTAATTCTTGTTCTCGAATTTTTGGCCAAAAGCAATACTGTGACGATGAACCAGCCTCCATTTTGGCCAGACATGGATCTGTGGGACTTTTTCCTATTTCCAAAAATAAAGAGAACCTTAGGAGAGAAGGGCTGTCGTTTTACAGGCCTAGAAGACATTAAGAGCGCATCGCTGAAAGAAGTAAAGGCTATCCCAAACATCGACTTTAAGAAGTGTTTCAAGGATTGGAAGAAGCGCTGGCACAATTGTATAATATCTAATGAGAATTATTTATAAGGCGACAACATTAATAACGAATAAGTTAATATTTTTGCAAAAAATTAAAACGTCATTTTCTGAACACACTTCATATATGTAAATATATAGCACATATCAGATGTGTATTCTGTCTTCTGTCAAAATGTGTTATTATATCGCGTGTAGCCGTCAGCAGCAGCATGAAGGGATAGGCACTGAATGAATCATATGAACACCTAAATTTCAGAAATATGCAATAGGGTAAAGACCCGTTGCAGTATTTTTTGACTCTGGGAAGCTAATGAGAACTTTTTGAGTGAAAATTCTTATAACAGCTGAGAATTGAATAAAAAAACCCACAAACTCCTGCAGTGTACCTACTGCACAAATAGGTATTGTAAATCTTGCGGAACGAATCATTGTAGCAAGGTAAGCATTATCGTGCTAGCAGTTGCCTGTAATTAAAATATATGTAATGATTGTGTAACACTTACAACTTGCATGTTTATATCCACAACTCTTAAGATATTGGCGTCCGATCCACCGCACACCATCAAGTTAGTTTGAGGTATTAGTTTACCACAGTATAATTTTGAGGCATGCTTGTCTGGTACAATGGTGTTGATTAATTTGCATGATCCGTAATCCCAAATTTGAATGCAATCTCTTTCTTGCCAGGAACATGTCAATATCTAGAATTGACCAGTACTTAATTTAGGTAACCAAATGTTATAATGTAAGTGTTTCAAAATTTAAACTTCATCATACACTGGTAACTTAAAAGTATTTAATCGAATTCAATGCTCCTATCATGTAAGTTCTAAGAAGATGTATTTCACATCCCTTAAGTTACATCTGGTGTCCAACCTTGAGTATAAAAATAATATTGAAATCGATTCACAAATGATGAAGATGGTAATATGTATTCTTCATCTATTTTTGCTCTTCCGAGGTAAATATTTTTATTTAAATTTTATTTTTATTATTATTTGAATCCAAAATAACTTAAGTAGAAACCGATTCAAAAGCTTTTTAAACGGTTCACAAGTGGATAAGATATCGAGTTACGCACTCAAAAAAAAAAACCGTAGAATTTAGAACCTACTCATCAAACTATAAAATGTAAACAAAACAGCAGACTTGAAAGAAACGTCTTTGATTTTACTCCTGTATGGTTGGTATACTTCCTTCAAGGAACCAAACCGGAAGTATAAACCCATACGGCTTTCGTATCCATTGGATAGATTAGAACATAATATAAAAAAAATATATTATAGAGCAGTCAGCTGTCTGCGGCAAGTGGCATTTTTTATTATACATTACGTATTATGGTACCTATACGATATAGAGATTAGAACAGACATAACTGCCGTACCTTGTACCTAACACCAGGTACCACAATTTACAATAGGAGTTTTAAATAATGATACAAACCTCTCTTCCGGGCTTGTCAAAGTCTAGTCCTTCGCCACACATATGGACACCCTCAAAGTATTTCGTCGCAAACGGCTGTCTATCATCCCAACAAAAAACTATATCATCCCAGCCTCCTGATATCAATTCGTGATGCGACTTTGGGTTGAAAGCGCATGCAAATATTCGCGAATTATGACCGTCCAACACGTTTCTTTGTTTGCTAAAACAAAAAGTTTCAGTTTAACGCTGAACGCTTAAATCCAAGGGATAGCGAAAAGTAGGTGTTCTGTGTGCCCGGACCCCTGCACACACTATTGATGTAATACTAGGTTATTTTAATGGTAAAAGACGGAATTACCCGTCCACAAGTATAACGTAAGTTCGATGTGTAAGTCTTCTCTTAAAAAATGAATCTAAACTTACCTTGAGTAAAAAGCTCTCTCTTGAGTCTGTGCTTCTTCATCATACATGTTTAACTTAGCGTCATCTCCATACGTGATAAACTTACTAAAACGTGGATGGTAATTTAATCCCAATGTTTGTCGTTTTTCACGTATTGTGTACAGACATTGGTCATATTTATATTTCCAGCACTTGATACAGCCATTTACATCTAAAAAATAAATGTATAAAATCCTCTCTGCATTCACTAGTCTAGTTTATAAAAATTAGACCGAGCCCATCTTAGAAAAACTTGAAAAGCCATTTACCGAAATGTCTATTTGGGAGCTAGCTCATAATTGGTGCTCACGGAAACATTTAGCCACAGACAAAAAACCTCATTTAATACTTATTAGCAAGTTCAAATGTAGAGTTATTGATCTTTAATTATTTTTTTAGTTATTGTTGCAAGATATCTTATTACTTACCTTACCTTATACTTATTAATTACCACGTCATCGCGCCAGTTGTATTATAGTTTTGTTGTGCGACGATCCGTAAACATACATATATACACTCACGTCTCCATCCCAGAAGGGGCAGGCAGAGGCGTAATAAACACCCGCATTTTGTCGATTATAATATAGTCCAGTTTACGCAACAGGGGATAATCCGAGTCCTCTAACTTATACTCTAACCACGTGTAAAATAGATTAAAAATAAATACTAACAAGATGATAACAACATGTTGGTAATTGGATGTGCTTTGCTGACCGGGCGGTGCTTGATTGCAGTCACGGGGCCAGGATAAGCACGTGTTTCATCATCCACCAAAGTATGCTTACAGTCACCGGTGTTACAACAAAAAACGCGTATAGTTCCATCACTAAAGCCAGCAGCGATGTGATTAACGTCTTCTGTATATTTACAGCATAGTATGTCCTTATTTGTATCTCTACAATAAATATTTTTTATACACTATAATTGTTCAACACAACAACATAGCTACTGTTAGCTAATAGGATCCTCAGAACGTTAACTTACATGACTGAGAGGACATTAACTTCTCCTTGGTATATTTGGTTTTGTTGGACATTATGTGCTAGGGTTTCTATTTGAGGTGTGCTTGTATGAACGGTTATTATCTCTTTATTAGGAGGATGTTTAGGAACGTGATGTTTCACAGCGGCACTTTTACGTGCTGCATTCTCGTGTTTGGTAGCCACTGGACCGGCTGCGATGGTCCTTTGAGGATCCATTGATACTGATGCATCACATGTATAATAATTTATAACCAAATTAAATTTTGCTGTATTATATATTTTCTAATTTAACACTAAAGCATTTTGTCATTTAATAAGTGATACAGAAGAATATTTTTGTGTCAATTTATTGTCACATATCTGTCTTGTCAACTTTTTGTATAGGTACTCTTTGTTAATGGACATCAACCAAAGCCAACAGATTATTTATTTTCTGCTTGAGGTCACAACATAAAACAGGTATGACTTGTGGCGTCACATGACACGTACTGTAAAACTCTAAAAATGCATCAAGACAGCACGCATATACTCGCACTGCATACCAAGCGGCGAATGAACGCGATTCGCGCGACACCGCGTTTTTATACGATGCATAAATTTATACTCACGCACACAGACAACAAACTTATCGGGTCAGCTACCCCAACAGCTGATCCCGAAATTGGTGACCCCGCAAAAACCTACGAACATTGCCGTACCAAAGTACCTACGAGTATTGCCGTGTCGTAGTAACTTCCACCGCACAGCTGACGGCTAGTACCTACGCCGCACCGTTTCAGCCGCCCCCCTCAACTATCTATGTTAACCGCCATGTCGTACGAAGACACCCACGAAACATCCGTCAAAAGCGACGTAGCCACCATCTCTGCCCGCAAACTTACCACCATTTTGGCAACACCAAACGAGTAGCACTACAGTTAAAAACCTACAAATCAACTCAATAACTAAACAAATAGAAAAATTATTATTGGAAATAGCCGAACTTCGTAATAAACATCACAAAAACCGCTGATCGCCGCACCGCCCGCCGCTCTTTAAAGGCCGTATGCGATAGCGCTCTCGTAGTAGTCGCGACGCCGATAGGCTTTGTTATTATCATTATCGCTTGAAAACGCGCGCAAATGTGAATTACCTTGTTCCAAAGCAAAGTTCAATACAAATGAAACTAGCAAGCATCAGGAAAACAAATAAAGACACCGGCCGTGGCGGGAGTCGATGTCAACCAAGGTAGCCACCGCCTTTGCGTTACAGACAGCAACAACCGAGAGAAGTTTCTTGTCGTTACCGGAGCCGACATATCAGTCCTAGCCGCAAAAAAGAATAAATACTCGAAACCAATAGAAAGCTCATACAAGCTTTACGCAGCCAACGGAACAGCAATTCGTACCTACGGACAGCGCACACTAGAGCTTAACCTAGGCCTACGTAGAAGTTTCAAATGGACATTCACGGTCGCCGATGTGAAGACGTCAATACTGGGTGCAGACTTCCTAGCTAAACACAAGTTATTAGTAGACTTACATCAGAAAAAACTTATCGACCGAGTGACAGATCACAGCTTAAACGCAATCAAAGTATGCAGTACCGAAAAATCCATCTATACAGTTAATCACGCTTACTACGATATTCTAAAACAATACCCCGATGTTCTACGACCAATGTCATTAAAAACTACAGCGAAGCATGACGTCACGCATCATATTGAAACCACCGGACAACCCATATATGTACGACCGCGACCTCTACCGCCAGACAAGTACAAAGCTGCGAAGTTAGAATTCGAAAGAATGATGGACATGGGTATCTGCAAACCATCAAACAGCCCCTGGGCAAGTCCACTGCACGTCGTCAAAAAGAAAAATGGCTCACTACGTGTTTGTGGCGACTACAGACGACTTAACGCCGCAACAATACCCGATAGGTACCCTATACCGAGAATCCAAGATTTTACCTACCAGTTACACGGCAAGGCAATCTTGTGTAAGTTAGATATGAAGATGGCTTATTATAGTATACCTATGGCAAAAGAAGATGCCGCGAAAACCGCAATTATCACCCCGTTTGGCCTCTTTGAATTCAACTACATGACATATGGCCTACGAAACTCTGGTCAAACATTTCAGCGATTTATGCACGAAGTACTACGCGGACTCGACGACATATGCTACTGTTTTGTCGACGATTTATTAATATATTCTGAAAATAACGAAGAAGTACATAAGCGCCATCTACACACAGTACTCGATCGTTTAAACCACTACGGTATCACTCTCAACATCGACAAATGCGAGTTCGGAAAAAACAAAATCCATTTTCTCGGCTACGAAGTTACTCCGGACGGAATCAAACCTACTGAAGAACGCATCCAAGCCATACTAAAGTATCCCAAAACAACTACAGTACAAGAATTAAGACGATTTTTAGGCATGATTAACTTTTACCGCAGTTGTTTACCTCGTCAAGCTGAACATCAATACCTACTTAATAAATATTTACATAATTCTAAGAAGAACGACAAGTCACCGATACAATGGACAACCGAGGCAGAAAAATCCTTTGAGCAATGCCGACAAAGCATATTCAAAGCCACTACCCTGACGCACCCGTTACCTAACGCACCACTGTGCCTACTCACCGACGCTTCGGACACACTAGGCGCCGTGTTGCAACAAAAAGTTAACGATATTTGGAAACCACTCGCTTTCTACTCGAAGACTATGAGCGACACCCAACGAAGATATAGTGTACGACCGCGAATTATTGGCAATATACACCACTATCAAAAGTTTACGTCGACTTATCGAGGGCAACGAACTCACCGTATGTACTGATCACAAGCCACTTACCTACGCACTTACGAGAACTCAAAGCAACAGCGACACACCGAGAAGAGAATTACACTACATAAGTCAATTCTGTTCAAACATTAAGTACATTCACGGTGAACGAAATGCAGCGGCCGACGCGTTATCACGTATTGCAGATATCGAGATTCTAAACAGCACAATCGACTATAACCAGTAAGCAATAGACCAAGAAAACGACACAGAGTTACAAGCCTGCAAAAAACAATCCAATCTCAAATTCACTCAGATTAATCTACCCGGAGTTCAACAACCGATATAGTGCGAAATATCAACATCGAACATTCGACCATATCTACCACTGACTTATCGTCTTATAGCCTTCAAAGCTCAACACGATCTAAGTCACCCCGGCGTACGAACGACAAGAAAAATTATAACTTCCAAATTCTTTTGGCCTTCTATTAACAAAGACGTAACAACTTGGTCAAGGTCATGCATCGGATGCCAGCGCGCGAAAATTCAAAGACATTATCAGCCCGCTCGGCGAGTTTCAACAGTCATCACGATTCGAGCATCTACACGTCGACATAGTAGGACCTTTACCTCCGTCAAACGAATATAGGTATTTAGTTACAATGATCGATCGCTGCACAAAGTGGCCAGAAGCGATACCTACTCGCGACATCACCGCCGAGATAATCGCTAAAGCCATGTACGATGGATGGATCTCACAATTTGGTTGTCCGTTACGAATCACTACGGACCAAGGCAGACAGTTCGAGTCATCACTATTTCATGCACTAATGAAAAAACTCACTCGTATACGCACAACTGCATTCCACCCTCAATCAAACGGACAGATAGAACGCTGGCATCGAACTCTCAAGGCAGTATTGATGGCAAGAACAGCGAGTATTAAATGGAGCGAAGAACTACCTACTGTTTTACTCGGACTACGTACAGCATTATGTCAGGATACCTCTGTAAGCCCCTCGTTAATGACCTACAGATCAACACTACGCATCCCGTCAGATTTCTTCGTGCCTACAAAGCCGAAGATGGATGACGCGGAATTTGTACGCCATCTGACCGAAACCATGACGTCACCGAAAAAAAGATCGCATTCATCAAATCAGCACACATTCATATATAAAGATCTCGAAACATGCACTCACATGTTCGTACGGAACGACACCGTCCGACCACCACTCACACCACCATATGACGGACCCTACAAAGTAATTCAACCAAGTGCAAATGGTAAACAATTCACAATCCAACTACCACTCCGTACCACAGTCATGTCATCCATAGTCATCCATAGACCGATTGAAGCCAGCCCATCTGTATAACGACGAGAAATTACAATCACAAACAAATACTTTGACTACAAACACAACAACGAACGCAAGTACATCACCCGCAAGTGGAACCACCTCAGTACCGAGTACAGCAGCAATTCCCGCTATTCACCGCGACCACTACATAACCCGAACCGGCAGAACAGTCAAACCCAATGTACGCCTTGCTTGAGGGGGGGTACTGTGGCGTAACATGCCACGTACTGTAAAACTCTAAAAATGCATCAAGACAGCACGTATATACTCGCACTGCATACCAAGCGGCGAATTAACGCGATTCGCGCGACACCGCGTTTTTAAACGATGCATAAATTTATACTCACGCACACAGACAACGACAACAGCAACGTAAGCTGATTGGTTGCGTACACAGTAAATATTGTAAATAAAGAAATGTTATTGGTTAATCCATATATTGTGCGGTAAACTAACTCCATTACTTAATGGTCAAAAATGTGAATATAACTGGCATACTTTTAATCAGATATAAGTCGGTTCCAACCATTCCCTGGTGTTCCACTTCAGCTACGGTTCAAGGACTAACCAGTCTGGCCGGCTAACATAGGCACCTTTCCTTGCTCCTAGTATTATCTACTTACCTACGGTTCAACGGCTTATATAGCCTGGCCGGCTAAGTAGATACCCTCACCTCAATCAGCCAGCTGGCACAGACGACGTAGGAAAAGTACTACTTTAAAAACTTATCGGGTCAGCTACCCCAACAGCTGATCCCGAAAGACTTATAGGTACCTATTTATAGTCCTGTGAACGAGATGAAGTGCAGAGATTTACCTATTAGGTGCATGTGTGTATTGCAATATTGTTCTAGGGTTCTGTTCCTCAAAAGGATGAAAAGGGGTCCATGTAGGATAACTTTGCTTTACGTACCTACTTACGTCTGCGGTGTCTTGAAGCTGTATAAAACCAACTTCTAAGTCAAGTCAACCATTACACTCACTACTCAACTCAGGAAGGAACGTGTTTTATTAATTACAAAACTTAACAATCTCCAATTTAAATTAGAGGATAGTATTTTTTTTTTTTTGAAAAGTACATTCAACAATTACAGGCTGAAATAAAGTTATTAGAAGAGTCACTAAACTCCTTATATAATAAATATGTTAGTACACAGAAACAAAAAGATGAACATATTCTTGCGGCCCATCAACTTTTAGATCTGTGTAACTACAATGCTGACAGCTTAGACTAATGTTAGAGACATTACATTCACAAAGTAATTGTGTTGGGGACACTTGTACAGATAATATTAAATGTAATTGAAAATCTCATTGCTTAATTGCCGAGGACAAACAGGTTTACCTTCAGAAAGCTCCTAACAGTGCTCGTATAATCCTGTAAAGTATAGAAGTAGTTCAAATAGTATTATCCACTATCAATCAAGACTATTTTCTGATGATATTGGGTTAAAGGCCATTACATCCAAAATTGCTGTATGCCTGGTGCAACATATAAGCAAATAATTTCGAATGTAATTAATGATCTGTACGGACTTTGACGTTGAATTTGGAAAATTTCTTGCAAGTAAACAAATCAATCGCGATGCTGCAGTCCAAACCGCCTCTGGATTCTCCATCTCTCTTCTCTAGTGCTTCGCACAACCAGCTTGTGGAAAAAAATGTCACCTGGCGTATTTCCAGACCGATACGACCTTTAAACCTTCAAGAAACGATCGTACTCCTACCTAAAAGGCCGGCAACGCACTTGTGACTCTTGAGTTGTGGGTGTCCATAAGCGGCGGTCGCTTACCATGAGGTGGTATCGCATAAAAAAGTGCATAGATAATAATGGTAAGTTAATTTCATAATATTTTTTTTGTTTCACTCTTTCTATATAAAACTCTTGTTTCATATGTAAGGACCTATTAGTAAATTATTACTTTGTTAAATTTTCAAACACTTTTAAGTAATGTGCGAAGTTCTTGATATATATGTTTTTGTTTTTAAATCTTGGAGATCTAAAGAATAAAATAATAAGTAGATTGTAGAAGTAGTCCACTGTATTAATTTGCATTGACTATTGCATTTATGTGAATAGTTACTCAATATACGTGATTACACCGAGAGCGTCATTAAGGCGGCCGTGAACAATGTGAGACGGTTCTTCTCGCCCGAGCATCTCTCTTTTATACAAGCCCCAGGTTCCTCCTGCGTCGAGCTTGTCGAACTTGAATCTAATTTTTATTCATAACTCGCTTTATATTTATTTAAAGAAACACCGTATACCGTTTGCTAGAGCCATGTTTCATTTGGTCATCCACGTCAAATCGGCAATCCACGTCAAATCAAGACAGAAATGTAGTGCAGCGAGCTATTACCAGTCGTTTTATAAGCTCTAGGAGTATGTCTGTCTAATGTGGCACATCTAAGAGCACAATAAGACGACGTCTTTGAGCACATGATGAAAAGCCTACATTAACACAGAGGCTTATAGCACAGCGTTAACAATTAGCACGAAATTATTTAAATTCAAATTTTGATAATGCGATCTTTGTAGATGAAACAGTTTTTTGTTCCAAACATCGAACACAGGATATGATGAAAGAAATGACCTCCCTAACAATCGCAGTGGTCGAATCACCTTAGGATTTTGGGGATGGATGACCAAAAGCGGACCAGGAGAGCTAGACGATGTATATATAAAGACATCCTCGAAAACGTTTTGCCTCCAACAGCCTGGATTTTTTTTTACACATGAAGGGATTATTTTTGTTCAAGATAACAGTTCCGTGCACAACTCCAGAGTTATTCAAATTTACTTAGAAGGTAACAGGGACCTGGAGTTCATTTTGATGCCGCTTCATAGTCCCGACCTAAACCCGATCGACAATTTGTGGGGTAAAATTGTTCAGGTATGGGGCAGTGCCTGAGCACCAACCGTCTTTCTGACGTACTTCTAGCAGACGGTGGCTATACACGATTTTAGTTAAAAAATAAAGATATTTATTATATTTTTTAAAACAGGCGAAAAGAGTTTTTAGTATACTGTGCGTTCGAAAGTCGTCTTGTCGTTAATACGGGTGTGTTCATTTTAATTAGGTACACAAGTAAAATTAAATACGAAATAATTTCGTATTAATATAAATTTGTGACATGAACATGATATTGAATCATAGATAAGCACGCAATGAGGTTAACATGCTATGTTCAGTGAGCTGTTTATTGCTTACTATATTTAAGTATCGTAAACGGCTATGAAAGAAATTCTTTACCAAACAAAAGACATACCTATGACGTCATGCTTAAAATCAAAAGGACAGCAGTAGTT
Source organism: Tyria jacobaeae (assembly GCA_947561695.1). NCBI lineage: Eukaryota > Metazoa > Arthropoda > Insecta > Lepidoptera > Erebidae > Tyria > Tyria jacobaeae. Next base: position 11,225,973 of record OX387217.1, read on the forward strand.
TCTATCCCTTTTATTTTGTGTATAAATGTTTTAATATTAATTGATGTGAGAAATAATATTTAAAATATATAGCTGTAAAGTTTATTTTTCTAATGTGTTCCATATTTTTGAACACTTTGAATGCTTGGATACCATTGACGGGTTGAATCTAACCATATTAATGGCGGTTTGACTGAACCTATCTATTTACTATTATGAATATATCTATATGACATTTTAAACGTGTCGACATTTTGAGCGACTATATACATATAATCAGGAAACTTTGTTTGGTACTGATATTATTGACTTTTTAGTTGCGTCTATTAATTTGAATACATTGAATGTCACTAATTATTTGACGCTGACTGTACCTAAATTAATTCCCATACATTACTTCCCACAGACCTAGGATTAGGTATTATTTAGGTAAAACTGCTATCGCTACCGGCCATGGAGCTTATGACGGCCGGTAGCGAGAGATCTCCTCCGATGACTGCAGTGAGGGCCCGGCGCTGCGACTCCCAAGCGGGGCAGATCGCCAGCGTGTGCTGGGCCGAGTCTTCACTGCAGTCGCAGTGGTGGCAGGCGGGACTCAGTTCCCTCCTGGCGACCGAGTGCAGGTACTTCCCGAAGCAACCATGCCCGGATAGCACCTGCGTCAGCCGGAAGGAAAGGGTCCCGTGCTGCCGCCCTGCCCACTCGAGGATGACCGGCTGGAGAGCCTCCACGGCGGCAAAGCCAGCGCGCGGAGTCTCCAGCCGGAACGACCAACTAGCCATCGTGGCTCGACGGGCAGCTTCACGCCACTCGCGTACCTCTTCGGGCGGAGGGCGAAAGCCATACTCCGCCCGATATTCAGCCACCCGTCGATAAACTTCGGCGAGCACTTCCGCCTCCAAATCCCACGGGGGTGTTCCAGCCAAGGCGCACGCCGCCTCGGTGGACACCGTGGGGTATCCGCGTATGGCTCTGACCGCCAATACCCTTTGAGGCCGCCAGAGGCGCGCCTTATTCTGGGCGGTCAGAGCCGCCACCCACACCGGTGCCCCATACAGCGCCATCGACCGGACCACCCCCGTGTAGAGGTGTCGCGTTGCGACGCTGGCTCCACCCAAGTTGGGCAAAAGTCGCCCAAGGGCAGAGGCAGCGTCGACCAGCTTCGGACCAAGCTGTCGGAAGTGCTCGTCGAAGAGCCACCTACCGTCGAGTATCAGGCCCAGATACCTCATCTGGGCCCGAACTGGGACGAGGACCGAGTTGACCTCGATGGAGGCACCGGCGGGTGGACCACGACGGGGCCCATGGAACAAAAGGGCCTCCGTCTTGTCCAGGGCCACCCGTAAGCCCAGTGCCTCGATGCGCCCGACCACCAAAGAAACACCCCTGGTGGCCAGGCGCGCCGCCTCTTGGAAGTTCGCCCCCCGGGCTGTGACCAATGTGTCATCAGCGTAGCAAATTACGCCCAGCCCGGGGGGGAGGCGACCTCGTAGGACCCAGTCGTACCCCACGTTCCACAGGAGTGGTCCAAGGACAGACCCCTGCGGAACGCCGCACGACATGGGTCGCCGTCTCAAGACGCCCTCTCGGTCCCCGAACACGACGGTACGCTCCTCTAAATAGTCTGCCACCAGCCGCCTCAGGTACTCTGGCACCCCGTGGTATTGGAGTGCTTCCCTGATGCAGCTGAATGGCAGACTATTGAATGCGTTGGCGATGATCAGAGACACCGCCAAGAGCACGCCGCCACAGCTCACTGCCTCTCCGGTCACGGCCCTAAAGCGCATCACGGCATCGACCGTCGAACGCCCCTCCCGGAACCCGAATTGGGCGTCCGACAGGTCGGGGCCCACCTCGCTGAGGTGCCGGACGATGCGGGCAGAGAGTATCCTCTCAAAAAGTTTACCCGCCTCGTTTAGCAACACGATGGGCCTATAGGCCGCGGCCGAATCGGCAGGCCGTCCCGGCTTCCTCAACAGGATAGCTTCCCGCACTTCCAGCACTCTGGGAAGCGTCCGGACGCCAGGCTAGCGTCTAATACTTCCCTGAGGCGGTCCGACATATGGTCGAGGGCTCAGGCCATCACTCGGGCTGGTACCCCGTCCGGCCCGGGGGCGGGGTTCTTGGAACGGATCCATAGAACAGCCGCCCCAACCTCCGATTCCCTAACGGGCGGCACATCGTCCTCTCTACCCCCGTCGTCTCCGACCGCGTAGGCCATCGATGGGGGTGTGTGCTCCGCCCGCTGCGGGAAAAGGCCCTCGACCACTTCCTGCAGGAAGCTGGGCTGGAGAGTCTCGGTAAGGGGGGGGCCCGACGTGCAGAGCTTCTGACGCACGGCACGGTATGGGCGACCCCAGGGGTCACGGTCGAGACTCTCCAGCATCTCCTTTCTCTTTGCGTCCTTGGCGCGGCAAATGGCCAGCTTCAGAGTTTTCCGCGCTTCGCGGTACTCCTCGTGAAGCTGGTCCTCCTCACCGTCTCCGCGGTGACGCCGCCGGCTGTGAGTGTAGGACCTCCGGGCACGGGAGTGGAGGTCCGCCAACTCCTGGGACCACCAGTAGACCTCCTTCCTTGGAGGCCGACGACCCTGGATACGGGGCATGGCCGCATCGCAAATCTGCGTAATTGCATCGCGAAAGCGGCCAGCCCCCGCATCGACCTCCTCGGTCGGGGCCTGCGGAGACAGCCAAGAGTGAATAATGGCCGCCTCCTCTAGTAGGTCCCTGTCCAGCTTGGCAACAGCCCACCGAAAACGGGAATTACGCCGCGCCGCGTGACCCCTACTGGGGCCCTGGGCCCGGGAGAGCTCAAATCGGATATACAGGTGATCCGAGAGCGTCTCAACCTCTTCCAGGACACGCCAGTTCCTTACTCGTGCGGCAACAGCAGGGGTAGCGAACGAAAGGTCCACTATCGATCCACCCTGCTGTCGCACGCACGTGTTGGTGGAGCCTCTGTTTAGTAAACAGAGGGCCACCGAAGCCGCCCACTCCTCGACGGCCTCGCCCTTGGCGTCCGTCCCGGGGGACCCCCATGCAATGGATTTTGCGTTGAAGTCCCCCAGCACGAGGACGTGCCCAGACGCTAATCGCCGCATCGAGGTCTCCAAGCTGTTAAGGAAGACCTCGAAGTCGCTCAAACTCCGGTTGGGGGAGAAGTATACACCGTAAACGGTGATCCCCCCCCACTCGGCGGCAACATATCCAGAGCCCTTGTCTCTAAGCGACAAGGGCGGGGAATGAGCCGCCGCGGAACCGACGACTGCCACGGAGCCGTCCCAGTCACCCATCCAGTTTGGACGGGGAGGAACGAAGTAGGGCTCCGCGACTACGGCAACACCGATCGACCACTGCGCCATGGTTTGCAGGAAGAGATCCTGCGCCGCGGCGCAGTGGTTTAGGTTCGTCTGGACAAGGAGGTTGGAGACGTGGTCCATTACTGGATCGTCTCTACAACCTCCATGGACGTCGACGTGGACAGACGGACAACGTCGGAGGCAGCCTGGGCCGTTAGGCTAGTCCCCGACGTCTGCCGAGAAGCGCGGGAAGGCTTGCAGCCCCCCTGCCCCATCTGGTGATTGGCGGGCTTATTGCCCGCCGCACACATAGGGCAGTGAGGGGCGGCAGAGTGCTTGTGCCCCGGTCGACCGCAGCGGAAACATAATCCGCTGCAGTCGAAGCAGCTGCCACATTTGATGCGGGTGTGTCCCGCAACCAGGCATTTGTAACACCTCATCGGTCTCGCCGCCAGAACTGTAACTCTGGCGCTAACGAAACCGATGAGGATCCTGCCGCCATCGCCCAAAATTTTGGCCGACGCTACGGGACAGCTGATCCACACCGCACCAAGGCCTCCCGGACCGGGGCGGATGGTGCCGACTTTGATGTTTTCCGCGTTGCACTGCGTCCTTTCCTGGACTGCAACGCGGACATCATCAGTAGTGACGGAGTCGTCCGTCGCCCGAAATGCGCAGCTCCGCGCACTTCGTGGGCCTGGAGATCTTCACACCATCCGTGGCTGCGAAGACTCCCCTCAGCTTCTCGGCGAAGGTATCCGCCGTCTTTGCGCCATCGGCCCCAGGGAACTCGAGGACCCGAGCTCCCGTCTGGGCTAGGCGCAAGCGGACCCCTGCCGTCCCGAAATTGCCGGCGAGACAGTCCCGTGCCGTCTTAAAGACGGCCGCGTAGGACAGCCCGCCGGTAGACGCCTCTGGCGACACGGTGACTACAATAGCCGCGGTTTTAGGCGGCTGTAGCTTCCGCGGCTTTTTTCTGGCCACCGCCACCGACGACGACTGCGGGCCAGAGGCCGCCTTTTCGGCAGCCTTCTTGGCCCGCTGTCGGGACTTTTTCGACTTTGGCCCCCCTACTACCTGCCAACCCTCATTGGAGGGGGCAGATGTGGAGGGGCCAGGCAGAGGTGTTGGAGTGGGGGGCGGAGGCAGCTCCGCTCCAGCCGTAGCCACCGTCTTGGATCCCGTCTTCGGCGCAGCAGTCCCAGCTGGAGCTTTCGCCCCCCGCCGCATCTTGCGAGCGGCGGCAGAACCCGGGACCGACGTCGCCGCCGCGTAGGACACTCGACCCTCCACCACGGGAAATGTGGTCGGTGCCGACGCGGCCTGCGGCCTCGGCAAGCGGCGGCCGAACAACAGGGGCCGGAGGCAGCCTCGCCTCCAGACCCGCAATCCGCCCGTCCACCAGATTTCCCATCGCCTGCAGCATGTACTGCAGCATCTGCTGCAGGACGTCTTCGGAAACTCCGGTGACAATAGGGGCCGGCTGAGACGTAAACGGGGCCGGCTGGGACGCAGACGGGGCAGGCCGGGACGCAGACGGGGCCGGCCGGCACGCAGACGGGGGGGCCGGCCGCGACGTAGACGGAGCCGGCTGGGATGCAGACGGGGCCGGCCCGGAAGCAGACGGGGCCGGTCGGGACGCAGACGGGGCCGGCCGGGACGCAGACGGGGCCGGCTGGGACGTAGACGGAGCCGGGCTCTCTCGCTCAGGGCGCTCCGCCCTGAATTGGGCGAACTGGGCGCTCAGCTCCGCCACCTGCCCCGTCAGGTGATCGTTGGCCGACTGGAGGCGAGACACGTCCCCGATTAGGGTCTCTATGACCCCCGCCACTGCGGAAGAGGAGTCCTTAAGGGCCCTGACAAAGGGACCCTTAAGGTTTACGGACTTGGTGGCCACCTTGTTTATGATGGCCACTGCCGCGTGCGCCCTCTCCTGCAAAGAGGCCGGTGATTGGGGCACTGAATCCCCCTCCACCGGCTCCCTGATTGTTAGCAGGAGACCAGTGATCTCCTCTTCCGCCTGCAGTTCACCGTCGGCTCTGGCCCGCCTATAGGATTCCGCCTTGCTAAAGACGGAACCTGACGGGGCTGACACCGGGGTACGCGAGCGCCCCCTATGGCTGCTTACCACCTTAGGAGGCAACATCTCCTGAGCGATGTCACTCTCGCAACCTTGGGGGCGCGTCTGGCGTCGCACCGGAACTACCACCCGCTACATTAGCGACGGACTTGGAACGCACTCGCTCCGACATTCTTCTGCTCCCAGAAGTCAGATTGACTTCTGAGAGCACCTGCGAGATAGGCATCCCGGGCAAAAACTCCTCATCGTTAGATGAGGTGTCGTCCACTTTCTTCTTCTTCTCCTTCTTTTCATCTGTTTTTGAATTTGAAATTTCCATGATAAATCCCACGAGGGGGGGAGAACTAGAGGTCAACCCGGGCAGAGATCCCCCAAGACCCGGGCAAGCGTAAGTTTATGCCCAACCGAGGGGTCCGCAGGTGCCCCGGCTAGGAGTGCGCTTGCGACTGAACATCCCATCAGCCATGCATCCCATGGTCACGCACCAGAACGCGGGATTCGGGGTATTTTTTTATAGAGGTTTTCTTCCTCACAGTCCGGGCGGTCAACGGTGGCATCGAGATAAAATCTCTTAATGCCTGCTCGGTGGTAGTGTAAGTACACGCCGGGCCCGTCTTTGTTCCTCCGCTGTGGACAGCGGAGCAACACTGAGTGACCCTTGGAAGGGTCCCACAGTGTATCCTGTTTTGTCTGGAGTCTCACCCTGGGCCAATCCGGCATGAGTGGCTCTACCGGCACAGCCCCAGAGATCATTGACCCGCGCAAGCCCCCCCACGGCGACAACGTAAGGATACAGTTGGGGGGGCCGAATTATCTACCTACTACAACCAATACGATAGCCAATATCAGTATCGTTCACTGCGAATGGAAACATCTACACACAAGAAGATTGTGTTCGTCTCCAGAGCTAAATGCCTTCACACAGTTTGTACTGCACAGGCATAAATTACGCTCCCATTAGTTGGTGGAGTTGTATAGACAATGAGATATATACAACAGTACTTTGATTAAATAAATATATTTATCTATCTAAACAAAGTATTTACCCACATTGATTTGTATGACCTTAAAACAAAAATTGCTTTTTTAGTACAAAACGCCAACTTCCTTAACCCGTATACAACTTTAAAAAAAAATGGTGGCCGAAGTGACTTGCACATGCGCCTTTAGTCCCTTCAAGGATTTTAATTTAAACAAAATTGCAACGCTAAATAAATTTTATTTCATGTCAAAAGGTTTTCACACTCAAATTATAATGTACAGCGTAAACTTAATAACATCGAATCTGTCTAGCATTAGTACTTTTAATATCACGGAGCAGTAGATAACAAGGATGTGCTTATTGTTCAATTACAGGTGCTTTATATGGTATCAGTTTACTTGAACTACTTAATTGTTATATACATACCTACATATAGTTATGTATGATTTTGACATAGTTTGTGTCATCGCTGAAGACATTTTGATATCAAAGTGGTAGCACCGCTTTATAGACGAATTATAAATGAGCATGTAGAAAAGTTCTATAAGTCGCAATTACTGTTCCGTACGTACCCTAATTACTTTAGATGTTTTAAACCTTAATTATGTTTTGCTTCAATAGAATTGCTTTATTGAATTTAAGAATATTTTCGTGTACCTAAAAGGTCTACATAAATCAGTAACATATTCTTTAATATTTTCCTTTAGTCAACTAAAACCGATTTACCTAATGTTGTCAACCACTTTTTTAAATTTATGAAGTAGTTCACTAAAATCTTAATATCCTTGAATAATAATATGCAACCAGACGACTAGTCGTCCATCCGCTACGGTAGCGGACGACACACCGTCCGGCTGGACGAATAACTCCTTGATAAAGGCCCCCCGTCGGGAGCAAAACTAGTCCGGCATCCCCGAAATACACATGTGAGTAAAACCGTTTAGTTTAATATATACGAATGGAACTGACGAAACTTTTTATTCTAAAACTGATAATATTGAGTAACGCTACTATTATTGCATGTTACATTGTAAAGCACCGCAAGTGCTCAATAGCTATTGTTTACATACTTTTACGCATTTTTAACATTTGTGTTACCAAGGCACTTGTACGCTGGTATAAATCAATGTTATTCCTCGATAACGTGGCACTAATTCTTATTTAGTATATAGGGGCAGGTTCTATCTCGATAATTCAAAACAATGTTACAAGACAACGAAGTCAATCCCATCAATACTACAAAAAATCCACATCTACTTATAATGTCTTCCAGTAACAGATAACTCATAATAAATAGACAATTTATTCTAGTTATATAAGTATAGTATATAACTTATTATATATAGTATAAGAATTTCACCGCAATGTATTCTCTTATAAGTACATATATCTGTACGTACACAAGTCTTGTAAGAGCCATGAAACGAAGCACCTCAAATAGCTAGGCATTTAATTAATCTATCCGTAATGATGTAGATCTTGGTATTGGTGTATTTTTATGTAGGTATTATATAAGTATGCCATAAAGAACAAATGTGAATGATAATCTCTTTTTGTAGTTAAACAGATTGTACACAGCTGAAAACATAATTGAAAAGTAAATAATAAGCATAAATTTAAACTCATGTCACGTGCATTAAACACGCACATCTGAAATGTAAGATATAATTGGAATCTTAAAAAGTATAAAGACTGTAAAGATCTTATCAAAGTTAGCTATTGATTTATCATCAGATCATGAACCAGCATTTACTCAAGTATTACTTTTGGCTAAGATATTTTCTCGCCATGTTTAAATGCTTTACCTAGAAAACATCAATTTAAAGTAATAACGACGTACAATATGACGTAAGTTCCAGAAACTGTTATTAGTGGCTTGTTCAATGTAAAAGAAGTCTCTACAATTTCTGTGATTTGAATTACTGTTTGTTAGTCTTGTAATGTATATATTTCATATTTATTGCTTTGGTAATGCATAAATATTCTATATCTAGATAAGCTGGATACGGAGTTTATTTTATTTAAGTACATTTTATAGGGTCATTCAAAATCAGGACGACTACTTAGGTACATAGATTCAGAAAAATATTTTCTTAATGATTTACGAGTAAATAAATTATTATATAGGTATTCATCGTTGCTCAACAGCGGTAGCTATAGAAACTTTCACAATTACATCCAAAGGTAAGTTTGCTCAGTACCATAAGCTCTATGGAAAAATCTACAATAGGTTACACTTCGATCGCCGGCGTGTCTCAAGTTCACGACACTTCCTTTACACGTTAAGAGTGCAAATAGTCTAAAGCCCGAAGTAAGAATAGCATAAAAATATTATCAATTTGATAGTGGTTTTTTTTTTATTTGATTTTTTTTTTATTTAAACATCTAAATTACATACATATGATTTAGATTCCTTCATTTATTGTAATATACTGGTACAAATAAAAATGTCAAAAAGTATTTAAAAGGGTTTCAAAGCGAACACTAAATGCACTATAATTTATATACTTACTTGCTGAAATTATGTATGCGCTATAGTACTATAATAATATAAGGCTTTTAAGATATTGCATTTAAGAAATATACTAAATAACTATATAGGTAAAACTCGTCAATAAAAATATTTTTTTAGTATGCAAATGCATATGGAAACAATACACAAAACTCATTCTTAAGCTACGTAAATTGACCGCCGGAACGAATTAAATCGAAGAGTACTGTGAAACAGCATGCGACTTCAGTTAAAAAGAAATATTTCTGTCTTAAAAGCTTCTCTATTAAGAATGCCTTCAAACGTAATATCATATAACTATACTCAGCACTTACAATGTACCATACATACATATTCATTTATAGCAGCCATGGTGTACATATTTAGTGCATAACATTTGCATAATGTAACATTAATTAATGTTTTGCCATAGTGTAAACAAATGTATACGTAATATATGTATATTATTCTATATTTATTTAATTGACATTTACAGAAAAATAACCGAGCGACAAAATTAGACCAATGAGCTTATACATATGCAAGCAAAACAGAGGTTATTCTGAATTCTTGAAAATACATCAGTGATGTATGTAGTTCGTAATTAGCATCTATACAAAATTACATTGAAGAAAATTTATTTATAATAAATTATTATTTTTATATTGCACTTCAATATTCATAATTATGTCCAAATTGTAGCTAGACAATAATGTATGTACATCACACTATCACCGGATAAGTTAGACCTCAAGGTTCAGTTCAATTCGATAACACAAATCTGTAATCGATAATTTGAAAAAGAACTAAAACAATATATATGAACCGACCAACATACAAATACGAATTGACTTATTGCTTTAAGAATGTCACATAGTTCCAAATGTAACTCAACTGTATGTAATATTGTTATACTAGACTTAACACACATTAAAACTGCTTATTCTATATCGACAATCGACATGCATATAAATTAAAAGCAAACAACGAATGGCAAAATTAAATAAGTTAAAATAAACAACCAAGCGAAAACACACAAGAAAACAATACCAATCCTATAATAACCTATCGACATTAGTTTCAGAATATATTTTAAAGACATTGCGAAAAGATGTTATAATTTAAAACCTAGTTTTGCTATCTAAAGTCACTTTTATACCTCTCAACTCTAAGAATATGAAAAAAGTTAGTTAAAGTTAGTAAAATACTTCTGCTACCTATCAAAATAAATATCAGTTTATATCAGAGGGCGCCTCGAGTAAAGTCGTTCAATTAGATTTTTATGAGTTGCATTAAATCAGGGACATAGAACTCTTGCACTCTAACATACTAGACCACTATGTCGAATGTTGGTTAAGATAAGTTTTGTTATTGAAAGAATGTGGACTGTGAGTTGATTTTTATTTTATTACGAGTATACTCGTAATAAAATATTAAGAAAAACGTAATTGGGAGTATTATTTCATACAGTACGGCTTCTGCCATAGTAGTTCAAATGGTGAATGCCACTCTGATTGGCAACTAAGCTGAACTTCGTTCAGACCATAAGCCGATTGTCAGTAAATCTTATCTTATCTTCTCTCCAGCCTGTAATGGTTAGTACCGTAGAGAATAATTAATTGTCATACTCGTATACTGTATTACTCACATTATAAGTTTCATCGCCCTATCCATACATTATCTGACAATTAATGCATTTACCATACTAAACATAAACTGTTATATATTATTAGGGATACAGAGCAAACAAGGTAGGTTAAAAATGTGTTTATTTTAATTTTAAATTGAAGGCTACGGTAGTTTCTAGTGTACAGACTTCTCTTACGAGCAAAAGTTGTTGTAGCTATGTGTAATAACATAATACCTAGCTATTGTATAATAATATACATACATATAGTAGTCGACTAGTCGACTAGCTTAATTACCCTTTTTGTAGACACCGCAGTATTTTTATTGATATCCAGTGTGCCAAATACAAGATTTTATTCAGGTGTAATGCAATTTTTATTAAAAATTATGGGTTGCATCGTTAAGAGGCAGAAGGTGGAACTCAAACGTCATTGATTGATCCATGGGCGGCGGAAGTCACTTACCGGTTGACCCGTCTGCTCGTTTGCCTCCTATGATATAAAAAAAAATCAAACCATTCAGAACGCTAGCTGAACTGCGGTAGTAATTATCTGGTTAGCTGTTAACTGATTGGCTAAATAAATTAAGTGAGCTGGCTGCAACATACATAAATATAATACATTATATTCTGATAATGTATTATATGAGTGATTGAGCTTTTGCACCTTTGCCTTTGTTCTTTGATTACGTTCATTTTAATAACATCGATTATAAATTATAGTATCGTTTTCGCAATATTTTTTCTGACATGTCAAAATGTAGATGAAGATATATTTTTTTAAAGGATTTACATACTACAATAAACATGATATTTATACAAGACTATTAAATATAAAAAAATATATGCACGAAAAATTTAATAGTTCCTTTCTGCAATGAATAATATCATAAGTTCTTTTTGTACTTTATGGTTTTGGGGGTAACAATAGCTAATTAATATTCATACATTGGTTAGGCTGTACAACATATTATTAGCCCTCAAGACTTGATACTATTGCGAGGGTTGAATGTGCATTTAGTAAAGTCAAAAACATATTTCTAATCTATGCATATTAAAAATATGTAGCACAATTTATAATTAATAATGATATTATTAGTCATATAGTGGATGCCATATTATTTCAATTAGATATACACATAATGCAGTCTTGCAATTTGTACAACCATTCCTCCCAGTTCTTGTACATTTTATATACAGTTTGCTATTGCAACAGTGCCCTATGGTTACCTTTATGTATAGCCATTTATTAAACAATCCCACATTGCTTAGTAACAAAAATATTCTAACTATTTATTTCGTCAAAAATAGACATCTGTCTACAATTTTCATACCCACATCCACCTGAGGAAACATACTCAATAAATTTATAATAATCAACGTGATAACAATCAATAGATTTCTTTTTTCACTAGACAATGTATGAAGTTTCAACAGTCAACAGTCAGTTGTTAAATTATAACTTATATTATTCATGTACAAAAGCAGAGTACATTTATATTTCTGTTATATTTATATAGAACTGTATTTTTATAAGTTGACCAATTATCAAATTGTATTTCTTTACTCTGTGTGTACAATCATTATGATGATGTTAATAAAAGTGTTGTGAATACTGCTTTTGATAATAAAAATTCCTTGTAAATATTTAAATTGTGATAAAGTATTAAAAACTGTAGATTTCATTAAATTATTTGTAACAAGCAAATATTTGTTTATATAATTATTGTGTATAGAATAGATAGATACTACTGCCCATCTATAATACACTTTTAACTAAATGGTGATAACACTGATAATGGATTGATTTCTTAGCATTGGTAACTTGAAATTGAATTGAATTCATCATCTAATCTATAATAATTAATATTACACAAATTATATACTGAAAGTGCCACAGTATGTAAACAATTTTAACAATACATATTATAATTTTAGTATTGATGTATAAGTAGAAGCCATTCAGATTATGAGTTTATATGCACACATAAAATTATTGTTATAAATATTTTTTAATGCACTCAGTTAAAGTAAATTTTGTTAGTATCAGAAGGATGTTATACTGATTTACATCATACAAAGAGTTCTTCTCTCAAAGATAAATATAATCAAAATGAAAACTAGGACACCAGTCATTGAATATAAAGCAATATTAGTTATATACTAATATTGCTTTATATTTAATTCCAATTCTATTATTGTTGTACATATTTTTTTATCTGTGATATTTGGACTTCGATTATTTACCATCATCTGGACATCAAATTAGATCATATTTATTAGAGTCAGTAGGGACACAAGATATATATATATATGTTAAATTTATCTAGTGTTAATACTAGCTCTAAGAATTAGTGTTTTCAATATTTATATTGCCAGGTTTTGATGTAAATAGAGAATCATTTCATAATTTCAATTTAGAATTTCCATGTATGTATGTTTTATGTCAATCTAAAAATAACATAATTTCTAACTGATAAACTAAAATCAACAATAGTTATTACATAATCCATACAAATATTACGAAACTGATATAATGTGGTATCTATGGAGCAATTATACCTTTATTTAGAAAAACAACAATAACACAACTAACTCCATAATAAATAAATAACATCAGTAGCAAACTATGAATGTAAACCTCTCTCTTCACCAACAAAACAACCCTTTAGTAATGTATACTTTAAAAACAAATGATAGTAATCTAATTGTTGCTACAATCACAGAAATTATTGTGAGCTTGTCAATCAGATATAGGATCAAACAGAATGACCTTGGGACTGATGTCTTTGTCCCCACTGACTAGAGGGTCCCTGTGCAGAATTACCTTGTTGCATCCAGGAAAGAAAGTTGGGTGGTGCTGGTGGTGCAGATGAAGCCGGACCTGCAAATGCTCCTTGCTCTGAACCACCGGACGGTATATTGTTGATGAGACCCCAGCCAGCTGCTTGATTCAAAGCCGCTGCTACCAAGGCCTGATTAACTGGTAATCCACCCATCCCAAGAGGCATACTACCACCTTGAGCTTGGCCACCTCCACCAGCAGTTTGACCATGCTGACCCGATATACTCAATGCTTGCATGTTTACCATATCAATGTTGCGACTACTCCATGAGTTATTATTAGAAGCATTGTGAGGATGCCCTTCTTCATAATTTCGGACTGGTAGATTACGCTGATTAGACCCACCCTTGTTTTGTTTAGGTGAGGCATTAGATACATTCACAGACACTCCTTTAATTATATGATCTTGACCACAAAGACTTTGTGCAACTTCAGGATCTAAAAAGGTTATAAAGCTAAAAGCTCTAAATGGTTTTGGGATAAACACATCTGTTACTTCTCCAAATTGAGAAAAATATTCTCTCAAGTCATTAGATGTTAATTCTTCTGTACAGCGTCCAACAAACACTTTACAAGGCATTGAGGCAACAGAACCTTCTTTTGAGTTGGGTATCCGCACATCACACCATCTCCCATCAATCATATGCCGTTGAGCTAGCACCCTCATCTGGGAAGTATAAGAGGCAAATCTAATAAAAGCGAATCCTTTGGACATTCCAGTTTTTGGGTCTCTTTTCAATTGCGCCATCAGAACTTCGCCAAACTTCTCAAAGTATTCCCGTACTGTTTGCTCTGTAGCTTTCCATGGTAAACCCAGAACTATCAAATCAGAGCAAAGATTATCATTTCGCTTACTCTTCGTAGCTGATGATTCAGAATTTTCACCTAATCTACGTTTAGTTTCTTTAGGAAAACTACAAATATACAAATGATTACCCCATCCTTCGGGAGGCGGATACAATCTGCCGTCTCTTAATCTGATACCTCTGATGTTTTTTGTTTCAGGATGCCGATATTTCAGGCCACAACAGGCAGGAAATTGCGCAGACACAGTTGATAACATCAAAGTTCCATCTTCTTCGATTGGTAATTCTATGGGTTCTTCATTTTCATCTTCAGCCACGGGCAAATACTCGAAGGACATTATTTCTTAATCATGAACAATATTAATAAAACTGATAAAAATAAACAGATTTTACACTTATCACTATACAAATGTACAATATCTAAGTCATATAAATAAATAAAATTAATTAACGTCACCTACGGGTTATAAACCCATTGCAATTTGCAGGTTGAAAACATAGTTTGATAAAAGAGTTTTGATCTATTACAGACTAGAAATCGAAGGATCTTATGGAGTTACAAGTGTCAAATAATGGTGATCATGCTATAGCAATAGACAACTTTCTAAAATTGACGTTTTACATCACTTTGCGTTGCCATTTTATTCCAGATTTTTGTTGATACTGGCAATAATTACATGTCAAGAAAATCCAACACTATTCTGTCAGTGCCGCTGACCTCTATAATACAATATGATAGTATTATAAAGGTCAGTGGTGGTGGCCCATTATGTACTTTCGATTCTAAATAGCTACAAAAGAACTGTCCATAATAATAATATAAAATCTACGGTGAATTTTCATATTTTGATTTAGATGTTTCTATATGTATAGCTAAATACAGGTCTCCCAAAGTAATAATCACAGATTACTATACATTGTACTACTGCACATAGAAATCTTCGTCACTGTTCGGCAACGTTCGTATGTCCCGAGCGTCGGAAGACGATATATATATAGAGTGGTTAAGTGCATTCATGCATAATTTAGTAGAATTATGTTTTGTTCTAAAAGAGATAAATATTGATTTATCAGTAACGAAATTTGATTCGATAATTCCATGTAAGTAACTAGTGAAGAAAACCACATGCTACAATCTTTCTTGGATTGATTCACTTCGAAGATGTTAAGCTGGTGTAGTGATGGAAGAAAAGAAGGTTTAATATAATAACACAAGTTTTACATTAGAAGAAGAAAAAATGGTTTTCAAACACAGGTTTACATTAAAATCTTAAAAATCTAATCATTAAAGTCTCAGTTCAAAAGTATTTACAGCACTGATCATTCTAGAATAATATTACAATTACAAAAAATTAATCAGAATCAGGGAGGATCTCTATTCCTGACATCGTAGATTCATCAGAACTTTCATTATGCTCTTGTTCATTTACACTTTCCCCACTGCTATCACCTGTGTAAATAATCATTTCATCGGAAAAACTATTGATTCTTGGCTCAAATTTTCTATATTCATCTTCGCATTTAACAGCATGATCACAAACTTTTTTCCATTCTTCTGGTCCTATATTATTGATTTTTTCTAATATAGCATCTTTAACTGACGTGACAGTCATTACAATATTTTTTTTTGGCTACGTGTTGCTTTATTTGGGACCAAATATTTTCAATGGGGTTAAAATCTGGATGATATGGTGGCAATCGTATAATTTTATGCCCATGTTCCTCCATTATACGGTCAATGGCAAATTCTGTGTTTTTTCTTTATATCTTTTTATAATTTCATACAAATCGGGTTTCAGTTTCTTAGGGTCATGCGGAATGTTATGTTGTTGTAACCAAGCTATCATTTTTGGTTTAGGTGTGTTTGAGTTAGGTGGTTTCACAGACAGCTTATTATGATATAGGGCGTTGTCAATTACCAACACACTATTAGGAGGCAAGTTGGGAATCAATTGATTGCGTAGCCAAGTTTGATATCGTTCCGCGTTTATTTCTTTATGATAGACACCTTCTGTGTCGACACATTTATGTAACATTAGAGCCCCTGGGACGAAGCCTTTTTCATTGCCTGCGTGTACAATAATTATTCGCTCTCCTTTGGAAATGGGTTGTTGATACCTTTTTTGCTGCTATGTTGACAAGTTTTAGTATGTGATGTATGCACGTATGACTCGTCCATAAACACTATGTTTCTAACAGAATTCCTCAGCTGTTGTATTTCTCTGAGATATTTGATCCTTTTTAAACGTATATCATGCTTTTCCATAAGTAACCGTCTGTTATTATCAGTTTTCAGAAACCTAAACCCCATATCTTTTAAGATCAGCCTTAAAGACTCAGCACAGCCTTTGAAATTAATAGCTTATACACATTAAATACCATTTGTCGTGCTTGTGACTTAAGCGGCTTTCCACGTTTAAATTGATCCATTTTGGAAGAATTCGTCTGAAAGAAAGTGGTGTGGGCAGAGTTAGGCATATTTTTATTTATTTGTTGTATTATTGCATTATGTACGTTTTACGTTTTATTCATATATTTTTTATTCCTATATCTATTTGTTTAATTATGCATGTGTTTATTTATTTGTTTATTAAATTTATATCAGCCTAAATCTTAATATGTATTTAACGAAGGTATTTTTAATTTAGAAAACCGTGAAAATTTTTATGTATACTTACCTATTTTACAAAATAAACTATTTAAATTTGAATAAAATAATTAAAGTTGAAATTAAATTTACCTTTAAAAACAAAACCAAGAAGGGTGTGTAGTAGCAGCTCTATATAATTCCACACAGAAAGAACACGTGCAGTCACCACCAATATATAAAGACGACTGACGGACCTTTAACTGACCGGCGACCGCCGCCGACCGCTAGAATTGTTTTCGATTGTGTACTCATGATATTGACTCCTATTCCTTTCGAACAAAGTGGAAAATGTAAGTGCGTTGTTTAGGGCTCTTACGATTCAATGATTCGGGTGTTTCCGGGAATACGACCATTAGCGAAGATCTGCATGCGCATTATTAATTTGGGAATACTGTACAAGTTATTGTAAGGTACAAGGTCTTTCACTACAACTATATTTCCTAAATATTAATAAAAAAAAAATAGAAAAAGGCTTAGAAGTAGGTTGGTTTCCACAAGGCCAAGAGTAAATTAATAACATACTCATCATTTTATTTCGAAGCCTGATTATTCTGTTGAGGGTGGAGGACGAAAGCCTTCGTTACAACTTTCTATAAACTAAATGAGACTTTATCTTATTATCTATGGTACTGTGAATCAAGTAACAGGGTTGACTGTTTGAAAATTAAAATAAATAAATGCAGAAATTCGTCAAAAAATAGTGTGTAATAGATTTGTTCCTCCGAAATCGTCACTTAATCTCCATTTATAAACTATATTAGAGTGGTTTTGTTTTTGTTATTGAAGTAATTAGCATTTATCATATTGTTAAAATAATATTTCTAGTTAACATACATAACCTAAATGTGTTAAACAGTTTATTTGATATGATATAGTTTTACGGAATCCATCTAATATGTTACTATGTTTATTGTTTGATGTATCAAAATAAGACTGCTATGGATGATGACTCTAAGGAATATAGAAGAAATAAACCTCAACAGAAGTTATACAAACCTGGTAGTGGACCATTAAGACGATCGAGTTATGGTTTAGATTCAAAAATGGATACAAATGAATTAGACGGTGGTTCGAAGAGTCGACATCAAAATTATTATGGATCTCAAAATTCGGTTTCTGAGGATGTAAATGATTCATACAGAGGATCAAATATGCGTCATAAAAAACCAGAGCAGCAGCTCTATGTACCTAGATCGGGAGATATGTGTTCTGATTATGATAGACAATCTAAAGTATCAATGAGGTGTGATAATTCTAGTCAGTACATCAATAGAAGAATATCTGATAATCCGGATAGATTGTCTTGCAATAGTGGTACAGGGTCTTATTCTAGAGGTGCCTCTAGAAAAGATAGATCTTTTACAGAATATCATCATAAAGATGGTATAAACAATGATATTAATTTTAATAGGCAATATAGGCAAACATCTGAAACAAGGTCCATTTCACCTGCTCATATACATGATAAAAAATCTGTGGATCGTAATAGAGATAGTAGAAGTATGGAAGCAGGAGGAAGACACATGTCATCAACAGGTGGGAAACCACCATCTGGTCGCCGTAATTCTTCAGGATATACATCTGACTCTTCAAGACCAAAGTATATGATAAACATAGACAACATACCACCCAGATTTAGGAAAAAAATTTTAGAACAATCTGGTCATCATAGTTTTGATAGTGTTGAACAATTACGTAAAGATAAATATGCATCAAATAATTCAGTACAGCCAGCCTATAACCAGGATTCTAATTACAATTCTGCTTCAAATTGGTCACAAACTTTGCCATCAAGAGGTAGAGGTAGATTAAGAGACAGTGATGGATTTGATAGAGATAAATTTATTAGTACATATTTGAAGAATTATAAAGTTCAGAATTCCAGAAAATCTACTCCTAGTAGCTCTTATTTGAATTTATATGATTCCAATTCCACTGATAAACAAGTAAGTGAGAGCATTACCACTGGTCCAAGTAGCACTGAAAGTCAGGAATTTTATGATGGTAAGTAACCCTTAGTTTGGTGTTTATAGATTTGTAAAAACATGAAGTAGATGGAATTTCAACAGATGTATTTCTGTTGTTTAGAGGCAATACTTTTATGACATAACATCAAAGTATTTTTTTAACTTTACTATACTTTAGTTATTAATAATACAGAACTAAAACTTAGTTAATGCAGCCTAAGATAATGTTTGACTTCATTTAAATAAAGTATAAATTTATATTGGTTTATACCTGATTAAGTGATTAAACAGTACACAATGTTTAGCTAGTGCATTTGAATTAAAATCTGAAGTTAAACAAGTTAAAATATAAAAAAGTACATTTGGGGAAAAAAGCATTATTATCAGCATTATCAGCCTGTTGCTGCTCACAGCTCTAACAAAAGCATAGTTTAATCATTTTTTATTCTGTCCCTTAAACAGCAAATGATTTTTTGATGGAAAACACATCTTGAGTATATATAGAATTTTGCTGTATTAAGAAGATCCTGTAACGAACCTGTTTTGGGGTCATCCATTAATCATTGGAAGTTTTTAGGAATTCTTGATCCCCCCTCCCACCATGCATTCCAAGGTTTTAAACTAATCCACCCCTTATTCAAAATCACATGTATTTTTTTGTACAAAGTATCTTTGCAAATTTCTTTATTAATTTTTAGGTGTAATCATGTGAAAAACATATATGTATTGTAGTAGACATATATGTATTATAAACATATTGTACTGATACATAAATATATTGATTGGATGTGGACCATAGATTAGCAAGACTTTCTTCAACATACCAATGTGGATAAGCATCTTGTAAACATTGCCTGGCACTCCTTGTGCTATTTCCAAACTGCCTCCCCCTCTTTTGAGCTTCAAGTATTAATGGATGTCCAATTTCCCTCATACCGTGACATACCCTCCATAGTTGAAAAAAATACACTTCATCACTATAGATATGCTCATTTGGATTTTGAACTCAGAATAAATTATTTTGTATTATATGTTTAAATATTAGCCGTTTATTTCTGTTTGCAGCCATCGCCTCCCATTTTTCGTGATCGATTCTGAAAGCCTCACCTCTTGGCACAACCTTTAAAACGAAACATTGATTTCCCTTCCGCTCTAACTCTCCCAAGAGAACATATTGGGTGAGCCGAGAGGGTCCCATCCTGGCACGTGCCCCAATTATTTTATTAAACAGAGGTGCTTGCACCAATGCAAGCACCTCTGTTTAATAGTCAGGATAGATAGCTGTGCTTTTTCTAGAAACCTCTCATTCGTCAATTTGTCCTTTCCTTACGCTTGAGGCCTGAAAGACTAACGTTTTGGTCTTCTTAGGTAAAAGTTTGGTGTACCATACTCACGGAGTAAGCTTCCCGAACATGGGCGCGGCTCTGCCATTTTGAATATTAATCTCTACACTAAGTGAGGGATTGTCCACGGTAGACCCTAGATAGTAGAAGTGATCAACTTCCTCCAACTGCATGCCGTCTGAAAAAGCGTATATGTATGGGACCCAAAAATGCCTTGTGTCAGAACAACTATTTTTGTGATGTTTGGTTTAAATACCGTTGTAGCTATTGTAGTTGCGATCGTCTTTTCTTCTTTACAGTGTAATTATGTTTATGTCACGTATGTCCTGTAGCATAAGTCCCGCTTGCCACCATTTGCAGGCGTTACAGGATTGGTGTCACGAATTGGAGTTTAAGTATTTCCGTATTTATAAATACTTAAAAAATGTTGCCGCAACTAATCTGCCGCAACAAATCTTGCCGCATTGAAGTCGATTGAAAGCGATAGCTTTGGTGAATTCCTCTAAGGATGTTATCTAGCTCGGTCCGTGTGTCACGTAGAATTACCTACCCGACTAGTACGATTTTACAAAATGTCTTGCACTTCTCTGAAGTGCAGCTTTAGCGGTTCGTAGTGCTCGAACCACGGTTCGTAGTGCTCGAACCACGGTTCGTAGTGCTCGAACCAACTTAGTTGTCAGATGTCCGAAAACCTCAGCAGCGACGACGCTAAAGATTTTTTTACTTTAAGCCACTCGACACTTATTGGAGTAGTAGCGTTCAGTGCATCAAGCTAAGCATGTGCCAAAGAATCGAAACTCCCTTTACCTTCACCATCCGTAATTTAGATATATTTACTATTCTATATGCCATCTTCAGCCGTGTCTAGACACGAATGGGCCGGGTCGACCGGAGTAATAACACGGCCTTATAGAAAGCCGGTAGACAAACAATGTTTTTATTGTATTGCCGTGTGGTATTGCCTGTTGTCTAGTCAAGTTTATATGCCTTACGGATATCACGTCCTTGGGGCCGGGTTTGATTTTTGAATCTTGCTTCTGCTATGAGTTGGCGAAGCATAAGATACATGTGCTTCAGCAGAGGACTTAGTAAATGCCTAATCCTTTTTGAGAGGTGGTGCATTTTTTGAGCCATACACCACAAGGCAACCATATATTTTATGGTTCCTGTATCTAATTAGTGTCCAGCAAATTGAAGTCAAGCTATGTATGTAGAATGTTTAAGTGATGTCTATTGGTATATATGTATAGGTGAGCTTAGGAAACTTTTGCATTCATAACTAATCTTACTTTTAGGATAGTGAAACTTAACATTCACTATACATTAACTTGCTACACATTGCTGATGATGTATTTGTGTGTGGCACAATGAAAACTATATTCAGAATTCCAAGTTCGCAAAACTTATTTATATGGTTAGGTGATATTAAATGTATGAGATATATATGTCTAAATAAACTGAAATTTTACTGCAAATTTCTTAATATTCTTTCTGTTTGTCTGTTGACAGCCTCACAAAATGGTACAAGCAGCAGAATGAATACAGATTCTAGCAGCCAGTTTGACCAATATAAACAAGAGATGGATAACGAACATGACAGTGAAACAACATCACAGAAATCAACAACTCTGTTTGATATTTCTAATTTGGTAAATAGATAATAATCTTAATAGCACCTTTGTCTAGACCTAGGTTTGCTGTAGCAGAAAAATATTAGTTTTTCTGGCTTTTAAAATGCTATTGTTTAGTTGTGACTTCCTATACCAAAGTCATTAATGGAGGTGAAGAGAGAGAGATTTTCTCTAAACAAACATACAAAAGTACTTGCTGTATGTTTGTTAGTCTCCTTTACTTCCGTAGAGGCTAAAGAAGAGTAATGAGTTTCTCTTAATGCAAGTTTTATAATGTTTTAGGATTGGACAGAAGAAGTTGAAAAAAATAGTAAGGTAGATGATATTTGTGATTCTTCTACAAGTTTCGCCCAGCAATTGAAACCTGCCCTTCAAGAGGAGTCAAAACCAGCAGAGACCCGCGATTCAAAAAGGAGCGGAAGATCTCGACGTAAAGATCGGAGGTATTTTTTTTTACGATTATTTTATATATCAAGTATATCTTGCAAGAATTAGATCACAGATACTCAGGAATGTGTATAATTGTTTGTAAGTAAAAGTTTGGCCAAGGTGAAGTGCGATTGACAGTATATTTTGATGTTTAATTTCGATTTCGGGTTATGTTCAGTTTTTACGTAGGTAATTTTTTATGCTATTTGTAGTGCTTTTTTTGTGTGTATAATAAGCTTTATATTTGCCTTTCACTGTTAGCGGCTTATAAAAACTCGATACTATTGGACATCATTGAAATGGATGCAATACAAATATGTATATTAGTGACTACCCTTAACCACAATATGCAGAAGTTTTGTACTTTTTCATTATTTATGACATTCTAAGGTACGAATGGGCCGGCTCGGACATAATAGAAAGCCGGTTGTCATACAAGGCTTGGGTTGTATTTACCCAGTGAGTGAGGGTAGCCAAGCCCCAAACCCCTTCTCTTCTCTTTCCCCCTTAGACCTTTTTATTTATTGCCCTGTGAAGACTGTTCATGTAAAGAAACAAAGTTACAATATAGTTCTTTACTTTACTGACTTTTCAACACATGGAGTTAAGTGTTTAACTTTTTGCATTCTTTCAGAAGTTCCAGTAGAGGAGTAAAAAATTCTGAAAAGAAATCTGACCGTAATAGAAAGGACAGCATAGCAAGTATTCAGTACGAACCAGAAAGAACAAAGAAGGATAGTAATGTCAGCATACAACATGAAATGTATTCATCTGGCTTAAAACACAGAGAGCGTGAAAGACGAGATAGTCATAGGAGCAACCGTTCGTCTACAATAGGCAATAGTAGAGATGATTTAGACCGATGGAGATCTTTGCGATCCTATAGTAGAGAGCAGAGTTCTGAAGGGTTAGTTAGTAATTAAGACGTAACATAAATATGATGTAATATGTACATATTTTCGAAAGGACTTTATTTAGTTGTGTAAAATTTTACCTTGCAGTAGAATCGTCTCACAATGTAACAGCCGAGATACGTCAGCGAATCGTGCGACCAGTCCTAGAGACAATGATGGTTTTAGAATACCATCAGCCGTATCTAAATCCGCAGCTTGGCTCACAACAAATCAGGTATGTTATTGTGTAATTTGAATATCTATATATGACAATAAAATCATATCATAATGCTATGATTTTATTACATATGATAAATCATATATAATAAAAAAATCAAATCATACATATGTCTAAAAAATCATATCATAATATACATAAAAATGTGTATACCTATTATGATAGGATTTCTTTTAAGATTTGTTCAGTCAAAAATGTATATGATGTGGATATATAAAATAGTATAACAATGAATATTATATTTATATTACCTTATTAATTATATATTTTTTTAACATCTTTCTTTAACGATGTTTTCATCTTTTTTTTTGAGTATTTAACAACATACATGTTACTACTTATTATTATAATTATGCTGACTACGGTGTAAGCGTCGGGTGCGCGCCACTTACAAACTAATACATAACTAATATATTGAGTAATACTTTAATACACCCAGTGTGTGGACTGAGCTCTTATAGAAAACAAACTTAAGAGAGGAAATAGCCATCCTATTCTACCATTTACTTTGGTGCAAATTGTGTCTTCTCTCGTCCGCCCTCAAGCGCAATTGCAAATATACAAATGATGATGACATTTAATGGACCGTCGAGTTTTTGATTCTTAGTGCCCTGGTATCCCTATATACAGCAGCGAGCGATTCAGCTGGTCTGGCTTCCTAGAGAATCCCCAGTTGAATTGAGCAGCCGCACTGTATCTAGAGTGCCCGAGTGCTGGGTTGCCAATGACGACCACTTCATATCAAGAAAAACAATATTTTCGGGATTTGAATTTGTAAAGATTGTTCAGAACTAAATCTTGTCGCCGTAACCACGAAACGCTCTTCCGTCACTGTCAAATGTGTGCCAGAACAACAGAGCTTATCGGAAGTTGTGTAACATTAACTGAAAACTTACTGGTCACCGTCAACTACGTGCCCCTACTTGTAAGTAAACTAACTATTAATTTTGGCCTACGAGAGGGACACATACACACTAAGACAGGGCCGTAATAAGAATCCAGTTATTTTACCCAAAAACTTTTATTTATTTTAAATTAAAAGTAAGTACTTAAAATAGTTGATGAAGGAAATTGTACTTCGGCAGATTTTCACAAATATTCAAATTATATTTAAATGACATTCTACATGCAAAAAAAAAACATTAAATACAATATGCCAACCTCATGGGTACGTTTGGTCGGTAGGGACGCATTTTTATAATTTAACTAGCAAACCCGGCGAACTCCGTTTCGCCACCAGATGGCTTCGTTTTATGTAACATTTCGTTTGGTGATTAAAAGATGAAGAAATTTTTTTTTTGTTTTATATTTGAAAAGGAAAAATTTATTTCATTTCACAACAGTAATGAATTCATTTCGATTACAAAAATCAAGTGTTATTTAGTTGAACTTCTCTAAGTAAATGAAAGTGAATCCAAAGTAAATACTGAATCGAAGCGTTATACGTGTCCGCAAATTATCCGTTTGCTTTCTTTGCCAAAGTGCTCTTTGGTAAACCACATTTTTTGTTTTTTGGTATGACGTTAACACAAACAAAGCGGATGGTTTCCCAACTCGTGAACACGCAACGTATACCTGCCCATGTGAAAAACAATGATTTTCTAAATTTATCCCTCAAACACTAAGTGATTGGCCTTGCGACTTGTTAATTGTCATTGCGAACTGGAAATTACAATCGTTTGAAGTCAAACGGAAGATCAGTCGGAATCATTGGTATTCGAGGAATACATACATTTTCACCTGCGTACTTTCCGTTAATAATGGTTGCCTCAATCAAATTCGTCATAAGTCTTTTTACCGAAAGTCGAGTACCGTTGCAAAGTCGCGGTGGATTCAAATTACGCAATATCATAATAAGTGTACCAACTTTGAGTTGCAAGTAATGTGGTGGAAATCCTGGTAACTCCAGAGAGTTCAAAAACTCCGTTGGATAATTTACTACATCATCGGGATTTGTTATGGAATCAACGGATTTGTATGTCACCAAATCGCCAGCAATTTTTGATTGAATGGTGAAATTCAGTGCGTGTACATCATTATTCTTTGCTGCAACAATTGCGCGTTGACTTAACCAAGCATAATTCTGATAATTCTCACTAATGTTTGGGAAAACATTTTCAATAAGAGCTAACTGAGAGTCTACAAATCGGCAAAAGTCGTTGGTAAGAGTAATTAATCCAGATGCCGCATCAACTGGGACTTTTCCATTTCCAACAGCTAACAATTGTTTGGAAAATTGATCATTTTGAAGTTGAACTCTCATATTAGTGGTTAGCGATAATGTTTTTACGTTATTCCATAAAGGTGATGCCTTCAGGCAAACATTCAATTCATCTGCAGGCGTTCTACGGGGAATTACTGGCAACGTCTGCCTGAAATCGCCTGCCAACAATATCATCAAGCCGCCAAAGATGTTGTTATTTCGCCGAAGATCCTTCAGTGTGAAGTTAAGTGCTTCAAGTGATTTCTTATGTGCCATTGTGCACTCATCCCAAACAATGAGCTTGCATTGCATCAACGATTTTCCCATTGCACTGGATCGGGAAATATTGCATGTTGGAGTATCAATTGTGTTTAAATTGAGTGGCAACTTAAGCGCAGAATGTGTAGTACGACCGCCATCTAGAAGAGTCGCCGCAATTCCAGGTGATGCTAACGCAAAAGCTATGGTCACATCTTGATCGAATAGTGGCCAAAATCAATGAAATGACAAATGTTTTCCCTGTTCCTCCAGGTGCGTCCAGGAAGAATACCAGTATTATTGTCCACCGCTTGCATTAATGTTTCGTATACTTGTTTTTGCTGTTCATTCAGCAACGACACATTATTTCGAACGAATTCCTGCAATGTATCAACATTGTATTGCAGCTCTCGATTTAATTCTTGGTTGAATGCATCGTGCATCGATCGATTTGGCGCAATCATTCCTACTTCAATCAGTAGCTTGTTTGCAATAGTCAAGCATTGATCCTCAATCAGAATCAATCCTTCATTGTAGATTGCATCGGTTATTTGGATGTCAGGATTATTCGTTTGAATGCGCAAGCGATGCAATATATCTTCACATATGTCGTCTTTGTATTTGTTCCATAACTGAATTGGTTGTGAAGGAAAACATGTGGTGATGATAATTGCGAACAGCGTTCGTATTTGGTACGCATTTGATGAAACAACTGAATCCGCAAGTGTTAAAATCCCAATGAGAATCGTTCTCCAGCAAACCCAATAGTTGACTGTCGAGGATGAACAGTATACATGCGACCTAGTGCATCAGTGGAAAACACCTGTGGCCAATCTGGAACTGGGGTTCCTTGTTTGCGACGTTGGAATTTCTTTGTTGATTGATTCCAAGTGTAATACTTGGGCATTTCAATGTACATCAGCGTCGCTGCGAATGGATCTGCTTCACACATTGCAAAGAAGCTAGTCAATGTTGTCGATGATGGTCTCTCAGCTCGTTGTGCCGCTTTAGCCTCAGTGAAGTAAACTCTTTGGCCATTTTCCAATTGCACTGCTAAATGTAAAACTGTGGGATATCTTTCATGAATTTGAAATGACAATAATCGCCACAGTGCTTCATTAGTACTGACGTATCTGCCCATTTGGAAGTTGCTGATTTCGTCATTCGCATTTTCCGACGCAATACCAAACACAGCCATTTCGCTGCCTTTTGTGACGTACTTGCACAAATATTTGATTGATTTGGCCGAATGACAATTCTCAACGTTTGCATGTGTTTCGAAAATTCGTGATAGCAGCGGGCAATATGGTACAATGAATTCATTTCCGATCTCAATCTCTTGATTTTGAACTTTAACTTTGATAGTTTGACCATTATCTTCTTTTGAACGCCGACGATAAACTGGATATCCATCGTTCCCTGTGACTGTTTCAACAACTAACGGTCGCGGATATCGTTTTGTGCACTTACGGTCCATGCACCATCTGTGTCGTCACAATGTCGTGTAGATGGGGATCAGTGACTGGATCAGGAATTTCAGCTGATATGATGTCATCCACTTCATTTGAATGTAATTTGTTCAGCAATCAAATTAGGATATGAGCATGCGGTAGTCCACGCTTCTGCCATTCCACCGAGTACATATAACAACGTGTGTCACCAAAAACTCGATACTTAGTAAGCACATCCATCATAACCTTGAGTTTTTGCTGAAATACTCTGGCGATTATGTCATGGCGATCTTGCGGTTTTTGGCCCGGTTCCAACTCACGTTCAATTTCCGTCCACTTCGGATTGCATGTGAACGTAATAAATAAATCCGGAGTTCCATAATTTCGCACGTACGTCATAGCGTCTTGAGCGTATTCGTGCATGTGGCGTGGGCTTCCGATATAAGAAGATGGAAGAATCGTCAGACGTCCAATATTCTGAACATCACCATCTGAATGAATAGCATCACGCAAGTGATATACACTTGCGTGATCGTAGCTTTGCCTGATTGAATCGGATGAACGCTAAACGTTCGGTCTCGACTTTGACATACATGTCGACAGCGAATTGCTGGAATAGCCGACGGCACTATAGAATGACTTTCTCCTCATGTGTACGAATCATCATACGATACGCATAGTAATTCATTGCGCTTAGATTTTTATTCGTTGATACGCCTAAAAATGCAAAATTAAACGAATTGTTAATGGAAACCAATAATAGCAATAATTAGTGTGGGAATATTGTACCTGTAATTGGATCGACCATCTTCAACGTGATGTCGTATCCGTCTTGCCCTTGCCAATAAATGATTGGATATTGTAACGCATCGTACAAACGATGTGTCTCGTTTACACGATGCATGATATTGCTTTTTCGCTGAACGACAATGGCATTTTGTGCGTTTCCGATGGCATTCGTTCCAATGCTGTTTTGAACATATTAACCACAGCATTATTAGCGTGAAAAAATGCTTGCACTGTTCAATAATTCGTCTCTTTAACTGTTGTGTTCCCTGTATATTGCACCGCACATTCAGCTGATCCACCATCGACGAAATGAAATATATTTGCAGAAATTGATGCGGTTCATCTGGTGTTGGCACCATTGAACCATGCAAATGATATATTTGTGTATCTGTAATTGCAAACAATCATTTGTTGAAGAATACGGTGTAACTTCTGATCGTGTGATGGTGTAGTGTGGTATATATGTAGTTGTTATGTGTTGCAATTCATTGTGTTGGTGTGAGTGATTGGTTATGTGTGTTGTATCTTTTACCTTGCAAGTCGGCATGAAGCCGCCTTCTCGAATGATATTAGCTCCAAAGGAAGTCATGCGAAAGCAGTTATTGTATTCAAGGATGTGTTGAAGAAAATGGCTGGAATCGGGATCACTTCCATCGAACAATGGTTTCAGTGGCTGTGGTGGTGTAAGTAATGGATCCAGTTTGACTTTTCCATTTGCGCAGCACAATCCAGCCGTTTCTCTTTTGAAATTTTACGCATTGCAATATCGGCATATAGTCGTCATTGGTCCAATATCTAAATTTTCATCATCACTGTAGTTCGCAGTGGGATCATATTGGAATGCCAAGCGATTGTATGATGCCAATGATCTTCATGTGCTCACGCGTTGTCTCAATCGGGCATTTTCTCTTATTATATTTTGTCTTTCTTCGCTTAAGTTCTGTGAATACACTTGTTGCTGGCTTGCATGTCTTGTGCGGCGGCCGATGTTCGCACGTCGTCCTCTAGGCATTTTGGACTATTGACAGAGTGGTGAATTTAACCTCAAATGCACGATCCACATAATTTACACAGTTCAACTTACCACCTTAAAGACAAATGCCTGCTGTTGAAATTGAATAAAAATTTGCACAATACACGTGATTGATTTGATGGTTTCCAATTGAAATGTTAGGAAACGAATAACTTATTTTTTGTACTTTTTTTTCACAATTTCACAGTGAACACAATACCGGTTTGTCACATGAAATTAACCGAGCAGAGAACAATGAGTAACTGTCAAACAATGTATCACGCACCGGCGCCATCTACTTAAAATATTGGTTTGTAGTACATGCTATGTATCAGAGATGGCGCTGTATGTGAAAAATGATTTTCCCGCTTTTCTGTTGAAATTTTTCCTGAATTTTCTTTTGCTATAAACGTCACGGAGCCCGAGACCTTTCCAATGAAAATCCAAAACCGTGGAAATCGGTTCGTGCGTTCTGGAGTTATAGCGTCAGGAAGGAAAACCCGACTTATTTTTATATAGTAGATTTTAAAATTAAGTTGTCATATTAAATTAAACTTTAATCTTAAACTGAATGAATAATATCGTTGGCCCACGACTCTAAAGAAAAAGCCGATCTTCTGGGCAAACTCTTTGCGTCCAACTCGACCCTGGACGACGGGGGAAACGCACCGCCGACCATACCGCAGTGCGAGACCCGCATGCCGGAAGTCCGGTTTACACAAAGGGCAGTGCGTAAAGCGCTTCTTTCCCCTCGACGTTCATAAGTCGAGTGGGCCCGATAGAATCTCTCCTATCGTGCTGAAGACGTGTGCTCCAGAGTTAGCACCGGTTTTAACGCGCCTTAATCGGCTTTCCTACTCTCTTGGCGTAGTCCCGAACTCATGGAAGACAGCTCTAGTGCACCCAATCCCTAAAAAAGGAGATCGCTCGGATCCGTCCAACTACAGACCCATAGCCATCACCTCCTTGTTCTCCAAGATAATGGAATCCATTGTTAACTGCCAGCTTCTCCGGTACTTAGAAGACCACCAGCTCCTCAATGATCGACAATACGGCTTCCGTCAGGGTCGTTCAGCTGGTGATCTTCTCGTATACTTGACTCACCGGTGGGCACAGGCGATCGAGACCAAGGGGGAAGCGTTGGCCGTTAGTTTGGACCGAAGGCCTTCGATCGGGTCTGGCACAAAGCGCTCCTTGCGAAGCTTCCTTCCTATGGGCTTCCTGAGAAACTGTGCAATTGGCTCACCAGTTTTCTTACAGACAGAAGCATCAAGGTCGTTGTTGACGGTGCATGCTCCGACTCCAAGTCTGTTAATTCTGGTGTCCCACAAGGCTGTGTGCTATCACCCACGCTGTTTCTTCTGCATATCAACAACATGCTGCAGATTAGCAGCATCCATTGCTATGCAGACGATAGCACGAGTGATGCCCTTTACACCGGCCGCGCTAACATTTCTCGGGTAAACGTCATCGAAAGCCGATCCAAACTTGTGTCTGAAATCGAAACTTCTTTATCAAAAGTTTCAGATTGGGGTCGACTTAACCTAGTCCAGTTTAACCCCACGAAGACACAGGGTTACGCGTTCACCGCTAAAAAGATGCCATTGGTCGTATCACCTCAATTTGAGAGCACTTCCCTAACTGCATCAGCCAGTATCGGAATCCTTGGCGCCGATATATCAAGCGAAGTCCAGTTTCGCGGTCACTTAGAGAGTAAGGCCATATTAGCCTCGAAGAAGCTTGGTGTGCTAAACAGATCGAGACAGTATTTTACTCCGGCCCACCGCCTGCAACTTTATAAGGCGCAGGTTCGGCCGCTCATGGAATACTGTTCTCATCTCTATGCAGGTGCACCCCAGTACCAACTTCTGCCTCTTGACCGCATTCCGGCAAAAAAAATAGATTTTGTTGTAACAATATTTATGGCAAGACTAGGTATGAGTTAAAGCCGTATGTTATATTGTTTGGTGTTGCTTTTCAAAATAGATACCTTTATTTCTAAATAGATACTTTTATATTTTCAAAATAGATACTTTTATTTCAGAAGAAAAACAACGGGTCGTGGGCAAACGGTCGTACTTCAAGTGTGGAGCGTGGTCGTCAGTCCCCTGCAGCCAATCAACCGGGAATTGCTGGTAGTGCGAACAGTGCGACGCCGAGTATCGAAGGAGGCGGTCGACGTTCGCGGAAGCGTTCAGGTCGTCGTCGAGGCTCGCGTCATGCTGAAACACATCATGCACCCGCCCCTGCACCTGTGCCTAATACTAATGTTTCAGCTTCTACCCTCAACTGGCGAGAGGAGATACTAGAGTCAAAAAAGAATAATCATGATAAGTAAGTTACTTAATATATAGCTTTAGTGTTAGTATTAATATTAGGTACATACAGATCTACGTACATAAACACACGCATTTCTCCCTTAGGTGTAGGGAGAGATAACCTTTCACTTTAGACACTATTTTTGACTTCTGAAGCTTTCTTTACAGTTATTAAACTTTAGTATGTAGTATTAAGTTTATAATCAGTAAACGACTTTTCTTAGCAAAAATTTGAAAATTTTGTTGTACTGCTGAGTACGCACCTAAGTTAATGCTTTGTATTTTTTATTTTTTAAATACATAAAATTTTTTAGACATTCAGAGAGCACTAATACGCACAGCAAGCCGCCACCAGAACATTCTACTTCACAGCCTGGTCTGATTATGTTGCCACAGAGTTCAATATCTCATATGCAAAAAGATTCAGTGTAAGTTCTATTATTATTTTCTTATTATTATGACCTTTTTATAACCTTTCAGTAAGTTAGTATTTCTTGCTTTTAGGCGAGGTGTAAGTGAAAATCAGAAAACTCTTTATGATCATCAAAATCCATCTAAACCTATTATTGTTCAAACTAGTCCAACGAAAAAAGATATCAGGATGGAAAAAGGTAAGCATAGTTAAAAAACGATAAGTCCTATACATAATAAAACGAATAATAATCCAATATTTTAAATATATCATTTGTTATGAATTATATCTTTTAAATATTGGATTACCTCAAATTTAAGAAATTAATAAAAATATTCTGTGTTATGTTCTGCAAGTATTTTGTTCTATACATATATTTAAAAATTGTCTTACATTGATGAAGACTTGAAATAATAATAATTAGTAATATATTAAACGTTATATTTTAAGCCCTTGTTTAGCGGTATCTTTCCACCTGTATGGAAAGATGCACAAATGATTCCTCTACTTTTTCCGATTTCCTTTCAAAGATCTTACCTTTCGTTTCCAAGGTCCTTTAACGTCTGATCCGTTCACAACTAAGCGTCTTTCTTTTTATGAATTCAATACTAAACCCCTTCCAATCTGTTTTCGATCTGGTCACAGCACGACTTGATCACTGGTTCACATTACGGACGATATCAGGCTAAGTATGGGTAGTGGAAATATTACACTACTTACCTTACTCGATTTTAGCAACGTATTCAATACTGGTGATGTTCACCTTCTACGTGGTATACTGCAATCTCTTAACATATCTGCAAAGTCAATTGATTAGTTTCATAGTTGCTTCCTGCCTGCTTGCTGACAGTGTAAAGGCATTGAAAACACTGTATCTTCAAGGTGCAGTGTTTCGTTCGGCGTACTGCAGGGTCGCGTATTACCTCCCTTACTTTCACTGCTTTATAAACTCCATCTCTAAACAATAACGTTCGTACTACCATCTTTATGCAGATGATTTATAGATATAAACGCAAGCAAAAGCTAAGCGAGCATGTTATCGCAAGCAGTTAAACCAATCAATGCAGACCTTACATTTGTGATTGAAGTTTTAGTTATTGACTTATAGTTAATCCCCTAAAAACGCATTATACCAAAATGTCACACCTGCCCTAAATTCAACAACTTTCTACCGACTGCCACTTAATCTGCACTCGTGCAAAGCACTTCCTTGTACGATTCTCGACTATGCTGATATCAGCTATCTGAATCTCATTGAAGCACAATTTGATAGACTTGAGCGACTTCAAATTTTTTTGCATAAGATTCATATTTGGGCTACGTAAATATGATCACGTTTCTGAATCACTTCAAAAGCTCAAGTGGCCGTCAGTTCGTTTTCGCCGGATTACTCATATTCTCTTTTTACTTTACAACATCTTATGTAACCATAGAGCTACTTTTTATCTCAAAAAACGGTTCAGGTTCGTTCATGACACACATGAAAAATGTCTAAGGTCATCTGAAGATCTGACACTGGATATGCCGCAGCATTCCACAAAATTTTATGACCTATCTTTTACTGTCGAAGGGAAGTGCGTTTATTAAGATATGCTGTAGGTGTGTGTATGTATTTCTTAGTGTGTGTGTGTATGTATGATACACATAACTATTAACTTACGATTTCAAACGTGTTCTTCTATGAAATTATGTCACAGAAAAGTTTTTGAAAGTTACATAAAATAATAAAGCTTATTTTTTAAAAGGGCTTGATGAAAAAATATTTTTTGAATAGTTAATATATTTTTTATAATAAATAAGAATTATTGTTGCGGGGCCGGGAAGTCGACATATACCCGGCCAGTGCCCGCCGAGACGTGCTTGAGGTCGGTCGCATTTCGCTTGTTCGCCAGAGCTACCCCGCTTATTACCTATTACCTACGATTTGTTTTCTTTTTTTTTATGCATATTTGAAATAGGTTTTTAGTAGTTACACTGTAAATCGTATTAAAGTGTTATATAATTTGTGTTTAATTATTTAATAAAATCTAAAATGGGTAATAAAAATAAAATAAAAAATCAAGAAAATAAATTAAAACGTGATATAAAAGCTTAGGCACAAATGGGCTGGCTCGACCGATGCGATACCACGCTTGCGTGGGTTGTATTTCCCTGAAATTAGTGAGATTATGGGGCCAAATTCTACCCCTCCTCTTCCCCTCCCCTCATCCCCCAACCCTCATCACCCACACGCACTTGCTGCTATTGAGTTGCAGGCGTCCATGAACGAAGGTTGTCACTTACCATCAAGTGACACATCTTTTCCTGTCTCGCTATATTCTATATACCTATTTCTAATTATATTTTCTATTTTAATGAGCGTGGTTAGATGAATTATGTGTGCAATTACAACAATTAGATTTATGAAACAAGCTTTTCGCGGTATCACCTGTATTCCCGTAGCAACTTAGCAACTTACCCTACTGTTCCGTTCCCGTAGATTAGCCCCGTGGATTAGCCCCTACTTCTATTAAACCTACATGGCATCGCGCTTGACTTAATTACTTTTTGCGTTCGGGCATAGCGCCACAGTGTATTATGATGAAATCCAATAAAAAATAATTGTTCAAATCGGATTACAATGTAAAAAGTTACGTAGACCTGAGTGAAAACGAATATATAACTTTTTAGGTGCACTTTAATTTTGATAATTCTTGTTTCTTGGACAAGACATGCTTCCAAGTTGGACCCATTTAAATTTAAATGTTTATTCACCCATTGACTTTCATCTATGAACCGATTCTTTTGAACGTTCTTTCGAACGTCGTTGAAACCTAGTATACATATGTAGTTTAATTTGGCGATGTATATGGAAGCCAGTCGAGGGAACTCCTCAAAGGCTTACCATGTAATCTCATACGTACCATTAAGCTATTAAACTAAGCTAAGCTCAACTTTTGATCCACTACATTCCTCACCTTGTCCATGTAACACAGCACATCCATCTCAACATTCGTATTTCAGTTACATGCAGGTGTCCCTCGTTCGTTCTCTTTGTAGGTCAACTTCTTTTTTAGTTATAATAGAGCCTAATTTAGACCTCCAGCAATTGAAAACTGCATTTAATTCAATACATTAGGTTTTGCGTGATGCGTGTAAAAACATACATGACATATAGGCCGACAAAAATTCTAAAAACTGTTTTTTTTTGTTTTCTGTTACTGTAATAAGGATTAGTTTTTCTACAATATCCATGATGCACAAACGTTTACCTGTTACAATTTTATATATGTATAGATTTATATATCTCGAATAGATGTGTATTTTGGTTGATATTGTTATAATCGCTGGAATCGCTACAGGTACTAAGGAAGGATCGAGTCGAGGCGGGGGGGCTGGCGGTGGCTACGAAGCGACGGACGCAGCCCGTGCGGCGCGCCACCGCGCTCTGCTGCAGGAGGTGGACCGCGCCGACGCCATCCTGCAGGCGCACGTGCTTCGTGGACCGCTTGGACTTGCCCAGCACTGGCCGGACGTCGCTGAGACTAGGTGAACATTCATTTGTATTCATATATTTTATAATACTAGAGATCGCCTTTTTGTCAATATTCGAGCGTAATTAGTTAAGTGTCATTATATAGGCTTGTTTTATATACATTGTTTTGTTACTGATCTTGTAAAGACGCTAAAGTATTTGTGTTTAATTCATAAAAGTATGTATTGCTTAAATTAAAATTTCAGAAATTAATTTATTAAGTTTTGAATACTATAACTTGAACTGTCATGGTGTAGAATTCCGTACGATTCCGAATATATATTAATGTTTAGTAAAAATTAAATAGAAAACATTATCTTAATATTTTTTTCTATCTTTGTCACTTATACTCGTATATATAGCTATATAACAAAACAAAAATAAAAAACCGGTTAACAAACACAGCAGTAAACTTAACTGGTTTGTTTTGCTTATTTATTTATATATTAGCACAATGATCTATACAGATAATTAAATCAAAGTGGTTTACACTTCTAAAGACATATTCGAAGACAACATCGTTCTACTTCAGGTCCAGATATGTTAGATATGTAGCGAGGTTTTATTGTATTTATAGCATTTTAGTAATATATCA
The DNA here is from genome assembly GCA_947561695.1 of Tyria jacobaeae. NCBI lineage: Eukaryota > Metazoa > Arthropoda > Insecta > Lepidoptera > Erebidae > Tyria > Tyria jacobaeae. The sequence goes on from OX387217.1 coordinate 11,261,784, forward strand.
TGTTTAAAATCATTTGTAATTATATTTTTTTCTTTACAGAACTTTTTTACAAAATGCACTCAAAAGACTATTAATGTCGGATCTTAAGTACTGTCAGGCGGACAACATCGAGCATATTTTTTGGAAAATTTTGTATTATAACTTTATAGAGCTTTTAAGAAAGAGTTTTACTCAAATATCACCCGAAGATAAACCCAAAATCGTAGCGTTGATTAATATTATTATAGAAGAGGGTAATTTGTTTTTTGAGAATCTGGTTCAAATTTTGGAGAAAACGTACAAGTTTAATGTTGATGATTATATAAATGACAATCATGTGTTGCCACCTAAAGGCCTTGGTTATGTGGGCTTGGCCTTAATATCAGTACAAAAGATATATGTATTTCTGGGTGATTTAGCGAGATATAAGGAACAAGTGAATGAGACAAATAATTATGCTAAGAGTAAATTATGGTACACTAAAGCTCAACAGATCAATCCTAAGAATGGCAGACCATACAACCAACTGGCAATATTAGCTATATATGCAGTGAGTATCTCATCAATATTTGTTATAGTGTGAGTTTCAAAATATTTTATAGATAGTCATCACAATCGTTTTATTATTTTCAGAGAAGAAAATTAGACGCAGTGTATTACTATATGAGAAGCTTGATGTCATCAAATCCTTTTCATTCAGCCCGAGAAAGCTTACTATCATTGTTTGACGAGAATAGAAAGAAGGTAAACTGCATTCCATACCACATACCTATCAGATGTAATGTTTGACTAAATGATTCATTATATTTGTATGATTACAGTACGAAGCGGCTGAGCGTAAACGTAGAGCTGCATTGGAAGTGTCGAAAAGTTCTGAGAGTGGTCCTACTAGTGTAGGAGTGACTAATGCGGAAAGTGCTGCGGGCTTGAGGAGAGAGGTGTGGGTGAGGCCCAGTGGCCATCGTACTACCACGCTACGACCCGCCGCTAGAGACGAACATCTAGCGTCTATGACATCCGTAGAGGTAATCAATCTTCAACTGTCCATTTATTTTGCACTAAATATTTGCATTTCATTATACATTTCTTCGGATTCATTAAGTTCCCGCTGTCTTAGAATTATTTACGCATCCTGTACCTGTACTATCCAGTGCCGGTATACATTATTCCAATATGCAACAGCCTAATGTTATCATAATCCTTAACGCAACTGTGTTAAAAGAAACCCCACGGGCCGTCACCCCACCGGGGCTTACCGTGGGCCGGTGTGCCATCTTGCGCCTGATATAGGAGGAGACCGGGAACAACTTTAGTAGGACACTGTGGAACACCGCACGACATGAGCCGATGTCTCAGATTCCCTCTCGGTCTTCGTACATGACAGTACGTTCCTTTAAGTAGTCTGCCTCTAGCCGCCTCAGGTATTGTGGCACCCCATGGTAGTGGAGGGCCTCTCTGATACAGCTGAATGGCAGACTACCAAATGCATTGACGATATATGTATAACGATACGGCCATAAGCACGTCGCCACAACTCACTGCCTCTTTGGTCACAACCCTCAGGCAAGATATGAGATAACCTTGCCTTAAACGTAACAGTGTTCGTAATGTTTGTTTGTTACAGTTAAACAAAAACTTCATCACTAGTTATCTTCATGTACACGGCAAACTCATCACTAAAATTGGGTAAGTTAACTTTTAACAAATACAATTTGATGTAATATTGATAAGAGGAAAGCCTTAATTTCTATTTAATATTTTTTTTATTTATTATGTTAAAAAATAGCCTGTAGCCTGTGTAAATTAGGCATTTTGTATCTGGCTATGACCAGAAAATGTTGTTGACTCGACAGCTTTTTAATCTATCTGCTTATGTTCCCTTTATGTGATTTGGCTCGACCTACATACTTACATATATAAGACTAGCAGGCTTTCTTCAATAATGGTTCAAAGGAGTATTTCTAGTCAAAGAAAGTTTAGCATCAGAACCTTGTATATTGTACTTAACTAATGTTACATAAAAACAATATTGTATTTTATTTGGTGGATAATAGAAATGTATTACGAGAAAGGGTGAAAGTTCTACTTACTGAAAGTTTTACGAACTAGAAAGTAAGTAAAAATACCCCCGAGGAAGATCGAGATATAGAGATCTTAGGGAAGTGATACGATACGACCTTCAAACCTTCAAGAAGAGAGCGTACCTCTACCTAAAAGGCCGGCAACGCTTGTGATTCTTGAGTTGCGGGTGTCCATGGGCGGCGGTAGTCACTTACCATCAGGTGACCCGTCTGCTCGTTTGCCTCCTATCGCATAAAAAAAAGGGAAAGTAATTGGTTTTAACAAAATAAATCATAATAAATAAATCTAACAGTGGTAGACCCATGCTTAGGCACGAATGGGCCGGCTCGACCAGTGCGATACCACGGCCTCACAGAAAACAGGTTGTGAAGCATGCGTTGCATTTCCCCAAAATTTGTGAGGTTTCCAGAGGCCCAACTCTCCCTCTCCTTTTTCCTCACCCTTGTCCCCCTTCTACTTGTTCCATATTCTCTTCCCCCATGGACGGCGGTTGTCACTTACCATCAGATGACCCGTTTGTTCGTTTGTCCTCCTAGAGCAAGTTTGTAATAATTTTGTTTGTCAGAATGGAGACCTTCTACGAGAGCGCAAGTATGATGCTACGTCAGTTCCGGGCGTTACTACATCGCCAACCTCTTCCCACACCAGCTGTTCGTCTTCTACAACTCACCGCTCTCAACATGTTCGCCGTAGAAACTACTGCTGCCTCTACCAAAGGTAATATAAATAATATAAATTTATAGTAATACTGGGCGCGCTGTCTGCCCTTTATTGGAAGAGTAAGAGATGGTAAAACTAATTGTTGAATAAACAAACAAATTTCCACTCTTCCCTGTTGCTTAATTTATTTTCTTGGAGACAACACAGTTCATTAGATTTGTTTTCCGATGGTGGAGGGAGTGGGAATTAACTGTATAGCAGACTGCGTGCCAGTCATGCCATGCCTCTTGTAGACATCCTCAGAGGGCAACGTTGAGCTTTAGTGTACCTCAAACACGTGTCGTATCAATATAACAAAAAACCACAGCAGAAGATTGCAAATTAGGCTTTCGGAGGAGTCTACTACGCCCGGTGGGAATATCTCACTGCTGAGGGTGTTCGGTCAGCATTCCCCCTCTGTCTATGGTAATTCGTTGAGGTTTATTCTCGACTGTTGTTATCGATAGGGTCTGCAAACTGAGGGTGAGTGATGGGTTATTCCTCCTCAATTACTATGTAACAATGGATTTCTGCCACGTAACGTCTAATTCAATTAATTATAATGTTGAAATTAAATGTCTCAAAAGTCTCAAATGCCGTGACCATTTGAGATTTGTGAGTGTCCTTAGATAAGGTAAGGTTAAGATAAGGTCAAAGGTTGCAAAAGTCAGTATTTTTATAATACTCATAGATATTGTTAAATTGAACCAATATAACGAGGAATATCTTTAGTAAACAGTTTTATTTCCTTCTTTGCCTTATAATAATTATTACTACAATTCACTATGCTAGCACACAATACGCGATGTAAATAGAACAGGAAATACTCCAGAGACATAGGGCTGGTATACAAATATAATCGTCAGCAACGTATAACGTGATTTGTGAACTAAGTAATATCGGTTTATTTAAACTTAAAGTAAAAAAATAGTTTCAGTTTTTTTCGTTGAATACTTATTGTTAGGTATAAATTCTGCATAGAAACACCTAGACTAATCAAAATACAGATATTCATTAATATAAATATATGTACTAAGCGCTTCGACCCTCGTCATTGCAGTCATGCCACATACATATATGGGTTATCAAATATCTTCGACTATTGATTTCCAAGTTGCTTGTAGAATGTTTCCAGGCACTTGAGAACTCTGCGATAGTTTATTTTATAATAATTGACGATAAGAGCTATAGTTTTTTTATTTTATTTAATAAATGAATAAAAGTCGGCGCAGTCGATTATTAGGTGTGATGAATATTTTGTAAATAAATACAAAAGCATCACGTATTCAAAAAATAAGGAAAATAAAATTTAAATGCTGCACTTAAATCAATTATAGGTATATAAACATATGTATTCATAGATAATATTATGATTAGCGACGGTTATAATTAGCATTGTTTACCGAATAATCAAATAGTAATTCACCAAGCTTTGAAAACTTTTACTTTTTATTGCTAGACACCTTAACCTTATTATCATGTTAAATAAAGAATATTATTGCTGATTGTACCTATAAATCTTATTGTAGGTTTTTGGTTGTTATATGCAATTCTTACGTGTAAAAAAATTAAACTGGTTTTGGTGAGTTAAACATCAAAACGCGTTTGTTCACTTAGAAATAAATAGATAGATAAGCCCACGCCTTTTTCTCTTCGGGGTAGACATAGACGACAGCCCGAATCTTGTTTGCTTTTGGGAGTCGAGTACTCCTGATCTGCCATGTCTTTAAAACATCACAAATCTGATCTGCAGAACATATTTTTGCGTGGTCGACCCCTACTTCACGTTCGACTTATACCTTGAATGTCGTATTCGATTGGCTTACATTTTCATTTATTGAATATTATTTCTACAATTTGTACATAGGCTTACCTAAACACTTCAATGGTACGACCTTCAGAAATGAAGAACACATTATTCAGGAAGATTATTTATATAAAATAAAAAACTTTATAAGAAAGAATGTACGAGAAGAAATAATAAGAAAAGTAGAATTCCAAGTTCTATATAGCGAAACGACTTAGGTTTGAGTTGCACTTTTTATACGACCAAGAATATCCTGATAAAATACTCAGAATGATCGTAAATCAAATAAAAAGAATGCTGACGAGTTTAGTCATTTCTAAAAACATATTTCTGCGGTCGTTGACTGTGATGGCTTTGGAGAGATAAAGCAAATAAAAGCTTCAGGACAGCGCCGCCACTTCAAATCAAATAAAGTATTTAGTTATTCCGCCCGTAGCCGATCTCACGTTCTCTACTGACAACATAACTTCACCCTAATCGCACATGATACGACTAGTATTCTTCATGATAAAATGATATAGTATAACTATTATAATATTTTATCATTTAACATGTTTATTATGTGTACATGTTTATATTGCATTTAGCACATAATTACTTTTTATAGAGAGATATAATTACTTGTTTGCGAGAGTCGCTATTTGTTTATGTTTGCAATAAATGAGTTTTTTTTAAGATTGAAATTTTAGTTCCGTTGTATACACTACTTACTATACAGCCGACAAATACTTGATGTAGTTTGGACATAAAATAAAGACATATATTCTTAGGAACGCTGTTCCTGGTGGGTCCACGTTTCTTAAAATCTTAATATGAATTCTCCTGTCAATTTCAACGATTTTTTTTCATGTAAAAAATGAAAATACATTTTTATATAGATATGTTATACATTACAGTTAAGAACCATTTTCTCCTACGTCTACCAAACTATTTTCATTATTTTTGTTTTGTTGTTATTTAGTGACCTCAATAAATAAAAATTAAATTAGATAGTGTTTTCTACCTTAATTATTTGAAAACATCAAAATTTTAAGTCGTTCAAAATATATAACTTTTATCAGTCATGTATGGAAAGTCCATTCGACACACCATACACCACTACAGTTCGAATTATACTGCTCAAAATACTGATAACCTGAAACTAATCAATATATTTTTAGATCATTTTAAATTATAGTTGGCAAAAAGTGGGCGCTGGAGAGGCTTCTGCCTACACCTTTGGAGATTAAGGCGTGAGTGTATGTATATATGAAACGAGAAAATTTTAAGTCAAATAAAAATTCTATATGATGTGACAGTTCAAGTTAAACTGGTGTCCTAAATGAAACAAAACATTCGACATTTCATGAATTGATACAAGTGTGTGTAAGTAAGTATGACCACGTGTCTGCGTTTCGAGTTATATTCGCCAACGCCGAAAGGAGGACGAAAAAATATATTTAAAGTTCCTGACCTTACAATATATCGTAAATATTATAGGAGGGAAAAAAATACTGTTTACAAACAGAAACAGGCTTAAAATTAGGATATCACTTTTAAATTACTGTGCTATAAATAAAATATATGTACATCTATTATAAATAAATAAATATATTTTACGCTATCATATTCAACAACTTCTGTCTCTTCATAGGTGAGTTTACTTAAACATTCATAGGTTTTTATTTTCGTCTCTGGTATTGTATTTAGACGTATGTCAAGACATTTTGAGCGACATCTACGAGCACTAACAGAGATGTTCGTTCGTACTTCTCCTTCTAAACTCTCCATCAACATCACTCCTCCACAATCTTATTTAGCTCATCACCTTCGGTTGTTATCGTCAAATCACGATAGAAATCTTCGTTGCACTAACAATAATCTTCCTCCTATATATATATATATATATCCTCATATATATATATGAGGGTACGAGTATATTTTTTACTATACTCGTATGAGCATATTATACTCATTACTCGGATACATCATCTACTAATTATATATATATATATATATATATATATATATATTGAATATGTATTTGCACCTACTATTATTTATTTCACAGGCATTAAATCCACATCTGTACATTATGTTCATGAAGTCTTAAATTTATAAATGTTCCACTGTACCACATCCGTAGTAATACCAATAGTTTCATTCATGTCAGCCCTCTTCTCTAACTTTCTTAGCTAACAAAAACTTCTATACTCTTCCTCTCTCTCTATCTAAAAAAATCTAGTAGGTCTAGTACATAAATATAATTAGAACAGATATCCACCAAAACCTAAGCATGGACTGTATAAGTGTCGCGATAGTTTTACTATAATTTTATATAACGTTCGCATTGGTGCAGGTACAACTTGATATGCGCAGACAAGATAACGAGTTTCGATAAGACAACGTTGTAGAAGAAGTAATCATTAGGGTTATAGTTATTGGTAACGATATTCGTAAACAGTCATTAATTTGCCCATTTCAAAAATTTATTGGCAGTCGTCGCAATGTATTTCCTTGTCCCATTCTTCTCTATCTAGCCATAGCCTCTTTTACATTTTTGTAAACAGTATTCTCAGTATATTTTAGGAGCACTTGTTTGACTTGAAATAAAATGAATTTCTTATTATTGTATTTCCTGTTTCTAAGTATTTCATTAGTACCGTTACTACGAGGCATGCCTTTTAATTTCTGTCGTTTCCATATTTCCCGGCAGTTTTGAATTTGGAACTGTTCTATATTCGAATTTGTTTAAATTTTGAATCTCAAAGCAGTTGAAAGTATTAGGATTAATGCTATTGTTTAGTCACAGCGTCGATTGCAATCTGTCAGGTTACGTACGAAAATGAATCTTACTAAGGAAAATGATCGTGCAATAATTTTCTACAACTTTAGAAGAGGCCCGAAACGGCTTCAGTGTTTTGAAGAGCTAACATCTGTGTTCAGTGATGAAGCCCCGTATCGAGAGATAGAGGCTCTATTTGGCATCTCAGGGACAACCATTCAGAAAGAAGTTTGCCGTTAGTTACCGCATCTGCTTTCCGACGATCAGAAGGCGGCCCGCGTCAGATGGTGTAAGAAAACTCTGCAAAGGTTTAACAGAGGAGAGTCAAATCACGTCTACGACATTATCAGTGGTGACGAATCTTGGATCTATGCTTACGATCCTGATTCCAAACAACAATCTACAATCTGGGTCTTTCAAGGCGAGCCAAAGCCGACTAAAGTTGTTCGAAGCACTTCAAAGAAGATGGTGGCCACGTTTGTTGGAAAAACCGGCCATGTTGCGATTATTGCACTTGAAGATCGTAGAACGGTTAACGCAGAGTGGTATACCACAAGTCATCGCCGAACTTCGCAATCTAACTCAAAGCGACGCATCATCCTGAACCACGACAACGCAAGCTCACACAGCGCTAGTCAAACGATTGAGCATTTGAAGCAAGAAAAAGTAGAAATTCTTGACCATCCTCCATACAGTCCTGACCTAAGCCCTAACGATTTCTTTACATTTCCTAAAATTAAGAAAAGTCTTTGTGGTCAAAGGTTCCAGTCCGGTGACGACCAGCAGCAGTCGACGCTTTCAAGTCAGCCATTTTGAACACCCCCACTTTAGAGTGGAATAAATGTTATAATAACTGGTTTGAGCGAATTTGAAAAATGATAAACAGTACTATAAGGTTCTAGTTGTGTTTTTTTCTTCAAACGACAAGACTTAAAAGGCATGCCTCGTATATATGTATGAGTTAAGCAAATAATGTTTTTAATCATCTAAGAAACTGAAGTCATTAATTCCTTATATACCTTTTATTCCTCCAGATCAGTAATTGTAGATCTTTTAATGCCTACATTGTATCTTTCATTTTGACATTCAATTTAAATAACACTCGAGGTTCTCGTTCGTTCGTGCTCTGAAGAGACGATCTTCACTCTCTCTTCACGACGAGCGTCTTATTATAGTTTATATAATTCCTCAATAAATTCCCATCGAATGAAAAGATTCAGGAGATTAAATATACACATGTACATATAAACCCTCGGCGTCTATCAGGTCCTATTCCAGGAAATATTAAAACTATAATTCCGCGGATTTTATAATGTTTCTATATTCTTCTTAGTCTTCAGTGGTAGAGCCATGCTTAGGCACGAATCGACCGGTGCAATACTACGGCCTCACAGAAAACCGGTTGTGAAGTAACGCTTGCTTTGCATTTTCTCGAAATGAGTGAGGTTTCCGGAGGCCCAACTCCCCCTCTCTCTTCACCCTCCCCCCTCGTCTCTCCTCTCTTTTTCCCCATCTCCGTATCCCCCTGTCTCTTATTACAATCTAAAATAGAAAGTATAGATTCATGGTAACTAAAATTGAAAATAAATAATTTTGATTCGCTCTTCTTCGATATCGCATCAATTATACTTATATATCTTTTTGTGCTAATATTGCGTTGATTGGACATATGCGTCTCGTAACGGTGTAGCGAGTCCATAGATTTTATCTCATATAAAAATATGCGTACCGCGCTAAAAGAAGTTTTCACTTCAAAAAATATTGTCTTGTTTTATTTCTTTTTATTGTCAATAATACATTATAATTTTGAAGCGACATACTGCCGAAACTATAATATTGTCAACTTGCAATACATACATAAGCTCATGCCCGTATATCCAAGTAAGGGGTAGAGAGTTGAGGGGTGTATTTCACACCCCCTCACTTTAAGAATTAAAAGTTGGATTAGGCATGAATTAGGAACAGTAAGCAATGCTGAAGGTGGTTGGGGTCACATATTTGTAAGTACCAATCGCCCTGCACAGACAAGAACGACTGACCCATATTTTTGCTGGTTGATATAATCTTTCCTTTGCGTCGTGTCCCGTTTAAACGGATAGTTTGCCATCTCTTTAAAATTAAATCGTGGCAATGATGATGAGAAATTATTATCATGATTGAAATTTGCAAGAGTATCAGTAGTTTTGTACACTAGAATTACCTGCATAAGTTTCACTGGTGCCCTTATGGATGCTAATCCTTGCAGGAAACATATAACTAGATTGTGTTTGTTTAAAATCTAAATATAGAAAGGGCTCTGTATTTAATTAATAGTTTGAATAATAAAATAGTATTGAAATACTAATAGGACACACGTTTTAGATTTGCGAAATGAATATAACGTAAGCTGTAAACGTGGCTATTTCCTGCGCCTCTTCTCCCGGGCGCAGTAAAGGTTTGTAATTACAAATTACAAGTTATTGGAGGTTGATGCACTGCACTCCGTCGTCGTCGCCTCACCGCCTGCGCCCGCGCACCGCACAAATGCACATATTTGATGGCGACAGGTTCAACAAACTGACTCGATGTGGGTACGGTGACGACCACTCTTTTACGCCATACTCGTAATGGTGTTTTGAATTATTATAGAAAAATTACGGTATGTGAGACCTTTAATTATAATGTTTGAGAGCACATGCCGCTTGACAGCATTTGTGACTGCCGAAGGTTCGGAAATGTATTGAAGATAACGTTACCTATTTTTTATAAAGCAGATAAAGATTTGAGAGTGCCTCATCACCTGTTTTTTCTGTGTTATTATTGCTTAAAAATCTAACAAAACAATATCAGGAAAGTATTATAGGTGGCAATAGGTTTACCATTGAGAGCAGTTGTTTGGCGGAAAAATTTGCGAACATTATATGCAATTCTCTAGTATTTGAAGAGATTTAGAAGCTTAGGATTTCGTGGGTACAGGAACAGCGATAATGCTATGTTTAATAATTTTAAGTAGATCGAAAAATATCGATATTCACGCCAACCAGTATTAAAAATAACAATTAATAGAGGGATAATAATCACATGAATTTTAGATTATTATTTTAATTATGATGATATGATGCCGATTGAATTTAATCGTCTTCAAAAACATGTGTAATTGCAGTCTCCTTTATTGGTCTAGTAAATTATTACGTAGAAATTTTGAATAGGATACTAATAACTCCTTAGACAATATAATTAATGCCTTTCCAAGTTATACATATTTCTGGCGTTACTGTTTACTTAAGTGTCTGTTGAGCTGTAAAGTTGGTGTTTTGCGTTTGCAGGTGCAATCCCTGCTGTGTATTTTTAGACAGCTATTTATATCAGACCGGCTCCGAGCGACCTATGAGCTGACAGAAGATGACAGTGTTTTTATAACTATTTATGAAAGATTGGCTTTATTCCAATATGTCATATGTATAAATGTATGGTGAAGACCAAAGGCATAAATAAAACAGTAGTCCTCATCCTTTCAATTTATCACTAATTTAAACAAAGAGTTTTCATTAGTGATAAATTTAGTATCATTATATTATTGTTATTTTTAAAAAGACAAATCCCGCATTAGGAATAATTCCTGTGTCGCGGGTGGTTTTACAAACAGTCAATCAACAGACACAAATATTGAAAAATCAAATCAAATCGGGCCAACTATTTGTGGATCACACATTTATTCCTGTGTGGGAATCGAACCCACGACCTCCGGGTTAGCAGTCAGGGTCATTAACCACAGACTAACCGGGCCCGTCATAGTTACAAGTATTATTAATTACCTTACCTTTATTGTTACCACTAAAAACAAGAAATTAAGATTTTTTTAATTTGTAAATTAAATTGGCCGGGTTTCAATATCAGTTACTGTCGTAACTAAATATATAATAAATGGAACAAGTTACTTTAATTTATTCATGTCACGTTTACACAGTGAGTGCAATGATTTGACAGGTAGCTGGTTCCGGTTGGTCCTGATAGTTAACTAATTAATGCAAACTACTTTGTGTGAAGTGGATGAGACTCACGATAATATGTACTTACATATATTAACTACTACGAAATACCTGTGTAACTGTAAATATTGACTCTCTGGTCGCTTACATACACTAAATATTTTGAAGAGAATATGTATACGGTAATTTCTTATTTTAAGCCGGCTCTGAATTCACGATAAACTAAAATGTTTATTACAGTAGATCAAAGGGCAGTAGGTACTATATGTAATATGTACATATATGCTTATAAAAATTAAAGTGTGTCTCAATCATCATGAAAATGAGGTTAAGAAAGCATTAAGATTTTCGATCATGTATTTACTTGGTAGTCAATGGAAATGTTATCACTAGTGCTTATTGTCTATTTTTTGTTTTGCGAACAGATGGCAATAATAGCGGCGAAAGATCGGCGTGGCTAGAATGCGCCTTAGGGGTTTCGCTACTAATGTTCGGTGCGATGTTGGAACGATGCTGCGCCCTGCTGCCTGAAGCACCGCAGTCGCAACACCACTCCGATGCGTTGCTTCTGTTGCCCGCTATAAAGGTAAACTCTAAAGAAAATAGTAAAATAAGAATATATTTCTGTGTTGTTCGCATTAATGTCTTCTACCAGTAACAAAAGTTAAGTTGTTTTAATGTCTTTTGGCCACATAGCAAGAGAGGCATATTTTTTTTTTTTTTTTTTTTTTTTTATGCGATAGGGGGCAAACGAGCAGACGGGTCACCTGATGATAAGTGACTACCGCCGCCCATGGACACCCGCAACTCAAGAGTCACAAGTGCGTTGCCGGCCTTTTAGGTAGAGGTACGCTCTCTTCTTGAAGGTTTGAAGGTCGTATCGGTTCGGAAATACGGCAGGCGACAATTTGTTCCATAAGCTGGTTGTGCGAGGCAAAAAGCTTCTGGAGAAGCGCACAGTGGTGGAGTGCCAATCGTCCAGGTGATGGGGATGGATATTTTGTCGCGTAGGACGATGGCGGAAACCAGCAGCCGGTATAAGTCCGAACAATTCCTCTGAACACTCCCCATGATACAAGCGATAGAGGATGCAGAGTGAAGCTACATCTCTACGCAACGCCAAGGTGTCAAGTCGATCAGAAATATCTTGGCAGTCGATGATGCGAGTCGCTCTCCGTTGAATGCGGTCAAGAGGCAGAAGTTGGTACTGGGGTGCACCTGCATAGAGATGAGAACAGTATTCCATGTGCGGCCGAACCTGCGCCTTATAAAGTTGCAGGCGGTGGGCCGGAGTAAAATACTGTCTCGATCTGTTTAGCACACCAAGCTTCTTCGAGGCTAATATGGCCTTACTCTCTAAGTGACCGCGAAACTGGACTTCGCTTGATATATCGACGCCAAGGATTCCGATACTGGCTGATGCATTTAGGGAAGTGCTCTCAAATTGAGGTGATACGACCAATGGCATCTTTTTAGCGGTGAACGCGCAAACCTGTGTCTTCGTGGGGTTAAATTGGACTAGGTTAAGTCGACCCCAATCTGAAACTTTTGATAAAGAAGTTTCGATTTCAGACACAAGTTTGGATCGGCTTTCGATGACGTTTACCCGAGAAATGTTAGCGCGGCCGGTGTAAAGGGCATCACTCGTGCTATCGTCTGCATAGCAATGGATGCTGCTAATCTGCAGCATGTCGTTGATATGCAGAAGAAACAGCGTGGGTGATAGCACACAGCCTTGTGGGACACCAGAATTAACAGACTTCGAGTCGGAGCATGCACCGTCAACAACGTCCTTGATGCTTCTGTCTGTAAGAAAACTGGTGAGCCAATTGCACAGTTTCTCGGGAAGCCCATAGGAAGGAAGCTTCGCAAGGAGCGCTTTATGCCAGACCCGATCGAAGGCCTTCGCCACGTCCAAACTAACGGCCAACGCTTCCCCCTTGGTCTCGATCGCCTGTGCCCACCGGTGAGTCAAGTATACGAGAAGATCACCAGCTGAACGACCCCGACGGAAGCCGTATTGTCGATCATTGAGGAGCTGGTGGTCTTCTAAGTACCGGAGGAGCTGGCAGTTAACAATGGATTCCATTATCTTGGAGAACAAGGAGGTGATGGCTATGGGTCTGTAGTTGGACGGATCCGAGCGATCTCCTTTTTTAGGGATTGGGTGCACTAGAGCTGTCTTCCATGAGTTCGGGACTACGCCAAGAGAGTAGGAAAGCCGATAAAGGCGCGTTAAAACCGGTGCTAACTCTGGAGCACACGTCTTCAGCACGATAGGAGAGATTCTATCGGGCCCACTCGACTTATGAACGTCGAGGGAAAGAAGCGCTTTACGCACTGCCCTTTGTGTAAACCGGACTTCCGGCATGCGGGTCTCGCACTGCGGTATGGTCGGCGGTGCGTTTCCCCCGTCGTCCAGGGTCGAGTTGGACGCAAAGAGTTTGCCCAGAAGATCGGCTTTTTCTTTAGCGTCGTGGGCCAACGAATTATCTCCTATGCGCAGAGGTGGAAGGGATGGCTTACAAAAGTTCCCCTGGACAGCTTTGGCAAGAGACCAGAATGCACGAGTTCCGGAGGGGAGACTAACTAGTCTCTCGCCAATTCTGCCTATGTGAGCCGACTTCGCCCCAGCAATTACTCTTTTGAGGGACCTGGAGGCAAAGTTAAATTGCTTCTTTAATGTGCTGGTCTTTACATCCCGTGCTGTCGCTGCATTAGCCCATGCTTGGTAACATTCCTGCTTTCGGCGGGACGCCGCTTTGCAGGTTCGACCAAACCAAGGCTGGGACTTGCCACCTGTGGGAATCAGGGAGAATGGAATGAAAAGTTCCATACCCTGAAGCACAACATCTGCGACAGAGTCAGCAACGACATTGGGATCATCCGGCGAGAAGCAAACCTGCCTCCATGGGTAGGATGCAAAGAATGTTCTCATTCCATCCCAGTCTGCTGACCTATAGTGCCATACGCGGCGACTGCCTGTAACTCGCGGCCGCAGCGAGTGAACGAGTGGCACCATACTCCTAATCAGGCAATGGTCCGAAGAGCCAAGAGGGGCCTCAACGGATACTTTGTAGCCGTCAGGATGTGAGGTCAGTAGAAGATCCAACAGTGAAGGCACGTGGCTTTCTGCATCTGGGATTCGCGTAGGCGTTGCTACCAGCTGCGTCAAGCCATATGCCAAGGCGAAATCGTGAACAGATCTTCCCGCATGATCGGTTTTGCGCGAACCAAGCCATTCGGCGTGATGGGCGTTAAAGTCGCCAAGAATCACGATCTCTGCGGATGGGACCTGCTGGAGCACTGAGTCTGTAGCCATTTGGACGTGGTCGATGAGTCGGTCCGTTTCGGCATCACCGCTATGGGACCTGTAGAGGCATAGGTAGATGCGGGGATGGTCGTCGCAGTCTACACGTAGCCATAAGATGGAGAGGTCCCTACCTTCAAGATTACCGAGGCGGCGAGAAGTGATATCATCTCTAACGTACACGCATACACCAGCCTTAGGAACAAAGGAGTGTTCCAGTCCGTACCCAGGGTAGCAGAGGTAGGATGTGTCCGCTGGAGATGATATCTGCGTCTCGGTTAAAAAGAGCAAGGCCGGCTTTGCTGTCTCGAGGTGGTGGTGGACAGTATCGAGGTTCGAATGTAAGCCCCTGATGTTACAAAAATCCACGGTAAACGTGACAGGGGGTGCCATGGTATGCCTTCTCTTGCCCCGAGCAGATTTTGAGAGCGCAGTTGAGCCCCCCCCAGAGTACGAGGGGCAGCCTGGGCGTCCACGCTCAGGCATAATCCGTACTGAGGGTGGACGTCCAGGGGGGGATTCTCCAACGCTAGCGCTGGTACCCCCCTGGGGTATCCTTTTCGTTAACAGCGCTATCATTAGGGGGGTGGGGGATTTTGGGCCTCCGGAGACCTCACTCATTTCGGGGAAATGCAACGCAAGCGTTACTTCACAACCGGTTTTCTGTGAGGCCGTGGTATCGCACCGGTCGAGCCGGCCCATTCGTGCTTAAGCAAGCATGGCTCTACCACTAATAGCAAGCATGGCTCTACCACTAATATTTTACAAGATATCATGTAGTTTGCAATGTTTTTATGTATGTATGTTCGGGTCAAATCTTGTACGTTAAATTTAACTCGCTTTCCGGTGTCCGATTTAGCTGAAATATTGAGCACTTCAGTTCCTATGATAATGCATCTTTATAATAAGCATTACTTAACTCCAATTCTAAAAGCTTGTTTAGTTATTTTCAATTAATTTATTTTAAGTTAGTGACTAAAATAAAAAAAAGGTAACTAATTAAATTTTCGTAAAACTTGTTACACGTTTACACTTTTAAACGTATTATTGCCATATTATGTGATAAACGTGACCTGCACAATGACATATACCTAGTCTTAGATACTTATACAAGGAAAAATCTTTTTTTTTTCTATTGCATAAAACATTACTGTAATGTGTGTTAGTTTATTAATATAATAGCATTAAAAATATTTCGAGCTCATTGAAAATGATCCCCATTAGCTTTCATACAGTCCTTTAAAGATTGAGGTCAGTTATTAAGTGATACACACACTCTTATCATGGGAAAATGCTTCACTGCCAATGTTATGGATTATTTAGGCTCAATTATCATGACGTTTAGAGCATGCCATACCTTCTAAAGCTGACCATAATAATCTAGCAGATTAAGATCGGGACTAGATGACGGCTACTCTTCAGCTCTGATGAAGTCTGAAACATGACCTTTTGACACCTTATTCACAAAAATATGTCTCAGACACTTCTTGATGGCAAACACCACACCAAACCATCACTGAAGTCGGATAATGCCCCCGTTGTACTCTGCTGACTAATTGGGAATCTTCTACAGCGCTTTGAGCTTTGATAAACTCGGTCATTCTGCTTGTTAAAATATGCTCAATATTAAAAAAAAAAAAAACTCGGCAGTAAATATAAAATTTCTGTGACCTTGCTTTTTACCGCTTAAGTGATTTTTTGATTTTACTACTATTCATTCCTAAAATATCCGTTAAGTAGTGACCAGTGCGTTGCTTTTATATATAGTATATAGTTTCAAAAATTGCATTTGGCTTCATATTTGTGTAATGGTATCACAGCCTTTCGGTTCTCTTTATCGACGCCCTCCATTGTAATATAACAAAAATATTTAACAACGAATGGCTTGAAATTGAGAAAACAATAAATACTCTTATAAGAATGATAGATTCCAAATTCAAATGTAATATTATGTTTTTTTTTCAATTGTAACAGTATATATGGTCGGATTATGAACACCGGCTTTTAAGCAACAAATCATACATACCTTTTTTTCTAAATACTTTACATAAATTCCCACCAATGGCAGTTGACATTCTATTCACTAAGAAATAAAAATAAACGGTTAACTATATCTATATCGTTTATACGGCGTGTAATTATTATTTCTTGTTGAATTTTAGTACTGTTATAAAACGCATTTAAATTGAATTCTAAATTAATCCGTAATTAATATAATTCATTTGTGTATGTCAATTTCATTATACGGTCGTTCCCTAACGTTATTTCTGTTTCAAGGTGTGGTCCGACTGGATGTTATGCCATAGTAGTGTATGGAATCCACCATCAACCTTTGATAATTTTGAAATTGAGTAAGTTTGTTTGAATTGGTGAAATAGTGTTTTTTAATTACACCGTATTGAATCTTTCGATACCATTTTACAATTGATGTTTTTTGTTCTTTAGTACTGACAATGACCCATGGGACTGGCTTGCTAAGCTTATGAATATATTAGAAGTTATTGGCGACAAGTCGATAAAATTCGAATCTGAAATGAAAGAAGGTGAGATTTCAATTTTCTTTATCATTATTTGTTAGTTATCTCCTAAGGCTTGCTCTCTTATTGTCTGTCAGAACAATACTTTATTTATTATTATTGTAATGTTATTGATTTGATTATATTAGTAAACATTTTTCTTTATACAAGGCTAGGTTATAACTGTTGGTCTAGTGGTTAGTGACCCTGACCGCTAAACCAGAGGTCGATGGTTCGATTCCCACCCAGGACAAATACTTGTGTGATGAGCATGATAATTTGTTCTGTGTCTGGGGTTAATTTATCTATAATATGTATGTATTTAAAATTATATAAGTATGTGTTTATCAGCTGTGTGGTTACCATAGTACAAGCTCTGCTTAGTTTGGGATCAGACGGCAGTGTGTGAGATGTGTCAAGTTATTATTTATTCCTTGAACTATACAACTGTTGTTGAGCTCGTTATCTATGTATTAACTATGAGTATGTTGACAGGGTATGTATGTGTGAGGTTGCCAGAAGATGCATCGTTGGGCGGGTTCACGCCACTTATGTACATGGAGCCGGCTGTCGGCTGGGTGCGTGCAGATCCGTCCGCACCTCAACATGCCGCTGAACATGCACTCAGAATCAATAAATTGCTTTTCTTTGGCACCGAGTAAGTTGTATTATAATATTATACGTCGAAATTTACGGTGAAGAATTTATTTTTTTGTGTTGTTTTTATGTGTTAGTCTACCATTCCATTGTCTGTTACTAGTAAGATTTAAAAACTTATTTTATAGCCTAATTTTTGATTGGTTGTATAAGTTAGGAGCGAAGCAATTAACTAAGCGCTTTACATTAGATAAATTGGAATCTTTTTTCCTTCTTTTTTTTATTTAAATAAATCTATTTATGAATGCATGTCCAGTCTGAGGTTTTATAAAAATCGAGGTACAATAAAGGAAGTGGTACAACAATAAAGTTTCCAAGCGTATAACGTATTGTTATTTAGTACTCACAAATACAAATGTGTTGTTGTTTAACCATTTTAATGTGGGATGGATACATATTATTTTTCCAGTCGTGCACGTCGGATTTCTGCAACTAAACATTTTGTCTTTTCTCCAAAAGGTACCTCGTGGGTGTGGAACCACCGGTATTACGACTAGCGTATCCTGCGGATTCTTCACCACGCTATGTTAGCGCAGTTCAACGAGTTCAAACCACCCATCCCCCACTACAACATTTGGTAACGTATTGATATATATGAAAAGAACTGTTACAAAAATATATCAGCTTTATAAGTGTGGTTAGGAAAGAGTTGTAAATGTGAAGGAATTAAACATTTGGGATGTGTAAAATGGATTTCAAAATAGAATGGGATGTACGGATTAACTCCCGTATTCACAAACGTTACTGTGAGGTGTCACAATGTGCGCCTACGCACAGGGTCCGAAAAACCCATTCATAGACAATACTTGAGTTGCGGCTGGCACCTATGAGTGCACACCTAAGGTAGCCTGCTCGCTGTATTAAGCAACGCATATGTATTGTACTCTGTGGTCTATTGTGTGTTGTAAGAGTTTTGGTTTTGCTGTGTTTGAAGTTTTACATTCTAATAGATCATAGTAGCGAAAAAGTGCTCAAGTGCTAAAGTGCGCAGTAATAAGGGACGAGATGGGAAAGAGGGTGGGGGGGGGGGTGAGGAGATGGGAAAGAAGACATTGGAGATGAGGATTTGGGAAAAGGAGTGAGGGAATTGGGACTTAATTTTAGAGAAATGCAACGCAAGCGTTGTTGCACATATTTCTGTGAGACCGTCGTATCGCAACGGTCACTTGCGGTAACTTCCCCTTGGTTGTTTAACCTATTCATGGATAGTTGTATGAGTGAGATGATGGTAACTGAATGTGGATTGAATATGGGAGGGATGCATGTAAAGTGCTTATAATGCAACAGATAATATTGTTAATGGTCTGAAGAATGGGCAGGTCAGAAGTATTCGAAACCAGATATGTATAAAAGTTAAATGACAGTAGAGAAACTCGTGAGGTATGTAAGGAGAGAACTAAATGGCTGGATGTTGTCTCTGCCCATCCCGAATGGAGAAAGGCTAAGCTGATGCCGATAGTTTTTGTAGTTACTGTAATATACTCATTGTGTCCCTACTTTGGAGGTCTTGCTCCCATACTTATTAGGAAAAATCAACACTTCGGTACACCAAATGTTTAGAGTGTCATTCGAACAGAAAGACGCTGTATCCTACTTTTCTATGAAGTCAGTGACAAAAGTGTTATTGTATAAATCTTCAGTGATATATAAATTAATTAATATACTATATAGTCTGAAGATTCTGAAGGCGAAGACAAAAGTAGTGGCACGACCAGCGGACTTCAAAGCCATAGTGAAGGCGCTGACATTGAAGGTCCTGACGAAGCCACTCGCAACTTGTTACGACGCAAAGAACAACTCGAATCTAGAAAAGCAACGTTAGAGAGACATCGACAGCGTATGCATGTACGTACTAAATGATTTTATAAACTTAATCAATTAGAGTCACTGTCTCCAAAATGTAAAGAGTTCGCAAGTTCAGGCAAATTGTCTCTTTTTTACAATTGTTTTCAAATCTCAATTATGCTAAACAGCAGCTTGCAGCGTACCAAACGTCGACTAACTAGAACTATAAAAAAAAACTAAAAAAAATACATTGCATTCACAATACGGTTACCCGGTGTATGTTTAGCACGCTGATAATTGTTGCATTTGCAGCATCTTAAGTTTTATTATTATATAAATTTTATGAAATATCGCTTTCCTGAGCTGTCTGCAACCTCTTGATCCCAAGTCGTACGTCTTTATAGACAAAATAAAAGAAGAAGTAATGCATTAGTATCTATATATAGTAAAGAACCTGTCCATGTAAGTAAAACTATAAAAAATATAAAACCTGACTGCATTAACTTCCTCTATACTGTTTCGCTGACGTTACCTTGAAAGGTTGTACACTATGTCACTCTTTCTATTAATACGATTCAAATGATACCACACATACCGAAATCGATAAAGCCATTTTGGCTCTAGGTTGTGGCAAAGAAACACCATATGTTATATGGTGTTTCTTTGTTAAAGAAACACCATATGTTATATGGTGTTTCTGCCACATATGTCCAT
Source organism: Tyria jacobaeae (assembly GCA_947561695.1). Taxonomy (NCBI): domain Eukaryota; kingdom Metazoa; phylum Arthropoda; class Insecta; order Lepidoptera; family Erebidae; genus Tyria; species Tyria jacobaeae. The sequence continues at coordinate 11,282,065 of OX387217.1, forward strand.
ATGTATTTATTTATTTTATTTATTTACACAGGAATTTACATTTATACTTATACACTTACATTTACAAGAATAACAGTTTACAAATTTTCAAATTAACAGCGGTTCCCGCACTAAGCTTTTTATTATCCTGGATAATTGATTTTTTTTAGGTAGAATCTAAAAAAAAATCAAAGATAACAGCATCATAATACAAACACTTCAAATTAAATTAAAACTAATATAAATGTATGTAGCCGTAGTGTGTGTATATGTGTGTAGCTACTTATCTTTCCATAAAAACTATTATCAAGGCTATCAACCATTTAGAGTATTCTAAAATTTACCCTCTTTCTTGTAGTGTTGGGTAAGAAGGAAACATTTTAAAATAACAAAGAAACTTTTACCTATTGTGTCACTTTGCATTTAAAACTATTTTTTAATTCATATTCAGGATATCTTACGCGGAGGTTCAGTTGGTGGAGAGGTGGAGGTAAGGCCACGGTTTCTGGTGCCCGACACCAACTGCTTCATCGATCACCTGGCTCTACTACAGGCTGTCGCTGCGGTGCCTGCGCAGCCGTACACATTAGCGGTACCTGTTGTAGGTAAGTTAAATCAATTCGCCTAGGAGTTTCTTCTATGTTTATCGATATGGGATCTACGTATTAAAACAGACATCTAGCTTTTGACAGACTGACTATAAATGTTTATATAATTGGTTTAATTTAAATAATTCATTTTGGTATATTCTGTTTAATATTTATGACAACTGTCGACGGCGTTTTGAGGTTTAACTTGTGAATTTTTTTAGAAGAATGTTGCTAGTTGCTGTAACAATATTTTCTCGAAGCGGCTCATGTCATGAGAATACTTTCGACCGGCCCTTTTTAATGCCTCTTCTAGTACTTCTACACACAATGTATAACAACCAAAATCTAAACAACTGATTTGACAAAAAGTTTCATAAGGCCCTTTCAGATTTGGAACTAATAAATCGAATTTACCTTGTACTGTTTGGCTTCAATCCTACTAGTCAGCCAATATCCATCCATCAAATAGTCAATCCGATAATGACATAAGCCTGTATGTGCAGTGATGTCGGAACTGGAGGGTCTCCGTCGCTGTCCGCGGATTGGTGGCGCAGCGCTGGCGGCGCTGGGATGGGTGAGCGGCGGCGCGGGCGCGGCGCTGCGCTTGGCGACGTCTCGCGGCACGCTGCTCGCTTCGCGCGCCTTCACCGCCGAGAGCGACTCCGCCCCCGGCACCAACGACGACCGCGTACTCGCCACCGCGCTTAACTTACACAACAACCTTGCTGCTGATGCTGGTGAGTCTACAATCAATTAAATGTATAGCTCAGGACTGAATATATTTTATAAGGTACAATACCTTACCTTTATTTTAGTTTTGTACCTTTGTTTCCCGACTTTTCGGTACAATTGCACCAAACGTGGTCACGGGTGGACGGATGAAAGCTCATTGACCTTACGTCTGTGAAGCACGAGGTTCCAAAACTACTTGGTCTTCATAGTTTTGGTTTTTGTTAGTACTCTGCCGTGCAAGCCCTGAAACGCAGTAACAGATTTATTTGTTGTTTTTAGTTGAATATTGAGTTTTAACGGGTACTCTATAAGGAACACAGTGATCTAACCGAACTCTTGATTCGATGATTTACATTAAAAAAAACAAGTTTGTGAAAGCAGTAACTCAAAATGGCATGTCTATTACAACAATAATACTAACTAAAATACAGTCATAGTGCTTACGTCTACAATGACCAGTCACTTTACCAAGCAAAACGCAATAAATATCTTTGTAAAAAATATAAATATATTAATAATAGACATAAACTAAAATGGAAACAGAGAACAGAAGCGTTTGTTTTTAATAGTGATACTGAATAAATAGTATCTACTTTTTGTGATTTATGGTTAGTTGTTTTTGGTAATGAGTGATAGATATATTATCATTATTATATTTTTAATTTTGCTATGCATACTGTACACGTAACTATACGTGAGTGATTTGTACATCGGCCGGTAGATGGCGTTATGCGCGTGACATCATTTTCTGCAAGTCGGCATTAAGTTTCTCGCGTACAAAATAAAAAGTCAAAGGTTTGTAATAAAGTGATCTACTCTGATTAGTGTCATTTGTTTTATTTAGTGTACCCTGAGTGAGGCAAACAAGCCCTCGTAGTAAACGAGGTATACTCTTGTATTATTTTTGAATCCTTATGATTTTGTTTCTATTTATTTTTAGGTTAATCCAGTACATACAAATATATATATTTTTGCTAACTCCTACATACTGGTAATGTAATAAATTTGTCGTATACTACACTGACAATTAGTTCAAGACGCTTCGGAAGAAGATCGGCTTGTGTTTTTGTCTTCGGAACTTGTGGGGCCGTGGATCGTCGCCGCAAACCACAAGTCATTGAGGACGTTCAGAACCTCACTGGTGGCAACGCAACAGGAAGTAGTTGCGGCGTGTGCGTATTGAGTGAGCTGATGACTGCAGACCGCTCTTGTTGAAGCTGGTCAGGTTACGAAAGGCAAGAAATATACAGAATTGACGCTGTCTAGTAGTCCAGTTAGATCGAGGTTGGACCCAACCGGTGCCGGTGTTGAGCGTAAGCGGGCATCAATAACTTCCATTGGCGGATTAAACCTAAAGGTTTGGATGTGTATCGTTGACGTCGAGGATTACGAGTGCGGGGGACATCTCGTGAGGTGCGGCTATAGTGAGTTTTAGGTGCAAGTGCGTGATAAAACTGTGAGTACTCTTTTGATCAGTTATATAAAACAGAAGATTTTAAAACGTTTGACTTAATTTAATAGTGTATTGTTATTTTCATCACAAGACCTTGACCTGCAAAGGATATTATGGAGAGGTAAAACTGATGAAGATATTAAACACAACCGGATGCTACGCGTCACATTTGGAGTAGCATCTGCTCCATATTTAGCGGTCAAGACCTTGCAGCAACTTAGCAAGGATGAAGGGGAAAGGTTCCCTTTAGCCAGTAAGGCCGTAGTAAGCCAGTTCTACATGGATGATCTATTGCCTTGTTGCAAAGACGTAAATGAAGGAATGACATTATACCAGGAATTAAATGAACTGTTAGCTAAAGAAAGATTTAAGCTACAAAAGTGGACAAGTAATAGCAATGAGCTAGTACAGAAAATGAAGGATAGTGAGAGGAGGGAGAAGGTAAACCTTACAAAGCAAGAAGAAATTGAGGATTGAAAATAAAGACATGATGTAATAAAAATAGTGGGACTTACCTGGAACCGCAGTGGTGACTCCTTTAACTACAAGGTAGATGTGCCCGATGATCAAGGTCCTGCAACTAAAAGAAGTATTATATCAGAAATTTATCGTTTCCACGATTCCCTTGGATGGGTAGCTCCTAGTATTATTATTTCCTGATTCAAAAATTATGGCTAGATATTGTGGAATTGCATGGGTTTAGTGATGCATCTAAGGATGCTTTTGGGGCTGTAGTATATGCTCGCGTCCTTAATTCAGAGGGGCATGTTCATGTATCATTGATAACAGCAAAAGCAAAGGTGGCTCCCGTTATACAAATTTCCATCCCTCGTCTCGAACTATGTGGCGCAGTTTTACTTACGCGATTAATGATAGAAGTAGCATCAGTGATGGAAATAGATAAATCTTGTCTACACGCATGGACAGATTCGAACGTAGTCTTAGCCTGGTTAAATAACCACCCGAGCAGCTGGAAGGGCTTTGTAGCAAATCGGGCGTCCGAAGTAATTCAGGGTTTGAATTCTCATCATTGGTCATATGTTTCTTCAAAATGTAATCTAGCAGACGCAGCATCACGTGGACAGTCGCCAGGCGAATTAGTGAAGAACACAATGTGGTTTAGAGGGCCGAATTTCTACATAATAAAACAATTGAATACAAAACCCCGAAAGTGATAGATACAACCGTGGAAGAAGTTAAGGATAAAACAAAAACTTACTTTACTGCTGCTGATAGTCCCATATTTGAAAGATTTTCATTTTACCAAAATGGTCAGAGTCATTGCTAACTGCAAGCGCTTTATTTATAATCTGTAGGTAAAAAGACAAAAACGTAGATGAAATTTCCTAACCACTGAGGAATTGAGTAATACCCTAAAGGCTTGTATAATACAGAGCCAACAGGAGAACTTCAAAGAATGTATGATATATATAAAAATGGGGCAGAACTTACCAAAACGGAGTACCTTGCGATCCCTCAATCCATTTCTTGACGAAGAAGGAATCTTACGCGTCGGTGGCAGATTGGAGCTGTCCCCTTTGGTCGAAGAAAGGAAACATCCTATTTTGATAGCGAAGGAAATATATTTGGCTAATCTTTTAGTCCGTGACGCACATAACCAGACTTCACGGTGGTCCTCAACTGATGCTAGGGTATTTGCAGAGGAAGTACTGGATATTGAGTGCAGGACGTCTCGTAAAGGCATATTTCCGGCGATGCGTCACGTGTGTTAAAAATATAGGTAAAACTCGGACCCCATTGATGGGCCAGTTACCAGCATTGTGAAAAACCCCCTCCCGACCTTTCAAATCAAGTGGTGTTGATTATGCAGGACCAATTCAAATAAGGACTGCTAAAGGTCGTGGACATAGGACACACAATACACACTTACACACTTACATGGCACTTTATCCCAGCCCAGTCCCCCAACTTCGGTGGACTTTGGGGAGCTGGCGTAAAGTCGGTAAAATACCACCAAAAACGAACAATTGGTACTTCTACGCTTACGTTCGAAGAAATGACGACTGTGCTCGCGCAGATAGAAGCCTGTCTGAATTCTAGGCCTCTATCGGTAATAACTCAGAATGATAAGGAAGATTTTACGGTATTAACACCAGGGCATTTCTTAATCGGTGAAGCCTTAATAACTCCACCTGATTACAATTTTGATAGGTCAACCATAAGTTCACTAAGAAGGTGGCAGTACACCCAAAAGATTACTCAAGCTGTCTGGCGCCTATGGTCACGCCAATATCTAAATAGATTTTATAAGAGGTATCATGGTGCAGAACAAACGCCGCAGCTTCAGGTTAGCGATGTAGTCATCGAGTCAGCGAGAGGACAATTTACCCGTTAGTAGATGGTTGTACGGTAAAGTGATTGCTACTTATCCTGACCAAGACAATATAGTACGAGTAGTTACCTTAAAAGTTAAAAATGGCACAATTAAGCGGCCTGTTAATAAAATATGTGTTCTTCCAATAGCTGACTGACTCTCAGCTTAGTTGTTAAATGTAACCTGTTTCCGAACGAGTTGATAGAAATATGTTTTATTAGGCTAAGGCTGAAGTGAGATATCTAATGCAGTAACTATTTCGTGTTTAAATTGTTTCGGCATATTAATTATGTTTAATATTAGTTATCTAAGATAGTCCTTACTAGTGAAACAATTGTGTATATTATAGTTAACATTGCACCTTGAGCAATTACTGGCATTTTGTTAGTTGTTAAATTTTTATTATTATGTAATATTTATTATGGACTAGGGCTATGCTTGTCCATGGGTGGCGGTATGTACACGTAACTATACGTGAGTGGTTTGTACGTCGGCTGGTAGATGGCGTTATGCGTGTGACATCATTTTCTGCAAGTCGGCATTAAGTTTCTCGCGTACAAAATAAAAAGGTCAAAGGTTTGTAATAAAGTGATCTACTCTGGGAAGTGTCATGTGTTTTATTTAGTGCACCCTAAGTGAGGCAAACAAGCCCTCGTAGTAAACGAGATATACTCTTGTACATACACTACCGTCCAAAAGTTTGGAAGCAACAAGATAAAATCAAATAAAATAAAAGTAAGCCATCTTAATTTTTTTTTATTGATACAGAATTAAAAAAATAGACAAAACACACTTCTACAACAATGAAATTAAATAAGTAATATAAAAATTAAATTAAATTTTAGCTTCATCGAAGTGTCCACCCCTCTCTTTAATTACCTTCTCGCATATTCTAGGCATCCTACTAATTAATTTCATAAAATACTGTTCATCTAACTTCTTCCATTCGCTCTGTAATAGTTGCCACAAATGTTCTGAGCTCGTAGGAGATTGATTTTTCACCCTTCTATCTAGTTCATCCCAAACAAGTTCAATGGGAGAAAGGTCAGGTGATTGAGACGGCCACTGCATGATTTTCACATCTTTTTTCTTCCTTAAAAAGTTCTGGCACAGTTTGGACGAATGTTTCGGGTCGTTATCTTGCTGAAAAACGAACCCAGGACCAATAAGATTCAGTCCACTGGGTATGGCGAAATCCTTAAGAATTTTCAAATAGCGTTCCTTGTTTAGTTTTTCGGTTATCCTCACAAGACTTCCGAGTTTATTGTTGCCGAAACACCCCCAAACCATGACATTACCACCACCATGTTTGATAGTAGGCACTGTACAAGCTTCTGAAGCTCTCTCTCCTTTAGATCGGCGCACAAAAACACGTCTATTGGACCCGAAAATCTGAAACTTCGATTCGTCACTCCAAAGAACTTTTTTCCATTGGTTTATTGTCCAGTTTTTATGTTCCTTTGCCCATTCTAGTCTGTTTTTCTTATGCCGAATTGTTAGTTTTGGTTTTTTAACTGCAACACAACCTCTTAGCCCCGCAGACAGTAGTCGTCTTTTAACTGTTGTTATTGACACGGGTGTTCCTCGCGTTTCATTCAGAGATGCGGTAATTTGTGGTGCAGTTAAGCGACGATTCCGTTTAGAAAGAACTCTGATGAAGTTATCCTCTTGACTTGTAGTGGATTTGGGCCTACCAGACCTTTTTCTATCTTCATTTTTGCCAGTTTCTTTTTTTCTAGCGAGGGTGTAGTGGACACCTTTACAAGAAATTCCGAGTTTTTTTGCGATTTGGCGTTCACTGTAGCCTTCCTCACGCAGAGTACAAATAGCGCTTCGCTGTTCAAGTGTGATTTGCTTGCGTTTTGCCATTTTCAATAAAAAAAGACGGTCAAGGAAGTAGTCGAAATCTTTTGAATACAGACGATGTTAATATCACAACCTTCGCGTTCTAATGCTCAAGTGTGACTAAATAAGGTCCAAAAAAGATAAAACTACAAAATATTTTCAATAAAACCGCATCAATGCATGAAAGAAAGTCCTCGGCGGATGAAGTAATAAAACACGTGTTTCGTCAAAATCCAGGAATTTGTTAAAACTCAAGGAATATGCACTAGTAATCCTTTTGTTTTGTGTTAAAAAATCACAAAAGGTCATAAAACTTTATTTTATTGCTATTATTTACCGCAGGGAGTCGGCAATCTTTTGTTTTGTTTGAAATCAGGTGTGCTTCCAAACTTTTGGACGGCAGTGTATACCTTTATGTTCTTTTTGAATCCTTATGATTTTGTTTCTATTTATTTTTAGGTTAATCCACTACATACAAATATATATATATATACAGTCGTGGTCAACTAATTAAGGACATTCAAGATAGTGGACAGCAATAACCGGCTATGTACATATAAATATATAAAACCCTGTTGATTTCTCAGTAACTATTATTTGCATAATTTGATCCGATTATTATACTATAAATGGCTGTAAATAAAAGATTAAATAAATATAAAAAAGTGTTTAATATCAAAGGTTAACCATGTATTCAATTTAAGGTACAATTCTGTAGCTGGACATTTAATTAAGAACAGTAAAGTAAAATGAAAAATAGAGTTGAACAGAACTAATAATCTGCAGTATTTTAATTTCTTTAACAACTTCATTTTATTACGGGTAAAATCAGTACCCAGTAGCAAAACCTTTGTTAGTAATTACCGCTTGACACCGATGTGGCATAGACATTATCAGTTTCTGACATATTTCAACAGGAATGTTTGCCCATGCCTCACAAAAAGCTTCATTAAGTTCATCTAAAGTTGTGGTACGATAAATGGCAACTTTTTTCTTAATTTCGTGCCAAAGGTGCTCGATTGGGTTGAGGTCGGGGCTATTTGCTGGCCAATCTAGCACTGATACCGACTGTCTGTTAAGAAACGACTTGACTGAACGGGCTGTATGTTTTGGGTCGTTATCATGCTGAAAAGTCCATATAATAGGAAGATGTTCCTCAGCATAGGGAAGCATAGTTTCTTCTAATATTGCCGCATTGCACTCTTCCGAACAACCCTGCTTCTACCAGACGTCGTCGAACTGTCCTCGCTGATACACTGACTCTTTCGTCTGCCCCAAACACTTCATGTTTAATTAAAATAGAGCCTAGAAACGGATCTTTCTTAGCTAACCTGGTTATCATTCTATCTTCTTGCGGAGTTGTTTTTCTCGATCTTTTTTTTCTGGGCACATTTAAAGTTGTGTTATTGCGCCTGAAATGTTGCACTGCATTGCATACCATAGTTTTTGAACAATTTAAATATCCTGCTATCCTTCCCCAACCACGCTCGACAAACTTCATGATAATTTTTCGTAGTGTTGCATCGCAACTTTTATTTTTGCCCATAGTTCTTCAAAATAACTCTCAAAACTTGAAATTACAAATCTAGATTACCGCCAAAACTACCACAAAGAATAGGAGAAGAAAGAAAATAATAATTGAGATTCAGATTTTGAAACTAGAACGCAATATCTCAGTGTCCCTAATTAAATGGCCAGCCAGCATTCTTTGAACAAACAGCACTGTGATCATCTATCAGCTATACTGTAAAGAGGTTTAATGTTTAAGAAGTTGTTATTGTTTGTATAATTAGGCACATAAATGACTAATTATACTTACATGTAAAAGATGTGGAATATTGTTTAGACTCGTTGGAAAATAAAAAATAAATTCACAATTTGGATTAACTAGAGAGTGTCCCTAATTAGTTGACCACGACTGTATATATATAAATAATTTTTACGAACTCCTACATACTGGTAATGTAATAAATTTGTCGTATATTACACTGACAATTAATTCAAGACGCAATTTAACATGCAGTAAAGAAAGTCATATGCTGCCAACCGCTTATTTACTCATACTGCATTTTAGAGCCTGCACGGCAATACTGTTGTACTTCGGCACACTACACTTACTACGACCGTGTTCTTGATGACGATAGCATTTGCCGATTTCAGGCTTCCAAGATATTGACAAGCTGTACCCATATTCTCCTTTGAAATGCTTATGTTTATAAATTTCATTTTTTTCGCGTGCTATCTTGAAGTAATAGTTGACGGTCGGTGGAGATGAAGAAGAATATTTGTGAGTGCGACGGACAAAGTTAGAACAGTGTTGCAGAACTACTCTATTAATAGGGTATACGAGCCCCGATGCAAAACAGTTTATTTTAAATTATCACTGATAAAAGCTTCAATGCAGTACGAGACGCTCGGTAGCGCGGCGCTTCCACATCGCTCGGCGGCTGGCGTGCTGTCATAAATAAATTCATTTTGTTTAAACTAATGGCGAGCAGTGAAATTTTCTTTCGGAATCTTAAACTTAAATGAATAAAGCATGTGACCGATGAAAAAAAAATGCATTTTTTTACCAAGAAATGAGTTAAATTTTCATTTGTTAACTTAAAAGTTAGTTAACAATACGAAAATAAACAAATAATCTTGAGTCGTTAATATATTCTTAAAGTATAGACATTTGACCATGGATGCTGAAAATTTCATGAATTTATCTCTTACGGTTGATTTTTAATCCATTTTTTTAATTAAAAGTGCTTAAAATTTTCATTGTAAAAATCAAAAATTTTTAAATAAATAAATAAATAAAAAATATTTTTTTTTAAATCGTTTGGGGGATCATTTTTCCATCATAAGTACTTATGAAAAATATATATAGATTAAATTTTTATGATCAAGTGGTAAATGGGGGGTCCACGTGATCTTGCTCATAACAAAAAAAAAAAAAATATTCTAAAAAACATAACGCAAAAGTATTCGTCTACCCTTGTCACTCACGCAAAATAGTTCGTCTACCACACAGCTTTAATGCGAAGAGGCGTAATTGACTCCCAGACAGCCAAGAGTTTAGCCTATAAGTCGCTCTTCGATCTTGATGGATTTTACGGAGAACTTTTTTCATTTTCCACCATAGGGTTTCGATCGGCGACAAGTCCGGGCTGTTAGATGGCCATTCGATTGGATGCTTTTCGCCAGTAGCCACGTCTTTATTGTCCTTGCAGTATGGCAGGAAGCACCATCCTGTTGAAAAATGAAGGAATCTTGATGCTTAAGTGACGGAATAGAGGGCAGTAAATTCTCTTCCAAAAGGTTTTTGATACCTTGCAGCATTGATAGAACCATCCACAAACTGCATACCACCAACACCTTGTACAGACATGCATCCCCATATCATAAGAGACGCCGGAAACTTCACTTTGCGTTTGAGACAATCAGTATGAAATGCCTCATTTTTGTTCCGAATCACTTTCTTCCTTTCATCGCCGACTGTCACTTCAAATTTGGACTCGGCACTCCAAATGATACTACGCCACTGATCGGAAGTCCAATTTAAATAATCACGAGCAAACTTTAACCTCTTTTTCTTTTGTACAGCAGTCAACAGTGGTTTCTCCTTAGCGTTGTAAAATCCGTAACCCATTATTTTTAGGACACTTTTGCAAGTATGAACAGAGACGTCTTTGTGAATCATGTCCTTCCATTGCACCGTGAGTTCTCCAGCTCGAGCACGACGATTATTTTTGATAATTTTCTTCAGGATTCTGCTTTCTACTGCACTTGTGATGCGTGGTCGACCAGTTTTCTTCAAACAAGAAGTCGTTCTATTCTTTTTATAGTGCTGAATGATATATTGGACTGTAGACCTAGGAAGTATCAAGTCTTTAGATATTTGGTAAATTTATTTTGCTAGCATCGACCCCACAAACTATTCGCTTTCGAAGCTCTTTACACACGGGTTTGCCACGATCCATTGTTATTTGAAAACGAAGGAAAAAAAAAATCAGAATTTATACTGTCTCACTTGACAAATGACACAGAATTACTTTTTCAAATTTAAATTATACAACATAATTGTACAAAGAAGGAATAATCCTATTTAACTCACCGATAGACGAACTCTTTTGCATCGAGTAAGAATTGACGAACTATTTTGCTTATAACTTGGATACGTATAAATTTAAAAAGCTAAAATAGTTTATTGGTTCATAATTAAAAAATGGCATAAGTAACGAGACATGTGATAGTAGGACAGCTTAATATTTTATATAGATATACAAAAATAATGAAGTTAGAAAAATCTCACAGAGAAAATTTTACACTAGACGAACTATTTTGCATCGGGGCTCGTATAAAAAACTATTGGACCTTCTCCGAATACATATATAATAATTTATAATAAATATGAATACCTCTTACAACAGTTTTTATGTTTAACGTTTAGATATGTAAAATATTCAGATTTAGATTAAATTCCTTAAAAATAACATATGCCACTAAATATGTTGAAGTGTTTATGAAAATTTTATTATTAGAATATTAGAAGTAAAAAAAAAAGTTTAACTACTTAATCTTAAACAAACTTTGCGTAAACGTTGTCAGTGATGCTAAAAACGATATGGGTATCATCCAAATCCAGGAAACTGTTCCTTAAAGGTGGTAGATTGACAAAAAAGAATTGTAATGAAATATATATTTTAAACCCCTATTCAATTGTATTCATCTATTTCATTAATTACCTACTTTAATCGTGAATTCCCACAATTTCATGAAACTGTCGTGCCATATTTGCTGGTGATTGTCTAAAGTTGTTAAAAATAGCACTCGAGTGCTGTTACTCTAATAATGTGTGTCTCTGGTTTCAACAAAGATAATATCCAAAACATTCTTTACGAGAGATCAATGCGAAATCAGATTCACCCACATTACCATCCACGTCTGCTCGTTATCCCCATCGGATAAAAAAAAATATTCACAGACTCGATAGTGAGCTAAATACATCTGTACTTTTTTACTTTTGTAAAAAAATGTATTTGTATGTGTAAAAACTTGACTACTTGACCGATCATCATAAAATTTTACAAACATTTTATTTTTTCTAGAAAAAAGACAGGGTACCTTTTACCCGGAAAATTATTACACATCTCGAAAAATAGAAACTAAATTTTATTCGAGCGAAGCCACTGGCGAGAACTAGTAAATTGAATTATAATTATATTTTAGTAATATTTGTGTTATTCTTATCCATCATACGTTGCAGATACCCGTGGCGATGACGGCAGAGAGCCTGCGAAGCTGGCTCGCCGCGTGCGTGAAGTGGTGCTTCTTACCGACGATCGCAACTTGCGCGTGAAGGCACTAGCGGCTGAACTGCCCACGCGGGACCTGCCATCCTTCGTCCAGTGGGCCGGTCTTACCCGCGATGATACGGTAATAAAAACGTCATTTAAACATTTTATTGTGATTAAAACGATGACGTGATTGATATGCTTTTTTTTTTTTTTTTTTTTTTTTTTTTATGTGTGGAAACCCCCACGGGTCATCACCCTACCGGGGCCGGTAAGGTGGTATGTCGGACTCGAACCGACTAAAACCACACAGTGTTCCATCATCGCGTCTTGTAGCCGGGACCTCAGGTATACCCTAGAAAGGAAAACCCTGTGACCCCAGCAGACTTGGCCGCCTTTTAACGAGGCGACCCCGCTATGGTGTGATCCTACCTCTGATTTAGAGAGTGGCACGCGCAGAACACGTCGCGCCACCACCTCAGGCCTGCTTCTGCTAGGGCGATGGATATCCCTATCCATCGCCCTCAGGCAAGCGCTTATGGAGGCCGGAGATCGTTTTGCTCTCTCCGGCGCCTGGTGCGTCTTCTGCGGGACGGAAGAGTACTAGCTCTCTCCCGTTCCCTTTCCGCCGCTTCTTTGTCAACCATCACTGCCTCGCAATACGAGGCGACGGAATCCCACGCACCCTCGCTTTGGACCATAGATATAATCATGGTCTCCAGCGAGAGGCTACCCACACCGATAGCCGCCACGAGGTCGGCACGTTGCTGTGCCCACGCAGAGCATTCCACCAACGTGTGGAGTGCAGTATCCTCGCGGCAGCCCCCGCAGTGTTGGCACACAGGCGTTGGCTCCCGGCCTATACGACACAGGTACTTACCGAAGCAGCCATGTCCGGTAAGCACCTGGGTCATCCGGTAGGAGAGGAAGCCATGTCTCCTCTCCAGCCAATCCTCCATAACAGGTCTTATCGCCAGAATTGTGACGTGCCCTGCGCTCGGTCGCTCAAGTCGTTCCTTCCATTGCGCCATGAGCACCTGGTGAAGCCGGGACCGCTGCGCCTCGATTTCACGAAGAGCAGGCCCCGGGCCCTCCCCTCGCGCCTCCCTACGCCACTGGTAGAGTATCGCGAGAGATTTCGCTTCCAGGTCCCATGGTGGAGTTCCGGCTAGGAACGTGATTGATATGCTGTATACGGGGTTTGCCTGTTCTCACAGGCTTCTTCGCTAACGCCTTGTAGCATACTTCTCTAAGCGATTATTCGAATAAAATGGAAATTACTAATTATACTATCTTGTACGTTGTTTTGTAATTATACTATCTTGTACGTTGTTTTGTGTTTTATTGAGTTCAGTAGTTTGTAAGATTCTGTAACAATTGTTTATAATTATAGGTATTGACATTTCTAAGGATAAGGATGAGATAACGGAGTTAAGTTTAATTTTGTGTTACAGAAAACGCAGCCGAGTCAAGCTGATGAGACGTCTGCCGGTCGTACTTGAGGAGCGTTCGTGCAAATGCCCGGCCAAAGTGCCGTTTACAGTTTAGCTCATATTCTGATTTACTTTATTATTACGTGACAAGCCAGGTGACTTAATGTTGCAAGGATGGATAATAGTGCTTAATAAAGATAAAATAGCGTTCATAGCCGGGTGTAAACGCTTGTTGTCTTTCCCGATATTTGAACTCTTCTCATTATAGTATAGGAATTGAATAGATTAAGTAAAATTAATACACCAATAGATGGGTAAAATATATGAATAGATTTTATTAAGGGCTCTAGGATTCTATCGCCGTGTTCCTAGGCTACATATTACTTTTTACGTCTTTTCCGTTCTATTTATAAGATTAGATAAATCGGAAATTCAGTGCTGCTGAGCTATTATTTTTATTTACTTTTTTTTGTAATATAGCACCTATATTTTTTATTATTTTCTAGTTAGGTGTAGTAACAAAATGAGCTGTATTGTCTATCTCCAATAACAAGTACACTCCATAAGTACGACGACTACAATATTATCAACTGATTAAATTTTACACAAATAATGGACGAATTAATTGATGCCCGTTAGCATATTATTGATTATTGAAACTATGATTTTAATTGAATATAAGTACATAAAACAAATATACTATAAAACAATTAGTTTTTGCATGTTTGCATCGAAATATCACGTGCCATTCATTGCTTATTATTATTTTGCGGCTCAAGGTGTGTTGCTTTAGAATATAAATACAAAAGCGCCTACCTTCAGAATATTGCAATATTTTAATTGTATAATATCAAACAGAAACCTTGTTTGACATTTACTACTTTTTATATTTTGATTGAACAACTGCATCTTGAAAATTTGATAAATATACAATGTAGTACAAAAATGTTTGACATTGCAAGTTTACTCAGGTTTGTATAGATTTAGTATAGATGACACGTACGCAAATATTTCATCACTTTTATACTTATCGAATCAGATAAATTCATCATCAAATTAATTATACACTGTAATTGTTTGAAGTGATCTTTTACTGTTTTACTCCATATATAAAGGTGCGTTTACTGCCGAAGTCGATTTATCTGTTTATCTAAATTATAGTAAATAAATGTAGATTACAATTGTTATGTTTAGTTGCACACTGCGACATCCCAATCGGTACTTTCACTTTTAATAGCAGGTTATAATTTTACATGTAGATACAAAATAAAATGTATTGTGTATAAACAGATTTATAATGACGACTATATTGTTATCAACTATTGTAACAAAGTTTTCATTTTTGAAATATTTGATGCTGTTACTTTTGTCTTGATCATGACGTTTTAATTAAACATTGAATTACTACAATATCACGTGTTTTATATTACATTCCTCAACTTGGTGTACGTACGTACAGTATTTGTATACACTCTTCATACCATTTTTAAATTCTTCTTATACATGTTTAAAAAACAATGTCTGTCTGTCATCTTTGTAGTGTTGATCCAAAATTCATGAAATTTGGTTTTTATACATTTTCTCAATAGCGGGTTGAATAACTTCAAACAAAACCACAAAAAAAAATTGTCTTTTATTTGAAGGAAGTTCATAGAAAATCCTCTGCCCATATTTATTAAAAATAATGGTATTTAAACTTAAATAACTTCCATCACCTGTTAGAATTAAGTATAATTATATACTTATTAATGGGAACAATTCTAGAATCTACCTTTTTCTGTCATAAAAGTTGATAAAAGCCTTTATATATATAAACACTAGTAGGCGTTTCATCTTTGTGGCTTACTTTATCATCAGTACCTAGTTTATTATTAAATATGGGTATAAAATTCTCCAACCATTATTTATATATATTATATTATACATTTTGTTTCTGTTCGGAGGGGCACTATACCTTTCTAGTTTGATACGTCCCCTCTCCATTTTCCTACATCACTCTTCCTGCACATGCCTAAGTTATACGATATGAAAGTTTTGCCATATCCTGTGGTCATATTACTTGCTCGTAGTTGTTGTATTTACATTACCTATAAAATCCATAGCGTACGTTGGAACAGGTTGTATAATTCCTTGCAAACTTTTACACGACTATTACTATTTAGATTATTCATTAGTATAATAAAACGATATATATTTATCTTTAGACATTTACCAATATAAAATAAAGTGATAAATCAAAGTTTTATTACAATAAGTCTAAAACAACAAAAAGTTCATAAGAATGTAATTATTTAAATTAATTACTTAATTTAATCTCCAGATTTAGTTATTGTTTCTGGTCTTTTATTTCCTACTTCGTTTCCATCCGTGTCTATCTATTATTGTTTTTGTTTTTATTTTATTTTTTGAAAAAAAAAAAATCTTCCACTTAACTTCTTTGTCATTTGATATCTCAAGTCAATAAAAGATCAAATATAAGTGTGTCCCATCATTAAGTAAGCACAATAAAATACTAGGGAGGAGGTAACATAAAAGCAGATTTTGCGAGTTGATTAAACTCGTTGATAACGTGATGTCCTGATTTTTTTAATAAAATTAATTAGGCTGTTTTTAAAACTATTTTAAGATACGTTGATCAGTAGGTACCCGTGCTCCCTGTCCCCTCCCCCTTATAAAGATCATAAGCTTCTGTCAGGTAAGATAATCCTGGCTTGCTACAAAACCCCAATCTGTAACAGATTGTTCAAGCACAATGGCCTATTTATCAACACTCAGAGTACTTGCTTGTAGTAGCTTGTAAATTCTGTAGTCTACTGAGACAAAGCACTGGTTGCGTGCAACAAGCTCGTAAAAATCGCACAACATGACCTAGCATCAGATTTTACGGTGTAAGAGACTGTCTCAAATTCTACGGCTAGAGTATATCTTCGGGCATTGTTTGTTGCATACGTCACGATGATACCCCTACTTTTATTTTGTTTCTTAATTTATCAGAAATGGCTTTTTATTTAAAGAAATCGTCTTCCGTCTTTTCTAATTTTGAACTTGGACTCAGGTAAGTACCTTATCGCATAACTAGTATCTGGCGAAGGCGATGAGTCACTAGTGAGCGTGAACCTTGTAAATGTGCTAGTGTATGGAGTAAGAACATCAATCCAAGGGTTCATATTGAAGATTGTAGCCAAGGATCCCTTAGTGGGCCTCTAAAAGCAAAGTCTCCATAATATTAAGGATGAGGCTGCACAGAGATGCTGATACGATCATGGATTTGATTCTTAAACAATGCAATAATTTGTGTGATCCACAAATAGTTGTATCGGGTCTGGATGTTTTTTGTGTTCTTTGTTTGTATGTTTGTCAAGTCTGTGACGGGAATAATTCGTAAGTTGTATTTTCTGAGAGAAAAAAAGTAAACGCGGTGGAAATTAGTAACTGGTATGGAAACCACGTTCTAATAGGTTTTACTCTTTTCAGATTACCAAATGACTCTTGAAAATTTTTTTAGCGCATCAAGCATCATAAAAATTAAGTCATCGATCTTAAAATTGAGTTTTAATTGACAGTATTAATTGTAACTTAGAACTTAATAAAGTTACTGACCTAAATTGCGGTCATTTATAAGACGAATATAATATTATGCATTTATATTAAATATATAGCATTTATGATAGTGTTTTACACAGTTTCAGGTTAATTTATGCAAATTTGAAATAAATTGGTAATTTGATTCCTATTAGCGACAACACCAATTAGTTGGAAAAGAATAAATTAACTCCAAAGAATGAGGTCGACTGCCTCTATCAAAGCGCTGAGTGTAACGGGATAGATCTTCCTATACGGTAACATATGTCTTATGCTTTGATGATGGTTCACCTACCAATCAAATCCAATAATGAACTTCTCTTTGAACTAGAAAATAGGATAATCAATTTAGCTAAAGGAAAACCTCACATCGTCAATAAAGGAAATTGCGGCAGAGTGTAGTGTAATCCAGTATCCCTTTCCAGATTTAAATAACCACCTCAAATTGCTTGTGTACTATAAAATCTCGAAGCAAATTTAAACAAATGTGTTTTTAATTAGCTATACAAGCATTATGCTGTATACTAAAAATATAAAAAAATAAGAAAGGTAATACTTAACATCATTTTATAAAATTAACAAAAATGAATAAAACAATATTATAGTTAAAATATTATGTTAACAAATCGGTTACAAAACTAAATAGGTTTCAAACTAAACAATAATATTTAAGTAAAATTTTTAAACGCAATAATATCACATCACATAAAAAAATACTATTTTTGTTTTATCATTGCATTCATCATTAAGTTTCCAAATGCCTAAAACAGCTTATACAAAAAAGTGTTAACAAAATAAAATTTCTACGTATAAGTATTCTGGAACTATTATTTTATTAGGCGAGCTTGAAAACTAGTCGTTCCGCAGTATGAAATCTCGTATTCGGTTTACAAATTTACTTCTAACTGATTTGCAAATTGCAAAATCTACAACCCTTCTCTCTGTTGTGAACCTACTAATCAACAGAAATGTTCTGGCGTTTTTTCTTGAGTGTATTTTTAGACAGCTTCTTAGTTGCGTATTCTGTAATTAATCTCTATAAATTTCTGGGTTTTGTTTGTGGGAATAGGCAAAATGATTACATCTCTACGGTAATAGTATGAAAGCCGTAACCTGTAGATTAGGACAAAAATAGTTTCTTTATTACTTAAAATATGCATCACAGATTACTTAGTAAAAATCGAAGTCTGCAGTGAATAAAACTATGTGAGGTAATTACGTGACGTTACTTCACGCATTTGTGTTTTGTATCCGTCTCTGGCCAGCTATCACGGTTTATGTATTTATTTATTTATTTAAGGTTAGCCAACAATTGTTTACACATTACATTTACTATTTATCAACTAAACAACATTTGCTGGTGTAAATTAATTACAGGCTAACACCGCATGCACAAAAAACGGTATAAATTTAAAATAATAACAATAATAGTAATAATTAATAATAAAAATTATAACAATTCTAATATTATAATAAAAATTATGGAACATGAACAACTTAAGATAGTATTAATAGTGTCGTTAAAACATACAATTAAATCAAAATAAGACATCAAACGGTTTACGGTAGGTAATTTTTCAGGGTACATCCAGAAAGAGGACAGGGCTGCGATTAAAAAAGGTGGTCACTGAATAAATCTTTTGATTGATGACGATATAAATGTAAGAAAACTTTCAAGCTCATATTATTCATGTACAATGTAATAAACAGTAAATCTATTCATGTTTTACTAGTGAGAAATTCCAATGTTAAGACTTGAGCAATGGGAATTGGCAATGTTCCGAGGCGAGGCCAGGCGCGCACCGGTGCGGAGGTTGTAAAAGCACCGTTATACTTATTTACCGTGCGCATCTTGCTTTGGGCGCTGTGCTTGGGCCTATTTAAAATATATACGACATGGATGCACATATGCCATGTCGTATCTTCGCTCTTGTAACGTTAATTGTTCGTAATTATACGTCATGCTGCGTTACACTGTATGACGGACACTTTCGGTTATGTGCCCTGGGCGCTCTGTACTATAATATTACTTTTAAATGTTTTTTTAATTGTATTATGAAGTGTTAAGGCATTACCCGCCATAATATCTAAAACAATTCCATATAAATCATAATACGCACACAAACCCTAGCATTTATTCGATTACAATCGTTTAGTTTAAAGTTAACAATATATTATGTATAAGTATACTTTGTGTTCAGGTAATTTGTAGGATTTGCTCCTTAAGATAAATCTATAATTATATGTTCTTTATTTAATATTCCTGCTCTTTGTTCATGTTGAAGTCAAACGTAAACACATTAAACAACTAGTAAAGTCTTATTTACATAGATATATAGGTATATACAAACACACCTTCATCTCCTAGTTGTTGCCAGAAGCGTAGTAAAGCGACCATATCTTACCTTAAACATAACTTAGTCGCACTTACGTAATAGGCCTTAACCTTAGAAACTTGGCATTTTATTAAAAGGAATAGGAAAGGTAGAAGGAAGGATAGGATAAGATAAGATAATTTTATTTGCTTAAACATGAGTATGCACACATAAGTATACAAGGTGAAATATTAAATTATAAAAGGCTAGTCATGTTTTGCCTGTAAGGCGTGCAAATGTTAAGAGCATGCACTAAACTGGAAGCAGATTAATTATTGTGCTATTAACAGTTACGACAGTTAAGAATACTGTTAATACAGAGAATATTAAATACACGAGAATAACAAACAAAATACAATTAATAATCCATTCAATAATATAAACTTAAATTAATATGATATTAAATATTTACCAATAAATTATTTATTAAAGTCATAGTTGCAATGTCACTTTTATATAATATTATCATTTATAATATTATCATTTAGAAATTCTACAATATCATAATATGCCTTGTCTATCAAGAATGCATTGTTTCTTTTTAAAAATACGAATGTATGTATGTAATATGTATAATGTATGTAATATGATAGGGACACTGCTTATATGCAATTTCCTATAATGCAATAGAAACTGACTGTATCAGTCTTAACATGATCCTCCCTATCCTTGACGAATTATCTATGTAATATTTTAAATCACTTCTTTTCCAATGGTGTTTTTCCATCAGCATGGAAAGATGCACAAATTATTCCACTCCATAAAAACATACTCTCGTCATTTTCTGATTACCGTCCTATACTTATCTGTTTTACCCTTCCTATCCAAAGTCCTGGAACGCCTAATTCAATCTCAATTTAGTAACTTTCTCTCCAAACATTTCTTACTAAACCCCTTCCAATCTGGTGATCCGTTCTGGTCACAGCACGACTTCTCCACTGGTCCACATTATGTACGATATCAGTCTTGGCATGCATAGTGGAAATATTACAATACTTACACTACTCGATTTTAGCAACGCCTTCAACACTGTAGATTTCCCCATTCTGCTTGGTATACAGCAGTTTTTTAACATATCTCCAAGAACAGTTGATTGGTTTCATAGTTACCTGTCCGGTCGTCGGTAGCTTCTTCTAATAATAATGTACAAATAAAGTTATAATCTATATATATGTATATCTATCTATCTATCTATATGGGAGTGGGGGTGAAGCTTCTAATAATCCTGATTGGGTGATGATCGTGTGTAAAAGTCTTACGTCACTTTTCTTACAACGTGTTGTTCTGTCGTCAAGGGAGGCTGTCGTAGTCGTGATGGTACCGAAGGTATATCGTCCGCGGTTCCTTCTTAAAGGTATACGAGATACGATGAAGACAGCTCCCAACTCGCTTGTCAATTAAACCTTATTTTATGCTCTGTATGTCTACCTCATAAACTACCTCTTTTATCACTGCTAATATTAAATATATATATATATATATATATATCAAAAAATATAAATTAGTTAAAGGGCTCGGTTTTCGCGGCACCAGCCCGTTCGAGTTGCAAATGGGAATAAATTATAATCGGCAAAATGTGGCCGTAAATAACAAATCTGCCTACTCCTTCGGAGATACGGGCGTGATTGCATGTATGTATGTATGCGTCTAAACGTAGGTGCAATAATTATTCCTTTAGCAGCTTGCACCAAGTTCCCACAACTCTTTATACCAAATAACATACTTTTTAAAAGTAGGTTTGAATTTGTTTCGGAGTAGATGCTTAGTAACGTCCGAGTATGTTTTTTTGAATAACGAATGAGTTGTAAAATTCATGTAAGCGTTTGTTGTGAAAGTATGTTACAGATAATGTAAGTTAGATACATACATACATACACTCGTGCCTATATCATAAGAGGTAAGCAGAGGTATTTTAATCACTTACATTTTACCCATTCGAATTTTGTTCCACTAACGTAATAGGCAAGCAAGTGACCGATTGATGGCATTAGGCTTGCCGTCAATTGGGCACTTGCTTGCTGCACTCTATGACTGTATATGTATATATACAGTTATAGAGTGTCAAAAAATATAAGTCATACGAGCAGATAAACATTCTGTTTAACAAGCACTTCCATCTAGATAATAATAATAATAACTTGACACATCTCACACACGGCCGTCTGATCCCAAACTAAGCAGAGCTTGTACTATGGTAACCACACAGCTGATAAACATACTTATATACTTCTAAATACATATATATATTATAGATAAATATTACACCCAGACACAACAAATTATCATGCTCATCACACAAATATTTGTTCTGGATGGGAACCGAACCCACGACCTCTGGTTTAGCAGTCAGGGTCACTAACCACTAGACCTATAGGCCAGTCAAAGATTTTGAGAAAAAAATACGGGCAGTCTTTTAGGACTGCCGATAGAAGTGAAAACTAATTAACTTGTGAATTGTATCGTCGAGCTATTAGATAATACACAGTACATATACATATAGCTCACGGGAAGCATGCGGTGACGATGACACGAGTTTCACGCTTTTTGTTCACCCAAAAAGTGCTCATCGCCCCTAAAGACGTTTTCACTTCAAAAATGCAAAATATATTTCTTTAAAGCTTTTTCTGCTTGAACTACGTGTATCAACTGTAGAAATTAAACTTTTTTTGCCTCGGAAGTTCTTTTTACTGTTACCGAAACATAAGTAAACTCTCCGCAAATCTCCAGCGACATATTAACATTTTTTTATACTATATGGGGACAGACGAACAGACTGGTTATCTGATAGTCATCAGTGACAACGGCCGTCCATGGAAACCTGCAACTAAAGAGTCATAAGTGCTTTGCCCGCCTTTGAGGTTGATGAGGGAAGGGGGGGATGCGGGGAGGGGAAAGAAGAGGGGGATTTGGGTCTCAGGAAACCTCACTAATTTCGGGGAAATGCAACACAAGCGTTGCTTCACAACCAGTTTTCTGTGAGGCTGTGTATCGCACCGGTCGAGCCGGCCCATTCGTGCCTAAGCAGGCTCTATCACTGTAAAAATGTCTTCGTTTATGAATGATAAGCCTAAAACTGGAGAAGTGCGAGCCTGACTGCACATCGAGGCTTCCGTAAGCACTGTTCGCTTCACTTCTAATAATAAATTATATTTAAAAAAATATAACCCTTACTATCGTGCGCCTATCATAAACAATTGTTAAAACCTGGATTTTTCATCCCTTCATTTTCTTCTTCTTCGATTACAACAGATACAGATTCAATAACTCAGAACTAAAATACAAAGCCCTCTAGTAGAGCTCATTGCCTCCTAGTTCGGACAGCTACCATTCCTGCAGAAAACGTTAGTAACATCTGTTTAAGTTAAATGCCGGGGGTCAGATGTGTATTGTGCATGTAAATATGGTTCCAGTTTTATACTGGTTATATTGGTTCTAGTTCTAAGTCAGAGCTGGGGCCCGGTAAAATATATAAAATGTATTCTTAGTATAAATGTTAATATCACCGTGGTATATTCCGTCAGAAGTAAATATAACATCCTTTTTTAATATATGAAATATTAAACAAAAAAAATAATATTCAATTTTAAAAATTCTGTTAATACAGAATTTTTAAAATTGAATATTATTTTTTTTGTTTAATATTTCATTTGAATAAGTAATTCATTTTGGAGAAAACAAGAACAAATATTTAAATTGAATAAGTAATTCATTTTGGAGAAAACAAGAACAAATAGAAGGAAGTAAATGTCAGACTAGTATTAATATCCAAACGTAAAGTAAAAAAAAAGATTGTGTAATTATAAGCTGACAGCTCTACATGCATTATTTATAAGTAAGTGGCTACGTATTTAAAAACAGACCTTAGTAGGTTTTTTTAACCCTCATGAATATTTGAATCATTCAGCATAATATGAAACATTTTATTTTCTCTGTTAAATTACAAGAAAATTTACAGAAAATTAGCATCCAATTAATTTTTAAATGTCGATCATGGCAAATATTTTTAAATGTTCTCTTTTTTTCTCATTCTAAACTAGGCCAAATACCATCACCATTAAGCATAATTACTAGATCAATCATAACACGTTTCATCAGCTAATCACGCGTAATCAAAAGAATCTGTTATTCTACAATATAATATTCTTAATTTCTTAACCGGTTTTATAGTATGTTCTAAATAACAAATCCTTTTGAAGCGGTTTCCTTAGATATCAGACAGCCTATGAAAAAATGGTTTTAGTCTATTGTGATTATAAATGTTACTGTTTTTTTCAGAAGCAGGTTTATACGGTGGTATATGGCGGAGTCAATAAGCTTTTAGTAAAAATTATTGTCTCAGTCCTAAAACTCATATACCTAGGCGCCAGTAAATTACCTGTTTCATATTAAAGCAATTAATTCTTTGCAAAACATAAATTTACTAAACGGTTATTTACAAACGGGACTATTATTAGATATTTACATGATTTCTAGAAAATAACGTAAATGGCCTCATTTTAGCAAAAAAAAACATCGACGATCACGATTAAACACACAGGCGTTGCTACGTCTACTTAAATTATATTGCAAAAAGAAGTATAAGTTCAAATCTATGGAAGATCCTAGCCAAATGGCATTTCTCGAGTTGTGATGATATTTTAGTATAGTATATAAGTATAATTAATTTTAATATAAGTATATAAACGCTCCGCGCTTATCGTGATAAATTGTAATAAGGTGTATTTTTCATACTTTTAATTTTACTGTTTGGAGATGAATATTTTCTACTAATTTTAAACGACCACCCTTGAATACCATCAATTTAATAAAAAAATATTGAAATCGTTTCAGAAATGACGAAGGTATCACCTTAGGGGTGGAATATGGTTTATTTCATTTAATTTTAAACTCAAACAAGACCACTTTAAAGTAAAAACAATTCAATAAGAAAATACTATTGCAATTGAATCACCAATGACGTAGTTATCGCTACATCTATTATTAATTCCTTTCTTTACCACCTTAAAGGTTTAATATTATCTATTAAATTAAATGGGAAGAGCCTTGAATAGAACCAATACAATTAAAACAAAACTTTAGCAACATAAAAATCAGTGTAATTAAGAAGAAATCCTTCTTTTTGGATAAGGTTAAAAAATATTGAAAGCCTGGCTGTATTTATTACATTAATTGTCTGCATCTCGAAATCTTATACCCTGTCTCAATACCACTTCTTCAAATAACAACTCACATGTTGAACCACTATTTCAAACGTATAATCTGAAATACCTGTTTTTCGAACCTACACGAATAACAGCCACTACAGTCAGTAGCATAGATAATATATTGACAAATATTACAATAAGGGATTTAAAATTATAAATCAGATAGATCCTGTCCTATCCTGATCCATGGTGGCCAACAAATTTCTTTCTTCAATAGGAACGAATAAACAAACGGGGGGTAAAAAAAAATTGAAAAACCACCAAGCGCTGTGATTTTTTGTTAAATAAATTTGTGATTGTCCATAACATATTGGATTTAGATGATGGATGATTGTAACCCTAGTAACTCCTATAATAATTTCATAAATACTTTTTGTTTAGAATTAAATTCAGTTTTTACATTGCCATGCCACATTTAGTGAAGGGGCTACTTTAGGCTTACACAAAATCAGAACTAAATTGTATGAGTTATATGATGAAAAGAACTATAACAATTACACACATATGTAACAATATTCTAAATTGTTCAGGAAACTTTATAAATTAGTGAAGTTCCGTTTTCTGAGTTCAAAGATTAAAAGTAGCGACGACAAGGTTAAAACTATATTAAACATTATTAATAACGAAACTGTAAAACGAATAAATTGTGATAATTAATTTAAATTGAATATTAATAAACTAGTGAAAACATTTCAGAGATATTTTTCACGAATATACCTGTATTGACTACTAAATCTTTAAACTCCTCAGTAGCTCTTGAAGAATAAATTTTGATGGAAAATGTAGACAGGACTGACAGTAAATTTAAATTTTAACATGACAATCCGCTAGCAATCATTATAAATTCTTAATTAAAAAAGATAAACAACAGACCTTTGGGGAAATTCTGTTATCATTTCCAGAAAGTGTTAACTGTTGTTGCAAATCATTTATCATTTATATTTAATCAGTTTGTGGAAAGTGGTGTATTTCCTGATCTTATGAAATGTAGTAAAATCATTACATTGTATAAATCTAGTACTGCCTCAGTCCCAATTAACTTTAGAGAGGTACTACCGGTACTATTCAGTAAAATAAAAATAAATATGAACACACACAACACAACACAAATGGTCTTTCATAATAATAATTCATTGCATAAAAAAGCAAGTTGTTTAACAAGTTGTCGCTCCATAACTGAAGCCGGTGTAGAGCTTGTAAAACATATCTTTGATGTCTGGGAGGATTCTCAAGATGGTCTTGGTATATTTTGCGATTTATCCCAAGCCTTTGATTGTGTTGTTCATGAAACTCTGATAAGGGAATTATATCACTACGGTATTTGAGACAGCGCTGGATCTTCTTACGTCTTATATAAGTAGTATAGTAAGTAAGTAAGAATTCAGAAAGTCGATGTTAATGGTAATCTACATCCAGATTTTGTGGTTCCCCATGGGAGTTCCACGGGGTTCTAAACTAGGACCTTCTTAATTTATAGTAACGATCGACCTCATCTTTATTTTCACTTTCACTTTTATTTAAAGTGAAACGTAACATATGACTTTGAATTTCGACATTGTAAACCACGCTGTTTCGAAAGTGGTTCACTGGTTTAACATTAACAATTTACTCCTTAATGGAGAGAAACCCAAATGTATATGATTCACTACTCCAAACGTCAAACAGATAAAAAGTACGATAACTATTAGAGAAGATGAATTGGAACTAGTGGAAACTAGAAAATTTTTAGGCATTACTTTTGATTCTAAGCTTCAATGGGGCCCATGTATTGATAAATGGTCGAACAGAGTCAGCTCTGCAGCATGAAAAAATCGTAAATCGACTAATATTGAAATATCCAGATTAGTCTATTTTTCTTATTTTCATAGTTAGTATTTGTGTTGCAGAAGAGATCTATTCGAGCAGCATTTATAATATTGATAATCGTTATTCGCTGAGGCAGAAATTCAAAGCAATAAACCTAATGACAGTGGCATGTCAGTATATCTTTGAAAACTAAATTTACTTTTATAAATATAAAGGTTAGTTTATTATAATAAAAAGTGATATACACTCTTATAACACACGTAATATACATAATTTTTTTCTTCTGGTGTGCACATGTTTGGAAAAAACAATGAATACGCGGCAAAGGCTGTTGAAAAAGAAATGTTTAAGGAATATCTCTGCACTATTAAGAGAAGAGTTGATTGATATATTACAAAAAAAGGGAGCGAAACGACTTTGGATAAGAAAATGGTTAAGCGATCGACCTGTAACTGGAGCTTCTGCCTTGTTGCTGAAACAACTAAGATTAGAAGATCCTACTGAGTACAGGTTGGCGTTGCGGGTTACTGCTGAAAACTTTGATGAGTTGCTTTCGCTTATACAGAGCTCGATTCAGCGCCAAGATACTCTGATGAGAGATGCATTACCAGCAAAAATAAAATGAGAAGTAACGTTATCGTTCTTAGCATCTGGAATGAGTTATCGAAGCTTGAGTGATTTTTACCGTGTTTCTAAACCATCTATATCCCAATTCATACCAGAAGTTTGTCGAACAATTTATGAAGTATTAAAACAGTTTATTAAGGTAAGTGTTTATTTATTTACTTAAAATTGAAACAATAAAGCACACATTATTTCAAAATACAACAAACATATATATTAATATTAAGCGTTATTGAAGGCTTGTTCAATGGCATCACTGTTGTCTACGCTTTCGCCGTAACTGTCATAATTATGTGGAGTTTCTGGGGATATGACATTAGTAGTAAACTGGGAATACAAAGAAGAACATGTCGACGGACTGGACTCTGGAGGAGGGCAGATTGTAGGTGTTGTCAGAGAGTATTGGGGTACTATGTAGGACGGAAGAACTTGTGTAGAATTCCAATTAGTAGGTAGCGTATTTTGCGATTGCTGAACCGATTGTTGCACTTGATACATAATCTTGGCTCGTATATCTGTCAGCATGCATTGAGTCAATATACTCTGTATTTTTTCCTTAGCAATGACTGCCTGTTCCTCTGTCAATTTTTTTAATTGTGCCGAGACGCTTTTTCCAAATAGATCAAGATCTGTTTCTTCGCAGCGTGTGTTGTCGTTAATTTCCCTTAAGTCATTTATCATGTCATGGTTTTGTGGGTGGGGTAAATCGAGGTGTCTCTTCTGCAGACTCATTTTCTAACCCATTTTCAGAGCATGGAACCAACGATGGTCCTGGTTCATTGCTATTCGATAATCCTGATTCATTGCTATTTGGGGTATCCATGTTATCCTGTAATTAAACAAAATAAATTAATGTAATTGTAATGTTATAGACTTTTTTGTTGTGACTAAAAATGGTATTAAGTAGGCCGCTTTAATTACTACCCTTTTTTACAGGTACCAAACGCAGAAGAATGGAAAAACATCGAAAGGGGATTTAAAACACGATGGAATTTCCCCTTATGTTATGGTTCTATAGACGGAAAACATGTGACAATTAAAGCTCCTCCTAAAAGTGGAAGTTTATACTTCAATTATAAAAAAACAAGCAGCGTCGTATTGTTAGCTATTGCCGATCACGACTACTGTTTTTCGTACATAGATGTCGGCGCGTGTGGTAGCGCATCTGATGGAGGAGTTTTTAAGAATTGTTCTATATACCAAGACCTGGAAAATAACGAATACCTGACAACGGAGTCATCGTAGGAGATGCGGCATTTCCACTAAAGACTTATTTAATGAAGCCGTATCCAGGTGTAAACCTCAGTACAGAAGAAAAAGTTTTTAACTACAGGTTATCTCGGGCAAGACGGATAATCGAAAATGTATTTGGAATTTTAGTTAGTAGATTCCGGGTATTAGAAAAGCCAATACTAACTAACTTGGAAACAGTAGATGCAATCGTTTGTGCTTGTTGTGCCCTTCATAATTGGCTACGAAAGAAATCAAATTCATACATCACCGCTACTTGTGTTGATAGGGAAGATGAACAGGGAAATATTCAGCCCGGTTCATGGAGGAGCCAAATACATGCCCTACAGAGTATTGGCAATCAAGGTAGCAATCATTCAGCAGAAATAGCAAGAGAGAAAAGAGAAGTTTTAAAAAATATGCTTAATAACGAAGGTAGAGTTCCTTGGCAATTAAATAGCATACATTAACAATCGACTTCGAAAATCAACATTGAAACGGACAAATACACGAGCTTCTTTTGCTGTAGTATGCGTGTGTCTTTAAGTGGCTTTATAATTTTGCTTAAATGTAATTTTCGTTTAAAATAAATAATAATGTGATTTTACTTACTATGGTTTTTCTCCTCATAGAAACCGGCTTTACAAACGAATCATATTCATCAAACCATTTTGCCTTTTTCTTATAAACGCTCCCCCCAGCCCCAGATCTTGTAGATTTTTCGATTTTGTCGAGTTCCAAGTAGTACGTATTTCGAATACGTACTACTTGGATTTTTGATTTAACTTCATCGAGAGTCAGTTCTTCTATATTCATTCCTACACGAAGTTGTTCTAGTGCCGAAGCGCGCATTTCTTTATTTTTGTATGCATCGCAACGCTTATCCCACAAGCATTCGTGCTCTCTATAAAGTTGTACGAATTTCAAAGTATCCTCTTCGTTGAATTTTCTCGGCATTTTGTCGCAGAAATTACAAATAAAACAACAAAGAACACACATCGTACGGACGTTCGCCAGTGACTGGCGAGACTCGTCTACACGTGTCTGCAACGCTGGCGCGGGGGTCGAAGGGTATGCGGGCGGAGGTCACTGGCTAGAAAAATAGACGGTCGCTCTATTCTCGCCAGCGTTGGCAGCCAGTGCTGGCTTGGCTTGAAAAACTGTTTACACAAGGCCAATACCAAGCCAGCACTGGCTGCCAGTCTTATTGGCAGCCAGTGCTGGCTCCGTGTAAACTATGCTTTACATGTAAGATAGAAGTGCTTGGGATTGAACTGTATAGCTTCACAGGTGGGAGCTAATATATTTCTCATTTTCCATCTTCTTTTATTATATTTCTTTCTTCTTCTTTCTTTAGAACAACTTTTTCCCTGCCTATCACTTACCTTATTTTAATAGCCAAATTTTCGTTTATTTACTTATAGCAACAACATAATACCACACTATAAAATAGTATATTATTGTAAAGTATATGATTTACACTTCATTTTATAATACCCATCTGGTGATTTAAAAGAGTGGCCATGAGTTTGTATGTGTTCTTCTCAAAAGGGTCAAGCATTAGGATACGGGCGAGATAGATCAACACAGGCAGGTATTTAATTATTTTGTCCTTTTAATATTAATTTCACATTTGACGAGGCAATATCTGTGGCGACGCTGTGTAAACTGAGCTATAAAACGATTTTTTTTTAAATAAAACCATTTCAATTGTTAAGCAATTATATGAAATAAGAAATTTTATTTGAATTAATTTGATTTTTTATTTGCAATCTATCCGGGAGTTGGGGATGCACTTATAGAGTTGCAAAGAAACATCCAACAAACCAATCAACTTACTGACCTACGCTGGTATACTAAATTTTGTTTCATACATACAAATGACCATATCTTTTGATTGGTTTGACTTAGAAACTTGACTTTAAGGGACAGTAGACGCGTTCCGGAGAAAAAGGGTCTTGACAGATAGACAGTCAGACATACAGATAGACAAATAGACTGACCTACAAACTAGTGAAATGCGTGGAGGTAAATATCAAGTTGAAATTAACATCAAACACTCAAATAATTAAATGTCTTAGGTAAGCCTTAAAGCCGTAAAATAATTAAGTATCTAAGACCATATAAGCAAAAAGTTTTAACATTTTGAAGTTAAACAAACAATTTCAATACCTATAGGTTTTGAGTTCCCATTGAAATGAAGTAACATGGTGCATATGATTGTCTTTATATGCTGAAACAATGAAACCATCAGTTAAATAGTTTCAGCCGGCAAAGACAAACATACACTAAAACTAAAATACTGAATTAGGAATGTCCTATTCC
Organism: Tyria jacobaeae; assembly: GCA_947561695.1. Classification (NCBI taxonomy): domain Eukaryota; kingdom Metazoa; phylum Arthropoda; class Insecta; order Lepidoptera; family Erebidae; genus Tyria; species Tyria jacobaeae. The sequence continues at coordinate 11,312,860 of OX387217.1, forward strand.
CATGCTTTTTCCCAGTTTACCCCTAATTACGTTTGTTCTAAGCATGGTTTAAGAATGCGCGTGCGGAGGCAGTAGCTCTAAGCACGACCGTCATCATCAGGTTTCACGTAATTATTGATAAGGTAAGATAAAAAGTAATGAAACAATACATTTCCTCTTTGAACGAATATTCTGTTGCAAAGGTTACATATGTATATGGTAAAAATGAGCATGATGACAGTTACGAGGTTTTAATGTACATGTGTGGCTATTATCCTAAAGAAATTTAAATGCAATCGCTTACTTTAACATGTACTAATGTTTACGATTAGTGTTACACCGGGCCGCGGACTGTGTTCATATTATTGTAATACAACTATTTACTTATAGATATCTATCTATTTCCAATTTTAAACTTTTAAACATGTCGAGGCCTGATAGAGGAACCCCGCCAATACTCGGACAAGTTGGACACACTCGGTCTCCAAAAAATGTTCTCCCTTCACTCTGTACGAAAGTAATAGTTTTTAGTACTTATATTTTCCAAAACATACATAACAGGCTACTCAGAAATTATTGAGAAAAAAAGTTTTTTGTATGAGAGACTGGCCAGTTATAAACTATTATAAAAATAATTATTATTTATAAATAAAAATAGGTACGTTCCAATTTCAAAATTTCCCTCCACATTTTTTGCAAGCTAATTAAATATCGTGTCTCATTGAAAAATGGATTTTTTTTTACGATTTCAAGTGTCGCCTGAAACCGGAATCATACGATAGACTTCGAATTGCATTCATGGATGAAGGCCCTACCAGGGCAACTGTGTATCGTTTGTATAACGAATTCAAACGTGGTCGACTAGTTTGGGAGATGTAGAAAGAAGTGGTCGCCCTTTGACGGCTGTTATGGAGGAAAACGTGCTAGCAGGGAAAAATTAAATCCTAGACAATTACGTCTCAGGAGATTCAACACATACTGCAGATTGGATCAGGAAGCCTTCACGAGCTCGGGATCGGGAGCTTCTACACGTGCATCTTCGCCTGAGGAGGATAGTTTCACGCTGGGTGCCGCACAACGTCCCCGATGCTTAAAAGCAGGCCCTGGTGAAATGGTGCTGTGATATGATAAACAAATATGAAGCTGGCTCGTCTCGGTGTGTTTACGACATCATTACAGGTGATGGGTCCTGGATTTATCAATACGATCCAGAAACGAAGCGCCAGTCGATGGTTTGGGCGTTTCAAAACAAATCGACGCCTACTCCAAAGTGAAGCGATCTGGAAGCGGGGGAAGATTTTTATCGCGAGCTTTTTCAATATTACTGGCTACTTGGTGTCAATGCCTTTTCGGAACCAAAGAAGCATCAACGCCAGATGGTATACCAAATGCTTGGCAGAAGATTTCTCTGTTGTGAGCAACATGCGACCAAACACAGGGTTCCACGGGCTACTGCTCCACCACGACTACGCGCCAAACTTCTAGGTCACCCTCCTTACAGCCCTGACCTAGCACCGTGTGGTGGTGTACCCCTAAGAGGGTGGAATAGTGGTTTGTATCAAATCGTGATACCAGATTCCGTGGTCCAATCGACTTCAAATTTTGCATAAACCTTTTTTAACAGAATTAATGGAAGACGTGTTTCATATTTTATTGAAATTCGTCCTCTCACGGGGTTAAAAAGGGGTAGAAAATAATGTTAAGCAAGTTGATATCAATACTTTTTAGTGCTTTTGACTGAATATACAAAAAAAAAAAAAAATATTGAAAAACATGTAAAATACAAATATAAAAGAATATTTAAATCGGATTAGATTATTATCAATTTTATTTGTTCTTGTTAATTTTCATTCGAAAATTCCTTGGAAATCTCTTAAATTACCTACTTAGCAAATATTTGCGATTGCTGTATAATTTGTAGCTACACCAGTATTTCTTTGTAAACAAAAAATATTGTTTACGAAGAAATACTGCCTTAGGTGTCTAGTATTTCGATATCGTTGTAAAAAGATAATACCCTCATCTCATCCTCATCAGATCAAGGGCCGAGCTTCGTGTTCACATAATAACCTCTCAAATAGTATTTTTCTACTAAATTACTATAAACAATTATAGCTATATCATGACAATAAACTTACGACACAGAACGTAATATTGATGGTAAATATAATCATAATCCTCACAGCATAATCCCACCAATTTCCTTATAGACGGCTATTGATTTATGTTTACGTGTATAAACCCTACGGACATCAGATTGTAAAGATGATTTTAATTGATTGTTCGTTTATGGGCTTATTTAATGTTTGAAATCCCATTTTACAAGGGTGGAGAACCGACAGTAACTGTATACTAGAGAGATTCAATGATAGATCTCTTATTGGCATCACTCATTACTTCCCGTACATCAACTCTGGTGTTGTAAAACGTTATTACCTCACTAACGATTTATCATTAATGATGCGAAACAACTGGTTCTGTTTAAGAAAAAAGAACACGTAATATGCATAAGATTACAATGTTTAAAACTCCGTCTGTGTGCAATTTATGTCGCGGTTTAAAAAGCGTTTGTGATTTTTCGCAGATAAACGATACTTTTCTAAATTTAACTCTTGTGCCGGTCGATTACATTCTTTGACGCATTTCGGCACCAGTAAATAATTAAAATATAAGATAGTAGTCTTATGTGGCACTCGTGCGCTTTGTAATAAATGATATACGTATTTAGGCGATAGGCAGGTTATTGCCATATATTGCTTATAATTTGGTTTAGTTGGTCTAGTGGTTAGTCAGGATCACTAACCAACTGTTATGAAAGAGAATCGAACCCACTATGGGTTCGATGCACACGGAAGAAAATTTTGTGTGATTCACAAATAGTTGTCCCGAGTCTGGGTATTCTTTGTGTCCGTTGTTTGTAAGTTTGTAACAGGAAGACAACTAGAAAAATAATTCAATAAAAATTTCAATAATATAATTAATTGGGTTGAAAATTTGGAATATTTATATATAAACCAACCTGCAAAACTGATGTAGTAAAACATTTAGTTCCAGTTTATATTTTACTTTTTTTTTTATGCGATAGGGGGCAAACGAGCAGACGGGTCACCTGATGGTAAATGACTACCGCCGCACATGGACACCCGCAACTCAAGAGTCACAAGTGCGTTGCCGGCCTTTTAGGTAGGAGTACGCTCTTTTCTTGAAGGTTTGAAGGTCGTATCGGTTCGGAAATACGGCAGGCGACAGTTTGTTCCATAAGCTGGTTGTGCGAGGCAAAAAGCTTCTGGAGAAGCGCACAGTGGTGGAGTGCCAATCGTCCGGTGATGGGGATGGGTATTTTGTCGCGTAGGACGATGGCGGAAACCACTTACTGTAAATGCCACAAACAATAATAATAATAATACATCAATCAGAATGTCGAGCCATAATTGTTTACATTACCATACCCATGACGACAATCTCATAAAGGCTGAAAAAGATAAACAACTAAAATATTTGTATTGACCCATGAGGTTGTGCAGTTGTAATGATGATTTCATGAAGTCAGAAATGTTCGTTTTCAACCACGTTTGGGTGAATCAAGCTTTATGACCTTGTGCTGAGTCTTGCTGAACGGAACATTCTTGGTCATGGAACACGTTTTTGTTAAGAGACTTAACAGCCTTCTCAAGAATTTACTGTCATTCACTCATTGTCACTCCTTGATAGCTAACACCCCACCAAACCATCACTGAAGTCTGATAATGCCCACGTTATACTCTGCTTACTAACTGGGGAGCTTCTATAGAGTTTTGAACATCAGCTTGGTCAATAGTAAAAGAAAATCTCGTCGGTAAATAATTAATTATTTTCTGTGACCTTTGCGTATCGCTAAAGAAGTTGTTTTAATTTTACCACCCTATTCATTTTTAAATGATCAGTGAAAGAACTCAACGAGTGCGTCTCGTATAGTCTAAATTCTTTCCTTCACGGTTTTGACCGTCTTTTTCGTACGAATACTACAGGACTACAAACAGGAGGTTTTATTGTATCTATGAATAGCCCGGTACAAAAATATTCCACTAATATCAAACGTATACGTATATAGTTTCAAAAATTACATATCCTCCATACCTACTTTGTGTAATGCTATGAGTTACAAAAGGAAGAAAGGAGATAAAACAGAAACGTTATTTTTGTATTTTAATTTAGTACTCTCTGCAAAAATATCGTGTTTTTGGTTATCATTGCCGTCGGTGCCGGTGTTGTGGGCACTTTATTATTTTACCGTTATACTGTGTGACTGTGACTTTTAGAAGATTAGGGAGAAGAGTCAGGTGACGTTTTTTTTAGCATTTACAATATTAATAAAGATTGGAATAACTACTCTATAATAACATTAAAGACGTTTGACGTTTAAATTGTAGATGTCAAAACGAGTAAAGTATCGGATAACATAACAGGATACTTGTATTCAATCGCTAAAGTTGATGATCGTGAAAAGCCGGCTTCGTTTGTTTTGTCTTTATGGTTTAAAAAACGAAGTGATATACAATAGGCTACCTGATTTATATCAAATATTATGCAACACATGATTAAATGCTATGCTATTTGGTCAACGAAACAGAAATATGTCCACGTAATTGAACGAAAGTTCAAGATTTCTTTATGAATCCAATTTAAAATTTCTGTTATTTTTTATTAACTTGAAACGTTGAAAACGCAACGATGTGACGCTGCACTATTGGTAAACAAATAAATTTCAATTGTCTTTTATTTCTAAAACTTTAATTTTAGGTTAAATATCACTGCTTTCGCGTATCAAAGTTATCTTGAAGGATCCCCTTTTACCAGTTTAAGATTTAGTGCACGTAATAATTACTCACATAGTTCTCTGCCCTTTGTAAGCTACAACTTTAAAGAATCCTTTTTCAAATATGTTTTTGCATTCGCGAATGTTGCATACTCATAAATTAATATATTTTCCGTACAGACTAGTTAAAGTCATGGTTATTACACTTGTTATAAACATATACTTTGAGAAATTAGTCGTCAGTATGAAAACAAATTCTTGTTTACATATCGCTTGACAGCAAATGACAGAATTTCTATATAACAACATGGCGGAAAGCGTTTTTATATTTTTTTCAGAACATGATTTTTATATTGAAGTTTTGTGTTGTTTAAATTCTCAAATAAAACATATTTTTTTGGTCTCGCAGAATAATTATATACCGTATACGACCATAATTAAAAAAGTGTGTACAAACAAAATGTGTGTACAAAACAACCCTTCTTTGTGTACAAATTTCCACAGTTCATCACCTCACCGGAGCTGATGGTGAAGTAGTATGTAGGACTCGAACCGACTAAAACCAAACGGTGTTCCCGTCATAAGTAGGTCTATTGCAAGGAACCTAGGTATACCCAAGAGGGGATGCTTCCAGGAACCCTCCAGACCTTGGCCGCCTCCTTTTCAGGGCGGCCACATCATGGAAAATGGGGGGCCTAGCCCCAATCCAGTTTGAGAGGCGTGCATGGAACACGTCACGCCACCGTCTCAGACCTGCTTCTGCTAGGGTACGGGCAGCCCTACCCATTACCCTACCCCGTTACTCGTTTTTTCCCGTATCGTCTCCGCCGCCTCTTTAGCCAACATGGCCTCCTAGCCGAATGAGGCTCAACATAACGACCCTACTTTTTACCACATTCAGATAAACTGTAAGGTATGTCGTAGTATGTGTTAAGAATAAAGAAGAAAGTGGAATCTATGGTTGTGAAAACAAAAATAGGCTGTAATGCTGTGATGAAATATAAAGAGTACAAAATCATATTTGAATATAATCGAATACAAAGGTTCGTTACTCATTATTTATTTAGTACGGAAATCACGATCTTTTTAAATGTACCTACGCATTTAAATTCACTTACTCTTAAAGTTGTTAAATAATTTTCGAAAAATTAGTTGTTTTTTTTCTGTAGTTCCTTATTTTTCATAAACAAACATGTATTTACTTCCACACAGTAGACAGTGGGTTGAAGCGAATTGACCGACGCGAAGTTGGAAATAGCACAATGTTATTAATAGATGTAGTTAACTGGTTATCAGTAATAGCAACAAGTACTGGCGAGTTGTCTAGACTTATAACTCAATATTATAACTTACGTATCTAAGAATTGCTCATAAATATTAAAAAAAAATGTGTTCACAAAGAACATTCAGGTCATTTTGTTTTTAAATGAGACGTTGGCTTAACCCACAAAATCTTTACCAAAATATGTGTTCGATGTTGGGCATAGTGTAGTATAGGCATAGGGTTATAGTACGTAGTATCTCTAGTATCTAATTAACACCGATGCAAAAAGAGGGGTGTTATAAGTTTGACGCGTATGTTTCTTTTTGTGTGGTCGAAAAGGTTTTGATGTAGTTTTTTATTCAAAGGGTAGTTTTATCATGAGTGTTCTAAGCTATATTTGATTGAAATCGGAGCTATTTGATCAAGATTTGGAGGGGTGAAGGATTATGCGATGAACAATCAAATGTTTTCACAAATACCCAAGTACTCAGTATCATATGAAAGGGCATGATTTAATTATTTATTACACTTCCTGCAATTTGAATATTGCTTAAGGCGGCCTTAATGCCTTAATGCATTTTCTACTACCCAACCTTTTGGTGATGCATAGATGTTTTTGGCAGGTGTTTTATATAATTTAAATAGAACACAAGTGTTCATAAGTAATACTACATATATATATTAGATGTGACATGTATGTGAAAATTGTAATGTAAGTATATACATTTGTATAATGCATATATACCTAAAACTACACACGTACATACGTACCAAATATTTATACATATCTCTATATACACATATTAAATACAAGATAACGGAGACACTGGCATGGTATTATTCTGTTGAATGCGTCAAAAAATCTCTGTAGAGATTACGTATTATATTCACCTTAAAGGTGAGATGGTTAGTGGACATCCTGACTTCTTGAGGGAGAACTTCTTCATGTTTAATAAACCCTCAGTCGTTGGCTAAGTTGGGTGACTCTAAAATTTTGGGACTTATTTAATGCGCTAACTAAGGTAAAGACATCGTGAATTTTTTTTTAAGTTTGTTGTTAAAGTATAAAAACATGCAACAATCTTAGAAGCAAACCTTAGAATTGTTTGAAGTTTATGAAGTGAATTTCTGAATAATCTGGAATGAAACGGAACTAAGATGACGTAGCTCTGCCTATTGACCACAATGAGTCAGACATACACCTAGAAAAAAAAATCGATTCTCACCACTAATAGTGGTGAGAATCGATTTTAATAAGTGAATTAAAATTAGTATTATATTAAGGTATATTTTGTGTTGTGTAATATAGATTCATACAATAGAACGAAGTATAAAGTATAAAGAGATGAGGCCCATGCCTCATCCCTTTATACTTCGTGTCTAAATATGAGTAATGTACAAAAAAACAGAATGATTTATTTTTTACCTGCTGTCTCACTATCATGATAGTCGTACTTTTTGTATAAAGATTTGACTCTTAGAAGACGTCATCTTGTTGACATCAGCTTATGCGTAGTATATTATCTTTATTGTATCCGGTTTATGTCTGATAGGATGATCCTACAATACCAATGTGAAAATATGAAACATCTGCTTTATTCAATTTTATAGAGCCGTTTCAGTGATAAAATAACTGCAATAAAAAGATTTACGTCTGACCGTATAGCTGGTAATAGTTTCACAAAATCTCAATTTTCAAATGCGGAATTACATTGAATTTTTTTAGTACTCTGATTTATGATCTGCAAATTATTATTGAGAAATTAATTAAATTTTCGGAAAATATAGGTATTTTAGTAACAAGAACGTGAGCCGCGAGACCGACCGTTTCCGCAGAATGTGAGTTGACGTGAATAAGCTGCTAAGTGCAAATTTTATCATTCCATTCCGTTGGGAATATTGATGTTAGTCAATGATTAATTTTTTTCAAGGTAATCAATGAATCGTGAGCTGGGACGGGGCAAGTTAGCTCATCTGGCAAATATTTTGGTGGTTTTTGTGATAGAAGCAACGCACGGAAGGCCTCGGTGAACACGACTTTAAAAAACAAATGACGGCATAGCTGAGCTCACACACAAAACGCTTTTACCAGGGAGTGTGTATTTAGATATTCAATGTTAGAAGTAGTAAACACCCATTATAAAACATACATTTATGAAACTGACCGTGGTGTATTCGATTGAATAAGCTGCATCTGTTGTTGAAAGTCTAAGAACGAACTGCAAAAAGTTGTCAAGTATACATATATATACATATTGTTCACATTGAAAGTGAAGAGGTATACTTGCTGGATCTCAGTCTCATATAAGGTTTTAAAATAAAACTGTACTATCCTCTGTCGTCTGTATTCGAGAAATGCATTTTAATTTCTTAATTCGTCTGTTTCTTAACATATCTGATAGCCTACGGTAAGATTTTTTTTTTTCATTTTTCTATAAAACGGCTTGATAGAATACTTAAAAAATAGTGCTAGGAATATAACAGTAGCAGTACTATCACTACCACTTCATACATACATATACATACACTCTGTTTATACGAAGGAAAGACAGAGACGTGTTCAACGTTCACATTTTTTTCTAACTTTAAAGTGGTCCCACTTGCGGTTAAGGAGAACAAGCCTATTGCCGTCAACGGGGCACTTTGGGAATTAAAGGTGGGCAAATCAAAAGGAGGTATATTACAAGAAAAAACCTTCCTTCCTTTTATATGGATTTATTGGTGAGTATGTTAGGTTAGGTTAGGTTAGGTTAGGTTAGGTTAGGTTAGGTTAGGTTAGGCCTTTTCTTTTTGGAACGAAGTTCTTTATGCTGCGTTGCGGAGGGGTAAAAACGTCCGCAACGTTAAAAAAAATCTATTGTTTCTTTAATGAACTGCAAAGAAGTTTAGGGATTTTTGTTTTAAAACAAAGCATGCTGTAACACTGCCATCTAGTAAAAGTATTACAAACAATGGAAACTTGAACCTTTTCTTATAATAAGGAACTTCGTTCCTATCCAGTGTCCCACGGTTTTTTCTTGTGTGGAAACCCCCACGTATCGTCACCGTACCGGGGCCGGTAAGGTGGTATGTCGGACTCGAACTGACTAAAACCACACAGTGTTCCGTCATAGCTTCTGGTAGCCGGGACCTCAGGTATACCCTAGAAAGGAAAACCTTTTGACCCCTGCAGTCTTGGCCGCCTCTTAACAAGGCCACCCCACTATGGTGTGATTCTATCTCTGATTTACACTAACACACCATCTCAGGCCTGCTTCTGCTAGGGCGATGGATGGCAAGCGCTTATGGAGGCCGGAGATCGTTTTGCTGTCCCTGGCGCCTGGTGGTCTTCTGCAGGACGGAAGAGTACTAGCTCTCTCCCGTTCCCTTTCCGTCGCTTCTTTGGCAACCATCACTGCCTCGCAATGCGAGGCGGGTGCTCAATAACGGGTCTTATCGCCACAGTTGTGACGTGCCCTGCGCTCGATCGCTCAAGTAGTTGCGCCATGAGCATCTGGCGAAGCTGGGCCGCTGCGCCTCGATTTCAAGAACAGCAGGCCCCAGGCCTTCAGCTCACGCCTCCCTGCGCCACTGGTAGAGAGATTTCGCTTCCAGGTCCCATGGCGGAGTTCCGGCTAGGTATGGTATTAGGTACCCTAACATACTCACCGTATGTATTTGTTGAGTTCAAGCTGATTCTAGTCACGTGTCAGGTAACTCGAACTGGCTGTTACAGCGAATTCAGATTCTAATAAATATGTATGTAAATACTAAGGGAAATAACCAAATGAAAGTTCCAATGAAGGCCCAGTAAAAGAGTAACTGCTACTGGTAAGCTTACATGATGCAGTTAAATTTAAGATTTGCATAGATATTGTTTTTATATTATAATAAAGATGTTTTAATTTGTTATCAAATACAATTATCCCACGTAAAAATAAGGGATATCGAAACAATAAAAAAAAAAAAAACAAATTTCTTATAATATTTATACTTTGTAAAATTAATTTATAATTAACCGTTTACTCATGTGATATTACCAAAAAAAATATTACCTAATCATTTAAATAAAAATACTGAATATATGAATATAAACATATTATGTAAGTAATAAAATAACTGCAAATTCTAAATCCAAAAGCTTCATTTTTTTTACAATTTTAATAATAAGTAATATTTAGTTTCAATTAATTAGAAGCAACAATTTTAATCCACTACTATTATATTGATATTTAGAGTTTAATTAAAATATCGTATTTATGTTATCTTTGTCTTACAAAATCAGTAGGCATTCATAAGTTAAGACATGATGGTCGGACGACTTGAAGATGCGGCTGTCAGCAGATGGATGCAGACTGCCTAAGACCGGGATAGATGGCGCTCCTTGGGGCGGCCCTCGTCTAGCAGTAGACCAAGCTGATGATGATATTGAAGAACTTTTACATTACATTTTAATTTCGAAATAATAATTACGTAGATATTGTACAAACTCGTTGATATATTAATAAACGGTTTCATTGAGAAGTGAAATAAAAGCAATAGTAAGTCCTAATACTCACTATTTTCGTATATTTACAAGTTATATCTATGAGTCAGTGTTCGTTAAAAAATTATAGTGCCGCGTGGTCTTGGTGGAGTAGAGGCAATCTAACAATTGTTGTTAGAAAAATCTGGGCGTTGATTCTACTAAGTCCCCTTTGGGGATATAGGCGTCAGTAAGACAAAAATAGCACACATAGAAACATACAAATAACCATCTGATGCTTTTGCTAAAATTTACTTTTTTTTTTTTACTTTTTGTATGTAAGTAATTAAGCTAATGATCACTAAATTACTTACATACAAAAAGTATTTAATATTTATAATTCGGCAGTGAAAATTATCTTTCTAAAAAATGGGTGACACTTTTTTGGCAGATGATACTTATTCATAAATCTATTCATCGCTCCGATGTTTATGTGGCACTATGACGTAAACATAGTCATAGTGCCACATTAATTGAATTAGAATAACGCGGTCAAGCATTACGTTCTATAAATTAGACATCAACGCTAACGTAGCTCTTTAGTTAAGTACTCAATAATTCTTTAAATTTAATGTATGTACATACATAGATAGTGTAGGCGTGATTATTTAATATGATTCAATGATATTAATTTTCAGATTGTTATTACATTTGTGTATGTATATAAATATGTACATTGTTGTCTGTTTTTCTCCATCCAAAGGTTGCCTAGTAGAGACCGCAAACTGTGATAATCGCCAATGTCGCCAATTGTAGGCTACCTACTTGATATTTAGATTTAAGTATAACATTGTATTTGCCATGTGGCTATAATAGGGCCGTCCCATCTCTTCCCGGTGGTTGTATATTAGACAATATGTATAGGTACAGTCATACAGTGCCCGGTTGACGGCAATAGGCTTCGAATTGGCTAAATGTGGGTGTTTAATACACCTCTGCCTACCCCTTAGGGAACACAGGTGTGAGCGTATGTATCTATAACATTGTATCCTATTTTTGTGTACAATAAAGAGAATAAGTATCTGTCTTTATTCTTATTTAGTTAAAAAAACTTATAATTTTTATTTTAATAGTTACGCCGTCTTTTAAAATTTGTTCTATTGCTTAGATGCGGCTAATTAACCAAACCTATTACTATTATTAATATAGTTCGTTAACGGTGCAAGTAAATGAGATGTCTACTTATGTACTACAATTAAGTAATAATTATACAATGTTGTGGTGAAGTTGAGAACAGACGTTTAGTGCAGATGAGCCTCGAAGAACAATTCCGCTGTCTCGACCCACGACTCATTAATGAGCTTCGTTGTAAAATAAGCGGAGGGCTCTTAACTGCCATCCTGAGAGATTGCCTTTCGTAGTTGGTATTTATTAATAGTTATTTATAGGTAAACTGAAAGAATTGCGAAACACGAGTACAGGTCGTGATGGACGTCTACAGAGACTACGTCATAGTCGTGCTTCATTCCTACTACAATTATCTAAGTTTTGATAGACGAGAAGGGTTCTCAAGTATTATGAAAATAATTGCTTAAATAAGTGACGTGGTTCCTCATACGTATGTAATGAAATAATTCACATTAGTATTCGAATAGGTTGAGCAGTATATATTAGCTACTAAAAGTTTGTTACATTATCTATTTATATTTATAAGAGAATGAGAAATGAAATAGGTTATTTATATTCTGAACTCATTCTGTTTTTTTTTATGAAATGAATATTATATAATTAGAACTTGCAATTTCCTGCATAATGTGTTAAGAAAAAAATTGTTAACGGAAACGGCACTAGTTTTTAAATTTGATTACAGTATTTTAATTAACTTAAACGGTATGCATATATATGATGTATACGTGTCAGTATCTATGTGAGTAAGTCAGAATTGGACCTTAGAAAATTGTTTTAATTTGCATATTGTTACCGTTTGTGTAATTTATAATTTTATGGACAATTAGAGAGATTTTATGGACATCAAAATAAACTACTAATTTAATTGTCGATTAAATTATTACTTGTCATCGTATTATATGTTATAAGTAGTTTTAGATAATTGAAATGTATCTTTATCAAGAATATTTTTAAGGGTAACGTGAAAAGGGAGTGGTTACTGTAATAATATAAAATTAATCAAAGAAGCGCATCCAGCGGTGACAAATTCGCTAATGCGCTAGACGTGAGAGCACGCTAATGACAAAGAACAGCGAAAAAACCGAACGGTTTACATGACGCACTAACCAATACCCGAACTACAAACAACCATATGAACTGCATCTATTGATATTTTTTATGCATAGTACCAGGACTATTTTTATTTACCAGGATTATTTTACCTATTAGTTACGAAATTACTTTAAAGAACTAAATACATATATGCACCCATGTACGTATATCGTTACCATTTATGAAATCAAATTTATAAAACAACTAGGTTTGTGTGTGCAAATAATTCAGAGCTTTTATTCCTAAATTATACTTTTAATGCATTCATTTTAGTTGAAATTGGCATTTGTGATTGGTAACTATAACGAATATAAAAATAAAAATAGTCTGAATAAAAGACGTTCTATTGAGGCTTATAGCATTTAGATAGAGGATGTGTGTCATGAAGCGCACAATTTCTTTTGAATTAAAAAAGAGAAATAGTTACATGTCTAATTACAAGTAACAATAAACATAAATCGTATTGTCATAATGTATATGGGTCACGATTGGATGGTCACGAAACAAAAAACAGGTATGAATGTAATGGCATGTAGACCCACGCTAGATACCCTTGAACCTAAAGTGGCAGCTCTCGCCCGCCTTGCCAATGACCCCGAACGCAGGCGCGGGCGCCGTGCGGCCGCCCGGCTCACTTGCTAATTGTTATGTAACAGAGAAAAGTTACGTGCATCGTCCGCGACGCATTCAAATATTCAGTGCATGCCAATTTTACATCGTTGTACTTGCAAGTATACTTAATTGGCAACCGAAATCCTCACACCGTCGATATTGGAATACAAAAACAGGTTCGGGAACGCGAATGCCGCTTCTTGCCAATCCCGAAGGGAAGGTAAAGTCACTGAACTTGCACGTCGCATGCTACATCTCGTTCCTTACTTCATAGTTCTTATGATTCTAAAATATCTTTGTTATGCTGTTATTATAAAAGCAGAGGAGAATTTGCAAAACAGAACAAAACGACTTGGATGTCTTTTCATTTTATGGCACGTTTTGTGTATGGAAAATTCTTTCCAAGGCCTTCGATAAAATATTATTTGAAATTATTTTAACGAGTAGAGAAGATTACTGACGAACCAGACGAATCTAGCGCATAATACGGTATACACCATAAATTGATCTACAAATATACATTCGAAGCGAAAGCACATCAACTTGATAGTGAATTATTGGCAAAATCATCGCGCTGATATTGTAACTTATAGTGTTACATTAAATTACATTATGTAAGTAATCATATTGATATATAATTTATACATTTATTATTGTTTTTCTGTTGTTTAAGTAATAATACTTTAACCAGATAAAAAAATATCCTCCTCCTCCTATAAAATTAAAACATGCAAATAACATAGCTTTTACAGTAATTGTTTTGGTAATGATTGATCGTTTAAACAACGTTGATTGTGGTAGTTCTGCTAGTAGTAGTAGTATATCAATTAATATTTGTAGATTTATATTTTGACTTGTCACTTGATAAAACCATTGCATAAGTACTGCTTTATGACTTTGTCCTGTTCTTTGAATGAGGCACGTTTTGTTGCAATCCCCAACAGTAGGTAATCCACCAGCATACTTAGAATTCATTTCCCCTTGTATCGTTTTTCTATTGTTAAAATATCTTGGTGGAATCTTCCACCGTGTTCATCACTAACGGCGCCTAAATAAGTTGAAAAAAAGTCCAAATGTGAATATAAAAAATGTATTTTCAGGGTCACATTATAGTTAACTACAAGATCCTCGACAATAGTCCTATTCATTTGATGTTAGATCTAGTAAAACCAGCCAATAAGTTTATCTTTAAATGTTTTATCGTGTATCACTTGTCTGATTTGGGAACCTACACAACACTGTTTAATTTTGTCGTCACTTATTTTAAAACTTTTTCTTTTAGGTATAAAAATGGCGAGCATGTTTGCAGTGTGCTTTTCGGGGGCGTATAATAGCTACCCCTATGCGTAGGTGTCGTAAAAGGCGACTAATGGTAGTAGGCGTAATGGTAGGCAAGTATGCATACAGTCATAAAGTGCCAGATTGACGGCAATAGGCTTGCCCCCTTTTATTTCGTTTGTAAATCCAGCACCATTTCACAAAGTTTTTATCAGGCCAAGTTTTATATGGAGAGGTGGTAAAAACATTTAACCAGGTTTGTAATAATGGAGCATTTTTTTCTATACCTACTGTCCCATCCACAAATAAAACAACAGAATTTTGTATACCACAAATGTAACACAAATTGTCAGAATCATTAATACACATTCTTTACATTGTTTAAGAATCACCTCACTCAGCAAACACAAAACTGTCACTTGTTTGTAAACGAAAACAAAAGTAAGTATAATACAAATTAACATTGAATTGTTTTATGGTATAGGGGGCAAACGAGGAGATGGGTCACCTGATGGTAAGTACCACGGCCGCCCAAGGACATCCGCAACTCAAGAGTCACAAATGCGTTGTCGTCCTTTTAGGTAGGACGTACGCTCTTTTCTTTTCCTGTAAACCTCTAACCCGAAAACTAGATCTTATCGAATATTCTTGTTCCAAATTTGTTTTGACCACACCAATATATGTATATTGGACAAAGCGGAGCACCTGCACTAAAATATTGTATTGTAAATTTCCTTTTGCCAAACTAACTTGAAATGAGAATTACTGAAAAAAGCTACTGAACATTTTGGAGCGGGTTCAAGCCGGTCGTTAGAAGGGGGCCCGATTTTGTTCTACCGGTGCTTGATGCAGTCAGGTATTCTTTGCTTCAACTGCTTTGCTGTTTGTGAAGGCCTCCTCCTTGTGAATGGTAACTGGTTAATTCCACAATTCGATCGTAGAGCCTGTGGCGGCAATTAGCGTGATTTCAAATCGTTTGAACCCGCAGTGACTTCGGCATGCCGACGTACATTTGACTCCCAAAGGGTTAAACAATAAAAAAACAGGTAAAGTGACGACACCTGAACGGTTCCATCATGTGATAATGTTGCCTTACAAATGTTTTTTTACATATCTGAAGAATAAGAATTAGAAACTTAAGTATTTCCTATTAATGGAAACTGATGTTTAAATGTATTACAGATGGATAGATTATCAAGTTCTTTTATCTGCAAAAGAAATCCTTACAGCTCGTTTGTTTACGGGTTTGTTACTTTTCCTTTCCTTTTGTAATACTTGATCCTATTATAATGCTGTATAGTTTGCAGTGCCATTGCATTGTTTACTAAATATGCATGGATATATAGTACTTATTTAAAAATATATAACTATCCAATGAATTTCTTGTTTATGATTCCTTTGCCGTCTATAAATTACGTATTGCATATTAATTAACATTTTTTACGTATGTACTAATTAAAGTTTTTGTTTTTACTGAAACCTGTTTCTCGTGCAGAGTATCAAATTGTCAGAACAATGTCCCTTCTTTCGGAAATTGGTTTACACTAACAATGCTTTTTCAAGACTAACTCACTATTGAATTATTAAAAACAGGTTTGGTATTGAATTTTTAATAATATAGTATCAGTGGCATGTTATGCACTGAGATTAAGTACAAAGACTATTTTCTACATTGACGTTATGTGTTTTAATAATAGGCAAATACCTAAATAACGCTAACCTACTCAGAAAAATGTTGAGAAATAGCAATTTATCTAGCTACGCGTCTGTAGTCACCGTTACCAGCAGGTGAAGTAGCAATCTATAACACGGGTACTTATTAGTACGTGGTACCTACATAGCAATTATATGCATACTAGTCGAAAACACGTGTGTGCCATAAATCCAAATAAAGCACTCAATTCGTAGCTATCACGGCTGTACTTAAAATCATCATAAGAGTTATGTTGCAAAGGTATTTTTCTTCCAGTTTGTAGATTGAGCAAGAGACAGCACGACAGCATGCCGCGGGCTCCTGCGCTAGAATTTTGATTGATATTTTTTGTCAGTTAACTCGGACACAATAAGATGACAGCGGTAACGAGAGAAGTGCGAAATAAACTTAGACGTCGTAACTGAAAGTATCAAGGTTAGACAATGGCGGGGCGGCCGAAACTCGGCTAATACTAACAGTACACCATCGCAAAAACTGAGCCCAGAACGAACTCACCGACTATCACCTTTGTATTTCATCTATTCGATTTAATGATACCTACTGAACTAGTGAATGGAGAGCCAAACAAATACATGTTCTTCATATCTTGAGTCAATGATAAAGATTTAATTAGCGCATTGTACTTAGGTTTTAGACGTACATATTTCAGTGTGTTTATTTTCTCTGTGTAAAAGAGAGAGTTGGTTGTTACCGAAAATGAATTGGGTGATGGCTTGACTCGTATTTCAATTACAATTTAGTAGAAATCCAATTAGCGTCTTGGTCATCAACAAATTATTCAAACAATCACGAGCACTTTCGTTTTGGCAGAGCGACGTCAACGACGGCGTTGCCGGTAGTGGTTCGTTCGTCGTGTGCTTGTGTTAAGACAGCTTTCTCGGCCCCATTCTTGACCATAACCCCGAAGGCGCCGTGTACTCATAGTCGACAAAACGATGTATCTATGTCGATTACTTGTAGGCGGCCTTGAGCGGCCACCATTAATTTGTGTGCAGAGCCGCGAATGGTATACCGTTATTTCGAGTGCATGAATTTTATGCCACTTACCAGTTTTACCCAGTGTGGAGTCTACAAAGCTCACATCATTAAGAAATGTCGCATGCAAAAATAACAAAACTAATAAAGGAACGTAAAGGGTTCCTTTATTAGTTTTGTTTTTTTTTTTTTTTATTTTCACCCAATACTGACATGTCTTCCGTTAATCTTATAGAGCTAAATCTTTTGTGTGCATAGATATGTTATATCTATAGGAATGTCACGTTATTTGAAAGATAGACTTCAAGAAATAGGATTCATGCAGAAATGTGTAATGAACTCTATGAAATGACATCACGTAGGTGTACAATGTGAATGCAAACATTGATCAATTCAAGAGTCGCGAACAGTACTTATATTTGATTTTCCCACGTATTTTTTAGTATACTGTCACGGATACTTTACATTATTTTATAGGACATGTATAAAATGAAAAAAATATAGGCACTTAAACCTCATTCCCCTATTTCTATATTTACAATTGTGCACGTACTAATGGTGCGCAACTTCGTTGTTACTTTTGACAGTAGGATAAGAAGACTCTCAGAATGGAAAAATTATTAATAATTGTTGAATAAAGTATGTGGTGATATGTAGTACCTATTTTGGCAATGATAAAAGATAAGCACGTATTTAGCGACATAGCCTAAGTGGGCATGTGAGTTCAGTGAGCGTTCCGCGAACGTCGCCGCCTCGGAGCTGCGCTCGCCGCTCCGGTGTGATCAGAATTTGTTTATGTGGCCTGGGAATAGTTCAGACAGATAATGCTCTCATTCTCTAACGGAAAATCCTTTGCGTTTATAAGTGGAATGCTTTGCAACTACGAATGAAGCTGCGCATTTTAAATAACTGTTGACGATTTACATAGGAATAAAATTACACCGTTGTAATATTCTAACAAATCGGCGAATAGCAACAGCGGGACATTTATGTAAATTAAATAAAAGCTTTCTGTTTCGTCACGTACGAGCTTAATGAGTTATAGTTCAGAAGTACTATAATTTAACTTAAAGATATGTACTAAAGAAGTATTAGGTAACTCAATTTTGTATATATATATATATATATATATATATAATATAAAATGTTTATAAAGAGAGATATAGAGTTCCTCAAGCCGGCAACGTGCAGCACATGATAATAACAGAATGTGTAGTTCAGTTCTCATCTTATACAGACTTATTCATCAAAATGTTTAAAAAGATAGACTCAATGGTTGGTTTTGTTCAACAGACGTCGTAAGGCTGATTCGTGGAGGATGACCAGATCCCTACGACGCTACGTTACCGCGCGTTCGACACCGACGTGAGACCATTGTTGTCTTTAATAGATAAATTAGTTAGGTGCCGTTACATTATTCGATCGGATCACCACTGTTGGCCCACATCGACAGTCTTCCACTAATTGTAGTGCACTTCATGTCCCACAATTGAATCCACACATTATATTTGACTTGAACTAATGTAGATAATCGCCTTCAATGCGCTTGCCATGATAAATCGTAAAACGTGTAAGTTAGATTAATTAAAAACGTAATTTAAAGAATTATCCCCAAACGCCTGCCCGTTAAGGATTTGTTTACCTTCCACAAAAACCGTAATAGATTTAGAAAGTATAAGAAGCAAACATTGTTAGTGCCTTATGATAAAATGAGTGTTGCCCGCCATTTTTCCTTGATCTGATGATGGCATGAGGTCCTGACCAGATGCCAAAAGAAATAGATTTAAATTTTTGACATGCACACACAAGAAAAAAATATCTGGATAATAAACATGTGTCAGACTAATAATATTGACAAATGGCTACACATGTCGTACCTGCAAAGCTTGATATAGTACGAGAGTACGAGAGAGTTGGTGCTTTCAGTTTAATTAAGTAAACGTATATGGATGAACAAAAAAACAGAGATGAAGTGACAATACTCTTTATTATTTTAAATTCCTAGAAATTTGTTATACCATATTATCAATCCTTGAAATCACTCAACTTTCCTTCCCTCACTCATAATCACGAACTGTTCCGTCGCAAACATCTAATTCAATTATAAGAAACATTGTGAAAGATCTAGAAACAATAAAAAAAAACAAATGACTAAATTAACAATCGACTTCAATCACGGTCGTCTAGCGTCAATATCATTTAGCTGTAAGCATTGTGGGTTCTGCTAGAAATGCCTGCAATTTTTAGTGCAATTCACTTAAATCCGCGTGTATTGGCATACTGAATCGAAACTGATTTAATTGTTTCAACATTCTCACAAAAATTTTAAGTGGTAACGGTACACATAATTTAAGTACGTAATAGAACAGTACGAACAAAAAGCAGTAGCGGAAGTACATAGTTTAGACATTGCGTTGTACCGGAGATGATCCTACACTTGACGTAGCCATGTATCAATGTTATATGAGTTATATTATTTTTCTTATGATATTAATCAAAAGAATGCAAGAAAGGTGGGAAAATGGAAACGTAATTTGTTTACGCTTCGTCGATTCCAGCGCAGCAGGCACAGAATATCAGTAAATTCGGTTCGGTCAGTAAATTTATATTTTTTAGAAAAATTAGATAAAATCATGGAGAAGGACATTTTTTCTACTTTGACTAGCAGATACAAGGTATTTGATGTGACGAAGACAGTAGGACAGCATACATATTCTTACAGATATTAAATATGAGTATATTGTATACGGTCTCAAGTGATAGTATTTATTTATTTACCACTTTATGCACAAAAATGTACAATTGGCGGATTTAATGTCGCAAGTATACATGCACTTATCCGGTCCGATTTACTATTCGGATATTTCGGATAGTTCCAAAATATTGTGCTCTTATTAAACCACATTTTTTTCAACTATTTTATGAGTGTCCAATAAAGAATATTCCATCTATCTATCTGCATCATATACATATGTATATGCATACTTCGAAACGTTGGGAGAGGCCAGTAGTGAATTATGATCAGCTAAATGATGACGATGAACCACTTATTTTTGGTAATTAATGAAAAAGTGGTTTGTTGTTATTATAAGTAAATACAAATTATCTTTAAAGTAGATCTAGAATATGTCCAATTAAAGTATTTTTAAACAATGACTATCAATTTTCTACTTAATTTATTGCAGGATGGGCAAAAAATGTACCTCATCATAAGTTCCAAGGTTTTGTAATGTTTATAAGAATGTATCGCAATCAAAATCATGAAAATTAAGAAATATATATCTAACTATGTACATGTTTGATGCAGTGCTGCTGCTGATGCTGTATATGGCGTGATATAGTTGTAGTAATAAACGATATAGTTGATGAGCCTGTATCACACTAATTATATTATTTTTTGTTACTACACTCTCAGGTGCTTTTTAGTCTAATGTTCGCATAGAAATAGCACCACATAACACAGTAATAACACATGTCAGTCACGTGTCAAAGTGAATTATAAACATTTAAGCAAAAATAAGACGTTGTTTCTCTACTTTGTAAAGGCGAGCAAAGATAGAGAGCGAACATGATGAAACGTTCATTCTGTTTTGTTAATTCATGAAATGCCATAAATTAGGTAATGGTATAATCCTATATATACCTACTTTACAAAATACTGCAATAACATGTTCATACTAATAATATGAATAGAGGTTGTTATAGGTATTTATTGTGTATGTCGTACGTGTCCTACTGGTTCGTCTTTTTGTCACTAAGTAGTCACTACTTTTCTTCATATTCACTTATTAGTTCGTTTTTTTCAGTGTAAACTGATGTGTTACTTCTTCTAAAGTGTATCTTGCTTATTTATTTTATATTTTATTTATGAATTAGGGATTAACAAACAAGAACACATTGTGAATATTTACATAGTTTAATTAAAAATATGTATAAATGTGTACTAACTAAGTTATCCACGAAGTAAGAGTATAATAATAATGTTGACAATTCCGATTATTCAAAGATACGTATTATATTATTTACTGAAACCAATAATGTAATAAACAGAAATATCAAGAAAATAGGTTGTTTTAAATTATGCATACAAATACAAATTCAAACATTTACAAAATTACATATAACTTGCAGTGAAATAGTAGTGCAGTCTGTACATCACTAAAGTGAAGAAGATAGTAACTGAAATACTAAATTCAGAATTGCGAAGGCCTAATAGTGAAAATCGTTTTTATCTGCCAAATTTACCGTAAAAATAGCTGAAGATTAGGTTTAAAGATCTTCATTTCTCATAAGAATATAAAAAGTCCAGTTACAACTAGGTAAAAATAATTACAATTACTTAACAATAGCCTCTGTAACTTTTAGAAATGGTTACATATCAATTAGGTTTACATTTAAACATCTTGATGTTATCACATTCTTTTATATCGATAGCTTAAACAACTTTACTCTCTTAAACAGTATCGTTCTCCTTCCGTAATTTGTTCGTATTTTACTTGGTTTGAACCAAGCTTATGTTGATTTCTCAAATTATGTGACATCCCTTTTTTCAGTATTTGTGTTTGTTTGAATTGAGTTAGTTGTAATATTTTTATTAAAAGCGCATGTTTTATAGATATATAGTTGTCGGATATTTAGCAGCTTTTTTTTTGTATATAAGTTTTTTAGGAGTGAGATAAGGATATTGAAATAGTGTTTTTACTATTTTGATGGAATGTCTTTGTCTTTCAATTAACTATTGTAAGTGTGATTTAATTAAAGAGGTGTATATGATACTGAGAGGTGTATTGCGTACTTTGTTTGGGATCCAGTCCGATACCTTCCGTAAAGCTCAATTTGATGACTTTTTATCCCTTTTCTGGGAAATGATCAATTCTGCCTATACGTACACAATAAATATACAAAACTCTTAAAAATTTATGCCTAATATATTATTCAATATTTTAATAATAGGTACTAAGATTATATGAATATTTTAACACGTAAAAATTCCTAAGATATCAATAAAAGCGGCAACGATGTACATACATGATTAATACAATCGAGAAGATTATCAAATACTTATTGACGTAACCATTATACAGACCTTCAAATTCCGTTTTGCTGTACGACTGGCAGATAAAACTTATTGTACTTCAGCTTTAATTAAAACTGCTAATAATGCCTATATATGAAATATAATGTTTGTTTTGTCTTTAATTATACTTACGGGATATAAACGTGTAAGTGTTGAATGTTTCCACTTGTGTTAATTAATATTACCATTCCTTTTCTGTCAAAACAACTTTTTTTGTTGCCGACTGTACAATGGTGATGAGGTCTAAGATATCGTCACCGCATACATCTCTGATGAAAGGAAGGTCACAAAGAATGACTATAAAGAATACACCGTGGTGCAATCCTTATAAATATAAATGGTACCGCACCTCCACCAACTTACATATAAAGGCCGTAAAGGGCGAAATAAAATGTCATCACAGCCAATGACAGTATGTAACTAGTTAATGTGATGCAGGCATTATCATAATCATACATAAATTATATCATAAGATAGCCCTAGCCGGATGTGAAGCATAGCATTTGCATTTTACAGGCAGATAGCATGAGCAGTGCTCTGGGATTGTGTGAATTCTGCACGCGTTGTAAGCGGTACACTTTAGTATCACTAAACAAATTACGTTAGTAGGTACGGTAAGGATGTATTTAACAAAAACAATATAACCTTAATAATAATCAGTATTGACCGTTCAAACAACTTTTTCGATGACTAAAACTTCATATAATATTTCATTTTAATATCTTGTAATTGCTACAACGAATTACTTGTTATCAACAAATATGTTAGTTAATATTGAATGTATAGGGCCTGTTGGTTTAATAGAACTCTCAGGTTCGATAAGTATGATCATTTGCTCTGAGTCTGGGTGTACTAGTTCTATAATAGGTATGTAGGTATGTATTTAGAAATATATAAACATGTTTATCAGCAGTATGGTTACTATAATCTCTCTCTAATATTTTATGTCGCTTCTAAGGTATGCGTATTTACTTTTGGTACTACACTGGGACAGATATAACGACTACAGACTAAACTATTTTTATATAGAATAATAAATAAGCCTTGAGCGAGAGTTGAGTAGTAAATTTTAATAATCATTATTTTACACATGTACATACATACATACATACGCATATCGCCGCTCAAGGGTTGTAAGTGCGATGCCCGGGTGATAAAAGGAGAAAGTGAGAGAGGAAAAGGCTTTTTGGGATAGCAATTAGGTTTGAGCCTCTGGTATCCGCACTCAGTCGATAGGTACAACGCAAGAATTCTTTTAAACTCTTTGTATCTGGCAGGTTTAATACCTAAAGATATAGGACATTAAGAAAAAGAAAACTAATAACGACGAAATTCGAATGATTCTGAAGTTTTGATAAAATGACAAACAAAAATGTAAAAATGCGAAACAACTTTGTGATATTTATGGACCTAATGCAGTGTCAGTAAAAGTTATTAGTATAAAATTGGTTCTAGCGTTGTATGCGTTGGTTCTCTATTGAAACGCAATAAAATCAAATCATTTTTAAAAAGATTGATAAAAAGTGGATCACCTACCATAAGAACGTGCGAAAAAGATCATGGTCAAAAGTTAAGCTCCACAGATTGTAGCGAAACCCGGATTAACTCGCAATAAGGTGATGCTGTGTGCTTCTACCGCTATCGATTCGGATCTCTACTGCTAACAACTAATATGGTGGCCACCATATAGTCCTGACCTTGCACCCACCTATTTCGGGCTCTTCAGAATACTATAGGTAGTGTTATGTTAACATCAAGAGAGGACTGTCAAAATTACTTGTCACATTTTTTTGATCAAAGATCCCAAAATTTTAGCATCGACGGGATTACGTCCCTACAGGATGGCTATAAGTTAGCAGACAAAATGGCACATATATATTGTAATTAAATGTAATTAAACTTTAAATAAAAAATCTAAATTTGTATATAGAACACAAAGAAACTTTCCCCCCAACCTTATATAACGTTTCTCTCTATATCTGAAGACTTTGTATGAGTGCAAAATTACCTTTTTGTTCTTTATTTAAACATTTTGTGCTCCTGTATATTAATATCAAGTAATTAGTGTGTAAGAACTAAGCACGTTTTTAGTTCCCTTAATAATTAAAGGGGTTACAAAATATGAATAGAATTCCTTCTGCGAATTGTACTGATGTTAAATCATTCCGCGTTCAGACTAGTCGGGGCCAGTAAACAAAATCCACCGAACAGGTCATGAACACTTTACAGATGAGTCACAATACAAGGAAGATCGGGAGGTATGCCGTCATCAGCAAGAGCTGCGGCGTGCCACCGCGCGCCCATTTACCCACCAATATCACGTTTTTATATTATAAATTATAAGGTATGAGTATATTTATTAATAGTTGTTTATCGTTCATTACGTATTTATAAATATTTTAATATTGTGCAACTTTGGAATTTTGTAAATAACATAAACTGCTGATCCTTATGAAGTTTTACAGTCCTTCGTAACTTTTCGGGTAGGTTGCTTAAATGACAAGATGAATTCTTCTATTGTCCATGCGTTGGCAAAAATATTTGAATGTTTAGGTATCCAGTTACCGTAGCCTATGACTAAGACATAAAAGATATAATTAAAGTTCATTCATAGTATAATATATGAGTGGTAGCGATACCTAAATATTCTTTGTGCATTTATTAGGCTGAAAAATATTAAAAGACCGAGGGCTTTATTTAGTGTTAAATGATGCCATTTATGCTAAGAATTCGATGTGAAGTCATAATTGTTTTATTTTAGGTCTTAACCGAATTATTTCTTACTACAGACAGGGCGTGACACAAATCCGCACAGATCCAAGAAACGTATTAATGTAAGCTAAACATAATTTGGTATTTAATACAAAAACGAAAGTGCAATCAAAGTGCTAAGCTGTTGAATTTGTGATAGTAGATAGTGATTGTAGATTCGAACCTTAAATAGTAAACGATCGACTCCCGAAGATAAGCATACAAATATACTAGTAATGGGGATTTTTCATGCAAAAACATTGATTCTGTTTTTACTGTCGTCTTAAATACGTTACGTATACGCCCCCGTTCTCGTGCAGACGAGAAAAATATAAAATAAGGTTATGTATGCCCTACTGGTCTTTTTACTAGTCGCATACCTAAATTGTCACCTAATTATTATTTTAACTAATTGGGAATTATTTCATTTCATGACATATCATACCATACCAGATAAGAAACCATACCATCTTAATAGTGCGCTACCTTATAAATCATTCGGATTATGGGATTGTGGGATAGGGGCAACCGAGCAGACGGGTCACCTGATGGTAAGTGACTAAACGTATAATATATATTTCCTTTCCAAAGTGTATATTTTTTAAGTTCTGATATGTTTCATAAAGAATCCTAGAAGTTATAAAAAAGTCTTAAATTAATTTAGGATTGTTTTTGCTTTACAGGTTTTTATTATAATGTTACATTTGGTTTTAAGTACAATGTACATACATACATGGCTACTTAATCAAATAAATTAGTAAGTTTTTTGCCTCTGACTCTGGTATTAATGAGTTTTTTTAACTATAGTTGACCTATTGATGACCTACCGATTGACGGTGTATCTAAAATGTAACTTGTAAGATATGGTATGTCCCGGATACAAATTCTAAATTTTCGTGATGTCTTAATACCTGGCTATTATAGAGCAGTGCGTACTCCACCTAGACATTGATTCTGAAAATATATTATCATCCCATATTATTGTGTCCATTATAAACTCATTAGTGTAGCGGGCAACGGCACTCCGGCCGGGCGCCAAATTACCAACATTATCAATTTATACTCGCCCGTGCACAAACAAAAAAGTCGAATGTAGATGGCCGGTTCCCGTTAACAAATTCGTATTGTGCAATGTAGGAGAAAAATTGTAACGCGTGTTTTGGGCACGCTGTTTTTGTGGTTGGATTTGATACCGCTAGGGTTCAAGATATTTGTACATACACAAGAGCTTTCACTGCGCCCAACATCAATCATCGGTCGCTCGGTGCGGTGAGACACTGCCTCCGTGCGGCTATTGCTATATGCGCCGCGCCATACCGCCTTGCTCCGATATCCCAGGACGCTTTTCTCACCCTACCCACTGGTGACACTTCATTAATTTTATAATTTATTAACTTAACTAATTTGACACACACTACATTCGAGCAGTAAATGATTAATATTTCTTCGTGCCTTGTCCTCGACACTTTGAGTCTACGTTTCTGCTACGATTAAACCAAGGAATATCTCTAAAAATTACCTTACTATTGCGAGTTTCTAAATTTAACAATAAGTAGTAAATTCGGAACGTTCAAAGTAATTTTAAGTGATATCAGAGAATGTTATAAAAATCTAATAAAAATGTAATGTAATAAAAAACGAATATTTCGTTGAATTTTACTAATCTGATAGTGGTTACATTATACTTTTGATTCAAATTTAAAAGTTAATTGAAATCCTAAATCGTACTATTGACAACACCTATCGCATTAAAAATACTAAAGTTTCCTAAAAGCCATTAAACGACCTCAAATTATCGGACACAATAAAAAAGGATAGGCTATCAATTTAAGGGTGTAAATTTGAAATGTTTTGCAAGTCTGCTATGCAAAGTGGAGTTGTCACGCATATACATTATCTCTGATAATGAATTATTTAAGTAAAAATAGGTATTTGTTTTAGATTTTCCGATTAAGTAACAAATTATAACATACATCCTTTGTTACGCATATTTATTGCTCTAAATGAAAATGTTATTTAGTAGGAGGAATGACTACAAATATTTATTCAGTTTACAGTTATCAAATTAGGTTATTGTTCATGGTGTATGATTCCATATCACAATAAATAGTTTTTAGGTAATTGTTTGTTCATTTACTAAAATCGTGCATACCTAACAGTTAACACCAATACTTAAATTTGTTTGAACAGTTTCAGCTGGTAAAGGTTACTTCCTAGTTCTTCATTCTTCAAATTTATTCAAACGTAATGACATGACTCGTCACGTATTTACGGTTCAGATTGTATACGCTGTTCACAATTTAGTTACTATTAATAATAGGTAGGCGATCGGCCTTCACAAGGACGATATAAGGCCGTTTACGATACTTTTAATTCAACAACATTCAAATGCGTGAACAAATTATCATAGGCAACAGGTTTAATTGTAATTGGTTGCAAATTCAAGTAAAACAAACTTGTTAAAAAGCAATTTACACCGCAGTACTTGTTAGCTGTATCTCGTCTGGCTATTTCATTACACACCCCTGCCGGTTGTCCCCATCACCGAGCTCGCCGAACTTTCCAACCTGAATCCTATTTTCTTCAAGTGTTCATTTAGAACATCGATCGCTTCTTTTTAAACTTTTCCTCGTAAATATTTTCTATTTGTAAGTTTAATCTGTTTTTTACCGAGGTTTTTAAGTTACCGAGACTTAAAGCAAAAGCAAGTCAATGTAGTTATATGTAAATTCTTTACATGATGGGATAAATCATTGATTTTTTTACCTCATGGCCGATTGCTATAGCATAACATATTACACTTCTCCTTTTTCGGTCCTTTAATTTATGAGATCTGTATTACCCTATTCACCTAAATATACAATTTATAAAGCTAGAGAATTTATCTCGAGACAGATTTAAGATTTAAAAACTAAATGGAATGGTGGCGTATTGTATAAAGGTTCCTCGTTCTTTCGCTGCCGCGCACAATTGCCACTGTTTCTACAAGTTATGTTTATTTTCTGTATATAAAGATTATCAAATATGTCTAAAATCGGCATAAAGTAAGAAGGAATAAATTATACTATACATATTTTGATCTGGCCTCTTTCTTGTAATAATTATATCAGTGCACTATTAGTAGCAGTCGTTAGAAATCATGAAGAAAAAATAAAGAATCTAGACATACTAGTTTCCTTGTGTTCAAATTACTGATAAGAAATTCTGTCACAATCACTATTATTATTCTAGCAAAACTGTGTACAGATGTTTTTAGTAGCGTAGCTTAGCCGCGTCAAGTATTGTGAATTCGAGCCTCACATGGAATAATGAAATTTCTATGATTTATAAAACATTATGTTTTCAAGTTCCTGCAACAAAGGCATAATTTTAAGCTATCATTTTAAATAAGTAAAAATTTAAAAATATGTTTTAAGACTAAGGGGAAATAAAATGCCTCATCAGAAATGTACTTGTTTACTTTTCCTTGAAAAGGTTGAAAATTAAATAATAATTTTATAAAGATTTAGCTAACCTCAAAAATTATTGTAAAATACCAAACTGACTTGCTATTTCTTTACTTTTGTCATTTTCTACACTATTGAAGGCTTGAAAATTGGTACAGATCTGCGTTCGAAGAACGTAAACTGTCTGATATTTTCCTATTATCGAAGTAGGTAGATACCTTCTTAACCAGTTTATGCTCATGTGCGATTCAAAAGTGCACCAAAGCAAAAACATAATTGCTGTG
This sequence comes from Tyria jacobaeae, assembly GCA_947561695.1. Classification (NCBI taxonomy): domain Eukaryota; kingdom Metazoa; phylum Arthropoda; class Insecta; order Lepidoptera; family Erebidae; genus Tyria; species Tyria jacobaeae. Next base: position 11,341,759 of record OX387217.1, read on the forward strand.
TTTACGCTAACGAGTTTACATGATTAATGGGCAATCGTAGAATTACGATACTAAAGGAGATACTTGTAAACCCACTTCCTCTTCTAGCAAGGATCCTCGCGTTTTCGTGATTTATCGTCAACTCCTGACTACTCTGCATCGGTCGATTTCATATAAGTACATTCAGGTTGCATGTTTATTAACATGATTATATATATATATATATACTATAAGAGTATAGTATGATGCCACAATAAACATTAGATATATTATGTGTTCAAGACATTGGTGCAACGTACGTACGGTAATGCGTAGAGACAAACAAATACGTATTGATAAATGGCCTCGTTATAGTCGTTACTCGTATTGTAACGGTAGGAGCGCTGCATGATTTTCATTTCGAGGTCACTATATTTCTTTGTGAAGCATGTTACATGCTCTTTAGACACGTCTTGATGTGAATATATTTTTTAAGAAAAAGTTACTAGATATCTATATAAACTGTCTAAAACGCTTTTTTGTAATTTGAATGTATTTATAATCAGTAATGTATTGTGAATACGTTTCTTAATCAGAAATAAATTAAGCCTCAAGTTAACTATTAGGCAATATACGACCGAATAATTATAATGGGTTAACGATTAAGACAGAATAGATAATATAGAGATTTTATTGACCTTATATTTAGCAGACCTTCACCTCAAAATGCAATGAAATAGTATACTTAGCAATTTCCTTGAATATATTTTTCAATCTTCTGATTAATGTTATATTCATTGGTTTATGTACAATAAAGTGAGATTCGTTTCGTAAACATAAAGGGTTTGCACATAATGCGCAGTGCGTGTGTGAGTCAGTTCGCGGTCCCTGACGTTCTCACAAAGGTATTCACAGGAAAGACTTATTAAGTTATTATTATAATGTCACCGTGAGATCACAAATCTCCTAAATGAGCTGTAAAACGATGTCTAGATTTGATATGATATGTTTCAGTGCAATTTTAAATTCTCTGCCACCATTCTACCTAGCAATTATCCATTTCATTGATGTTATTCGTGCTATAACCAAAATACACGTCGACACAGATAAATAACCTACATATAAACATGCGAGATCTCTCATAACTGTTAGTGTATCGAAATAAATACAGGGTGTCGGTCGCGGACGGCACATTACAGATGATGGTTGGCCGAAAGAAGGCCGCGAAGCGACCTTCCAAATGGTGGGTGCCGATCATTGACCGGAGCTTAGGATTGCGCTTCGTCACACTCAACTGGTCGAATCATGGCCGAGTACCTGCTCATTCTGTATATCAATTAAGTACGTTTACTGACCGCAGCCGCAATTTTGCGAATTGGAAAAGTATCCGTAGGTATTATTAGCATAAGGAACAAAGAAATAACGATAGCAAAAAAGTGAAGAATAAGATTATATTAATCATTGCTTTTAAGTAATGATTTCATTAGAGGTAATAAGATGGATATGTTGATATTCATGTTGACATTATTTATATTCTGAAATAGAAATGAGATGACAAACTATATGTAGAGATGAGATGGCACGCCTCTCTCTTTTCAGGTTTAATAAGACGCATAAAAAAAAAAGAAAATATTTAATTCTTAAATGTTAGTTTGAATAAAAAAAAATCCTAAAGAAAATTGTTGTTCAAGTTTTATTATTAAGATAAGAGTTAATTCAACAAAAAGTTTTACCTGGCGGTGTGCCAGGTAAAACTATAGTTTTACCTTTAGGTTACTAGTTTGAAAAACTGCGCTAGCTATCTTTTTTCCAAGTTTTATACATACTAGACGAAGTGTGCAAAATATTTTATATGTGCGTAGATAAACAATGCTTGCATTGTATTGCCAAGTGAGTGTGGGTACCGGAGGCCCAACTCCACCTTTCATCCTCCCCTTATCTCCCCTCTCCTTTTTCGGCTCCCTCGTCGCCCCCCCATCATCACCTTCAAAGGGCAGCGCGGTTGTCATATACTAACCGGTGACCCGTCTGTTAGGTTAGGTTAGGAAACAGTTCGAAAATCTCCTAAAAGCTTAATAGATAGCATTAGCCAGCTTTTCATAATTAGGGGTGGTAATTTCATAATATTATAAAGTGGGAAGTTGATAATGGGAAGAGGCGTTACAAATAAAGTTAAGACAGACATTAATTAATAATATTTATTCTGAATCTATAGGTACTTATTAGAAATTACTTTAATAATATTCTGCATGCATTTTGGTGTATGTTTTTAATCTGAATCCGATAATTGCTCAAATCATCCCGGGCCAAGGAACTGGGAATTACAATAATTTGATATAATATGATATCATCAGATCAAATTGATGTCGGAAAAAAGTGAGAGATATTTTAATGGCATGTAACTGATTGATTCTTGGCTCATGGCGGTGACGCATCGACTTGTGTTTCTTACTTTGTCAGTTTAGGTCGATAAAGATTAGTTCGATATTCTTTACAGTGTGGCTTATCTGATTAAATCGGAGCGAGAAATAATAGTATCATCATCATCGTACTCAGTGTATCTCCATAAAGATATACTATATAGTAACCATTAAAACAACATTATTTTTCTACTGATATTCAGGGGACTACAACCTCCATTTTTTTTATTATATATTCTAACTTTCTCCTCTGCTGTTTAACTGATTTTCTTTCTTTTTCATTTTTAGTTTTTGCTAAAATATTGTTAAAAATTTTGAAAGATTTTTTAGTTTCACACTTAGAGCGGACAATAGTTCTAATTTGGGTTGAATTTTAACCAGAAGACGCACACAAGCCTTTTATCAAGCAACATAACCAGAGTTATCTTTTCTATCTTTTAATTATAGAAGTATAGTTATGAATACAGATAAATTCAGGTATCAATAGTAAACATACCTATTTTAAAAGTAAAAAACTAGTTGGCGCCATTCAATCATTAAATAAATAAGGACACGGTCATCATTTCTAACAGGAGACACAAATCTGTGCAGTTATTTAAAGACTTAATTTATCACAATTTGTCTTCGCAAAAAAAAAACATATCGACGTCAAATGATACCACATGATCGATATTAGTGGCGTATATATCATTTATATTCTAATAAGGACTACTTTACATATACGCCATTACTAACACTTTTTATTTGCTATCGTGTAAGAAGTTGTGGTATAATTAGAAAGAAGTAATGTTTTTTCCTTTGTGGTTACAAAGAAAAAAACATTGCAGGAATTGCAATCATCTCATCGTGAGTAATAAAATATTTATTTGCATTAATTATTACATACAACAAACAAAATTTTATGGAGAATGTAAACTCGTTAGTTTAGTCATTTGAAACTCCATAACCGTGTAGTCTGATTGTCTAGAAAATATTTGTTTTTGTTTCATTCAATTCAAGCAATTAGGAAAGAAAGAAAAGAACCTATTTTAGTTTCCAAAAACACGACGGGTTTCACATACAATACTTTACATACATTGATATAAATACACAAATAAATACATATTAATGCATTTTTAGAGCACTACAAAACAATTGAAATACAAGTAGTAGTTTTAATAATAGGATAATCTCAATTTTCGATTTTTCAAATCCATGTATGACGTCACTTTCCACTCGCTGCTCTCACTCTAATGTTTCACTCATTCAGTTATAACGAATATTTCCTATGCTTTAAAAAAAAAAATATACACGCAAACCAGGAGTGCACTCTCTTATAGACCGTTGGAAAGTGACGTCACAGCAGCGGGCAGATAGTTTTACCCAATTTTTTTGCTTATAATAGAGTGTAATTTCAAGTGATAATCCAAAATGGGTAATATTTTTGAAAACCTATTTTTATTACGATAGGATACAACACAGCCCAAACGCAGTCTGCTAATTTTCTTTAAATTTAGTCATTGTTTTTATGTAAGAATTATTTATATGATATCTGTACACGTGCAAAATGATTAAATAATTATTATAACCGCTCCGTGAAATTTATACATTAATAAAGCGGAGTTTTTAATGTGTCCTCATTAGTTTGTTTAACGCGCTAGTCTCTTGAACTATCAGTCGGATTTGAATGATTCTGTTTGTATTGGATAGAGTATTTATTGAGAAATATTACATTTGCTACAAAACATCACGTTGCGACTCTTAGGAGTTGAGAAGTGATAAGTGCAGGTTAACCTGCAAGGAACGAGAAAATAATGTAATCGTTATTATATAGAATAGTTCTATATATAGCTATAAAGGATAAACAAGCGCTTAAGTTATTAAAACTCTATGTATATTATAATTACTCTTTCGGCAACTATTGTACGTGTATTTAAATATCTCTCTAGAATACTTCTTTGTTAGCTAGCAATTTTGTTAAGTAAAATCATTTCGAACTATCGCAGCTTAATTGGACTATTAAATGAATATTATTTAAATGGCTTGTATGTACCATTAGCACTTGTTTCCAACCTTTTGTGTGGCTGTATTGTGATAATTTGGTGGTGCTCACCGCGGTGTGAGACACGTGTCTTAACGTTTGAGCTTATTACTCACTTTGTTTGCATAAAGAGTGTAACGCCCTTTGTGTTCCTTGTTTTGTTACAAAATATTGAACACCGTTTTATTTAACACCAACACTCAAATTGCTTATGACATGTATTAACAGCTAGATGTGTCGGTCATGTTCACATGGTACTTGACTTTTCAAAACGTCACTAAGTAGTTCAAGTGGACCGTATCTAATAGGTAGAGGTACACACTGACTTAATATTATTTTGCGATTGGGCGTTTTTATGTTATGCTTTCACCCATCAACTAATAAACCGTTCACCATGAAATTTTGATTGCTCGTTGACAGGGGTAAAAAGAGTATATTTGAATTTATTGACAAATCTTCAATTTTTTCCTCAACTTCCACACAGGTAAATTATAAACCTCAATATTGTCTTACACCTTAGTAAAATGAAGATGATCTCGCACGCGTAAAGGCCGGCTCACTGTTTTTCTTTAGCAGCTTGCGTTATTCTTCTCAGAAATTCTACTTCATTAAATTACTCATTGTAATAGGTTTGTAGGATTTAGTGCTAAGTGCTTCTTTTACGGCTACTTCAGAAGTTAAGCAAAATGGTATACGTAAATATAAAGTAACAAGAAAAAATTACACCAATAATTCCGAGTCATTGACTATCATTGAATGTGTAATAACCGTGATGGCGTACTTAGTAAGTAGACTATCACTGTTATTTTATTATTATTGGTTTTATTTAGCTGTCAATCTTCTATCTTACTTCATTACGTCTGTTTAAATTAACTTTATGAATCTTATTGTGTATTTGAAAAGATTAAATATGTAATGCTTCAAGTTAAATTAAAGTATGGGTATTGAGTATAAATATTGTTTATTATTACCATTTTTTTTTGATAAAACTATCTGAATCTATTAAAGACATGAAAAATGTGTTTCAATACAAATATTATATTACCAAGGAGTAGAAATGAGCATTAGTCAATGATGATCAGTTACCGATTCGCTTTGTCTTTTTTAATGTTTTTAATTCAACACTTATTTATTTTAATGAGAAACATGAAAAATATACTATGTGGTGATTAGTGGTGTTATTTAACAGATTCATGGTCTAAGCCTCACCAGTTCACCACCACCTTCACCAGTTGAGGAAATAATATTTTATCTTTGATTCTTTAAGAGTTTGTTCTAAATACTTTCAAGTTTAAACGAGCCTTTCTTCTCACTAAAAATTGAACTGCCCATGAAGCAGAATAGTTTTAAAGGACATTGCGCAGTGTACTTAAAAAACACCTAAGCTATCAACCAGAGAACTTCACAGCAGGGAATCAATCAAAGAAGGGAAATTAGATTTTAACGGTGGTCATAAAAAAATAAATTATTCTGGCATAATTGTAGTAATAACATTTATATTATGATTCGGGAAGATCCAGTTGATAAAATAAGTTGTATGTTTCCTTACTAAACTGAAAAGAAGTTGATGAACTGTTCCTTTACTGCACAATTACTGCTTGAGTATATCTTTTAATAGAATAAAAAGAAACGTATATGTACATACATGTAGTAAAACAATTAAGTTATGTTATTAACTTCAAGATCTATGTTTATACCTAATAAGTTATATTAATAACCAATGTTGTTATTAAAAAGAGGTATAATTAATACACAAGCTAACATTTTAATGATGATAGAATATGGCTCGATTTGTATGCTTAATGAGGCCAATTGACATAGTTATTTATGGCTGGACATTTTTGTAATCCGTTTTAGGTACCTATTTACCGCTTTTTTCCTTGTAATATCATTGTAATTAAAGACATTTCTTGTAATATCATGGTATTAATATTCATCTTCACAGAGAAAAATAGAAGTACATAATTTTACTGTCGTTTACAAAAAAGTAAGAGGTTCCCTTTGAGAACAATTTGTTCAGTGTTCAATTTGTCAACAAGTTAATGGCGTATCAGAGATCATGTTACAACGGATACCAGTTTGATGGGCTATTGAGAAAAAGGTGGTGCGCAAGTGCAATGCACAAATCTACGCAATAGATGCGCTAGTGCCAAAGCAAAGCGATGGTGGGTGCCAATGAACTTAAGACGGTTATTGACAGGTATTGCGTTAAGACAAATAGAGGTTCCGGCACTGACACAGACCTCCGTTCACTTGACCATGTATTAGTGTAAGTAAGTACCTATACGACCACAAACCTCCTGAGAACTTCTAAGTAAATAATCACAAAAGTTAAGTACGGAATTCTTGTGTACCTATTTTCTAACTGTTCTTGCTCGAAACATTTACTACAAATACCTACTGCTAAAAATGTTCGTAAAGAGGTAACCAGTGAGTGGAAAATAACGAATTTATTTCCTCTTCTATATTATCAAAGCCACATTTACCGACTTATCTGTGTAATCCGAGCCATTGTTAATGTTTCATAAATTTTCAATAAAATCTTGCGAATTCAATTTTGTTTTTATTGCTAAACACTTTCATATCAAATGTAATAGCGTGTAGCAGAAAGTGGAGTAAAATGTGATCAAAAATGTAGGCATCATGTCGAGTACCGTTGAGTATGGAGAGGTCGTCGGTGTCCAAGTTTGTTTACCACGAACAGATAACACTGAGACATATTTGCGTTACATTTGCATATTTTTTGTGAACATGCTCATTAGTGGGCGGATGGTCAATAGAGAAAGATTTATTATGGATCATCAAAATATACCAATGTGTATCAATTACTTTATTAATGTAATGAACAGTGGTTACAGCCGCATTATAAGATTGATGATCGTCTGCCTTTTAATAACATCCGACATCGCTGTCTGCATAACAAACAATGTGAGTGCGCATGTAGTACAGTTGTTTTTGTGTTGTTGGTAAGTGCTTGGTGAGTAGCTTAAGAGGTGCATTAGTAGCTGAAAAAGTAAATAGCACAATATTTTGCGTAAATCAATTGTTAAAACTCATTTTATTAATAAAGAAAAATATTAAAGACCTTGCCATCATTATTCTATCTGTATTAGTTTTTTTCTGTAGCGGATGTCCACAGCCTCTTAACGTTTTCAGAGATAATTAAAGTACCCGTTTCAACTATGTATGTAATTCATGTACATTATGTCATTATAAGATTTTTTTAAATTTTCGTGAAATGTTCCGTTCCGTGCCGTGCCGTGAGTTGGGAAAAAGAGAGAGAGAGAGACATAAAAGTCAAAAATTAATTATCGCATATATCTACAACTAGGGTTATGAGAGTTAAGCCAACGCCAACCGACCACTCTGTGAAAGCCAACCGAACCACTCTGTGATATAAGAGTTAAGCCAACCGAACCACTCTGTGATATGAGAGTTAAGCCAACCGAACCACTCTGTGATATTAGATTTTTTTTTTTTTTTTTTTTTTTACGTGTGGAAACCCCCTCGGGCCGTCATCCCACCGGGGTTTTCGGTGGAACGGTGTGTCAGAATCGGACCGACTAAAACCACACGGTGTGCCATCCTGCGCCTAAAATAGGAGGAATCCGGGAACAGCTTTGGTAAGACATCCGGACCCCTCCTAGCGCCTGTTGCCCGCAACAGTGCGGGCACCACCTTCTGGTAACTCTCAATTAGGCAACGTCCAGACACACCAGGACGTCGCCTCCTCGCGGCTGGCCATATGGCGGATGGAGGGGAAAACCCGTCCCGACCACCCGCGGCCACACTCAGGGCGGCATGAGGCGCTGGTAAGCGCGCCTACGCCGCCCGGTTCGCCGGCGGCGAGTTGGGTCCGAGTGGAGATCGTCCTCCCGGGCCCGCTCCGCCGCCTCCTTCTGCGAGATAACCTCCTCACAGAAGGTTGCGACCGCGGTGAAATTCCTGTCGCTACCGGCCATGGAGCGTATGACGGCCGGTAGCGAGATATCCTCTCCGATGACTGCGGTGAGGACCCGACGCTGCGCCGCCCAAGCGGGGCAGTCTGCGAGCGTATGTTGAGCCGAGTCCTCACTGCAGTCGCAGTGGTGGCAGGCGGGACATAATTCTCTCCTAGCGACCGAGTGCAGGTACTTTCCGAAGCAGCCGTGCCCGGAAAGAACCTGCGTTAGGCGGAAAGAAAGAGTCCCGTGCTGCCGTTCTGCCCATTCGACGATGACCGGCTGGAGCGCCTCCACAGCGGCAAAGCCAGCACGTGGAGCCTCCAGCCGGGACGACCAGTGAGCCATCGTGGCTCGACGAGCGGCTTCACGCCACTCGCGTACCTCTTCGGGCGGGGGCCGTCTGCCGCTACCCGCCCGGTGATATTAGAGTTAAGCCAACCGAACTACTCGGTGATATGAGAGTTAAGCCAACCGAATCACTCTGCGATGTGAGAGTTAAGCCAACCGAACTACTCGGTGATATGAGAGTGAAGCCAACCGAACCACTCTGCGATATGAGAGTTAAGCCAACCTCACTACTCGGTGATATGAGAGTGAAGCCAACCGAACCACTCTGTGAAAGCCAACCGAACCACTCTGTGATATGAGAGTTAAGCCAACCGAACCACTCTGTGATATGAGAGTTAAGCCAACCGAACCACTCTGCGATATGAGAGTTAAGCCAACCGAACCACTCTGTGATATGAGAGTTTTTTTTTTCTTTATTTTTCTTCCACGAGTGCCTCCACGGTGGCAAAACTAGCACGTGGAGCCTCCAGCCGGGACGACCAACGAGCCATCGTGGCCCGGCGGGCGGCCTCACGCCACTCGCGTACCTCATCGGGCGGGGGTCCACTGCCACTACCCGCCCGGAACTCAGCCGTCCGCCGATAAAGTTCGGCGAGCACTTCCGCCTCCAAATCCCACGGGGGAGTTCCGTCCAACGCGCATGCCGCCTCCGTTGATATGATGCGGTATCCGCATATGGCTCTAACCGCCATAACCCTCTGGGGATGCCAGAGGCGTGCCCTATTCTGGTTGGGCAGAGCCTCCGCCCACACCGGCGCACCATACAGTGCCATTGACCGGACAATGTTGCTACACTAGGTCCACCTAAGTTGGGTAAAAGTCACCCAAGGGCGGACGCAGTGCCGACCAGCTTCGGTACAAGCTGTTGGAAGTGCTCGTCGAAGCGCCACCTACCGTCAATTATCAGGCCCAGATATTTTATATGGACCCGAATCGGTACGAGGACCGAGTTGACCATAATTGAGGAATCTGGGGGTGGACCACGACGGGGCCCATGGAATAAAAGGGCCTCCGTCTTGTCCAGTGCCACCCGCAAACCCAGCGCCTCGTTGCGGCTGACTACCAGAGATACTCCCCTGGTAGCCAAGCGCGAAGCCTCTTGATAGTTCGCCCCCCGGGCTGTGCCCAATGTGTCATCAGCGTAACAGATTACGCTCAGCCCGGGGAGAAAAGTACCTCGAAGGGCCCAGTCGTACTCCATGTTCCACAGGAGAAGTCCAAGAACAGACCCCTGTGGAACACCGTACGACATAGGCCGACGTCTCAAGTTTCCGTCTCGGTCCTCGTACATGACGGTACGCTCCCTTAAATAATCTGCCACCAGCCGCCTCAGGTACTGTGGCACCCCATGATAATGGAGCGCTTCCCTGATGCAGCTGAATGGCAGACTATGAATTGAATGCGTTGGCGATGTTCAACGATAGTCGAACGCCCCGCTCGGAATCCAAATTGGGCGTCCGACAAATCGGGGCCAACCCCGCTCAGGTCCCGGACGATGCGGGCAGAGAGGACCCTTTCAAACAGTTTACCCGCCTCGTCCAGCAACACGATGGGCCTGTATGCCGAGACCGAGTCAGCAGAACGTCCCGGCTTCTTTAGAAGGACCAGCTTCCCGCTCTTCCAACACTCAGGGAAGCGTCCAGACGCCAGGCTGGCATCAAACACCTCTCTGAGGCGGTCCGGCATGTGGTTGAGAGCCAGGGCCAAAACACGGGCGGCGATCCCGTCTGGCCCTGATGGCTGCCTCCTCCAGTAGGTCCCTGTCTAACTTCCAAACTGCCCACCGCGGAAAGCGGGATGAACGCCGTGCCGTGTGACCCCTTCTGGGGTCCTGGGTCCGGGAGAGCTCAAATCGGATATAGAGATGATCCGAGAGCGTCTCAACCTCTTCGAGGACACACCAGTTCCTTACTCGTGCGGCGAGAGCAGGGATAGCGAACGAGAGGTCCACTATCGACCCCCCCCTGCTGCCGCACGCACGTATTGGTTGGAGCCCCTGTTTAGGAGACAGAGGCCCACCGATGTCGCCCACTCCTCAAGTGCGACACCCCGTGCGTCCGTCTTGGGGGAACCCCACACAACAAACTTAGCGTTAAGGTCCCCCGGCACTAGGACGTGCCCAGACGCTAGTCGCCGCATCGAGGTTTCTAGATTGTTAAGGAAAACCTTGAAGTCGTTCAGACTCCGGTTGGGGGAGAAATAGACACCATATATGGTGATCCCCCCCCCATTCGACAGCAACATATCCGGTACCCTTGTTTCTTAAGCGACAAGGGCGGGGAATGAGCCGCCGTGGAACCGACGACTGCCACGGAGCCGTCCCGGTCACCCAGCCAGTGTGGACGGGGAGAAGGGGATATGAGAGTTAAGCCAACCGAACCACTCTGTGGTATGAGAGTTAAGCCAACCAAACCACTCTGTTGTATGAAAGTTAAGCCAACCGAACCACTCTGTGATATGAGAGTTAAGCCAACCGAACCACTCTACAAGGCTTCAGGTTAGGGGAAACGAAACATACCATTTCGGGACCATGATGGGGAATAGTAGTCTCTACTAAATTGTAAAGAAAGATCCATTTACTAAAACTCATTTCACTTTACTTTTCATCCAGAAATTGAGTACTGATCTTTAGAGAAAGAAAAAGATTACATTTACGTGAGCAAAAGCAGGCTTTCATAAACCCAGTATTTTATTACGATATAGTTAATGTGACAATAATAAGCTAGAATAAAACACAAAGAGTAATTCAAGCAAGGTTTAGCTTGCACGTAACGTCAAGATATTATTTATTTTAAAGTTAAGTAATAAACTCAGTTATTTATTTGACTTCAAACAGAAAATAAAATGGAAGGTTTAAATATTCTAAAGTTTACAGAGATATAGACTAGTGCCTGCTTGTAGTGAACTTAAATGTTGATGGTGTTAGTAAAATTCATCAGTGTACGATAATGGCTGGTCTCTGAACGACAATAAATCACTCGAACCCTGATTGAACTGCCGTGCTAGCTGTACAACCTATGAAGTATGTACACTTAAAACCATTGATTACACGTTAATGATCTTACCAATTAAATGAAAGATAGGTTTTGTTTATTTGTTTGGTCCTTTGTAAAAAAAACATAGTTCTTATATGTAGTTGTTAAAACGAACTCTCCAAAACAAAATATATAAATTTGTGTAATCCCAAAGATCAGTGGAAATTCTTTTATGTTGAGAACTTTAACATCGCGATAATATTTTAACACACGGCCATCGGATCCCAAACTAAGCAAAGCTTTTACCAAGGTAATGAGATTGCTGATAAACATCTTTTAAAAAAAATGCTTTATAAATATTTAATAAACGGACATAAACAAAAATTATTTGTCAATAACACAATTTTTTGTCCTATGTGGGAAACGAACCCACGATCTCCGGTTCAGAAGTAAGGATCTCTATCGACTAGACCAACCGGCCCGTCTAATATATTAATATTTTTCTAAATATAAACATGTTATTATTATAAATTACACCCAGACACAGAACAAATAACTATTGTCATCATAAAAATAAGTAAGTAAATAGTTTGGGTAATTTGATATATTTCGTGACTTAAAAAGATATCCGAAATCAAAGATTTATATCATAGATATGGAGTATGACATACAGGTTTCCATGGCAGGAGGTTGCAGTAATACGATATCATTAATATCAATTGTCCCTAAGATATTATTTTCCCCTTTTCTTGTCTTGCTGCAGGCGATTTATAAACTTAAACAAATATGCAGGAGCATCCTAAAAGTAACTGTTTTACAATTCGAACTGGAGTACATTGTAGTGTCAAAATGCGGGTATGTTAGAAAATGGTAATATTTTATTGCTAAATAATTAATTTATCTATAAAAATAGTACTGAAAGAAATTTATTGCTCGGTTATAGAAGAATCGAAGCGTCGCATAGTATTGATCGATAACAGAATACCTCATGACTAAATAAATCATCATCGTTATCATCATCTCAGCCACAGAACGTCCATTGCTAGACATATTCCTCCCTCAATTAATTCCGAGAAGATAGGTTGGAAGCGGCCTACAGCCGCTATTGAACTGCGATTTTATGAGGTTGTCAGTCTACCCTTGTTAGTGTCAGTCTTAAGTCATAACTACATATTTAATGTTTTTTTTTAAACTTATGTCATAGCGTAAAAGATTATGAAAGTTGATATTTAATTTAGACTCTTTGCTAGGCTTGAAAAAGGCAATTACAAATTAATTGAAAAGGAAAATATGTCTATTTAGAATATATGTATGTAGTACTGTTAGCTTCGATATTCAAGTTTTAGCTTAGATAAACCGTATCTCGCTATTAAAGAGTAATTAATTTAGCTATTAAAGAAACATTCACTTTAGCCTGTAAAAATAAAATTATGAGAATTTTGAATGCCATTTATTAATTAAAACGTCTAAATTAATAGAGATAGGAAGCGAATACGATCTGTTTAGCAAGAATATTTGTGGGTACCTAGTATCAGTAAGTCCGACGAAATTGCAGCGGGCACTGCCTGCCGCCGGCCTGAATATCAGTCGTCCTCGAGATAAATCGTTATACTGCCTAGACTCTAAAACAGTATTGTTAAACGATGTTTCGTGTTGATAAAATACATTTTATTGCTTTCTTGACATCTTCATGAGCCAATGACCCATAGCCACTTACGGTACTTCCCAGGGATGTAAGTGCTTAGATCGGTTGTATACCTATAGAGGAACATACATAGTATTTTAAACACAGCATATATACTACACAGGTAAGAACAGGAGAACGAGATGAAAACCTAATTTATTATTGATACTTACGGAAGTCTTACTGCACATATAAATAATAATTTAGGTTTTCTCCACAAAACACTCACCTGTAACTCGTATGTGTATTACGTATTGATTTACAACGTTAGAATGTTGGTTAAACTTCACTTGTTTTTCTGGTGGGGATATTCATAATTACACAGGTCTGATTAAGGATAATTTGAAAACAAGCAATGGTCTCATACGTGCTCACGAGTTCATAAGAGAGACTAAATATAACTAAGAGTCCAATAAATGATTGCAGAGCATTACCGTTTAATCTCATTAAATATTTGGATACCTGGATAGTACAGTTACTTGCGCGTGTGCTGACAAATTTGCAGTCAGTGAGCGTTATACCTAGTGCTTTATTTATATTCACAGGTTAAACTTATTCAACAGATTTGAATCTTAAGCTTGACATGTAAATCGGCTTAGAATTCTTAAGAATAAAGCCAGTCAAGTGCGAAATAGATACCGTGGGATCGGTGTTTCGTACAACTTAATTTAATGTGTGGCTGTGGGTTCTAATGATAGTCATAATGAGGTCAGTTAATCGATACACGGTCAGTAAAGGATTACTAAAAGCTTTAACGTTATTTGTTTCATAATCGCTTATATCCTGAGAACAAGGCATAGACAGCTAGATTGCTCACTAGAACAGTGAACAGGTTCGCTTCAGAGACACTTGTATTTTTAATACAGTTACACAATCGTTTTTGTAGTGAATTTTAAATTGTCTATGCTTCTAAAACTCATGTTCTAATGAGCAATTCTTCACTTAAAGTGCAATTAACGCAATACTTAAAACAGGAATACATGTGTTTAATGAAATTTATTCAACCAGTTACATTCTAGGCTTCCCAGTTTACCTAATCAAATCAAGGCAAGTGAATATTTCATGTTTTAGAATGCAGAGCATGTTATTTGTGTAATATTCTTTGTACGGTTAAAACATATTAATTAGTTTAAAATTTGGTGATTGATTAACGTTTGCTCCCTTGCGTTCACAATCGTTCTGTCTTATCTTAGATATGCGTTTGAGATGTTATTTGTGAAACAAGCGTGTCATTGTTGATGAAAAAATATAGTATATTGGCTATGTAGCTATTTCTGATTGTTTGCTTGTCACGTTTTCTTTGACACGATACAAAGTGAGATGAAACCTAAAAAATAGTTGATACGCTTCACCGGCGAACAATGATATCATCACAAGTAAATGCAAATTATAAGTAGGTACATCAACAAAACACAATACCCCCTTGTTTGTCCTTGCATTGTAAGACAATTTGTCAAAGTTTTATTACAGCTATGTTTTTTTAATAAAACCTTATATTATCTGTTTCTTCAACGAATCTGTGAAAACGAATTAGAAGTTGTTTTCGATGAATATTTTTCTACAATAAAATTAATTTGGATATGAGTTTATAAACTTATGAAACATTTTTTAATTGTTATTTAATTGATATTTCATAGGATAACTTATAAAATATAATATACATATATATCCAAATTATGAATTATGACAGTAATATAATTGTTACAGTAAATACTTATATTTATACAATATACAGGACTACATTATAAGTAGACAAGTTACATGCATTAATTGCAATAATTATTAATTTGCATATATTTTAACTTTAAGGCAAGTTGTACCTAGTTATATATCTTTATTTACACGGTATGATATCCTAAGTTCCCTCGATAAGGCAGAGAACGTCTACAGTCGAGACCGCTTCCTCATGACTAATTTCAGTCCAGGCTTACCGCCATCAAGTTTGTTTGGGACGACCACGCTTGCGTTTACCTTGGTGATTACAATTGATTGACCCTTTTTTTTTAAATTGGAGAAATCTTCATGCACTATCCTCCTCCGCTGGGGTCATGTCGCAGGATCCCGTCTTGTTTTGAAGGGGGGAAAAGATCATGTCTCCCCTCACCATCACACCTTGAGCGCGCGCAATACCACGGGTCTGCCACCTAGGACCCGCTATGCGATTGGGGCGGCGAACTAAACCCCACGTTCGCCGCCTTCGAGTTCATTTGGGCCGGTATTGGGCATTGTCGGCCCTCCTCCGACGTCCGGTGTTGGTTGTTTACTCAGCAAACTGGAAAATTGAAATACTTTATATATCAA
The DNA here is from genome assembly GCA_947561695.1 of Tyria jacobaeae. NCBI lineage: Eukaryota > Metazoa > Arthropoda > Insecta > Lepidoptera > Erebidae > Tyria > Tyria jacobaeae. The sequence goes on from OX387217.1 coordinate 11,357,409, forward strand.
CTGAGATTTACGTGCTTTTCAAGATTTCTATCTCGGGTAATTTGATTATCTAGTGACACCTTCGTATAGGCAAACTATTCAGTAATCTGTAATATAGATCTGTGGTATAGTTGATGTATGTAGCTGTCTCTTTTTCTAATAACATAAATTAATTTTAAATGAAATGTAACTACTCTACTTATACTACTTACTTACTTAATGTTATTTGAACTATTTGATAGAACAGTTTCAAGTTACAGATACATATGTACGTACATTACTTATAGAAATGAGCAATATCGGGTAATAGGTGCTGAATATCGATATAATACCCATATTTATGTGGTTTAGATCCACGCTGCGTTCAATTCCCCCAAGCAATAACAAAAGAATGTCCGATCTACTGTTCATATCAGACAGTTTCTCTTCTAGCCTTTATATTTTAAGTTTATGAATGTTACTGTTGATAACGGTTTAGGTATTTTAACAATAATTCAATCATGTTTTTCTTATATAAATTTTGTAACTAAAAAATACTAAAAACTGTTAAATGTGCCGGTATATTACATGCTTTTATTATTTACAATCTGAATATGTAATAAAAGTGCATGATACTGACTTTTTAGTTTATTAACATTACTTAACTGTTTTTAAGACCCCTTTCAAGATAGATCGTTATGTCTAAATTTAAAGTCCATCAACCAAACTTATGCTGGTTGTTTTTATAATACAGATTACAAGGAGGTCAATAACAGCATCCACATGTATCTATTTAACTGTCTCAAATTGACACCTGGTTAGGTGAATCATTGTCAACATCAAGGAACAAAATTTTACCGTTCAGAAGTAGTTTTATCTATGATAATACTGATACTTTCACGATAAGTACGCCGTGAAATAGTTTGGTCACAACAGTACTCGTACACTGCTATAACCAGAAATGAAACCCCGAAATTAATTTTGCAGTTATTACGTAATAGTAATTTACTGGTTAATCTTTTTCATAAAATAAATTATTGAAACGTCTGTTACGTTGATGAAAATCTTAATATCACGATCGTCCTTTAAATTTACACTCTTAGAAGAATTAATATAAAGTAATTTTTCCAGCGCTGAAACTAGAAATATGTACATATGTATATGGAACAGCAGTCTAAAACAATTATACTTTACGTTTATATGTTTATCTATCATGTTCACGGGTATACACTACACTACAGTACTACAGTAAATGATGGTGACAAGAGTTTTGTCCTGTTATACAATATGTAAAAAAATCGTGACAAGGCTTTTACGAAATGCGTGACAAGGCTTTTAAAAGCCACGTAGCGCTTTTTGATGCTTTACTAAAACGCTATTATGTCAAACTGCTAATGAGGTATAAAATATTTCTAGATTTGAACGCCATTCTATCATACATCGCTTAGAAAGTCGGAGGTAATGAATGCTAGAAATTTTGAAAACAAGTGCACAATACAATAGGCGAGGCCACTGAGAAAAGAACCTGGCAGTTTTAAATAAAACTCAAAACGACTACTTAGTGTTAATGATAAATTCATACTTGTACCTATATCTATATATGTAGATGTATGCTCCTCGATTTGCTTTTCTGTGTATAGCCTTACTGTTTACGCTAATTATTTTAGCTTAGAGAAACAAAATAGTAAAGGTGTGACAAACCATGTTTTGGCAAACCAATAAAGTTGTAGCCATGAAATTCTCACGTTACTAAACAAAGCAATTTTAAACGAAACACCGAATAATTGTACGAGCTCTCGGTATCTTTTTCTATAAGTAAAGTTTTCCCAACTGCCTACGTGCAATTGATGTGTAATTGGAAACAGTAAATACAGTTTTTAACGTCTGTTGTCAGTTGACCATTGAAAAAATAAATCCTACACAAGCAAGTGACAAGTTGCACACCGGTCGGTTGTGTCGTTCGATTTAATGAGACACGAGGCCGCTTACTGAAGCTCGGCGCGTTTTTCATTGGCTAAATTAATTCGTTGAACTCCATGCGGCGCATGAGGGCTGACTAAAAAACGTATGGGAACAAGCGGAAGTATAAACCATTACCAAATGTGTGTACGTGTTCTTCTCAGAAGACGGCCTTTGTTTTGATCAGCATCGAAAGGCATTTTGAAGAAGTAATTTGTTGTTGGATCTTTTATCGAAATAAATTAGTTTAAAAAGTAGTTTGTGGTTAACCTACACGTACTTGAATTAATACAATCAGACCCCGGAAAAGATCGTGACGCTAATACAACATATAAAATAGAGTTTATTACACGTTTTTATTAAGTGCAGTCTGTATTGAACGTAATGTTGTTCATGATTACCTGACTTTGAACGTGTTATTGTAGACCGATGGAGCAACTCCCTTTTAGGTCTGACCGTTTTGTTTTCGTTTGTCTCCATATTTCTGTCTGTCTATATTTATTGTAATCGGCTGCAATCGTATTTTTTTAATTTATCACTTACGCCTGTGTCCAAGAAAGATTAGGGCGTAATTACCGCCCACATTTTGCATATAAAATTTTTGCAACATTTACATTATTGAATAAGATGGAAAAACTATGGTTTATTAACAGGAAAAGGAAAGGAATCTTGCTTATATAGATGGATTGGGGAGTATAAACAATAGCTTAAGCCAATTAGGGTCGCATACCAACTCGAACTGGCAGGTGACGGGATTTCCGAGTCCTCTAACTATATTTATTTATATTATTTACGAATATTTACTAATTTTATTTACCCATTGATTTTTAGGCAATAAAAAGAATGTTGTTTCAGAACTACTTACAAAAGTGAAAGTCTGATAAAACGGGGAGATTTTTTACTTGCTGATTTTACGTCGTTTATTGGTAACAATATGCACAAGAATTCTAAGCTCTCTTACTAAATTCTAATAGGAAGGTGAGTTGGTTCATGTGGTTCAGAATGTTACTTTGAATAATCGTGATGTGTGACTTGGGTCTGATTGCTAGTACTCTTTATAAAAAAAGAAAAAATATATACAAAATTGTACTTATGAAATAAAACTTACCATAATATACCAGAATGTAGACACTATCTTTTATGTGCGTAAGACTCCAAACATGCCGAAGACTACGAATGCAGTTCAAATGACGGGATTCGTGATCCAATAGTATAGTATAGTACAGTATAGTATAGTATAGTATAGCAGGTAGCAAATATTGAGAAACTAATGATTAAATTGTTATTTCTTTAAGTAGTTCACTTTCGGAATTCCGTAAAAAGGCATTTTAAATATCAGAGACATACTAAGATAATGAATTATAAAAGACATTTATGTATTTATCCTTAAAGTTCACTGTAGGACCAGAAGGTTGAACACTAATAATCCTGAATGTGTTTGTGACTTTTATTGATACTATGTGGCAAACAATCACGACAGAGTGGACCCTATGCTATTCCTCCCTATGTACATAAACACAAAATACTCAAACCGTATAATAGCATAGTAGTGCGCTCATCCCCCCTTTCTTTTTTCCCCTCCCCGCATCCACCCATCCCTCATCGCCCTCAAAGGCGGGCAGCGCACGACTCTTGAGTTGCAGTGTCCATGGACGGGGGTTGTCACTTACAATCAGGTGACCCGTTTGTTTGTCTGTCCCCCTATAGTATAAAAAAAAAAACAAAAATGGTGACAATATAACGATCCTTAAACTTGTTGCGACTTAAAATCTTTGGCTGTCTTAACTAATGAAAATTAACGTCTCTAAGCTCAAAGGGTTTATTATATAACGCTCCCTGTGAAACCCTAAACATTTGAGCGTAATTAGAATTAATGAGAAATGGACAGAGGCGTCCGTTGACACAACGAAATTTGATACCGTAGCTCTGTTACTTATTACTTAAGAACGGATCAAAGCTTTTATAATTCAGTTTACTTCATATATTTTTATTGAAGAGGCTGATTTTTAAAACTTGTGCCAACTTTTGCTTGGGCATTGTATGAAATATGGTTATGTATGTGTTAATATGTGGTCGCTTGTTACAATAGCAAATAGCAAATATACCTAAATAACATAATTAAAAAAGGGACGTTATTTCTAGTCCACTTAGATATACCTTATATATGGTGTGTAGATCCAAGAAACTGTGATAATCGCCCATAACTCATCCGTAGCTCAAAAACAAACCTGTAGGATGCAAATCCCTAGCCCGGGTCGTGCACACTGTGAGCTCGCATACACTCTATACTCAATAGCACTAGCGACTGATAGAGCAGAGCGGTCAGCTTCCGTCTAGACGGAGATTATGTAAAATGGAATATAAGCTTATTCGTTTTTCGTAGTCCTTTATCGCAATTGCATTACAAACTTAGAAATTGGCATTCATTTATTTTAGAGGTATCCCAGTTTGCCCTGTTTGTTATGTTGCAGACATGTTGATAAATTTTATATAGTAAATAATTATGACTGTATTTTTTTGTTATTGACAATTATTGAAAAGGTTTGTTCATATAATCTGTAATCTAATATAAAAAAATTCTCGTGTCACAGTGTTTGTTGTGGATAGGAAATTTAACGTCTAAAAAGGAAAAATCGTTTATAATAATTAAACCAATTGAAATAAATAACTGTATATTTTTGTTATTTTGCTATTACTAAATGTACAAACAAATGAAGCGTAATAGCGGCAGATGGCATCAGCGACGATTAGAAATTAGCCCACTAACATTACCCATTGTTATTATTAATGACGTTCGGTGACATGCCCTTCGAAATATTTACAAAGGAACACGAAATACGGCTAGCAAATGCCTACCTCGCTCTGGGAACCCTCTTAATAGAAATTGCGGAAACTTAATATAAAACGAATAATCCATTCTTGTGCAGGGGACGTTTTGGGAGGATAAATCTCAATCGGGGGTGAAGAGAGGCCCGCGGTGCAGCGAGCGGGAGGGTCACAGACGGCGGTCTCGTGCTCCTGGCCCGGCCATCTGCCGCGCCATAAAATCGATATTATTAAGCAAGCAACCGATATCGGCGTAGCCGCTGTGCTGTGATGTTTTGACTAATCATATCCCTGTTCACTCCAACCACTTCTGACGTTGTTTACAATGATTCAGCAAACATTCAAATCGCTCTAATCCATGACGTATTGAAACAAGATAAATCCGCTTGTGGTTTGAGAGTAATACTATTTTTCCAGATAATGACTGTTGGGTATTTTATTTATTTTTGGTTTAAGGGCTTTTGTTTCTCTTTGTATTATAATAAATGGTTTTCAGTTCTGATAATCAATTATTAGTCATAATTAAGACACATGAGCTAAAGTTCCGTCTAATGTCACACTCATTGCCTATTATAAACTGAAATTCTTTCATTTCACTGCATTATTTTCAATTTTTTCTAACTTAATTTACTATTGAAAAATATTACAAGTATACTTTGTTCACTCGGACTGCGTCATGTCAGGGTACATTATAAAAAACAAATGCAGAAAATTCGATCTCAATTCCTAAATAACAAACTCAGATATGCATTGAGCGTGTATAATCTAATTCTAAGGTTCGTAATAATTTATAGTTTAACAAGGCAACCGTAATGAAATATTATTGATACAGATAATAAAAGTGATTCAAGCAGTAACTTTATAGTGGTTTGTTAGCGTATCATATGTTTTTAATTCCAAAAGGAGCTATATTTCATAATATATTGTTCTAACACCAATTTATCATAAATACAGATAGGACGATCAGGGTGGTTACGTAAAGTGACGGTGGTCAGGTGCGTGAGTGCATTTATCTTTAAGATGTATTCGCATATTGGAGAAACTAGTTCAATTAAAACATAAAAATACTAATTGCGTTTAATATTCTATAACTTTCGGAAGGGAGTTAGTTTAATTCAATTATGATACCTTAGCGAAGCACGCTTAATATCTTAACCGTTTCGTGTATAGTACGGAAATAAGGTTTTCAGATAGGAAGATTTGTATTATACCGTTAAACCCATCGGACTTAGAAAATTACGAATTTTATAACCCTTTGTGGGTTTAATAAAAAATTTATGGCATTTGATATAATATATAAATCTGATAATATCTTTTAAAACGAAAAGAATATAATCATATTTGTATGAATTTTAGACTAATTAGAATTGTAAGTACCAAATATGTTAGTATTCCAATATATATACAAATATATCGTCATATATATTATTCATTATTTAATACTGCATCCAAATTATTAGTACCAACAAAATATCTAAACATTTCAACCGTTAAGTTGCCTCTCGATAAACCTAATTGGGTGTCGCGTTTTCAATTAATTATAGTAAAATTTATGTTGTACTCGTATTTGATAAAGCTCTTGTTTATGTTTCATTTATTGATTGGATTTGCATGGAACTCAAACTTAAAGTTTCAAAAGGACTGTTTATCAACTGCTTATCAACTGCTTGTTGTCAATTTTCCCAATTTTCTTCATAAGCTCGCATCTGATTGAGCTTGTACCAGTAATGACACTTTTTCGACAATGACGGTACTTTGAAAGGTACACATTGGTACGAAGAGATTTGCTTTAGAGCAAAGGAATGTTTTAGTCAAAAGTACTGTTTGAATCGCTTTCTTGAAATACTATATGCTGACGTTGCTCAATCCTAGGTGTCTTGTTCAACTCCATCCGAGTTCATTATCTTCCAACACTTAGATTCCTGTTTTAGTTGACCCAACATATAAATGATCTAAGATATTTATGTTTGGTTAGTGCACAGATGTTTCAACATAGCTTAATTATCTATGTCTTACATATTATGATACTATTTTCAATTATTCGTCTTTGATAGTATCATGTACGTATTTGTTAATAACCAAGATTTCCTAATGTCGTTGTTAGTAAACCAGACTGCTGCACTAGTAGCTTGATTGCCGCATAGGACAAAAAATTGTGTGATCCACAAAGAGTTGTCTAGAGTCTGGGTGTTCTGTTGCGTCAGTTGGTTCTGTGTTTAAAATAAATAAAAAATAAGGTTGTATATTGGGACTTAGATATGACCAATTCAGCAAAACCAGTTAAATATAAGACCCTTAATATACTTAGCGGCTTATATTGAAAAGGAAGACAGTCTCTTTAAATTTGGTTTGCTGCAGGCAGTTAGTACATAAAAATCACTTAATCTTAATGGATAGTTTCAATTTCATGTAGGCCCTGAAGGTGGCCTTTCTTTAGGTGTTTTTCAGACCCTGTAGATAGAGAGCTCGCTCGCAGAATATTGGCTTGATGGTGGGTATTTACGAATGCTAAAGTTTGATAGGATAAGACATCATGTGGTTTGAAGAATTAAAGGAACGATTATTTTAAACTAACTTATGTAGTTTAAAATAATCGTTCCTTTAATTCTTCAAATCTTTCTGCTTACATGTGCTCGAATAGGACTTCTAACTGACCTGGTGTCAATTAGCAAGCAAGATTCACGGCGCAAGAAGCTTATGATAGCTACTAATATGTATTCCGTGGTAATACCTGCTATTTTTAGTTACTAACCATGAGACTTATTATTGTTCATCACGATATGGGGTGAGCTAGAAAGTTTTACACTCATATGGTCCCACTGGTGGAGAAATATAAGGAATCTTGAAACCTGAATATGGGAAGGGAAGCAAAAGTTCAGCTTTATTACCTTACATAAAAGCTTTTTACATTAACCGGAGAACTTCCAAGTTGTTAAGGAAATCACTTGTATAATTAGTTATTTAATAAAATAATTTATTCTCTATCTCGTTCAATTTTGAACATACGAATTTTTAGACGTTTATATGTAAACAAGAATCTTTAAGGTGGGTTTTGTGTGTAATGTAGTTTAGATAATTTTTAGACAGTTTAGAAAGTTTTTAGTTAGTGTAGTTTATTATAATTTGGATTTACAAGCCGATGAGACGATGGAGACTGGAGGTGGATACATTAAAACTCTTCAATGATTACTAGAAAACCTCTAGAGTTTAAGATCATATATTGCTTTATTTTAACAAAACGAATACTAATGTTTTATCTACACTTGGTAACAAGGCATGCTTTGATCATTTTAAACTGTTATAAATAAAAGCAGCCAAAAAATATTGTAAAAAAAATATTATTGAAAAGTGAGATAGCTTAACACTGCCATTGCCATGCTTAGACACGAATGGGCCGGCTCGATACTATGCGTGCGATACTACGGCCTCACAAAAAACCGGTTGTGAAGTAACGCTTGCGTTGCATTTCCCCGAAATTAGTGAGGTTTCCGGAGGCTCAACTCCCTCTTCCCTCTCCCCTCATCCTCCTCTCCTCTTTCCTATCTCCTAATCCTCCGTCTCTATTTCCCCTACCCGCATCCCCCTATACCTCATCACCCTCAAAGGCGGGCAGCGTACTTACGAGTCTTGAGTTGCAGGTGTCCATGGACGGTGGTTGTCTTACCATCAGATGAACCGTCTGTTCGTCTATCCCCCTATAGTATAAAAAAACAGCGTTTTTTCATATAAACTGAAGTAGAACAAATCCCTTTAAGTTTATAATTTATGCTGTACAGTTTAGGGTGAGTGTTTAGTGGATCAAAATCTAGACTCGGCTTCTGTGTTTATGTGTCAGTGAAGATTTTTTTAATGAATATTTATTTTGAAACAGATTGCAAAAGTTTATACAACACTGCACACGGCATTGGAAGACATTCCTTGTGTGTTATAATTATTTATATTGGGTAAGTATTTTTGTGTGACACAATTACTAAAAATAATGTAAGCACTTATTTTCTAAATCATGTTTTATCCGTTCTAAATTCCGAATTCTTATTGACCCGTCGTGTAGTTTTTATATATATAGAAATAAATTTAGAAGAGATGAATTCTTTCATAAGAGTTTTAATTACTTAGAAAAAGTTTCTGGTACTTTTCTTGTTTCTTAAATGGCAATGCTTGTGATGGTGCAGAGCTGACTATTTAATGACTCACATATAAAAGTATAATATCTCTCGAAGCACGTCGTAATTTTGATTGACGTCAAAATCATGGTCAATGGTTCATTTACAAGAATTATTAAGTTGTGCGCTCTAAGTACATAATTCCCCAGATTACATGCGGTAGTAAGATAGATGAGAATGAGTCATGGGCGTTCTAGCGGAGTCGCGGGCGCCATCCAGCCGCCAGCTGCCTGCGCCTGAGATGGGGCTGCTTGCGCTCTGTAGCCGCCAACATTCCACGCGATCGTTGTCCCTGTGTTTGTAACCATTCTGATGCAATATTCAACTTTACTGCGTCCTTGCAATGCCTTAAGTCATTACAACAAGTTAAATGGCTGTCAGGTCATTTTTTTCATGTTTTCCTTACAGGTTCTATCATGTCTTATATCCAAGGCCACTTCGGAGATCTTAATTACAGCAAGTCTGGAGCCGGGCAGTATTGGCACATATACATTGGCACGTAACTGCTCGATCATCGTGAACCCTACCCCTCTTTTACTTTCAGAAGGTGTATATTGTAATATTCTTTCCCTAAATCAATTTAAAACTGAATGTTTTAAGCACTTAACACATTATTAACGTAGATATTGAAGGAAGTAAATCTTTTTAAAATATCTTTATTGTCAATATAGTCTTCGAGAACGGATCCAGAAAAATAAAGTGTGAATAGTATGACCTTAATTATATTTTAAACTTGTTGTTGACCGCGACTTCGTTAGTCTCACAATTTTGAACCATAAAATTTTCCGCTTCTATAAAAGAAGCTTATATGCAATAAAAGTTAATAATCTATCTGTATTTTTTAATAGATTATAATCTATCTATCCAGATTAGTTCAACCGTTCTGGCTTGATGTACATATGTATGTTTGTAATAGGTGTCTTGATTTTATTCCAGAATGTTTATTATTAGTATTACAGAAGGAGCTGACCTGACAGATATTGTTCAAAACCACACAAAAAATCCTACAATATTTTTTCGTAAGAACCTTTTTCGACGATTAACGAATATTTAAAGAATATATCTATTCCCGCCGTTCACGAGTTTTGCTTTATCAATACAGTTAAATATTCATTTTTATTTATAGTACATAGATAGATAGGTTATAAAGCTAGACTCGTACAGCACTGTAGAATGAATATAGGGCTTTGGCTAACTTCGTATTTCCGAATACGACCGACAGGGCCAAGGCGGTATATTTATAAAGTTGTTTTCACAAAAATGTCGTATAATTTAGTAATATGAAGGATATTTAGGATCTTAAAAAAAGTAGCTCACTGAGAATAGGAAAACATGTGTGTACATTACATCGCTGAGTCAGAACGCACACTTGCGTCAGCAGTGGAACCGACGTTGTTGACAAAATTGTCAGTGATAACTAAAGTGACTAAACCTACGTTCAAACTTTCTGTAATGGCAATGGCATGGTCACACATTTCCTTCTAGTCTTCCGATCCGATCATACAATTTTTTACTTGAACGAGTTCTTTAACTGTGGTATCATTGTTTCCTTTAATTTGTGACCAAATATGTTGTATTATGTACTAGAATTAAAGTCCGGATGATAATAAGGTGGCAAACGTACCATTATGAATCCGTCCCCTTGCATAATACAATTGACTGCAAATTCGAAAAGCTTTTCTTTGTGTTGTTTTACTGTACTATATAAATCGAGCTTCAATGAATAATAAATAATATACCCCATATTATGCGTCTATCTTGTCTGTGAAACACGCTATTTTTCTAGCGTATTTGAATTAAGAAGTTTGACTGACAATTTGCCATGGTCATAGTCATAGTCATTTATTTATCATCAAATTACACTGTGTTTGACATTTCTTCATAATAATAACAAAAAAATATATAGTCTAATATCAGATTATATTTTATATACATATATCATATTTATCAAAACAAAATAAAACATTATTGTTCTTGATTATAGTTATATTTCATAAAATTTTAATACTACTTTAAAATCAATCATATTAATATAAGAGTAATAATTAATAATGTAGAAATAATGTAATATCGCTGGTGTCTTTGGTTGTCATATAAAACGCTGTCGGGAGGTATGTTGGGGATCAAGTGTTGACGAAGCCTATTTTGGTATCGATTCGCATTTATTACTTTGTGATAATCTCCATTAGCATCCAACCATTTATGCAACATAAGCGCCCCAGGGAGAAAACCGTTTTCGAAGTAGTAGTATTTTCTAAATCGAAAACCTATGTCTCTATGGAGCCTTCAAATTGAAAAGCCTCAACCAACCTCGCTTTAAAACACTTAAGGGTCGGAAGTTCCAGTAACCTCAGCTACTCACCCTTTGACTTTTTTAAAGCAACCGTTTTAACCGACTTTTTTTAACCGTGCCTGTGCCTTCAGTGGTTTTCCTTTTTTGAATTTATGCATTCTGAAAAAGGACAGAACAGGTTATGAGCTCATGGTTAATAATAATATCAAGGTTATTATATTTTATGTATAGTAGAATAAACTACCTTTATATAGTACACATGCACATAAATAGTTTAACGGTACCCAATATTTCTTTAGTAGTACTGTAATTTAATATATTTAAGACAGTCCAATGTATATATATGATGTAATTAGCTAGATAATATATATATGATGTAGATGGACAATGTTGGTGATGGTTTTTCATATTTTTTTTTGTTTTCATCATCATTTTAGTATTGGACCTATATTAGTACAGGTCAAAGAAAAAAATCCGACTTTCAACCGTGAACCATAAAGGTCTGGTTGAAAATCAACGCTAGACAGCTGTCTAGCAAATGCTGAACTAGGTCCTTTTCAGCTGGCGTGTGAGGTACATAATTGGAAATAAATTTATTATTAGTTAGCACTTATTTATTGTACCTTTAATTTGCACATGTATCTCAACGTGAATGAATAAATTAATTTCCTTTCTTTCTTTCTTTCTTTCTACTCTCTTCTCCAAAGCATTCTAAACTCTGAACTTTTTAAATAAAGTTCTCCTAGGAGCTATACGTATAGGAACAGGTTCTGGCTTCACGACAGTGATTTTGTTTTAGTTTTTATTTTAGATTATATTATTCAGGAAGGAATTTACGAACGAAGTAAGTGCGTAATATTTGCGTGGTTTTTAGATGACACAGTTTTGCGTATTGTTTTAATCAATTTTTACTATGTAAATTACTATTAGACTACGAGTAGTAGCAAATTGGCGTCGACTCTGCATTTATTCCACACCGACGCCGCGCTCGCAGGGCGCGCTATGTTTTGCCTTGTGACCGCCTCACCAATGACTTTGTTATTACCATTATTTTTTTCATTATTCGCTAAACAAATTGTAAGCTTGTTTATTTTTATCAAATATGCGTTTCGTGCGAGATTCAGTGAACCAGGTGAAGGTAAATTATAATTATGACATGTATTTTAATAGCATTTTTTATTGAGCAATGATCAAGCTAAATTTAAAGAGTTTTTCCTAATGTCTTTTACCCTTACTTTTGAACTGTTAATAACTGCAGAAATTTTTTGTTGACCATCTCAATTAAGTTATATGTATCCAATTCGAAAATCAGCAAGTGAAAGCTCGTAAGACAATCTGTTTGGGTTATCATGTTTCATTTCATGTTTTTTTATAAATTTTGGAATATTAATAGGCTTCACGAATCCTTTCCTTCATTACCGGCTAACTAATTATGTGTAACATTGCATATTACATAGGTTGTACTCAACTGTCGCCTCATTCTACGAGGAAGTCATGTTGGCTATAGAGGCGGCGCAGAGGATACGGGAGAGGACAAATACTCACCCGTCCCGCAGAAGACACATCAGGCGCCGGTGAGCACACAACGATCTCCGGCCTCCATGAGCACTGGCCTGGGGGTAGCGGGTAGGGCTGCCCATACCCTAGCGACGTGTTTTACGCACGCCTCTCAAACTGGAGGGGGGGTTAGGCCCCCCATATTCCCATGGTGTGGCCGCTCTGGAAAAGAGGCGGCCAAGGCTGCAGGGGTTTCTGGAAGCATACCTTCTTGGGTCCCTTGCAATAGACCCACTTATGACTGACGGAACACCGTGTGGTTTTAGTCGATTCGAGTCCGACATACCACTTCACCGTCAGCTCCGGTGAGGTGAAGTAAAAAAAAAAAAGGTTGTACTCAACGACTTCACCAACTTCCTTTTTTTTTGTGTGTTTACATCAATGCTACGAAAAGTAATCAAACAAGAATCAAATCATTGCACAAAATATTTTAACATACACGCCATGTATGAAAATAGCGGTATTTATTTTCACCAACTATACGCATAAGCAATTCTTATGGGCACCATATATGTACTTATCTGTATAGACAGCTCGATAAACGATAACCTCTTGGCACCGAGGGTACCTGAGCCGATAGCTTGGTTAGAACTGCCGTTACTTATAAAATCACACGCACAATCCTACGAGCATTGTGCGGCGCTTACCAGCCACCTATCGATACATCGGAAATTCTATTTCTAATTATAGACATGGCCGTGTTAAATAAATGTCGACTTAAAAGTCGATACAATTTAACATGGGTACAGTGATGGCTCATTTGAATCATTTAGGAAAAACTTTATCCATCTTTTGCATACAAAGATTCCTTTGTAGTTAATTTTGCAAAAAAATTGCAGGATGCGAAGTCAGAGGCGTGTCGAGCAGAGCGGCGCGGCGCCGGCAACTTAGGGTTGTACCATCTCTAAGATGCGACGATTGTTATTAGTACTGGCCTTTTAACAAATCGATATTCGAGTAATAAAATGCGAACATTATAGAAGAGGAGAGAATACTCCATGTCTAATTTATATTGATATGAATACGACCAAAAGCTATAGAAAAATATAGCTTTACACCTATTTTGTGAACAGTAGTAGTCTTCTGGGCAGCCCTAATCTCGATGGTACCGTGGCAACTACGGAGGCGGTAGTGCGACGCAAGACGCGGGGAGTGTGGGGGTGAAGCGACCGAGGCTGTTGCGAGTGTCCGCGGCTGTCAGGCCGGACTAACCCGTCGCTCCAGGTCAGCGCTCCAGCCAGCTATTTATAGAGGTGCCCCTTAAACAGAGTAATTATTCATTGATTAGCACTGCGAGGAATAGGGGATTGCGCTCCTGATAGCCATCGTGCAAACGAGAATCGTCGCCGGCGCCGCACTTCGTTTAGTTTACTCCTACATCTATAAACATTATTTTAAAAAAATGTGACAGTTAGCAGAGACAAACATAAAGAAGTGTCACCTTGAGCACCTATGAGACACCGAATATGATTTATAAGCTTATGCTTTTTTTGTATCTGTTGTTTTGTTTTGTTTCGATTGTTGTTTATATGTATCTGATATTTTGATAATAACAACTCTCACTCATTTATTGAATTGGAATTGATGATTACAGAAAGTAAAGTTATTATCAAGATTAATATTATTTATATATATAAATAAACTCACTCTTTTCCGATCGGGTTGGGCATTGAGACAATAAGCCCGCCGACTGCTTATATCCTGTCATACCTCACAAACTCCACTCCTTTTATTACTTAAGAAACTGTTATTAGAATAGTACGAGACATCTTCATAACCTTACAATACTTTAATTAGTTAGTTAAGTTATGTAATAAGTAAAGCTAAGAAAGCAAGTGTCGAACTAACAGTCGCGGACCATAGTTAAAGTTCGACGAGTTTCGACGAATTTAGGAAGATGTTTAATTTCACTCGCATTATTTGTAAGGTTCCAAAGCTGTGGAGATATAACGAAAAATATAAATGCTAAACACGACTACCACTTACATAAACCTTATCAAACAATTAAATTATTAAGATGTAAAACATTCAATTCATTAAATTCAAACAATCAACCATTTATAGTAGTGGCGCCTTACTACTACTTACTTGAATGATCTTTATATGTGTATGCTAATGAAGTGTTAATGAATTTAAAGTATCAAACAATGAATTGAAAAACTTGTCTTTTTATGGAAATTTTGTGACGTTTATATGCGCCTACTAATGTATGACTATGACATGTGACAACATTAAAAAATTATGCTAATCAGATATCTCTGATTCACGCGTTACTGATACAGTAACGGGCAGAATCCTATTTCACTTTCATTAAATAGTGTCACATTATTAGGTCACAAGAAACCGGTCTTCGAATTTAGAACTGGTTCTTTAGACACCAAATTTTTTACCAAAATAAATTATAATATTGTTTCCTGATCAATTCCCCTGGGTAGTGATAAAACCGAAAAGGTTTCAATTAAGCGGTAGAGTGATCGAACTCAGCTCCAGACAAACCAAGATCCTCTGGTAAAAAAGTAAGGGTTTTTATTCATAGATTGTATATGTTTTATTATCTTTAGAATATAGATCTTCTATTCTCCTCAGTAAACATTACGAAAAAGTTTTTATTTCATCATGTTTACAGAGGTTTTCTTCCCCACAAGCCAAAAGAGTGCCCGTCAGGGTTGATATTTAAAATAAAAGGATCTCTATGTCAGACCATCTGGTGACGCAGTGCAGAATCCTGTACAGTTAAGTAAACTTCGTAGCAAACGTATGGGTTGTAGTTTTTACCGTAAAGAGATTTTTAAGCACTATGTACCAGGTATCGATAACCGGATTAGTCACAATATAAATATGTAACTAGTTTTTGGGGTATTCCTGTAATAAGGTTACCGGCAAAACCCAAAAATCTACTCTTTCTTATTACACATAGGCATATCACTCAAAGACAACTAAACCTACATATGTAATATGTAACTAACAGCTTTTGAATTATGCTAAATCTGAAATATTTTATTAAGACAAATTAATACAGATACTGTATTATTACCAGCTGACCTAGACGACATTAATTAAGCAATCGCTTTATGAG
This sequence comes from Tyria jacobaeae, assembly GCA_947561695.1. NCBI lineage: Eukaryota > Metazoa > Arthropoda > Insecta > Lepidoptera > Erebidae > Tyria > Tyria jacobaeae. Next base: position 11,373,241 of record OX387217.1, read on the forward strand.
GCAATCATCGTCCATCACTCACTATAAATATATAAAACTATGCAAGGTGTTCAAAATGAAATATAAATTAATATATTCGACACAGATACAAAATCGTCGGCTAAAGAATATAAAATCATATTACGGTAAATACAGATTGAAAGAATGTTACTTTTACAAAACTAGCCAGTTTAAAACGAAGTGGTACTCTTTAGCTACGTTCATTTGTCTATTTATTACCTACATTGTAGTGTCATATCTTATTTTCTTGAACATTGAGTTAATTTATCAATTATGTTTAGGTAGCAAATGGGCCCAGCTGGGTTTTAAAAAACAAAGTTTCACCCTAGTATAACTCCGTCGGGATATTAAATTATGCATCGATCGAAGTACACACCGGTGTTACACTTCAAATGAGCCACAATAAAAATATTCCAGTTTTGCTGGTGCGTCGTCTACGTAAAGCGTGAGAATATTCCGTGGATGAGTTGTCGGTGGATGGAGTAATTAACTTTTGCTACAAAAATAAGAAAGCCGTTATATTTCAGTATTAAGTAGGACGTCATCTAGTTTTATACACGAATATTTTTCTATTTCAACTATGTTTTGATGACTAATTCGATTGTAGAAATTCAAACTTTTTTTTATAACATTTGATTTTAGCACATAATATTCTTATGTTAGAATTATTTAAGTCCCGTTTATCGAATAAATTATCTATCATAGTGTCTATAAAATTATTCTACATGTTTGGAAGAGAGTAAATATAAGTTAATTTGAGATTAACGGAACCCTCCGCAGTTATGTTGGCCTTGTGTCAAAGCGACTAATATTATATACGGCTCGTTTTTTGTACATGAACTGTGTACAAAGCTGTGTAGCGGAGGTGTCATTTACACACCTAGTTATCAAAAGTGTCATGTATAAATGTTTTTGCAGAAACAGAGTTTCAATACCTTTATCCTATATACCTTTTATCGAGTCATCGAAGAACGATTCTCAAGCTTGACCGGTTTTATAATCGGGAAATTCGTGGAAGGCTCGGGGCGACCCTTGTCCATTTGAGTGGTCGGACTGCACGCACAAAGTCGTTGTTGCGTATTGTGAGGAAAACCATCTTGTAATACATGTATCCAAGTACCTTTGTGTTGTACTACTCCACAAAGCACATTGAGGCACTTCAACGTAAAAAAATATTATTTATGAAATTACGAACTGCTGCGAGAAACAGTTCATTTTCAAAAATGTTTTTTAAATAAATTTATTGGAAAGAATAATATTAGCACAATAATATAAAATTAGTAGTTCGTTTTTGTAATTAATGTAATACTTGAGTTAGAAACGATTTACTTTCTAAAACAGGACTTCATATTATCACCATTGCTGCGTTTATTAAATTCTATTATTTTATTGTTTCTTAATAAAAAGCTAATGTAGTTGAAGCAGTTAATAAATTGATATTAATAGATGAGAATAAAGTGTTAGGAGCGGAACTGGATGCAGTTCGGTGGGTGTGCGGTCTGGGGTGGACAAAATCAATAGTCGCTACCTACGAATAGCTACCACTACACCCGGGAATCTGCACATATCGTGATTCTTCATTCGGCTCATATCCTCCCCTAAATACACGTTCAATCTTGTTGTTTTAGCAGGTAACCCTGTGATAAACTTTATCTTGTTCCTTAAATACGTATTCACATTTTTTCTAAGTAGGAAATTGATGAAGCTCTACGTCTTTAAATATCCGTAACTTGATGTATTAAAATACTTTTTTACGTTATGATTTTAAACATTTTTTTTATATCATAGTATAATGCACTTTGTTAAATCGTATATAACTGTATGTAACTTAATACCTCATAAAATGATTTGCATAACCAGTTACGAAATGTCCTGCTATTTCTCTCAATTTATTTTCCTATTGTTGAGACGTCTCATAAATATTTTAAATGGGTAATCAGCTGTTATTGAATGATTTGGGACACAGATTAAGATTCGCACACCAAAGTGGCTCGGAGACACGGACAACTGAAGCATACTTAAACGGTCAACTATCAATCATATTTCCGCTACAGTTACATCTTAAAAAATGTATGTCACATTGCGGATGTCAAGAAAATACCCTAATAATGAATTAGCATAGTAATGTTTGAGACCGTTATGTTAGGATTGAGACCGATTTAATTAATTTAAAAATGGCGCTATGCAATGTCACTGGCCTTAGCTAATTTGACATTAAACGAAACTTATCTTGTATCGAAAATCTATAGAGAAAAAACTGTTAACATTATTAGTGCTATTAATTACCGTAAGGAGATTAGAAATGTGAATAACAATCATGCTCAATTATATTGTATGCCACATCAAATATTTAGACAACAAAATTACTTTAGGTTAATTCATATTTAATGTTTCAAAGGTGTTTTATTGTAAATAATTTCATGGTATTGAAATTTTAAACTGATCACGAGTAAGTACATCCATCTAATAATACGGCTTCAACATAGTGGAACCAAGAAGAACAAGTTAGTAAGTAATTAGTAAGTTATTAAATGAGCAGTGGTCCTCGATTCCCGATTTATCGTCTGTGCCAAACAATCAATCTCGTATTTTCATTAATTGGACCCATTTTTGCAAACAAGAACCAACCCACAGTTTGAGTGAAATTGAGTTTAGTACATAGATGGCGCTCAAATCACGCATTCTAGCTTCTCTAAAAAAATGGTTCCTTTTCACCGACTAACAACAGAGATACAACACTGTCACTTGCGGAACCAACCCACTTTGGCCACCTTTTAATAAACTGTAAAGAACTATACGGCATGGTCCCAACTATAGAAACTATTACTTTTGATCTTCAAAAAACGTTGCCTCTTCCGAGGATACCCACAAATATTGTTTTTTTATAAAAGACAGCTGTGGGTATATAATCTGGGTATCCATACAGGCAGTAATGACCAAGCACATTGTAATGTGTGGGTGGAAGGGGAGGCAGGCAGAGGGTCGCAGGAAGTCGGTTCGTGTTTAATAAAACATATCACAGAAAGATTAAAAGATGGTGTTGAGGGTTTATTCCTCTGGAGTGACTCATGTGGGGGTCAAAATAGAAATATTAAACTGACCCTAATGTTGAAAGCATTATTGAATGATCATCCCACTCTAAAAGAAATACATCATCGATTTTTAGAATCTGGCCACAGTTTTTTACCAAATGACACGGATTTTGGCCGGATAGAGTGCTCTCTTAAACACCAGCAACGATTGTACACCCCAGATGATTACATAGAGATCATGAAAAACTGTAGAAAAATTAAACCAATGATTGTAGACAGGCTTACCAAAGAAGACTTTTTGTCGTCACGCAATTTAGAGACAAAAATCACAAACAGAAAAAAGGCAGTAGATGGATCTAAAATAAGTTGGCTGGATACCAAAGAAATAGTGCTTAAAAAAGAAGAAATGTACTCTATTTTTATGAGAAACAATCTGGACGATGAGTTGAAGGAAGTTAGTATAAAGAAAAATATCAGAAGCAGGACCGTGATAACCAAAAGTGATATGGACTTACTTTGGCCTACAGGCAAAGCCATATCTGAGGCTAAGCTATCAGATATAAAAAGTATTCTGCATCTAATACCAAACGACGCAAAAGATTTCTACAAAACCTTGACAAGTTCAGACATAGAAGACGATATCGATGGCTTTACCGGGCCTATCGATTTTGAGGTAGAAGGCGATGATGATGATAATACTGATGTTTAGTTTTAAGGGTTCTTGATTCCATTGTTCTGTAATATTGTATTGAAAATGATTAAAAAGTATATTTTATAAGTAATTACTTATAAAATATACTTTTTAATCATTTTCAATACTGACTTTTATTTTTAGAAATATCACAACAATTAAATCTTACGTCCATTTTGCAAGTAGGAACTAAGCAACAAAATATGTTTTTGCTAGAAAGAACCAACCGGGTTTTTAACGATTTACTTTATACCATAACTTCATAAAATGTATAAATCTGATATTCCTAGATAGCCTACAGTATGCCACATATGGTCAACAAGTAATCATTCATTAATATACTAAGTATGCATTTTGCACACTTTGTTTACAAAAGTTTCATTTTCTCGAAAGTAATCTGCTGTGGGTTGGTTCTTGTTTGCAAAAATGGGTCCAATTTGATCAAGTTGTGAATGAAATTGTGAAAGCGTGAAACGAAATGAAACTGTGTAAATTGCATGCATATATACATTTATATCTTCTACTATAGGATAGATAACAATCCCATCCCTAAGACGCCTTCAAGACACCCACACAGGAAGAGATGAGGTAGCGCTATTCTACTCCAGAGGAAATATTACTTTAAGGCTTCGTTGAAGTTGGCAGGAAAATTCATATAATATTTAGGAATGTGTAACCGCACCAGGAGATTCACTTTCCCGTGGTGCTTAAAAAATCTATTGCCATTTTTTCATGCCAGATCAACTATTTCCTGTCTACACATAACGACCATTCCTTTATATGACACCCGGCGTATATGTACGTATATATAAGTTAAGATTAATTAAGTTTTACAGTTCTCAAATCTTAAACGTGTATGTACTTTTTGCACTGATGAATTTATAAAAAAACACCTCATAGTTTTACCTTTAAAGATAGCAGACTCTTAAATGTTTTTAAGAAATGTGTTTTAATTTGCATTAGATAGCAATTACATCAAATTTTATTAGATAAGTATATACCGCAGACTACTAGTATTTCGTTAGTTATTTTATAAAAAAAACTCTAGATATTGTATTCTGTTTTAACAATTATGACTTTAAACAAGGATTTTGTGTTTAATTAATTACTGTTATTTATGAAATATTAATGCCGTCATTTATGCAACATTTTAAACTGTACTGTAAGTATATAACGGTGGTCATTCATCGTAATATTAGATTACCATTACGAGTGTCTTTTGCATAAAATAAGATATTAATTGTAATAGATACTGCCACTATAACGAGATCCTAATCTGCTAACGGCTATTCTACAAATTTATATTTTTAAATTACAGTTGCTAGTATTCCTGAAAAAAAGTAACTATTTTTATCATGTTTTACTGTGTTATAAATTTTACCTCAAAAAGTTTGTAAAGGTTTAAAAAGGTGAAAAAATTGATCTTATTAGAATTGATGATGATAAGAAAACAATATGTTTGTGTTTAAATGTTTCTTTAAATACTTTGGAAAGATTTGAATTCAAGCGTATATTAAACTACAATGTATGTACACATATCACCTATGTTGTCTCAATGCCGAGTTACTACACATTCCCAAGAATAATAAACTGTTTGCTTTAAATAATTATTAAACCACAATTCGTACAATATGTAGTATGTCAACTCTGGTAGTTTAATACAGTCACATTACAATATATTTATTAATTAATACTATGACTGTAATCTAATCACTGCACGGATTGCGTAGCGGTATAAGTGGTCACTTCGCTACTACGCTGACGCGCCGAATGTTGCGGGTTCGATCCCCACTCGGGACAACACTTTCTGTAATCCTCAAATTGTTGTTCTGAGTCTGGGTGTTTTTTTTGTCCGTTGCTTATATGCTTATAAAGTCCCCCGCGACACAGGAGTTAATTCTAGTGCGATTGGGGTCTTTCTAAATGATGATGATAAATGATGATGATAATACTAAGAACGGTTTGACAACTTACCGCTGAAATGATGTGAAAAAAATGTCGCTTCTAATAATATCTAACAATGTTACAAATATATAATATATTCCAGTTATAAAGTCAATTATTAGAGAATAAAAGAATTGTATGAGAACTGAGGTTATCTTAGTGCTTTCATTTGACTTCCGAAGAGTTTCGAATTGTCACGGGCAATGACGTTTCTTAGAACCCGTCAACTTTTATTTTTTATACGTCTCTAAAGCATCATCAACATTATTATTCAGCCCATCACTTTATATATATTATAGTTTCCGGTCCGTCGCATTTCACATCCAGTCTATGCCAGCCACCCTGCCTTCCAATATCTACAACCACCTACAAGAGTTTGTCAGTCCATAGCTAGGACAGACAAGCTGGTGGTCTTACCTTCTTTTTTACCCATTCGCGGGACTCTAGGACCCGTGTGCTCCAACGGCTATCGGTCTGCACGGATACCGTAGCAGTTATAGTGGTCACCTCCCACTAGTGTAGGGGCGAGGTGACCGCGCCGAGTGTTGTGACAACACTTTATGTAAATCCTCAAAATGTTGTTGTGAGTCTGCGTGTTCTTTGTGTCCCCCCCCCCCCGAAACTTGAAATAATCCTTAACCTTACAATACAATCACAATTTTCCCATTTTATTTCTTTAAGTGCTGTGTTGACTTAAATAGGCTTGCTCCTTATTAAAGTGCGACCAAAATCTAATTTGCTGAATATGGTTATTTATATACCTCTTCCTCTTAAGGGATACATGCGTTAATATATAAACATTGCAGCCGAGGAAAGGCAGCATATAGTACAACACCGACCATTAAATCAGCAACAATATTAAATATTTAGTTTTTGCCTCTGCCTCATATACATACGAGTATGTATTTTGTACTTGGTATAGCTATGTTGTAATAATCATAGCGAAAATTTGTTGTGTTAGATTGGACGAAATCGTACATTACATTGCATAACGTAACTCTTGCGTGATTCCACCTGAAGGTGACGGATTAGAAAAATATCACCTGTGTCAACTATTATTTCAAAAACAACTGCTGCCTTGTATGAAATCACTACGAATAAGTAAGATAAATATTAATGTGGGTTAAAATGGTATAACTGATAGAGATATTATTTCGAAATTGAATGTATATATGTATGTGTTTATATATACATATTTTATGTTGACCTTAAAACAATAATATTTGTTTTGCAATTTGAGTATGAACTGCCTGAAAAGGTAAGTATGTATCTATATACATATATTCAAGTCGCAGAAGTCTATTGAGAATATATTGCATTTTATATACAAACTTAAAGAACTTAATAAATGAGTTACCTAGTTCCAGCAACTAATTTATTCCCACCTAGAATTTAACGAAACTCCGATTGAGACCGCACTCAATGTTACAACAAACGTGCAAAAAAAAACTAGTAACATTTTTACTTACTGGAGGCCCAACCCCCCGACCCGCTCTTTTCCTACCCTCATTCCCCGACCACCGCAAAGCAGGCATCGCACTTACTACTCTTGAGTAGGAAGTGTCCATGGGTGGAGGTTGTCACTTACCATCAGGTGACCTGTCTACTCATTTGCACATTTTCGATTTGTAATAAACAACAAATAATTTGTGGATTAGAAACCAAGTCATTTGTTTCTTCTCCTGTAAATCTAAAAAAATTTACAGGAGAAGAAACAATCTAAAAAAACTGTGACGCTACTCTCACTTACACTCGAAGTCGTATAGAATATCGATATCAGATGGCGTTTTAAGGAGCCAATTATAATAAACAACCAAAATGTATACCAAAAGGTTATCGTTAGTTATGGAAACAATTAACGAAAATTCCACCATCGAAGGGTTCAGTAGTCTTAATACAACTAGGTTTTTGTGGGTCCGCTTCTTTGTTTCGTGATGATATTTTTTTATAATAATTCTTTAAATTTCTTTCAAACGCTTTCTTAAATTGTACCCAACTTTTAAAGCATATACCTACGTTTCTTAAACAATCTCCAATTTCAATTCAAGTTTTCCGAAAGCAAATCTTGTTTTTTATAAACATATCCTGCGTTTATTTGAGATATAATTAAAACTAATGAAAATACTATTCCGGAAGAAGCTCCTAGGTACTAGCACACCATTAACTCAAGTGTTAATTATTTAGATTTTCAATTATATACACTACAGCTAAAAAGTCTGTATTACAAGGTTATATAATCAACTGATATTGATTGCATAATTAGATGGGATTAGTTCCCGTCTTACGGTCAATTTAAAACACGTGCTTGATTCGATATCGCCCTCTCTACGTACATAACTTGTACGTGCATAATGTGACTTGACTTTGACTTGACACTTTCAGTTTTTAGCTATATAAGATTTATTAACAATATAATAAACAATTTTATGACTTAAAAAATTATCCCACCGCTTGGCAGAAGCCTTTCCCCCAAATCCTTCTCTTCTCTACTTTTTACATTTAGCATTAAGCTTTTTTTTTAACGTGTGGAAACTCCCCCGAGTAGCACCTTATAGAGTAAAACTCGGCGAAGTGGCTGTGTCGGAATCGAACCGACTAAAACCACACGGTGTTCCGACAAGGCTGTCTATGGTCGGTAGTTAAGATATATATAGCCTAGGAAGGATCTCCCTCGACTCCCGACAGGCGTGTCGGAACACCGTGTGGTTTTAGTGTTTATAAAACCTGTTTATAAAACAGATGGTCTCGAAACTGGTTGGGAGCTTGCTTCGTTTTGCGTCTCCTTCGGACCACCTTCAGGACCACCGCCTGGAGTGACCTCTGCGGGACGTTCCGTTCCAAAGGGAACGGAAAGCCGTTGCCTCTTTGGCGTACATCACCTCCTCGCAACATGAGGCGGTGGAATCTCACGCGCTCTCGCTTTGTACCATCGCTAGAACCATGGTCTCTGGCACCCACACCTATGCTAAAATTTAGCTACAAAATAAAATTATAACCTATTTACGTATAATAAAGTAGTATATTTTATAAATATATAATTAATTATTACGTGAAATTAATTACATTTTGGTCTGTTGTTTTGGGTTTATATTTATAACATTAAAATTCGATCTCATGAAATTATATAAGGGAGTAAAAATTACAAGGTAATTGAGGTGTTCATGCGTAACGAATTATGAGGTATTGCACGAGAGTAAGTACGTGTAGTGCACACTCCATACCTAAGTGGAGTGTACGTGCGTCATATTTTGTTATCACCATAATTCCAATAACAATGCTTTGATCACTAGGAAGTTACGAATTTATGTTTAAAGAGTTTATATGTCCATGTTTATCCGAGTAAAAATAAATGCACATTCGAGTTATCTGCAAGCAGCAAATGAAATCAAAGTTCCGTTGTATTAATGGCTAAATCTTGAAATGCGGCGTATTCACTTGATTTATTTATTCTAATAAAAATAATAACGAAACATGAAATTTAAGTTAGTTTCACATTTATAGACAGATGAATCAATTTTATCCGATTCGTTTCTAAGATATACCAATTTACATTTTCGTTAGCAGGGCAATAAAAAAGGTATATATAAAAATCAGTACATGTCAAATTTGAATAAAATTTATTTTCAACAACTTCAAAACAGGAGGATAGCCTTGTACCTCATGAACTGGCCGTATCTATAAGACATCAACCTCCTAAGCGATTTAATATTATAAATGTGAAAGTATACATATGTCTGTCTTAATTACCGAACTGTATAGGATTATACGTAGGTGTAGAGATAGAAGAATAAAAGAATATAAGATATACCCGAGGAATAGACAAAATAACATTTACGCTAGTGAAATCTACTCTCTCACGTTTTTTTCCGTATCGTAATTTCATCAGAAAATTCTTCTTTTAATTTCTCGAAGATTCCTTTAAGAAATTAAGAGAACTTCTCAAATATTCGAGAATAACCAATAGCGATTAGGTATTTTTTAATGGTTATTCGTATATTGTATATGCCTCTTGGAAAGCAAAATTTGACAAAGACCACAAATGGCCACCGGATCTACGAAGTTGTTTGACCCAACTATTTTAATATTGTTGCTAAATAATGTATGCTCATCTTAATGCATTTAGGAAGTACCAGAAAAACTCTTCAACAATTAACATCCCTGCATCAGGAAAAGCAATATTTTGTAAAAGGCAATGAACACTTGATATTAAGCTATTTTAACTTACTAAAGCTATTTTAACTTATTTAAGATATTTAAACCCACCTCTCAAGCTGAAAATTAAGATTGTATCTCTCTTAATGTATCATGATTTAGGCCCATTGAAGTCTATTTGTTTAAATATAAATGTAGCAATAACTTACAAAGAACATCTAATTTTACAATTGTATTAGCGACCCTAAGATTGAAAAATAACATTCAATTATTTTACTTTTAACTAGCCTTTGCCTTTGCCTCCGCCGCTTACACTCATTTTTCTATCCCTCGTGAATAGTATTTTGTCAGAATCGAAGGTACCCTGTGTCTTTTTTTTGTATCCCTATCCCATGTACATACTATGGTACATGGGTGCAACTACTGCGAAACATCATCATCTTAATCTTCCTTTCTGTGTGTCAAATTTGTTTGGGTTCGGTGCAATGTGACATTGCAAGAGAAATATGTCTAGTTTCTTGTATGGCCGAGTTTTAAGACGGTAAAGAAGGAAGATAGGAAGATCTACAAGAGAAAAATGGGTAACGATAGGAATCATTGGTAAAGAATTACTCAAGTCTCGGATGAGGAAACGGGACGCCTACACCTGCTAACTAACATATACTGATTTTTATATAAGACTAGTTCTTGCTCGCGGCTTTGCTTGTGTAAAGATATATTTCTTTATTTAAAAAACAATAGATACTTATTTTCAGGACGTAAGGTGCCCTATATCCTTCTCTGTATCTATGATAACGTGTATACAATTCATTATGGTCGGATGTACGGGTGCTCATAAAAACGAACAAACATGTGCACATTGATTTTATATATAAGATATATTAAGTAGATATTAAGCAGATATATCAGTTATAACAACACAATACCTCGGCAACGGTATATTAATTAAATGATGTTAACAACAGATCTACACTTAAACTGTACACAATAGGTGGATTTGAAGTCCGAAAAGTCTATTAGATGGCCCATGTTTTACGTATTGCTCTTGTAGCCTGTACAGTTAAATAGTGAAAGTTCACTCAAAAACGTATCAATGGCGTTTAACTGACGCATGTTGAATGGGTCAAATAAGCGGATTAACAATAAACTTTACGTGTGATTCTTTAGTTTCTATGTCGTTCGCAACAAATTTTACTTTTAGTAAAATGCATATGGCGTATCTTCGTTTAGTGCGGGTGAAAACTGATGACTGAAGAGATGTTATGTGTCATGTTTAAATTATATTTGCATGTTTTCATTTATTTCATACATACTTATAGTGAAAGGTAGCAAATATTTAAATATAGAGATATGATTCATTGAATTTATTACACTTAAAAAGTAAGATTGATCTTTAGTGTTTAGAACAGCGGCTAGATCCTTTTTTTGCGATTTCTACTATTTGGCACTATCTTTTAGTATATGTCATGCTAAGTAATCGTTAATAATTCATTGCAGTGATGTATGTACATATGTTAAATGTTTGCTATCTAATAATTTATACGTAACGTGGGCATTGATTACGAATACGGTCACGACAACGCTGGTGATAATTTTGCTAATTGGCTATATCTAATAGATAAGCAATAAAATCAATGGGGAGGACATCGGTTGCATCTTCAATTTATGCCGATGTGGATTCGCGATGCGTCGGGTTCCGACGCCGACCCCCGCCACCGGACCTCATATTTATACGCTAAAGCGGGCGCCGCTAAGAGTTCAAACGTGCGTCGGGCGCTCGGAACAGTAGACGATCGAGAGAATCGCAACGCGTGGGTAGACGAGGGCGAGTGCAGTGTGCAGTGCGTGCGGGTCGTGTGTCGCTGAAAGCTCGCGCCGCGAAGCCTCCGAGTACGGCGGCATCGCGCGAGCGCCCGCCTCGCGTCAGTGCCGGCCCGGCCGTGCCGAAAGCACCACGTTCCGGACTCTTCGACGATACAATCTAACTGTTAACTACTTGGACACTGATACACACATTGTATCAACAACTTTAAATTATAACTTGCCTGCGGTCCTAGTGCACGCGAATTTATCTATTGTGAAAGAGTGGTGAGTTCTCTTTTTTTCTAATTTTTAATCAAAATTAACCGTCAATATTATTTTAAAGTAAAAAATCGATTGATAAAAATTATATTTATCACTTTGCAATCAGAAATTATCTAAACTAATACAACTAATTTGTATGAATATAGACTAAACGCGCGCATAACGTAGGCCTCTGAAAACGCCGGTCAGAGAGCTTTTCCGCCGTTCAGATACAAGACCACACTTATGTGGTGTGAACAAATATACTGTTCCTTATTTATAGTAACTTGTCTTTACAATATGCATTTTAGTTATAAGTGACAACTTATTGTTTACAGGTATTTACTGAAAATATATTCATAATGTAACTACATAGCACCATTTGTAACATCTTTCTGCATATTGAAGTAGGCTTTTCATTTCTGATGAAAAATCTTCCGTCATAATATTATAAATAATATTTTTCTACAATTTTAACCACTGATATATTTAGAAAACATATTGAAAAGAATTAAGTACTCAAATATTTTCACAAATATAAAATTTAATAGTTAAAGTATTTGATTAAACTTTTCTGATAATATGAGTGTAAATAAATTAAATGAATTGTGAACATTAGCTCAATTGGCATAAATTGAACTAAAGCTGAAATAGTATATCGTGAGTGAATCGACTACAGCCGCGTGCCACCACAACGAGCGTGGCTGATTCAATATTTCACAGTCACCACCGCTAATCATTCACGATTGTACTTACAAAGTAGATTGAAATCAAATCAAGCTGTTGATACATTGCCTGCGTATTGAAGATATTGTTCACTTATGAAATGTAATTTATCACGTTTCTGTAGTGACATGTGTGGCTACTTGCAAAATTTTCTCTGTAAGTTAGACCTTTTCATGAATAAAAAAAATTAGGAACTTGTTTCCCTCGTACAAAAGTTGCCGGAAAGATCAGCGGCGCGTACATTTGGCCAAGGATACAGTAAACATTTTGATGTCTCATTAGTGACTTATACTGACTATGTGACTATTGGGTTAGGTGACTATTCTTAGTAAGTTTAAAGATTTTCATATTTGTCTCGGTTCTATTAAACCCTTTTCGAAGCCCACAATTTTATTTAAATGCTTAAAATTTAACATGCGCTTCTTCATTTGTAAATCTCGAATTCACCTATTTATTTTCAAACCTAAATAAAATTCTAAATATCGTATCTCCATCTCAGATGTCGGAATACTACCTAATTCCCATTTCTCGTGTTTATCTAACGTTGAATTCGTTGTGGGTTCCGAGCCCCTCGGGGCTCATTCAACAGCAAAATTTATTATTCGGGGTCAGTATGTTGCCTTTGCGAATTCCACTCGGAAGTTACACTGGTTGGAATAATAAAACCATATCAACGGCACTAGGTGGGCCATAAAAACATTTCCAAGTGGTTCCATAACTTCATGCTTACTGTTTGGTGTAAGTAAATAATGTTATTAAAATCTTAGACGAATTTAACTTATAGACATTCGTAATTTCCCAAGCAAGGGTTCTAATTTTTGGATTGGAAATTGTAACTTTGAAGTATTGTTTGTGTAGGACGTTTTAAGGATAGAAACGAGAAGTTTTGGTTGATTGTATTGGTAAATATGGTGTGGTAATAGTCGGTTTCGGTTTGGTTGATTGCGCTGGCGGGCGGCGCGGGTGGGCCAGGCGCGGCCGCACTCGAGTTCAAGTGCAGGGTGAAGGTTTCGCCGCCGCTGCCGCTACCGAGAGACGCGCCGCCCGCCCGCCACGCCACGCCGCGCCGTCTACATCTGCGCTTTTATTCACTACGTACCCATCATACTGAATTTTTTCATTTATTCAGCGCCTGTTCTAAAAAAAATAGATACTTTTCAGGTTTGCTAGGTTGTAAACTCACACTTAACGTTACATTAGTGTTTTCGTAACGGCTCAAAACTATTTAAAGAACATATTATATGTCATTTACGTTTAAGTCGTAAGAAAGATACTGGTTGTGTAATATTCTAAAACTACCTTTAATTAGTATCAGTTATAGCTTATTTTCTAGTACTCAATTTTATCTAGCCTGTTAGTAATCAATCATACAAATTTGTGACAAAGAGCCAGATTCTTATTTCAGACGTTATCACATGCAAAGCAAAATAATACATCTCCCATAAATTTGTTGCACCGCAAAACAATACCGTCTTCTATTAGTAGATATAACTATTAAGTCGTATTATACTCACATAACACACACACTTTGAACATGAAAGTAGGAAGTCAAACGAATAATTGCTATAAAATATGCTATTAAATCATGACAGTATCTTCATTATCATTAGGGACATTGAATGTAAATATAGTATGTGTCAATGAGTACAAAGTAATGCTCATACGCGACCAAAAAACTGAATAGCAAATCAAAGTAAATAGCTGCAATCTTTGATGATGGTAGATTCGCAAGGCCGACAAGCTTCCGATTCTTTTGTCTTTAAGTGTTTCACACTTACAGCACGGAAATACGCCTAGTTGACGGGAGCTAAATGGCTGGATGACGTTGTTCCTTTAAATGAAGCTAATGGCCGTGATGTTAACTACACTTTTTTATTAACAAAAAAGACAATGCAAGTGCCTAACACTTTAGTTCATGGATTTTAAGTAAATGTCTGTATTAATTGTAGGGGTACTTAATCACATTACAATCTAAAACTATGCCAGTGGAATATGAGTTACGGTAATTCTTGTGAACCATGCCGAGTCATAGCCGTTATATAAATGGCAGCTATAAAATTAAGCAACGTTAAAAGTTAGCGTCGTCTTCGGCGACTCCAGTGACTTCGCATTAATGAAAGCGCGCGTCAATATGCGCGCGCGCAGTCCCGCCGTGACAGAATGCGCTCGCGGTGCGGCGGCGTCCGTCGACAGCGCTGCTTGCCACGCGCTGTGGCCGCTTCCTGAGAAAATGGCAACTTATGGGGAACTGAATCTGGGGCTCGCAGGTGCCATTGACCCCCACAACCTGTCACACTCGTCGTACATGTGTTGCCATTCACATTTAATATTTACCCACATACCTTCACTTATATAGGTTTATAGACTTATAACAATCGAAAGCCACAATGGACCAATATGGCCAATGGCTTTAATGACTGTGGAGGATGGATGCTGTATGACGATTCTCACTAAACACAATTTTTATGTTGAATTATGTATGTATGTATAATATATAACCACCTACATATATTTATATGACGGACTTTTTCAATTTTAAATACTCTCCAATCACGGAATATTGTGACACAGCAATTGTATAATCTTATCATATCATATCATCACGATAATTTTGTAGATTACATCGAAACTTGACTAGCCGCACGAGTGTGTCTGTCAAGTCGCCTCCACCAGTCGCAGTGTAGGAGCTGAAACCGTTATCAGACCACAAAAATGTCGCAAAAAAGCTAGTAAACCGTTTCTGTTTCACTTGTTATATTGTAATTTTGTGACGTGACTTTATTTCATGGTATATTTAATAGGATTTATTAACAAAAGATAGCTCTCGTGTACTTACTATTATGTAATAAGTGAAGCGTAAAGCTCGTGATTATGTTCATTGTTAAAATCATGCCATGATATTCTTCAATAATGAATTTGACCAAAGTTATTTTCTTTTTACCTTTTCACCCAAACTAATGAGATTTAGAAAAAAAAAGTAGGTAGGTAGTAATAATTCCGATAAACGATTCGAGATTATCGCGTTTCTTCCTAATGAATAGGAACAAAGGTATTCTTGTAAAGCAGTGTAGAATACCTATTGGTTTCCGATGAACGTAGCGTTGATGCAAGTGTGTAAGAACCTCGCGTCGAGTCGCCGTCTGAATATCAATATCAGAATATAACCAAGCTGCCGTGGCGGTCATAATGACCGATAAAGGAGAAACATTCAAATATGGCCCTACATCAACTCAGTTTAAAATTCACATTCGGTGGCATCGCCTTGCTTGCAACTCGGTACTACCAAGAGGAATGTAGGTTATGATGTTATTTAGTCCAAGTTTTTTGCCGGCCCAAGTTTTTATTACTTACAATAGCTAATAGTTATCTCTTTGCATGCCAATCAATCTCATATAAGGCGTGAAAGTATTGGCGTCACTGTGCTAAATTTTGTGTTTTTCGAGATGATGTTACCTGCAGGCATTTCATCAACATCATGCCATTTCACACTCTTCAATTCACTCAGATTTTAAGCACAATATAGTACGATCAGGTCATTGTTTTGTATATAGTGTTCAATCAGAAACTTTTCAATTGTATTGTTGTATTGTAATTTACATTGTTAAGTTACATTGTAATTTCTCTGTAATAGTAACCGGATAAAACTTAGTATAAAGAAATTATCTAACGAAGTTATTTATATTTAGAACTTGTCTCACACACATTTTCAATAAATTAAATATTTGATAATATGTAAGATAACAAATTTAATAGGCATTCTAATGAATATGATTTACAACAACGCAAAACACCCGTCTGCATTTGTGCTTTGTCAAGCAGTCATATTCTAAATCCTACGGCAATAAGAAGTGATAATATCGATTTCAAAGCTCGTTTCATTTTCATTTATACTCCAAAGTGCTAGCAATCTGTGTAGCTATAGAATTCATGTTAACAATAAAAATAGAGTAGACGTATACTACTGACAAAATTTACAACTTAAATGAAATTTATCGTTTCGATTTACCGACTTGGTCTCGGTAAAAGCGGTGCATTAGTTACCTTCCCTATAGAGTGTCTGCGGAACCCACGCTCATAGCACCCACACTCTAAATAACAAGACAAATAGACATGTCCACTTTACCATTTACCTAGTAAAAATTCTCATGTTATGTTTGAATAGGTCTTTTACCAACTAGTATTTGTACCGACCGATATACGATGTTCAACTCGTTAGTTTGTCCGACAATTGTTTTCATAATAAAATATAACTAAATAACTAAGTATATGGTATCCTCGATCAATAGGCGATTTATTATATCGATATTTTCATATGCCTCTATGCACTTCAATTTAAGGATTTCGTGGTTAACAAATAATAATTAATAATAGTGTTAAGAACACTTATGTAGATCCACATTGATAGGCATTGATAGTCAAAGCAAATTTTGAAGGATTTCATTTTTGTCTTCTTCCAACGTTACAAATCGAACATTAAAAATCTAAAATAAAGTTATCGATCACGAAAAGAGGCTAAGGTTCTTAAAAACAATTTGTATGTTAACATCGTTCTATCTGTTTTAAGAACCTTAGCCTCTTTTCGTGATCGATAGCTGTGTTTTCGATTTTTAATGTTTTAAGTTTATATAGACAGGTGCTAATCCTGCGAAGCCTCGTCATTGAATGTTGCAAAAGGAGTTCAGCGTTTCCAAAACAGGCAAGAAAAATAATAATGACGCAATTATAATCAGTATCTACATTTTTACGTTAATAAAAAGGCTGAGGTAACACTTCATAATGTTCAGGTTGTTTTATGGTGCGGAACGTGCGATGTCATTGTCCTACGAGTGACTAAGGCGCATGCACCTCCACCGCGGTCCGCCGCCGACGACGCCACCAGCGTCGACTCTCGAGCGCCTCTCAGAGCCTTAGCTGTTAGACATTTTTATATGTTTAGCATAGAGCCGTTACGTTTTTATTGTTCACCAACATTTTCCCGCGGTACACTTCT
This sequence comes from Tyria jacobaeae, assembly GCA_947561695.1. Lineage (NCBI taxonomy): Eukaryota > Metazoa > Arthropoda > Insecta > Lepidoptera > Erebidae > Tyria > Tyria jacobaeae. The sequence goes on from OX387217.1 coordinate 11,390,840, forward strand.
TCTCAGAATATAGTTATCATTATTGTTTTTATTAATATTGCACTTGCAGAAAAAGCTTATTCTTTTTTACATAGTGTTTAGGATCTTGCTAATTTACCTAACAATTTTTTGTTAACATCGATAAGTGGACTCTGTGTAATTGTGTAAATTTATTTTTGAAACGGCTGCTTAAGTAAATCATGTATAACGCCGCCTCACAAATTAATATTTTATAATACTTCATTGCATGTTAAATCGTGCTTTAGGTTGCATTGAATCTTCCAATGATGATAGTTTAAGACAGATCTTTGTGGAAGTAGCAATTTATGGCCAAAACAGGGACTTTCCCTATACATTCTCTATATTCGAATAAAGTAACCTTTCATCTAAAGGCATTTATTTATTTCATTAAATTATTTACATTACGACAGTACCCAAAAGAAATGTACACCTTCACAAGTAAAAAGTTATCCTATTTACTTTTTATTTAGGTATTTATTTTAGAGAAGATAGCCTTCTTTTTAAATGCATTCTTTTGTTATTATCATCTTGATTTCGTCTTGATTTTGTATTAAAATTACTCAGCTCCGTGTCTATGCGTTTAAATAATCATTAGGTTATTAGGATTAATTTGTCTCGTAGTAGGTACTTCCTGCTTCGTGGCGCTTCCCTGAATATGCTCTTCAATATTCGTGCGCCGACATCTTTACCTTGAAGGAACATAGGTTTTTTCTCGTCCGTTTTTTATCAAGTAAATAATGATAATTTTAAGAAGTATTCATTCAATATCTTCACGCTCGAGCTAATCACGAACGTCGCTGTTCTTACAAGTAGGGAAAAAAATAATCGTGTCTAATGGCCACTATGGAACTTTGATAACTATAGGACTGACGTAATCCTTTGTACGCTTCCTTACTATGATTTTATTTACATTTGAAGCTAATCCATCATCCAATATTATAGTCAGTAATATGCCAAAGCGTATTCTAAATCGTCCAAACATAATTAAATGTATAACATTAAGTATATAGCAATCCTGCAAATATTTTTTGCTTTTATCAATAGTTTTTTTTTTTTTTGAGAATAAAGGCAGGAAAACATTAAATGTGTTAATCATTTAAAAATATAAAAAAATATCTGAAATTTGTCCGATTTAAAAATAATACCATGTCTGCAACATCCAGACTTACTTACTTAAAATAATCTTTACTTTAGAATGTCAAGGGGTCAATGAAAGTTCGGCTCCAAATAATTGAGATGGACAGTGTCGGGGTAATGCACTCGTTGAAGTTCGTAAATTGCAGTGCAATAAATTACAAAACGAAATATAATATCCAAATAAATATTTTACAATGTTTTTATGCGTTTATTAATAGAGAACTTAACGATACTTTCATTAGAGTTATGTAGTTTATAGTCAAACGGTATGAGTTCCTCAATTAATATTATTTTAGCATAAGTTTCTTGTTAGTGTATCAAAGAACCTACTATACCTAAATGCACATCGCTCGATAAGTGGTTATTTTAAAACTGCGGCATTGCCGTAACGGTATAAAACCACCTCAATTTCGGACCTGTATACTTGCATAAAGTATAAGTAAAACAAGCTAATTTCCTGCATCAAACTGCCTTGTTTCGTGATCTCTAGATATTGCCCATTTTAAAGTATGGTATATAAGGTTTTGTAATATTCTCGGTAACATTACACAATCTCGTCGCATCGCAAACTTTTACTGTTTTTATTGTTTTTAATGGAATTTAGAATTTTTAAATTAAAATAACTTAAATTGTACAGTTTTTGTAGATAATTATTTGTTCGATATATTGTTAAGAGAATGTAAATGTTTGCAACAATCACATCGAATTTCTAACACGATATTTATGGTACGAGGTTATTGCACTGATTTTCATGTTTCAGCTTCTTGTTATTTTGTAAAAATTGTACTGTATTTAAACATTTTATACAAAGAAGAACATTAATCGGGTATTTTTGTAAGATTTACGAGAACGCTAGTTTTGCTATAAAAATAAAATGTATAATTTTAAACATTAAGTATATTTAGATAATATGAATGAGTATACTCGTGAAAAAAAATCCAAATTTTGGTAAACAAAACGTCGATGTTTAGAGTTTTGTGTTAGTGAAAAAACGTCGACGAGGTTGTACGCGCGGGCCCGTTTAACCAGCGACCGCCACCATTGTGGCTCCCACTTACTAAATCAATATTTGCGCAGATGTCTGCGCAAGAGCATGCTATGCTTCCACCGACCTAAAACTCATACAGCTTATATGGCAATGTTAGCGGTAAATTTTCTCGGCAGCTACTTGTAATCCTTCAAATGTGGGTCGGTGCCGCACGCATTGGTTGACCCCGGCTGTGCTGTAATGAAGGGTAATTCATTCGAACCGATCGCGCATCTCAATAAGCTTAAACATCAGTGAAATGCCAAACAACATGCCTATGTATGTAATGGGTTCCAGGATGTTAGTTTCATTACGATTTTTTGTAAATACTCTTTCTCTTTGCATAGCATGATAACTTAACTAAATGACGGTTTTCATTGGCTCTGATACAACAGTTAACTATGTAATAAACATATTTAAACCAGTACATATCTCACTATATGTATATAAGAATTAGCCAAGCGCAAGAAAGGGGCGAGGGTCATAGTCACCTTGCAACCGACACCGCAATAGAGCGAATAACTTTTTACTCACGTAAACGCAGATTTTTTCTTCCATTGTCGTTTCCATGTGAAAACGAACACCATAATTTTCTAAACGATGACCACGATTCCCCTGTAATATGATAATACGGTGTATAAATGCTTCATGTATGGGGTTCTATATTATCGTTTTTGCGCAATAACCAGTTCTTTACAATGCAGTTCCACAGAGAGAACAGGAGCCCTATAGCTATTATTGTTATTTTTGTAGTCAACTCTGTGCACGTTAAGTAAGTTTATGCAAGTGCATTCCTGGCACTTAATAAACGTATTGCGTGGAATTCTCACGTCAGTTTATGTATATACAGCGTTAATAAATATGAATTAAACATAAATAAATAGATAAGTATATTGTGTTTTCGAAATCATCATCAAATCTCCTTTCCAATTAAACAGCTAACGGAACTAACTAAAGAGTTTAAGCTTTTCTACGTGCCTGTGCTTACTCGTTTAAAGCTAAAGTTTGACGTCGTCTTGTAAGTGCTTACCATTCATTCCTTACATAGAGATATGGCCGGTAATGACTCGCCGTTTGGTCAGTTATCGGCCAGACGCTCGTAAACACTGTTCGACACGAAGCATTCGAACATGGCTGCGAATACAAGTCAATAGACATCATGCCGAGGGCGCTCACTTCCTGGTAAGGATACATACCTGTTATAGTCCACAAAGCAATAGAGCCTACAAGCCCCTGACGACGATGCCATATCAGTTTTGTTGAATTTAATTAAATATATACACAAGTACGAGGCTCATAGGTCACTGATTTACGGGGCAATGAGATACACTTGGTTTCCTCGTACGTGTTAGGGGTGCTCGAGTGGTACGGGTCAGTGGTCGCCCTAATACCTTGTGTCAGAGAGCGGATGCATCGTACAAGACTACGCTACAGGGTGTGTGGGGGCGGCACGCGTGTCACGCGCCAGCAGGAGGAGGGTGGCTAAGTAATTCAGCCAAAATGTTACTAGAGGCAGTCTAACCTCTCTATTGCCATACATTTCTATAAAAGGCTGATACGTCCGGCAAGTTTAAAAAAAATATGTATTACATATTTAAGTAAAATATATTTAAAACAAAACTTAGTACATCGTAAGAGGTGTCAGTTAACGGCAACCTGGAACGCACTCAGTAGTGGAGTTATAGCTAAGTAAGCAGCAGACGACGACGTACGGGGGCAACGCTCATCGTGTGAGCGACGCGGCCGCGGACCAACAATCGCGAATTCAAACTATGCCTAGCAACAGCACTCACACTAACGGTCGCTTTCTTCGAGCACACAGACATACACTTCTTATGAGTTTTAAACTTAGATGGTGATGGTGACATTAAAAGTAAGCTTTCCTCGTAGGATAAAGTTTATGACCACATTTTGTCAGTTCGGCGCACCGGTGCAAAATTACAAGTTTACAAGTATATTGACAGAGAAAAACCTATGAACAAGAAAAAAATTTGAAGTTTGTTAATCAAATCAAAACCTCGAAATACCATGAAAAGAATAGTTCAAAATAATATATGGGTACTCGCATGGAATGTTTAACGAGAAGTAAATGGATAACGGTTATGAAGACGTCTTGAGGATTAATTTAACTTAATTATTCGGACTACATTAGCAATGCGTGCTTGCCTTCGCAAACAATATTCTAAAAAAATATTATTCTTTCTATTTTAAAGCAGGATTTTATCATGATTAATATATTTAAACGCCTCTAGCATATCTTATAATTGTTTTATTTTATTTGAAAATCATTAAATTTTACAATAAATTTAGTTTCAAATGTTTTCTTTGCTGTATTATATAGTTTTTTTTTTATTTACTGCTCAAAATGTGCATAGTTTTACATCTTTTGAAGATGTTATATATATAGCATACGTGAACCATGAACTCATGGCACAAAATTTGCACGGGTCAACGAACGCGGGTACCTCATGAGGTAGGAAGATAGCAAATATGAGTTCATATTTGCTATCTTCCTACCCGTTCCCTTGAGGCGCGCCAACCTGCCACGTCGTGTTACTTCCACACGGTGCTTCCACTTTTACGAAGAGGATCGACTGTCCTGTTTTATTTATTATCCTTTCGTTTTATTATGTCATAAGCATGTAAGTGCAACGTATTGTTACAAGTCTGGAAAACACAGCGCGTACTCACATCGTGGGCCTAAAATAATTGCTGTAAACGAGTTAGTTTATGTTACATTTCTGGTATGCATCGTGAGCATGCGGCGACTACTTAGTATGTATATGTCTACTTGCGTCTGCCGTTAATCGGCCGCTTCAGTTCAGTGACAATTATCGCCTAATAATGACGTCGTGTTGCCTTGTAGCCGAATCTAACAATGTCGCACCATGTCCACGACTTCTATGCTAATCACTTGTAATTTACGACGACCGATAATCGCGACACGCGTACGTGAGCGCATTGTGCGAACGGTGCGCGTGTTGTTTAACTAAACTGCTTTGCAAATATGTGGCTGTACTTACACTCGTAGAACTGTGAGAACTTACCAATTGATATGACTGCATTAAAATATAATTTTGTATATGCAATACTTATGAGGTTGCTGTCTTAACAAAGAAATTCAAAACGATATAGGCACGGGCTCTGTTTCGCGGAGGAGGCGGGAGTGTTCCGTGACTCCGTGCCCTCCTGCCTCGTGACCTGCCGGTCATCGCGGCTCAAATCCGGTACGCTGCCTCCAAGCAATCGACTCATATCTAGACGAGAATTTTCTTATCCACAAATATCTATATAATTATTTAGGAAAAAAAAATGGAAATTGCACTAAGTCGGTGTTCCTTTGTTGTTATATGTCTTATAATATAAAATTGGGTGCCACAGTGTGGTATTTGTAATAGCATTTGTTTTTTTTTTTGGCAATCGCCAGTACTAGCACGGAATCTGGAAATACACTACGCTCCCCTCAATAGCATAGCACTTTATAAGAATGATTCATATTTCAGTAAACTACATATATGAGTAACGAGTAAAGTTCTTAAAAACTATAAACTGACTGCATAGTATAGTATATATATTTAAAATGTTATACCCTATGTCACTGCCACAATTAAGGCGATTCAAATGACACCTTACATGTCGAATTCCGTTAGACCATCCTGGCGCAGTCAGGTTAAACTATCTTGAATGGTATCGCTATTGATTAAGGATATACGGTTTTAGTTAAGTGTGTAACTTCGGAAATGCCTGACTATTAGACCAAACTAATAGATACTCTTAAAATAAAATTTGGAACGAATTTCAAAATATTTGCTTATTTTTTTTATTTTAAATGTTCGTATTATATCACATCGAACGTGTATACAACATAAAAAAGTTTAAATATTTAATGAATGTTACCAAATTTTCATAAGCAAACAAAACAAAATATGTATATTAGATTCGTATTAGCATTTTAGGGATTTAAAAAAATGGATAACTAGGCGCTCTAATATCAAAGCAGTTGTTCCATGTTCAAAAGATTGGTGTCAATGCTCGCTGCGGTTACAGTGTTCCGAAATTATGTGTTGGGCAACATCGCAACACGGACAAGCCGCTACGGACTGGCCACCGACCAGTGCCTCAAGCGTGCAATCTCCCAGCACCCAATACGCCCTTCTGATTCAATCATTTCACTCATTCACCGATTCAATAACTGCAATAAAGCCCCTCTATTTCGTTTCTGGTTGGATATTAAATTCAACAATAGATATTTTGACAGCAAAAATGTAACTATGTAACACCTTTGAAGACACTTTCTAATCAAATAGTTAGACTAACTACAAATATTATCAAAGTAGTAAATAAGTACGCAAAACATAACAAGTTCCCTTGTCTACAGTATACGTGCGTAGCGCCTCGTAGCTCTCTGCGTTTGTGTAGTTAAGTGCTTTTGATCAATGACAACGACACGACACGGCTCGTCTCAGCCTCTACAGTTATGAAAGCAATTAAGTGCGCCACATATTTTGTGGCTTTCCATTTGAGTGCGTTTTAAATTCAGGTTTATTTAATCGTATTAACTGTTATTTTTGACGTCACATTTGCTGGAAAAAAAACGGTACGCCAAATTAGTCTTGAGAAGTAGGCTCCTATTGTGTGTTCCGGAAGAATTGGAGCTCCCCTACTCGAACATTTATAAACGCACCATCAGACGTTATCGCCTTAATTATTGCGGTACTTACATGTATTATGACCATAGAAGAGGAAATTGTATGTTTTCGTCTAAAACAGAAATATCAGCACAACATTTTGAATAGCCCTCAATGTCCCGAACACATAGTATTTTAGTAGAGCAAATAAATAGATAGTACTGAGTTCTCCGCACCCTCACCCTCTCAACGTAGGTGACTTGCATAGAGTGTCTAGACGGAGGGACCCCTGCAATAACAATTTATATTATAAGCATAGACATTTGTGCGCAGTTTACTAACACTATTTATATAATAATTTGAAAAAGTAAATGTATTTAAAAATTGTTTTTGAACTGAAAACTTATTTTAGAGCGGTACGCATATTTTTAGATGAGATAAAATCTATGGACTCGCGACACCGTTACGAGACGCATATGTTCAATCACCACAGTATTCACGAGATATTTAAATAACTTCAAATCAAAATTGTTTATTTCCTATTTTAGTTACCATGAACCTATAGTTTCTATTTTAGATTGTACTATTTTTTTTTATACTATAGGTGGACAGACGAACAGACGGGTCACCTGATGGTAAGTGACAACTGCCGTCCGTGAGAGGAAAGAATAGTGGAGGAGTTAGGAAAGAGAAGAGTGGCGATGGGGGGAGAGGGGGAGTTGGGCCTCTGGAAACCTCACTCGTTTCGGGGAAATGCAACACAAGCCTTCGCAAGTGCCTTCGGTCGAGCCGGCCCATTCGTGCCTAATCATGGCTCTACCACTGTTAATAATTTGTAAATGATAATGATGATGATACAAGAGTTGTCAAAATTGTTAACGATGATTCATAAAAGAACATCAAATTGTTTCTAATAATTAATAAAATACAAATTATAAATAAAATGCAATTAATTACCCAATAACCCAATAAACCTAGTACCCATCTAAAAAATGTCTAACTCGCCTAAATATGTTTTCACTTCTGTCGGTACTCCCGGAGTGCATTTTTTTTATTTTTTAGAGAACATTTTCATACCATAGTACTTATGACGGAAGAGGTACTTAAGACTAAATGTAGTACCAACGTCATATCTGTGACTTTTTCTTATGACGAGAGAAAGTAAAGGGGCATCCCCTACGAGTGTCGCAGGAGATAAAGGAGGTTGTTGAAAAATGCGTGCGTACGTAACGAGCAAGTGTATAGGTACTACATACATATACATGAAAATATGGGTGTATGTGCAGAACTCGACGGTGGGGATGCTTTCCCACGGTAAAGCGCGCGTAAATTAGTGTAACTCCAAACTTCGGAGTGTAAGACTCCGGAGATATGAGTTTAATATTTATTACGGAGTAAAGATTATTAGTTTGCAAAGCATATGTTTTTTAGTTAACTGCTGACACACAGAAGTACTTAGAATAAAAGTATTATTTAGCCGTTGTATGTTGACAGAAATATACTCATATTTTATATACACAACATTCTTTAGGAATAATGTAGGCACGTTTCATTGAAAATCCTTTAAAACTACCCACTGCCAACATTGTTTAGAGTTGCTGTAGTTCCAGCCAGTCTGAATGGACAGTTAAAGTTCCCATTCACTCACAACCAAATGGGCACATTTTTGTGCTAACCTCACGTTTCCGGGGTCTTTGGCCTGGCTCTTAGACGAAGTACGCCATTTACAAATACTATGTAATGCTCCTTATGCATTAAGATAAGCTATTTATAAAAGAATGTGCAAAGCATTTTAATAGGCTGCTTTCGGTAAGAAATTATTTAAAGCCTTTCATATCTTAGTTTATCAAGATCATTTTAAAGTTTTAACTATGCTTTTAGTCGTTTCGGTATATATTTAGATGATTCGGCATGAGTGATATACAGGTGTTAATTTTTATAGGAAGATAGCGAAGCGACTATTCCGCGCTTCTCGTCCCAAATTATCTATTATTTTCTTTAAACACTGCCATTCAATTTTAAATCTTTTTCGAACGATACCTGGTTTGCGAACATAACGCAATTCTATAATCCAATAGTCACATTTATACATAGTATTTTTGTATATGCGTTTCTATTGGACCATATAACAGCGTCCACAACAAAAAGTACTTTCAGCCAATTGAAAATTATTCAAATACTGCCTAATTTGTTCACTATCATCTGACTAGTAGTCCCTGTTATGGAAATAATATAATTGTTTTTTTCCGGATCATTAAACATTTCTGAGCCGGCTGTTGCCTCGTTCTTTTAAAAAATAAAAATGTTTTTAACTATGGGAAGCTGTTTTTTGTAGGCTTAATTCTTTCGACGATTTTGCATACTCTAACAAAATATTAGTTACCGTACTACCATTAAGCGAACGCTTTTTATTAGTAGTATGTCTTAGACATTCGTTCTAAATGAAAAGAAAACTTGTAATGGTATCGAAAGATTTAATAAATTAATCTTATAATAAGTAAAACGAAGAAGGTTATTCATTACTGATATGTTGTAAACAGTATCATTAACATGGTAATTAATAAATTGGATATGTCCTTGAGGATAATACGTCAGTAACGCCACAATGAACGCTAGTAGTTGCGTACAAATTGCTATTTTTCCTTGGGAGGGGTCTGATCAAATTCCAGCTAAAAATTTCCAGCTTAAACTTCCTATATTGTGTGTAGGTTTAAAGTATACAAATTTGAAGACTTGCTAAATGTGTAGAGATGTAATGTAGTAAAAAGTATATAATGATAATTAAAAAAAAATAATACGTTACTGTTATTTATTAATTTATTTATACTGATACTATTTTTTTTTATGGTATAGGTGGACAGTCAAACAGACGGGTCATCTGATGGTAAGTGACAACCGCCGAGGATTGACTCCTACAACTCAAGAGTCGTAAGTGCGCTGTCCGCCTTTGAGGATGAGGGGCATATGAGGGGAGGGGAAAGAGGAGAAGGGGGATGAGGTATGGGAAAGAGGAGAGGGGGATGAGTGGAGGGGAACTAGGAGTGGGGAGTTGGGCCCCCGGTACCCTCACTCACTCGGCAGAACAAGGCAAGCATTGTTTGACAGAGGGTTTACTTGATCATAGCAGACGCTAGAACGAATAACGCTTGTATAAATAATCATATTAGAACAAAATGTCCTCATTTCAATTTTATGATTGTTGCAGACGGACGGGGTCAAATGGATCGGCGCGCGGCGGGAGCGCTGCTGGCGCTGGCCGCGTGCATCGCGAGCTCAGTTGCAGGTAAGTTCTTTTCCTTAATAGTATGTTCAATGAATTATGAGTTTTTGTAATGTTGTGTCTTGGTATTCTATCAAAAATATTCACCGTTTTCTGCAGAGCCCTATAGACAAACAGACACGACTTTTATGTTGTCTTCAATGACAAATAGGTAGCCTACAAACCAAATGAAGTAGTTGTGGGACAAGTTTCGTTAATAGTGACAGTTCAATCAGTAAAATACGAAAACGATACAACCTCATATGTAGCTAAGAATATTCTTATTAACCATGTACATGCATGTATTTTACATATGAATTTCAAGTACGTTAAGTAATATTTATAGAATATATTTTAACGATTACGACATTGTATGCTTCTGGGAATACGCATTCCAGAAGATTATTATGGCGACATGATTGTATTTGTATTATACTAATTCATATTTATATCATATCCGCGGCGCGGCTTGGGAACTGTTACATACTTTTCTGTCCTAAATATGAAAACAAAAATGTAAAACATATAAAAAATAATTTTGCTTCCTTTATACTAATATCAGAATACTTGTTTACATTACTATCTGTAACATCGTAAATCATATATGATTTGTCTGATATGCTTTATCTGATCCATGGAGCAAATTTGGAGGTATTGATCTCCAGCCATAAAAATCTAATCCCTCCAGCCATAAAAATGTAATCTATACATTTTGTTTCGATATTCAGTTTCTTATGTCAAAACTGAACCGCAGCATACCGAAATCAAATGATTTTACTTAGATAGGATTCTTTTAATATTTGTTATTCTTGCTATGAGACAAGTCGAACGATGAATAGCTCAAAAATATAGATCACAAATTTTATGTAATTGCAAATGTAATACGTCGGTGGATGGGAAATGTGGAATCATTCCTGTCCTTACTCGCAAATAACAGTACAAAAGTCTGCTTCGCGATGCATGTTATGAGATGATGCTATTTTGGTCCGAGCAGAATTTTGGTATCCGCAGCACGGATCCTTCAAAGAATTCAAATTGAATTTATGTTATACATAGGAAGTATATTTAAATGCGGCCTACAATGTTTAGGACTACCCGTGTGAACTTCATCACGCATGGCGACCACGCCAACATTCATTCATTGAAACATCAATCCATATTAATGTAGTGCAAATTTTAAATTCATGCTGGCTCCTCATTTCGATTGCTGCGACCTGTGTTCCTAAGCGCACGATTTTGCATTAAATAGTTTTTTTATTCGTGCAAAGCCATTTATAACGTCACACTTATACATTAGGGCGATTCATTAAGTATCTCGGGAATTAGAGATGCTATGTCACGTACACGAAAACTCGGGTATGATTCGGTACTTATTATTCAGTTTGGCTACTTGAAATTCGAACATTTCGTCGCGCACCGACACTTACTCACTCTACGTGGGACTAACCCACTTAGTTCATTTCACTTTGAGATTTTGACAAATATTATTTGCATTTGTAATAGAAAACAAAATCAAAGCTGATTGCACCCGTTATAGCTGAGTTCCGTTGGTTTTATGATCAATGTCAATCGTGAGTGTGGAAATAGTATAATTGAAATTACGGTTGGCAAAAACTGGATGCTAACGACATTCCTGGCGACCGTTAGGTGGACGATCTGGCTGCGGCGCCAGCGCAGCGCACCCGCCATATAAAGGCGCGCCGAGACCGCGGCACCGTTACCTACCGCCACTGCCGCTGATAAACTCAACATACACTGCATTTACGGCCATCATCAAATAAACAAAGCAGCCTTTACTTATCTAAAATTGCGTCTACATTAAAAATATTCACATTGATATTTCTTTAACCGTCCGTGCTAAGGTTAGTCAAGGTTAGCTAGTTTTATCGTTTATTTCAGCCTTTATGGAAATTGCTAACCATATTTTGAATGTTTGTTATTATTTTAATGTTGTCATAAAGTGTGACACGTATAGTATTAGATACGCGTGTAGGTACGCTATCGGTACACATTACTGATCGTATAGGTACAAATCACATCGATGTATTGTAGATAACATTAAAGTATTTTCTCTATTGCACCGGTGTGATATTGCCCTTAATACAGCCGAGTGAGAAGTCGCGGTTTCGATGTTAACGACGCTTTCCGTTAGTTTAATTACAGCTTTGTCGCTTCGCCGCCCAGCTTCAGTAATTATACGCAGTAAAACGGATATGTAAAACGGCTTTAAGACAATGACCGATCACGGGTCTCGAACGATTTGCAGCTAATATCCTGCCCAGCTGTAACGTGCTTAATAAGTCAGTCGTAAAAACAGCAGTAAAACATTCTCAGAACACTCTGGCTATAATGCCTGCATCGATATTTTTCTCCTAAAACGAATGTTTGACAAAAATAATATTTTTTTAATAACCAAACGGCAATGTCAGTTTCAATTCTTGTTCATTTTGCTTGACTCTACTCCATAGTTGAACAGTTTAATATATTAGGCAGTCATATATTAGTAACTAAAGATTTATAATAAAGGTTTACATTTAACGCGTGATTGTTTCTTAACATGGGTCACTATAAATTAACATGACATTGAAAATAATTGAAGAAAAAGTATATAATCCGGTAAAATGCAAGCGGAACGTATTTTACACGAGCTGCCACACCGCTCAGTCTGATAAGAGCACAACGACAATAAAAACCAGTAAATAAAAATTAATTACCACTTTAAAACGAAATTGTGTACAAACTTTAACGTATATTATTTGTTTTTTTTTCAGCTCCAACAGCAAGCAATCACACAGCTTTAGATTTATATGAAGGTACGTAATCCCAAGCAGCTAAAATGTATCTTTTGTTTTTATAAATATAAGATTCGATTACTAAACTGAGAAAAATTTGATACCAAACCTGCTGTAAAAACATATTAACATAATTACAGGAGCGTCAGATGGTTGCTACTATAACTTCCAGCATTATGGTGAAGGAGACAGGATCATGACTAACGAGCCTTGCCTCAACTGCACTTGTCACAACAGGATGCTCATGTGTTATCTGAGGGTCTGTCCTTTCACGAAACCTATTGGACAGGATTGCACAGTTGAAAAACGTGCTGATCAATGCTGTCCAATCGTGACTTGCCCAGACGGTAAGTTAATACTTTTTTTATAAAATCTATTCGTAACTTGCCAATATGAACATTGATTATAACAAAAAAAAAACATTTTCAACACTTTATCCGGTGGGTGTAATTTGTATGAGAAACTGTTTGATAAGCGATCTCGGTGCCATACTATTGACGAATTTAGTACTATTTTCACTTCACACACTTCATACATGAAGCTATTTCGACACAACCAAAACCTGATTGATCTAAGAAAATAAATAAATATAGTTACTTATAAAAAGTGGAAGGTCCCAATATAATGTTATGCCGTAATAAATAATAAATGCATTGGTCTGAACTTACTATGATTAAAACGTTATTTACTACACTCGAGAACAATGAATCCGGATCATACAAAGGTACCTGAAAATATGGGAACTTATGATAATAAATCTTATAAAAAAATGTGATTCATGTATTAATACGAAGCCCACGCTCCAGTTTAGGGCCCTTATACAGCTCCAAATTATTTTAGATTATCTCCATCAACTAGACGCCTTACAGTATTTTATTATATAGTGAAATAAATTCATACAATGTTTCACGATAATCATTCAACGTTTTATCCTTTTTTGTATGTGCAATCAATTTTACAGTTATCTTTAAAATTAATATAATTAAAAGAAAGAAACTAATAAATTGAGCCTATCTTCCTTAAATAGGATAAAAATATATTATAGAAAACTGATTATAAGAGTAGGTTAACTTAATAGTTATTATATATTTATATTATAAATTAAGAGAACATTTTTTTAAATAAAAACATGCTTGTATATAAAAAGAATAAAATAAACTTTTCCTTTAAAACTTTAACCTTCAACTTAAAACGTCATTACAAAATTTATTATGTATAAATGCTTGTCGCGTAATCGCACATGAAAAAACTTAGTCCGACATCTTTCAAGTCCGCTTTATTGAATTCAGAGTGACACCACTTTATATTTCGAGTTACTTTCATCAAGCCTTTTCATTTGATACCCATATTATAGGAGTGCATTAAAAATAACTAGTCCGCTTACTTGTTGTCATCCAAACTAAACGAGTATACAAAATTACAGCACTCTGTCGGTTGAAGGTATGTGCTTCAAAATTGAGTTGTAAAATTCCGCCCGGACAAACATACACACATTGCATGTTAAATAAAAGCTTGTAAAATAAATGGTATCGGTTTACTATCTTTTAATTTTTAGACACACGACGATGACTACTTGTTCATGTTAAACATAATACATTAACAATTTTCAGTGCCAGTTGACCTGCTCACATCAACGTCGACTTCATCTCCAGCTGAATATGGAGCTACTGGACTCGGGAAACTGGACAAATATGGTTGCAGTATCAACGGAAAGTATTTCCCCGAAGGGTCTAAAGTACCACCGACACCGAACAAACCTTGCGAACACTGTTACTGTATTCGAAATATGACGACTTGCGTTATGCAAGAATGTACCCTGCATGTCGACGGATGTACACCTATTTATCACAAAGATGTCTGTTGCCCCATTCGATACTCTTGTGGTAAGAACATCGTTAAATTTTATTTTCATAGTTAATATAATTTAGTGTTTTTCGTATCACATGGAATTCGTTTTAATTTTTCAGATCATCCTGAAGATGAAGTACCACTTTTAGACGATATGTCAACTACCGTACGTCCCACTCCTGGCTTTTTACTTACAACCACTACTCTGTCGCCGGTTACACAAATGTCACAGGACTGTGTTCATAATGATCAAATTATTGCTGATGGTGCCTCAATAACTACAGAAAAGGCTTGTGAACATTGTTACTGTATGAAAGGGGACATTGTTTGTGTAGTACAAGAATGTGGTGCACCGATGGAAAATGAAGGCAAAAACTGTACCTCCTTACCGCCTCGGAAAGGTCAATGTTGTCCAGATACTTACATATGTGAAGGAGATGAACTTAATACTGACATTCCTAATGACAGTACAACAGAATCAGTTTCAGAAAAACAGACTACGTTATCTCCACCAAGACGAAGTGGTGTAGAAGGCAGTGGATATAGAAATGAGCCTAGTGAAGCTGCATACACGGAAACGCCCTCAACGGAATCTGAATTAGAAGGTAGTGGTGAAGAATTAGAACCAACAAAACCTACAGAAGAACATGAAGCTTTAACATCTGCAAAACCATTAGAGGGTGAAGAAATCACAACTAACTTAGAGGACGGGAACCAATACATACCAGTTACTACGAAAGCTCCGGCTTATGAAGAACCTGAAACGAGTACGAAGGAAACAGATAAAATCTACAAGGATACTACTACTCAACAAGACATTGGCGATATGACTTCAGGAATGGCAATAAACACAAACATGCCTCATGAACATGTGACTTTAGCAGTTTCATCTGTTCCGGAAAGCTATGATAAATATACCACAGAATCGATTGAATCTCTTAACACTGTTCCGGACGTTTTGCCTGAAAAAGAACAGTCGATAATTCATGAATATAAACCCATTGCAACGGACACGCTGACTTTGGAAGAAAGTGTCCCGACTGTGTCACAGGAAAGTGAAAATGATAATAACAAGGATGCCACTTTAAATCCTATTTTAGAATTTACTTCTAAACCTGATACTTATACGCCAGGTCCTGAAATGGATGATACGTTTGACGCAAGAACAACTGATAAGGCAGTTTTTATTCCAGAACAAGTAACCGAAAAAGAGAGCTCAGCACCGGAACGTGACATAGGTAGTACAACTCCTAAAGAGTTAGAGACTATCACTGACACACAAAATATGAAAGAAAACGAAATCAATAAACCAGAAGAACACGTTCTCGGTACTACAAATACACCATTGGGAGAAATTGAAAAAATAACTACTGAACTAAATGTTGCACAAAATACAGTTATTTCTGCAGAAGAAGAAAGTCAACCCCCACATATTATGACTTCAGAAAAAACTACTGAATCTGATTTCGAAAGCACCGAAAAGACTCAAAAAGAAAATGTTCTCGAACCTGAAGAACAAGTTACAACTGTAGCTTCAGTTTTAAGAGACATTGAATCTACTGCCGAACCTGATAAAGGATTAAATACTATTCCAAGTAAAATCGACGAACAGTCATATTCTCAACCTGCTTTAATGGAGGCGACTATTTCTTCAATTGAAACTAAAACCACGGAATCAACCGACATCGTTGATAAAACGTCAGATTACGACATTCAGAAATCACCGATTGCCACAGAAACCTCAACTTTGCCAGAAATACATGTCACTAAGGCAGACAGAGATACTATTACCACTGAACCCTCGTTTAGAAAGGAAGATGAAGCCAATATTTCTACTGAAAAACTAAAACAAGAATTTGGGCCAACTACAATAAAAACAGAGTTTGTAGATGAAGGATTTATTCCTACATCGACTCACGAAGAAAAATTGAGTACAGGACCAGATTTTCTGTCTACAGATGAAGACATTACAACGTTGTCTCCAGAATATGAAAAAGAATCAGAGGAAACAGTTCTACATAAACAGCCCACAACTGAGTCTGTTTTAGAAACGTCAGTCAACTCTGTAACTTTATCAGAAAAAGATCCTGAGACTATTTCTCAACCAGAAGGTACCTCATTACCTAGTACTGAAAAATCCACAGATGCCACTGCTTTAATGCCACAAGGTGAAATTCATGAAGAGCCAAGTCGTATTCCTGGAGAAGGAGACTGTCTTCTGAATGGCGTGACTTATAAAAATTATTCAGTTGTCCCTAGCACCAATAATTGCCACACGGGATGTAGGTGTATTAGCAGTATTGTCAAATGTGACCCCATAATTTGCAGCCCCCCACCAGATTACATGAGCAATTGCCAATCAATATATGATACACCTGATTCTTGTTGTCCTACATATATCTGTGATCACCCTAGAGAAACCATTCCACCGCAATCGGATAATCAGATGTCTGGAACGGAGCCACCTATTATTTCGCCTACAATAGAGTGTCGAGGTGACCAGTGCGAATTAAGTCCTCCCACAAAACAGCCGTCTGAACTTTGCACCGATGGTCATTGTTTATCTGCAACAAGCGATAAAACCAGCAAAGATGAATGTGGACCTGCTGGCTGTGGTGACTTTGTAAAGGAACCCATCTATTCGCAGCCTCCTAATGAACATTCTGGATGTATCGATGGCAAATGTGGTTCATCAAAGGAAGATTGTGCAGACGGTAAATGTCAATTAACACCAACTGGCGGCCAGCAATCTGTGATTAAACCCTGCAATGGTAATGATTGTAAGGTTGAAGGTGAAGAAAACTTTTCTACACCACTTTGTGAAAATGGACATGATTGCAGTAAAATTGAAATACCCCATACTCAAACTTCTACATATAATAATTGTGCAGGTAACGACTGTGACTCTAACGTTATTTTACCTCCACATAAAAGTCAACAAGAAATATGTAAAGAGAAAGATGGTTGTAAATCTGAAGAAATCACACCGGTACCGTCTAAGTGTGAGGGTACTGACTGCGTAGAACAAACGGACTCGTCGCTTGAAGAAGATATTTCTAAACCTAGTTCTGAGTCGACATCAGATATATCACCACTGAGTGAAGTTACAGAAAAACATATTCGTGTTGAAGAAGATAATGTATCAGAATCGACTGTGAGCCCAGTCTTCGAACAGACGGAAAAGGTTCTCAGTGAGGATAAAGAAACAATAACCGAAGAACCCAATGTAGTGGAGAAACAAGACACTAAAATTCATCCCTATGACGTAGAGAGTGATACAAATACACCAATTTCAAATGAACAAATAACTACACTGAAGCCTCACATTGCTGAAAATACTGAAGAAAATCAAGCCATGGAGACACCAGAATCTGTGAATGTAGATCATAGCGATGCATCATTACTTGAGAAACAAGCTACTCAGCTACCCGATGAAAGTGGCATAGAGCAAACAACAAAACAATCAACTGTTGAAAATGAAATGACAAAAACACCTGAACAAACTGAAGAACACACTCCTAATACAGATGTGTTTGAAGCTGTTACAAAACACTTTGAGAAATCTACTGTTACGGAAGAATCGGTTACAAAAATATCCGATATTACAAAGGAATATCCTGACAGATCAACACTGACACCCGATGTTGTAAAAGACTACAATGATCGCACTGTGGTTGAAAGTACCACAAAAACGCTTGATATCACGGAAGAACATACTGATGAGTCAATTTTCATCACGAATGGCACAAAGACACCTGGTGAAGTAACAAAAGACACCGACGTACCACATACATTTGAAGAGCATGAAACAAAAAGGCCTGATTTGGCTGAAAAAGAAACTGAATACAAAGTAACACCAATTGTAAGAGAAAGTACAGATACACCTGATGTTACTGAGAAATATAGTGATAATCACACTCAGATGCCCGAAATTGTTAAGGAATATATTGATGAAGTTACTTTGGCTGCAGAGTCAAGTACAACGATACCTGACGTCATGGAAAAACAAACTGCCCTACCAACTTCTATTACCGAAAAAGACACAAAAGCGACTGATACTGTAATAGAATATACCGATATACCATCTTCACTAGAAGATCGAAATACAGAAACACCTAATATTGCTGAAAAACAACATGATGATAAAATATCACCAAGTGAAGACGAAAACACAAAGACACCTAAAGATACCGAGACTCCCGGTTTCATTAAAGATCACACTGACCAAACAACTACGGGAGAGAAGGTTGGCACAAAAGCACCTGATGCTGTAGATGAAAGTTATGTACCTGTTGTTATTACTGAAGACGGTACGGAGACACCAGATTATGAAGTGGGTCACTCAGATAAACCAACTTTAATTGAAGAAGAGGACAAAAGGGTATCTGATGACATAGGGAAAGAACCTGAAGATCTACTTACTTCTGTTGAAGAAGTAAGGACAACAACACCGCAAGCAGAAAAAGATTTAACAGATAAATCTACAAAGGTTCCAGATATAATAAAAGAACAAACCGATGAAACGACAAATGACCCTGACATTGTTAAGGAACAAACTAGTGAATCAACTGCGGCTCCGGAATCGGACACAAAGATGCCAAATATCAAAGAAGAACACACCTCAATTCCAGTTATCATTGACGAAGAAGAAACCACAAAGGCACCTCATTATGGCGAAGATGATTTGTACCAAACATCTTCACCTGAAGAACATAATATAAAGATACCTTCCAGTCATGTAGACAAAACCAATTTACCTGATGACGAAAAAGAAAAACCCATCCTGGTTGAAGAAGAACTTCCAGAAAAATCTACAGATATGAAAGAAACAGTAGAAAAGAAACCAGAATTTGTTGAAGGAGAAGGTATAACTGAATCTGTATTCACAGAAGAAAGTAGCACAGAGAGTATAGAATCAATTGAAGATACTTCAAAGGCGCCTATATTGATTGACAATTCTGCTCCTAATGATATCGAAGAAACTAATACTAACCAATCTAAAGTAACAGATAGTGAAAATAAAAATAAGCCTTTGTATAGTGAAAAGGCTACTGAGGAACCAAGTGTTATTAGAGAAGATCAAACGGCTGCATCATTAGATACTGGACATACTGATAACCCCGAAATTCTTGAGGTCCATACAAATGCACCAGATTTTAAAATAACTGAATCACATGAATCTCAATTCTCAGACGCAGAAGGATCTGGTACAAAAGCACCTGAGATATACGTAACTGAATCTGAAAAAGAAACAAGGCTGCCTGAAAGTTTGATGAAAGAACATACTATAACAACAGAAGGACAATTTGAAAAGATAACCCAAGCACCTTCTTATGAATACCAAACTACTGAAAATGAAGGAAACCAAGAGCCTCATTCAGTAACTGGTGATATGAGTGAATCAGAAGAAACTTCAAAATCTCCTGATGCAGTAAGTCCAGAATCTCCAACAACAGAGTCCCAGGATAGTACTACCGGTTTGCCAAAAGAAGTCACTATGGAAGCTGTTACAAAACAAGAACATATTACTAAGCAGCCTTTGCGAGAGGGAGAAGAGACAACATATCATCCATCGAAGCAAGTCACAAGGGAAATGATGATGACTACAGACTCAGTAGAAATTACAACAAAGAATACGGAGCATGAAGTTATCAACAAACAAGAAGAGGGCTCTACAAGTATTCCGGGGCAAGAACGTGAAACCTCAATCACGCAATCTCCAGTTGAAAAGATTACTAAACTGCATGAAGAAGAACAGTATGAATCACCAGACGAAACACAAACTAGGCAAGCAGAGGAGGAAACTACCACAAAAGTTTTTGAAGAAGAAAATATTAAACCTTCTGCTACGGAATCACATGTCGCAGATATTACACCAGGGTATGAAGATGTGTCTACAGTACTTGAAACTGATAAAGTAACAGAAGCTGTCAATACAGAAACACAAACTCGAGTACCTGAGTCTCACGTAGGTGATTTCGAAAGTTTATCCACCAAAATTCCAATTGCTGCAAATAAAGATACTATAAACGTGTATCAACCTGATATATACACACCTGAAAAAGAAGAAATGATTACTAGTACAATAGATGCTACCGTCACGAATGCTCCCGTCAAAGGTTTTACAGATACTAAAGATACCTTGAGCACAGACGAGGAACACACCTCAATGAAATATAACGAAGATACAACAACTGAACAACCGACAACAAAAGAAACAGATGATAGATCAGAAATTTTGATTTCGAGTTCGAAAACAACAACTGCTTCCGGTGAATATAATACTGAAATTCATACGGGATACACTGAAACACCTATTTCAAAAGAAACGGCACCATCTAAAATTTACGAAATACCTACCACCACTGAATCATCCGAGCTATTAAAGGTGACTTCTGATTCTAGCAAACCTGTTTCAGGAGAACCTCATCGACGAACTGAGACTGGTTCTATCTCTGAAACTGTTGATGTTCCTGCCTCTGAAGAAAATGCCACTAATCCTCCAGGCATATATCCTACTGCACATGCAGATTTATCCACTGTAGAACCTCATACATATAACACTAATGAACCAGCTCCTACCAAAGTTACTGAGTATCAGGAGCCTGCATCAATAGTACCAGAACAAATAAAAACAACTGAATCATCATATAGCGAATCAGATAAAACAGATGATCAGGAAATAGCCACAAAAGTTAAAGAAAAAGAACAAATGGATATTGAAAATTCAACCATAATCCCAGAACTACCTGTACAATCCGACTTAGAGAGTCCAAGTCCTGTGTCAGAACCAGAAATGCAAAAATCCTCTACTGCGCATCCAGCTACATTTATAGAAATACACACTGATTTGCCACAAACTGAAATATCAACAGAAGCACCGTTATCTCTTGTTACTGAACCTGTTGTTGGCGTGTCAATTGAAGAACATAATGATAAGGAAACGGTCTCGGGACCTGTATCTGAAAGTGAGGATAAGAAGCAAACAACTGAAAAATATGATGTTGTTACTTCATTGTCTGAGGTAACTACTGCTAAGACAGTAGAAGTCACTAAACATGCTGTGGAGACTGGTCAAGTTGAATTCTCAGAGACGACACCCTATCTGATTGAACTGGAAGAGCACACTCATAAGATAATTGAAGACATTTCTACTGTTTCGTCTTTAACTGAAAAAGAGCCAACATATGAAGAAGTCACTTCTACAGAATTTCCTTCTAAAGCAGAGCATTTTGACGTACAGGAAGGCATGACGCCCTCACCATCTGCAGAAGATCACACTTTCAAGACACAAGAACCTCTTTCATCTGTGTCAACTTCTGTTGAAGAGTATACTCAAAAGGTTTCAGGGGACACTTCAAATGTGACACCTTTAATTGGTGAGTTAACAACAGAAACTAATTTGCACGGTATTGAAAAAGTTACTGTAGAGATACCTGGTGAAGTCTTTGAAACTACCACAAAACAGTCCGAGATTCCTAGTATTCCAAGTGAGGAAACCTTAACTATTTCTGAAATAGCCAACCTACCGACAACTTTATCTGTACCTAAGGAAACGGATGCAGAAACGAAGCCTGTCATAGAACAAGCAACTGGAGCACCAGCGATGGGTGATGATGATGAAATTCCTCAAAAGGGTATTACAACTTCTAAAATTCAAGATTTAGAAGATACCACACCTACCATTGTTAGAGACACACCACAAAAATTACCTAGTTCCGAATCAGATGTTAAAGTACCCATTGAAGAGGAACCTACACAACCACATATCACAATAGGAGATGAATCAATCTTCTCTTCAACAAAAGCTACAACTTTAAAGCAAGAAGAATTGTTGACACCATCAGAAGAGAAATATAGTACTCCCGAAGAAAAGCCTACAAGTCAGGCTGTTTCATCGACTTCAACAGCTGAAGTGCCTAAACCTCCTACTGAAATAGAACCTACTGATGAAATACCAGCTCCGGAAGATGATGGACTCTCTCCAAGTGTGTCTGGATATGGAGAACCGGACTACCCTGAGGAAGATCAAGCATTTGGGCCCGGAACTTGTCGCTATGGAGGCAAAGTATACGTGTCTGCCCAACAAATACCAAGAGATGACCCGTGTGATTTCTGCTTCTGTTTCAGAAGTGATATTATTTGTTTACAACAGAGCTGCCCACCACCCATCCACGGGTGCCATGAAGAACCAATACAAGGTTTCTGCTGTCCTCGATATGAATGTCCTGTTTCAATGGGCACTACTGTTAACGTTACCACAACCACAACCACGACGACCACAACACTGCCTCCACATTTCCCGACCCATGGATACAAGGGTGCGGCGCAAAGAAGAGGCTGTCAAATAAAAGGACATACATATAAAGTAGGAGAAGTCGTACGCTCGTCATCAGGACCATGTTTACACTGCACGTAAGTTTTTATACTTTCACTTTTTACTCTAATAAATAAATGTCTAAGAAATATGCAATACTGTACTACTACGACTACTGAAGCCATTGGCAATTACGGCACTTGAACACCTACTACTAACCTAAATCATACCCAACCTTACTAACCATCAATTGCAAACATTTAATGAATTATATTATAATTATGTTTTTATTTTATAGATGTGGAGGAGATGGTCAAATGAAATGTGATCCCAAGGCGTGCACTCCTGAGCCCATGTTGAGGCAAATGATTGCGGCCGCTGTGTCAGCCAAGAGACGAAGATGAAATCTCTACGAGAAATTGTAATATGCCTCGTACTCATCACAAAATTCGCCGTTGTGATAGTCAATTCCATCTACTCTTCTATGCACAAGAATAATGCTCAATTCAAATTATCCCCATGGAGTAGTTTAAGATTTCGTGTCATATGTAGTAATTTTTAGTAGTGATTTTTTACTTTTCAGAAAATATCATGGCACGAGCATTCATTTCTTATGGAAATAACTAATCAACTGTTCATGACTGTGATTCAGACATTAAATTTATTTTTTTAATCTCTGATACTAAAGTTTTACGAATTTCAAGTCTTCATTAAGGGCTAATTTATTTTATTATTTAACGTTTTTTCTAATAAAAGTCAGTGCCAAACGATAGTGCTAAGTTGTTAACGACTACGCCTTTATGATAAAAAGTTCAAAATTATCAAAATATCAACCATAAATAGAAATTCGTAGTGACCAAAGCGAAGCTACATACTTTCAAATATACGGTATAATATTATTGAAAGTTGACCAAGTTCAGGCTAAAAAGGTCATTTTGATCGCCGAAATCTTGACCATTTTAAATGTAAACTTAATTGTTTTACCGATTTAAGCTTAGTCAATTTCTTTATTTTTATACGATATTACAGCAAGTAATCTAGTATCGTGTAAATATAAAGTTATCTTAAGGATCCCTGATCTTGTAAATGCCTTACTTAATTTGTAATAATTTATATATTTTAGGTGTATAGTACTTAAGCCATGTTTTGAGACCAGTGACTATTATAATTTTAGAAATAAAGGGCCGTTTACGATAAACGAGAAAAGCGTTGATCGATGTAACCACCTTGGCCGATGCTTTTCCTGCTTCCACGTTTTACAGAAAGTGACTGTTCTTGTTTTCTTTAACTCGTGGAAGACGCGTGATTTTTACTAGCACTTACTCAGTGATAGTGGCCAATATTTTCATCATTTTGTAAAAGCAAACCTTTACAATATGATTAATTGAAAAAAATATCGTAGGGCTTTTGTAACTTTTGATATTAAAGTGCTGGTAGTTTAAAAAAATAAACAGATCGAGATGGGTACGAAAGTTTAACAGGCTATTGCGACCCTTTATGTAGCCAAGGAGGTGCATAATTGATTGCATTAATTCGTACCAACCTTTATCTGAACGCAGGTTGTAGTTATATTTCTTATTTATTTAATGTCGTAGCAATAGAATTATTGGTCAAAAATTATGTTGTGAATTGAATAATTTGCCATTTTCAAAAAGGAATGCATTCAACCACAAGAAATTATATCATTAAAATCATATTTTATTCGTTTTTGGTATTTTACCAAGACTAGCAAGACCATCCTTAGCTGTCTGTACAACTGTGCGCATGAGTTTTAAATAAAATATTTCAAATGATTTAATTATTTATTTGGTCCTGTTTCTCTATCCTTCTGCCAATAAGGTTTATGATCATACTCACTATGATAACAATATCAGAAAATAGTAAATTGTTGTTCTCCAACTACTGCAAAATCTGCAACAACTTTAAAGTTAAAATACTTAAGAGTTCTTTACACATACTTCATATAAAAAGAAATAAGTCATATCAATAAATATATATAAAAACACGTACTACTAAAATACTATTACTAAACCGAAATCAATTTATGTAAAGTACTCATTACATAAATTGTTTGATTATGAACACTCACACTCAGATGTCGAAATCTATCAAGCCTTTCAAGCTCTGGGGAGCGTGACAAAGAAACGTCATACACATACACACTACAGGAAAACATAACCTTCCTTCTTGCGAAGTCGGGTAAACAATATATATATACTTTTTTTGTATGTGTTGGGAAAGATGAATAGACGGGTCACTAGATGGTAAGTGACAACCGCCGTCCATAGACACCTGCAACTCAAGAGTCGTAAGTACGCTGCCCGCCTTTGAGGGTGATGAGGGAAGGGGGATACGGGGAGGAGAAAGAAATGAGAGGATTGATGAGGGGAAAGAAAAAAAGAGAGTGGAAGGAAACCTCAATAATATCGGGGAAATGCAACGCAAGAGTTGCTTCACAACCGGTTTTCAGCGTAGCCGTGGTATCGCACTGGTCGACCCGGCCCGTTCATGCCTAAGCATGGCTCTACCACAATTGATCACCACTGTTGTACCATTTTATGGATTTAATCATTATATCGAATTTGAAGTTGCATTCAAATCATAATAGTCAGTGCAATAACTAAAGCGGCCGCGGCAGTGATGCTAGTGATACCCAGGGACAGGCAGATGCAGACGTTACTTATAATTTTTGCAAGATGCCTATACAAAATTTTGAACACTGTCAGAAGAAGTGAAGCTAGTATAAGCGTGCAAAATTGAGTTTTATTTTTATTTTATTTGAATGGAAAACAAAAACAGTGTCATAGTGGTACAATAAATTTAATTTCTTTAATTTCTAATTTGGTGAACATATAACCCGCACTATTGTTCGCAGAATACTAAATTGACTGCACTAACCTCGCCACTACACTGCCGCGCCAAATGTTTTGGGTTCGATCCCCCCACGGGACAACACTTTGTGCATTCCTCGAATTGTCTTTCAAGTCTGGGTGTTCTATGTATCCGTTTTTGGATGTTCTTTTCCATAAGAAAGTTTGTTTGTAAAACCCCCCGCGATACATAATGTATAAATATCTATATCAATAAAATGGTGTAATATTCTAAGTGTTACAAGTGCTCTGATCCCCGCGTTCTGAAACAAGAGAGGCGCTCGCACTTTCAGTCTATGCAGTTTCAGACACGATTTAACACAGTTTATTAGTGAGATCGGCAATAAAACTAATTATAACACAGATCATGCAATATCCTGATATCAAAAAGTATACGAATTAATTCTAATTTAAAAAATCATCAAAGCCTATTCAAATAACTATTCATAGGGAACGATCGAACATGAGGATACAGTGCGTTGTCTCCTAGTCTCTCAAACAGTTTGGACAAAGTATAAAGATTTGAGATGGGATGATAATTTTCAATATTACATACTTTAATTTCCATTTTTGTCAATACGTGTAACATATGCCTGTTTCCATATTGATAGGAAAATGCACTCTTGTAAGCACTTGTTAAGTATAATGTCCAATGTATCGTGCACGTTATCTGATATTAGTATCAGGAAGTAGGGTGGTACGCAATCAGGACCGGCTCCTTTCGAATGATCCAAGAATTGAATAGCCTGGTTACTTGACTGGTCAGAGAGGTAAAAATCTGATATACAAGTAGAGTGATCTGAGTAATGATTTGAAGGTTGAAAAGTTTTTGGATCTAAAGGGGAAGGCTCGTAAAGAAAGCAGAAGAAAAGAGGAGAAAAATTGCATATGTTCATAGGGTTATCCGATGACAAACCTTTGTAATTCATGCTATTAGAAGTAAGATTTAATTTTCTTTTTTAAAATATAGGACCAGTCAGTTTTTATATTGGTGGATATATTGTGTTTAATAGCATTTATATAGGCACGGAAAGCCAAACCATTTATTTATATAATAGCTTAAGGTAGCTTGAAAAGTGTTCTTAATCTGTTAGACGATAGAGTTAGGTTCTGTATGTTTTCCACTGTAGCTGCTTCTTGCTGTTGAGAATACGAATCAAACTTGGACAAAACCAAAACTGGTACTATGAATTTTTTATGCGAAGTATGGGAACGTGCCATCTTATAACAAGTCATAAAAAGTCGTAGTTGCTTGTTCAGCAGAGAAGGTGAGGGAGTGCCCTGCCCCAGTTAACTCTGGCTAATTCATCATTAATATCAGCATAGTTGGCTTTACGGTAATAATAAATAAGCGTTGGTTTACGTTTCGATGAAACATATGTTATGTTTAAACTGGTTATTATGGAGAATGCGGGGTAATGATTAAGCACATTTAATAATGGACTGCATGACACGGCCTCAGAGTCTACATTGGAGATTAACAAATCACGTATTCATTGGATGTCATTTTTAAAAGCATTATATTGCAAGCCATTACACACAGTTAAAAAAATTATTAGTCGGCGAATTTTTGAGTCTATGGAAGGATTTTGAAATGTCCTGTTATAACTAATGAATCGACAGAAGAACATTAATCATTTCATGTAACATATCAAAGTATTGACTATATATATGTCGGCAGGAGCGCCGGGTGGCAGATACGCTGTACTGGTGATATGTCGTTTATTAGGCTGAGACCATTGTACCATTATTTGTCCAATACAAGTGTAATCGAGCTGCGTCCTAGCCGCTTGTAATTCACATCTAATAGCTAATGGCGGCTGTACACTCTCACCGAGGCACTGCGAGGTATGACGAGAGTGTACACGCGTTGTCTCTTTTTGTCTCGTCTCGCCTCGTCGGCTCTCCGTTCCGAGTCGATATTCTGTGCATGAGTCAAAGGGTCTGCTAACATTAGTGAAGCGCCGGGAGCGCATCATATATACTCTCACGTGGTTCAATTTAGTGTTATATTGTGGGAACCAACGCACTGATTTCACATAGATACAAAAAAAAATACACGATGCAGGGGTTCGAATTCGAATATCTGATAGCGCATAAGGTAACTTGGAATACGTCCTTCTTCTCGGTATTTGCAACCGTATTGAATTAAGGAGTACTGGGTCACGTTACTAGACCTATCACCTGAGTGCATGCGATAAGACATGGCGAGAGCACTTTCGGTAGAGTGTACAGCCGCCATATTAAAATACCCCCTGCATCGCACCTTTTCGTAGCAATCCTGATGCGGTTGTATCTAAAAACAATAATGTTTGCAGCATTGTGCGAAACCCCTAAAAAATAATAAGTTTTCATATATGTGAGTTTTTTATTTAATATAAATTAAGTTTTAAATGTGTGAGCCAACTTGAATGGCATGAGGAATGTTAGAATACTAACAAACTAAAAACTAGACACACTAGACACATCTAAAAAACAATATTAATAATCACAATTATCAATGTAACGGCTGAATGACGCTTAAAAGATTTTTGAGGTTTAGTTTTTGTTTTTAAATTAGTAATTTCTTTAAGGTACACACTCACGCCTGTATTCCCGAAGGAGTAGGAAGAACCGTATGATTTCCTTTTGCGGGTACACCAGAGGCCCTTACAATAAGACTATGAGACGGAACAACGTGTGGTTTTAGTAGGTTCGATTCCAACATACCACCCTACCGACCCGGATAAGGTGTGACCCGTAGGGATTTCCTAACGTTTAAAAAAATTGCAGAGACGTATTAAATTAGGCAGGCGCTTAGGCATTAAAGAAAAGCAACAGTGCTACTTCTGTTGCTAAGGCACCAATAATAAAAGGCTGAAGAATGCTAAGTTGAGCTACATTTGTTATCACTCGCTATGTAAAACTATTCGTTAAAAACATCCTGTTAATATGTAAGCGGTTAAACCTAAGATCAACTTACAAATTCTCTAAGCACAATGTATATATATATGTATATATTTTTAATTAATTAAATTTAATAATTAATGTAACATTAATTACCTGACAAGAATCTGATAACCAGGTCATGTATCATATAATGCACAGATATAATAATCTTACATTATAAATTAGGAGTTAAGAGTAACGTAAAATAACACATGAGGATTCTCAGTTTCGGAGTTGTATGTGTGTATCTCTATTCTCGTTCATCTGTTATTTACGACATTTAAATCCACAAGTGTGTCTAAGACAGATCCAGCCGTCATAGAGCTTACAGCATACAATTTAAATAAACAGATATTTTTTCCAAAGCCCGACCTAAATACAGCCGCATTTTGTGATATGAAAGAAAAGAAAAAAAAAATAGCTGCTCGCAGACCACAAACCTCCTTTCCGAATATACACCTATAATTGTTTATGGAATTTACGCCCATTTAAATGCAGCATAACTTACTCTGAAAACTTCTTTGATTAAGAAATATGAAATACTGCAGTTAGTTTAAGTTTTAGTCAACTAAATGAGATAAGTATCTTTATTATTCAGTTAATAACTTTAATCTACCTATGTACATTTTAAAATTAGTTTTAACAAAGAGGTTATACATGTTAAATGATACATGTGGAAAACAGCGGAACTTTTATAATGCGCACAACAAGACACCTACAATTTCATCTGGAATCATGTGTCCTTAAAGTTTATTTCGTTATTCCATAGATGGCTCTACCTGCAATATTACTGAAGTTACTACCTTAATACATAAGTTCACCAATAGGTAGCGTTACTGTATAATACACATTTATTTCAAAACTTGTAAAAGTTTTATAATAATCTTAAATATAAGATCTCAATAGTACACAGAGTATTTTTAAGTTATTACCGATAAGGCCTTATTATAGCGCATTCTCCTTGGTTTGTTTAACGGTGCCACTGGCGAAAACGGTAACAAGTAACAACAATTTACGGGTATAGTTGACGACCTTGATCATATATACACTGTAAAGAATTTACTTAACTTAAAGACCTGTTTATTGTAAAGACATTTAAAATACATATACATACACACACTAGATTTACAAAGCTTAACACAAAAATCACCATTTTGAGTGGCTACTATTGCATAAGACTCGCCTCTTATCTTAAAACGTAAGGTATATATGTAGTATAAAGTAAATTTTATATTTAGTATTTTATTCACAATATTTTCACCTGAAACCACCATTACGTAATGATGACCTCATTGAGAGAGAAAACCAGTAGAGATCAGTGTTTTGAGTTAAGACATCTTTTCCTTACTCAACATCCTTAACAGTAGTTTAATTATTATTATGTAATCAAAACATAAAAGCAATTTTATTCTTGAACAAAAATTTATAGAAAATAATTTCAAACTACCTGCTCAACCTACATATTCAAACAGTGTAAATACCTGTTCTTGAAGTTGCTCCTGCAACTCTCTTCAACTTTTCTACTTTTTGTTCAATAATCATAACGTGGAAATACCATTCTGGGAGTTTTAATAACTTCATTTGTTTATAGCCACTACGCTATTTCTTGCACATATTCAATGAGTAGTTTTTTACGTATTTATCAGTTTAATAAAAATTAATGCTTAAATAAATATGTATTTATCAGTTTAGTAAATATTTTTGCTTTATACATATAAAGATTCAATATCGCAATATATAAAAATATTTATTGAACATTTGTTTATTTTTATTGTATTTTATGTGGAAAGCGAAGATAGACAATTATCTTAAGTAACTGTGAATGTAATACAGTATTTCATGCAAAGATTAGTTATTTGTGCATGAGACAAAAATCATCATTCCTTTGTTTTTTACTTACATCATTTAAGACCGATGACTAGAATACCTTCACAAAATAATAGATGAATCTAAACATATTGTAACAACTGCCGATTGAACTGGAAGCATGGGTTTATAGGTTACAATCTTATATGAAATGTTAACGTAAAAGTTACCGACATTATTATTCCCCTCCGTCACTATTAAAACTGCTAAATATTACTACCACTACTACGAGTATACATAAAACGTATAAAAGAATCTGCCCTATTAATAACATGATGTAGGTAATTTTAATTATAATTCATGGCCAGAGACTAAGTCTGGAAATGGAATATCCATATTTTTCTCAACTAGCTATTTGTTACCTATGTAGAAATATGTACCCTCAATTTGAATAAGTCTATCTCGCTTGCACACATTCCCACTTATCTGTCTTGTCTCTTTCTATCCCATTACTTTTATATTGTTCGCTAACTTTCTTGTTTGTATAAGCAAATACATGTATTTGAAAGTTTGTATATTTGTAGATTGTATTGTAGGATGATAAGTACATGTCGGTCGCTCTGTTCTGAGTATTTTAATGTTTCATTAGTCTATTGAGTGTTACTTAGTAGACGCATATTTTAACACTGATTTATTGTAGGCGAGTAAGGCATATTTGTCTATTAAGCATTAAACTGGGGCGTCAAAACCCAAAAACCATACCTTTAATCTTTTATAATTTTATTTACTAGTTGACGGTCTAAAAATAAAATAAAATATGCTCTGGAAACTCAAAATTATTTTTAGTCCAAGAGACTGCAGTGAAAAGAGAATCTTTAAAAATGTGGGTCAGTGCACAATCAAGCTCTAACTTTGTATAAAACTTGTGGTAATAGGTAGGTATTAAGGTATATTTTTTTAACAGATACCTGGTTCTAACGGCAAAATAAATATACCGAAAATGTTTATATTGGCGAAAAATAAGCACCTTTATACTTCATGTTCTACCTGGCCGTATTCCCTTCATAATGTTTTGATGGCTTAGTGGCGGGGAACGGGTTTTATTTGCTCGTGTTTAATCATTCAATGCCCTTCTTAGCTTTAAATATCGCATGATAACAAACATGTTTAAGAATAGAATTTGTCGAAAAGACCAACTTCAAGGAACTTCAAGGAATTTAAGTGGCTAAGAGGTAGCAACAGATTTGTTAAGGACATAAATGTGAAAGATTGTGATTACTTTTATAACTTATATGCACTAACGAAGTATGTACTGTAACTGTACTGTAACTTGAGTATTTTTGAAATGCCCCAGAAAAGGTAAATGAGGACAAACAACGATATAGTCTGAAGGAATAGTTAGAAACTCGTTTCTTTTCATGAGTTCTGTGTGTCTAAAAAGGCATTAGGGGGCAATGCGTCCATCGGTTGTCAATAAATATACGTAAGTACTTTACTTTTAGCCTAAAAAAAGTTTAATGTGAGTATATGTATCTCCTACGTATCCGAGTGTCTGCCCGTGAGGCTTCGTAGCTCATTTACGAGCAGAGGGTTTTTTTTGTATGAAAAGATTTTTGGTTTTTGTTTTAAATGTAGATTTATTGACACTTTTTTTTTATCGTGTGGAAACCCCCACGGGTCATTTAGGGTGGTATGTCGGACTCGAACCGACTAAAACCACACGGTGTTTCATAGTCCTATTGCCGGGGTCTCAGGTGTACCCTTGAAAGAAAATCCCTGTGCACCCCGGCAGACTTGGTCGCCTATTGAACAACAGACGACCCCGCTGTGGTGTAGCATCACTATTCAAAGAGGCGCGCGCGGAACACGGCGCCGCCGTCTTGGGCCTGCTTCTGCTAGAGCGGCGGATAGCCTCAGGCCAGGCCAGCGCTTATGGAGGCCGGAAATCAGCTTGCGCTGTCCGGCGTCTGGTGCGTCTTCTGCGGGATGGGAGAGCACTAGAACTCTCACGTTCCCTTTCCGCCACCTCCTTGGCGAGCATCACCTCCTCGCAAAATGAGGCAGCAGAATCCCATGCACTCTCGCTAGACACCATGGACATAATCATGGTCTCCAACGAGAGGCAAATTTATTGACACTGTTCTTTAGATGGAAATCGAGGAAATCTGTTCTTTCTCTTTTTCTTTTGAAAATTTTATTTGTCTAAATACCTTCTAGTAAACCTATTAAAAACATGCCTACCTTGCTTCCTCTTAAAACTTGAATTATAGTTTCCACATTTTTTTTCTTATTTTGAGATACTTCTCGGCATTCTCTCTCTTAATTTGATTAAGCACCTAATAACTAGATATTGATAAAATGTTAAATCATTTTTTTCTCACAATTATTCACTTAGGTACTGTACCATAAGAAATAAAGTAGAAGTTGCTGACTGATCGAATCATCTCAATGATCTCAGAAATCACTGTAAATCACGGATATACAAAAATCAAATTTTGTATTACTCCATCGATACAAGAAAAGAGCATATGCTCCATCTGCTCGTCTGCCCCAACTATGCCATAAAACCAGACGGGTCTCCTGATTGGCTAGTGACAGCTGCCGCCCATGGACACCTTCAACTCAAGAGTTGTAAGTGCGCCTGCCTTTGAAGTTAATGGCCTCTCCATTTACCTCAAAAGCAGGCACACTTGGTGAGTGGAGAGGTACGAGGAGAGCGGGGATTTAGACCCGATGCCCTCACTTACGCGGTAAATACAACAATAGGTAATGACAACCGGTTTTCTGTGGGGCCGTGGTATTACGAGGCCCGTTGACTAATTTACTACATACACCTTTAAATGGGTGATAATTAGCTATATCTGATACAGAAATAAAAGAGTAAAATAAGAATTATCTTATAGGTTTAAATGTAGGGCTTCCTTATCAATCATCAAGTGACGAGATCTCGTTAGATGTCTACACTTTAATTCTATAAAATAAAAGCTTGTATAATACAAGCTGTTATTTTATTAAAAGGTTGCTATTATCTAATAATTTACTCATATACTCTTAGTTAATTATTGTCGTACAAATAAAAACAGAATTGAAGGTACTAATAAAATCCGGTTTCCTTAGGACCATTGGTATGGTATGGTGACCATTTGGAGGACCAAATAGCAGAATGATCTCAAATTTGGTTCGACCTTGGCTCTAGGGGATGTAAAAATTTGGGAATTACCTGCCATGTTTCCCTTAGAAGCTATTTCATCAGGATAGTTATTTCTTAAAATATACAAAAATTACTCTCTTCCACAAGACAATTAGATTTAAGTACATATAAAGCATACCTCGGTTCAGGAAATAAATATAAATATATGGAATTCACTCAAAATAAATGTTTACGAAAAAGACAGTCAATATTTAAATAAAACATTTTTTTAATTAGATATAATATCATTTTATTCTTGCACATTGAGTACCTCACTCATCGTTGCTCTACGTAAAGATCCTATTATTTAAAAATGTAATTTCAATATTCGTAACTCCGTAGTACCAGCTCTCAAGCTCCTCTTAGTAAAGAGTAAATAAAGTCAGTTAACAAGCTGATTTCAAAACCCAAATACTTGAATCTGAAAAATAAAAACGTTAGAATATCAATTATAGCTTTATTACTATGCCTATACTATCCATCTGATAAAAAAACTCTCTTCTCCTCTATCTCTAAATATATTAGCTACCACACATTCATAGCACGTCATGTGTATCCCATTTTGCGTCATAAAATTTTGCTAAAAATATCTGTCAACGTAAATAACAGACATCATATTTCCGAAGTCTAACAAATTTAAAACATTGGCATAATAGTTCCAAACCATTTGCTCTGTACTTCGAATGAATAAAGAAAAAGTATACCTACTACGAATTCAATTGCTCCGTAAAAATGTTCGTAATACTGAATAAATTGTAGGGATACCTATTTGTTTCGAGCGTCCAACAAAAATGTATTTTATATAGACCCCGTTTATATCTACTGATAGGGAATTACGAATATCTACCTATCAAGAAATTACTCGATAAACTTCTCGTTTAATTTGCATTCATTTAGAAATTGGTATTTATTATTCAAAGTCTTGAGTAATATTGTGGCGAAACCACTTACAAAATCCAAATATAATAATATAAGTTCAAGATATAATTTCAGGGAATCTACAAAATGACAATTTTTATAGAGGGATTTGTCCCAAATAAGGTTGTATCTATTTTTTCATTTGGCGAGGGCTCGCGGGTTCCGCGGAGCGGCGTGCACCCACCATGCCGAAGCCGCGGCGCCGCCCCGCTCCGTTCGCGGTCTCCATGGCGACCAGCTCAAATGACGTATCGATCCCGCGAAGGGGGCGGGGGGCGCTCGCGGGGTGGCACCGCTCCACCCGCCGCGCCGACCCCCTTGCACCCCTGCCACCGCCACTCGACCGTTGGCCCATGCAAAATGACGGATGTAAACTTTGGATATACCTCCTTGGAAGGAAATGATATTTTCATTAAAATGAAAATGAGCTTCATGATTTTTGCTTTTTAAACATATGCAGCTTAAGATCCCCTTAATACAGCTTTCAGGAGTAAACCAAGGCCGTTTTTTTCTATGGTACAATTTATATTTTACATCAGTTCTTTCAAATTTTGACATAGTGGTTTATACCAAAATTATGTGGGAATATAACAATTATTTGCTGGAGACGAAAACAAACTGCTCACCCTATAATAGCCTAAATTGATTAACTTTGTATTAATATCGAAATCAATAATAACTTCATAAATGAATATTTACATTATTCCTTAGGCGCAATTAGTTTTTTCCCAAACATTAATCCAACGACAAAAAAATCTACGAACTTTACATACTTTTGATTCCAGCTACATAAGTGCATCTTTATGTTCAATAGTAAACCTCAATAATTCATATGTTATTGCTATTTTGAATTAAATCATTGTCATGTTTAAACATCTCTTCTAAAATTTTGTTTCAAACATTAACATAATTAAGTGGTTCTCAAAGTTTTCCCATTATAAACTTAGCGAGAAATTTTATTTTTCCCTCAAGTCATGCGTCGCTGTGTGCGCGCGTGTGCACGACACAGCGAATTGGATTTTCTCTAGTGTGGGTAAACCTACTTTTGCAAAGAGAACAGGGAAACCTTGGAGATTCATGAAATATTAATATAAAACGACTCAGAACTTATTCCTTAGGTAATTTAAGCTTATGTTGCAAACATAATTTACAGTAAGTATTACTATAACCAGTACTTGTAATTGTTTTTTTAATATCTAACAAGGTCTGTACAACATACTTACTGGTTAATATTATTTGAAAAACATTTTTAAAGTAAATAATTTATATTTATATTACTATATAACGACTCGGAACTTATTTCTTAGGTAATTTAAGCTAATGTTATTATATTATTTATAAGTTAAATATTATTTATAAGCACCATAAGTTATTAACGTTATTGTACCCTACCTACACAATCCACCTTAGCTTTAATTTAAGAATGTCGAACGTAATTTATATCACTTCCACTCATTTTAAAATTTTTGAGAGTTAGCGTCTATTAAATTCTAATACGTTTATTAAATTAAAGATTTTTTTTTATACAATTCATCCAAATTTATACTACAAATATTAATGCCGTAGGCGTATTATATAAGTCACAAAGTTGACTGGCATAAAATGCATTCGGCATTAAGTCATTTGTGCATTGTATTTGCATGACGAGTGTATAAATAAATAAATAATTATTAGGAGTGAAGAATAGTATAAAACACTATTCTAGTGATTTAAGTTTCAGTCATAACGTCTCTCGATGCGAACTAAGAAATATAGATCCTCGCAAGCCAAACCTACAGTATATCACTAGTCTGCATTATTATATTACATAAATATTATTACTCAGAACCATAAGCAATATAGACTGACTGGCAATAAGTAGCACAGATTCATAGAGTATGTCGAAAGAGGAAAAATTACTTTTTTTCTCTTAATAGTAAATTAAGAAAGGTAATTAATTTACTTAAAAATACAATAGGAATCCTATTGTCTTTTTAGTATTTGAATTAAATGGATGTCGGCAGCTAAAATCTACACTATACTTTATTATTTCAAAATCTTATTAGGACAATTTTATAGTTCATTTTAAAAGTGGATTTAGTTCTAGTTGATAGAGGTTTTCTTAGTAGAAAATAAATAAAAAATCTACATAGGAGGTGTTAAGATTTTATATTCAACAACAGAAGAAATACATACATATCAATCAAATATGTTTACAATAGGGCTACCATAGTGCGATAATACTGGACCCTTTACGAAGTAGTAATGGTGACCTTACTTTAAAATAGAAATATAAAATAAAACTATTGCTGCTTATGAAGCGGGATCTTATTATCAGCTTGCTATCTTATGCTTGCTTATTCTCTTCACCAGAGCTATGCTATAATATAATTTTTTTGTTGAAATTCCTATTTCTGTCCGTTGTGAAACTAAAAGGATGTATGTCCATATATAAAGTTTAATTTAGCGATTGCAACTTGCTGTCAATTAAGTCAAACTCTTAAAGCTTAATTTAGAATGTAATAAACCTCTAAGTGAATAATCCAACGACTCATAAAGGTTTATAATCTTAATACAATATTTCGTAATGTGTGTTTAGTTACGAAGTCATCAAGTACAGTTAACAATTTCTCTCTTAAGGACCGGTTCTTAAGTTCGAAGAAACGTAGTTATATGAACGTTTTATGACTTGAGAGTGGTTATTTTTAAGTAATAAAGATATTATTATATTTTTGACCTACCTTTAACGTTTTTAAGAAAATTTAAAATTATTGAACTTTTATAACCCTATTTACTTATTAGTATTTGCCACCGAAAGGGGCAAAATACAGAAAAGTTAGAGAGAGGGTTAAAAACATTACTACATTTTCTTTTTTATCAAGAGTATATAAGATAAGCAAGGGATATGCGAGGTGTTTCTTGGGTATGTGCAAGTTCTTTAATACGTGTCGATCAATATATTTAAATGTAACAAACTTGATGATATATTGATTTTATACAATCCTATTTAGTGTATGTGTGGGAAAGGAAGGGCAGTAAATAGATAAATACAAGTTTTTACCCAATCGCTCCTGTGATTAAATTACTAAAAAGCAAACTAAAAGTCTATTAGGACAGGAAAGAAATTTCTCATATTTTAAGCGACAAGATCACGTTCTGTATACCCGTATATACGATATAGCGTAGTAGTTGTTGGTTACTTTATTTTTTAACCATATATCTAAATCCAGTATATATAGCGAACTTTGGCACCGTCATACTGACTTGCTTGAAAATACTCAACCATGCTTTTCATTCTTAAGTATAATCAAATGAAAGATCACTTGATCACTTATACTTACTAGGATGTGGCCGACACGTTCATAATAAAATAAAAATGAGCCTTATGCCTTGCCTAAATAATACGCATGTTGATCTACCTAATCGGATAAGGTTAAAAATGTAGATAGGTATAAAGCTTTCAGAAGAAGGCTGTTTTACAATATTTTTATTTACCTATAAAACTTGTATTGGATATTATGCAGTCAATTTTCTTGCTAAC
The DNA here is from genome assembly GCA_947561695.1 of Tyria jacobaeae. NCBI lineage: Eukaryota > Metazoa > Arthropoda > Insecta > Lepidoptera > Erebidae > Tyria > Tyria jacobaeae. Next base: position 11,429,080 of record OX387217.1, read on the forward strand.
GAACCACTCGTGCACAATCTGGTTGAATACCTACTTACCTACATATTCCTACGAGTTGGGCGCGTTCCCAACATCTCTGAACGTCATCTTTTTTACTCACTAATTTCTTTAAAAAAAATTGTTTTAAAAAAAACATTGGAGACATTAGTTACATGTACAATAAGTATAGATTGAGTATTGAATTAAATATATATATATCAATATATAAGTGCACTATTGGACATATTTAAGCCTCTCCCAATGTGTGCTCCAGAACCCGCCTTTGCCTTGCATTTGCCTTTCGCATCTAGTCATTTCCAGCTACCCTAAAAACAAAAAAATAAATATATTAAGTGAAGTAAATGAGTTAAAACCAGTTAAGATATTTTATATATTATTGATATGGAAAAATGCCTAGCACGAATATCTTGCTGAGAGTTCCCTTATTCAAAAAGGAAAGGTGGTTTCCGCATAATTGTTTCAAACCCCATATTCTATGTAATTTTAGTTTCTACGCCTTTACATTTACGTTATAAGTTAACAGAAACAATAAATAATGCTCTCCTATGACGGGCCCCAGGTTTATATGTTGAGGCCAGTATGAGTTGCTTTGATATATAATTTTAAAGTTTAGTTTATGTTATTTATGCTGCTGGTATTCCGAATAAAATAAAAAAAAAACAGTATTCCATGTCAATCAATTTCTTCAAACCTCTAAAACAAGACTGCTTAACCCTATGCCCTTGATTTTTAAATGGCCCGCGAAACCATTTCAGATAATAAGGCATCGGACAACTTTTTAAATTTATCATAACTATAAAAATGTCGAAACAAACGAACATCTGCTCGCTTTCCCAAATGATCGTACGATGTGTGTACTTGTATAGTTACACTTGATGTAAAGAACATACAAATACTGCGTTACAGTATGTACCTACTTTGCCAAATTTTATAAGAGTACTATATACTTAAATTTTATTATCGTGATAGAAAGACAAACATATTGTTGGAATATAACTCAATGTATGAATGTTTACATATCTGCTTTAAATAATATATTCGGGGATGTGCCAAGAAACACAAAAAATAAAAAATGGTTACAAAAATATTCGTCTGAATATCTGTTCCTTTTCCGTATTAGTTTCAAGAAGCAGTATTAACCTTACTGCAAATTAATGATAAAAATACACGAATAAAAGAGGTAGTAAAAGGATATAACAATTATTATTTTTTAGATTTCAGGACTTTGACAGTAAAAAACAAGATATACACGTTCTTGTGTAACCCTTCATGATTGGTTTGATTGAAATAATTACATATCCTGCCGATATACAGTTAGAACTCACTGTAGATCAGAGTAATTTTACAGTATAAACCTTTTTCTTAAAGTTATAATATTATTATAACAATTATATTTAGGAATCACGTTGATTATATATGTATATACGATTACCTTAGTTTTTATAAAGATTTTGATTTAATACGTGTAACCATACAATATTCATTCTTTATTTGGTATAAGATGCTCTTTGCTTTATTATTGTAAGAAATAATAATAGTTAATAATGTTATTTTTTTAACATGTCTAGAAAGTAACTTTTTTCAGTGGTAGAGCCATGCTTAGGCACGAATGGGCCGGCTCGACCGGTGCGATACCACGGCCTCACAGAAAACCGGTTGTGAAGTAACGCTTGCGTTGCATTTCCCCGAATTGAGTGAGGTTTCCGGAGGCCCAATTCCTCCTCCCCCCTTTTCTCTCCCATTCTCCTTTCTCCTTTTTCCATCTCCTCATCCCTCCTCTCTTCTTTCCGCTCCCTGCATCCCCCATCCCTCATCACCCTCAAAGGCGGGCAGCGCACTTGCGACTCTTGAGTTGCAAGTGTCCATGGACGGCGGTGTCACTTACCATCAGGTGACCCGTCTGTTCGTCTGTCCCCCTATAGTATAAAAAAAAAAAAAAAAAAAACTTAATTAGTTACGTCATTGTAAGTGGCCCGCCAAAAATATCTGAATGATACGTTTGGCCTGACTTATAAAAATGTTGATCAGCTTTGCTCTAAATACTGCAATTTGTAAAGTTCATTAAATGTTTACAGATTACTTTCCTTTATTTCTAGATAATAGTTTAAATGTAAGTTTAAATGACGAATAAAATAATCAAATAAGTAAAAAATATTATTAACCATGCATATAATATAACAAATTACAAACATTCGAATCACTTCAAAGGGGTGTGCTCTTGAATGAAAAATCGCAGACAACGTAAACATACAAGTAGAATACACACAAAAAAAAAAAAAAAGTGTTTATACGAATGATACAAACCCTATTAACGCAAAAGTATGATTTTCTTCAATTTCCTTGAATCATAACATGGTTAATTCAATTATTGCATTCAGGTTGCAGTTACATCGTTCGAAACAAAATACCACTAGGAAAGAAGAGAAATCAATTTAACCAGTATCACGATTGTTTTGACGAAACAAAGCAAACATTGTTGTTATTAACATTATGTACTTAATTAATAAGTTGGTGTCCGGGAAACGTCGACTTGCACAATAGGATAGGACGGGACACGTCGATCCCTCTCCGCAGTCCCGCCACCCGCCGGTGGGCCCCCGAGCCCGCGCTGGAATGCCTATTGTCCCGTCGATATGATGTTATGCCAAGTATTGCCAAGCCACTTATGTCAATAGCTACATTTGTTTAAATTTTGGATTTTATTTATTCAAAATCTTGATGTTTTAACAACCATTTATTTTTTTGTTGTTCTAAAAAGCTTTAAGCTTAAAGGTAAGCTTTTAATATTTTGTATTATTTAAATTTAAAATGAGTTTGTTTAGCATAACTTACTTTATGAAGGATAACGTAGTTAATAATCCATTTTGTCATTTAAACGATATTTATGTATTGATGTAATATATCCTGCATTTTGTATATACATATGTACCAGTCAACCTTACACTGAATAAAGTTAATAGGGAGCTAACTAAGAGAAACTTAGTTACGTAATTAAATATAACACATAAATTATATATACATACAGGGATAACTACAATTACAATAAATTCGAGGTAAGGTTATGAAGATATTTCTGCTAACTATTTCATGTAAAGTTTTGGAATGATATAATTTTATATTCGAAATATAAAGTGAACATTATGATGTTCAGTAAAATGAAAGGTTTGCAAATGAAAACCCCTAATACAGCAAATACAAAAGCATTCGCAAGCACTTCTTTGTGAAAAATTCTGAAATACTTTTGTCAGACACTATTGTGGTATAGAAACAATTGTCCACACATGTACTTATAAATAATTTACTCGGTAACTCATTAATGCTCATTCTTTATGTTCGAGTAGGTGTTTTAAAAATGGTATAGTGCGTGCTAAACACGCAGTAGTAAATTGTTTGGAGATTTATATAATACTAGGTACTAGGTACTGTTAAATTCAAGGGACAAATCTACAAGACCATCATTAGAGCTGTCGTCCTGTACGGATCTGAAAGTTGACCCACAAAGAGAACGGACGAGAGACGCCTGCATGTAGCTGAAATGCGAATGTTGAGATGTATGTGTGGTGTGACTAGGATGGACGAGGTCAAAAATGAATATAGTAAAGGACGCCTGAAAGTACCGCCAGTGGATGAAAAGTTGAGGAGCAATAGATTATCGTGGTACGGACATATTGTGATACGAAGGGATGAACAAAAAAGTCGTACAGAAAATTTTATGTATGGATGTTGACGGATACTGGAGTAGGGGATGACCAAAGAAAAGATGAATGGACTGCGTGTAAGAGGCTATGGATAGAAAGGGAATAAGCAGTGAAATGACGAATGATAAAGTGGAATTGAAGAAGACAACACCTTGCACCGACAACAAATTAAATTGCGATAAGGGTAAGAAGACGGTGATATGATGTCTTAGATAACAAATTAGTTTATAGTTTATATATAAAAAGTCAAACAATTAGTGAGATTTATAATGTATAAGTAGTACGTACGTACATTATTGAACATATCAGTAGTTTTAAACTATTTATTTTTAAACCAAAAGAGACAATGACATTGCTAGTGTTTTGAACAAAGTAATTATTAAAGCGTAAGAACATGATTTTTTTTATGTTTTTGTTTATTTCCTGTTTTTGTTTTGAATTACCTGTTTTGTTGACATTATTCTTCACGAGGCTACAGCAAGAGCGGGAGCGGTTTGTTGTCTATAGATTTACTTGTTGGCAATGGATTACGGATTGGCAAAATATCCTGGACTCTCTGAAACCTGGTGGTCAGAGATAGCCAAGCTCTCTCACAATTAGCTATTTATCTTAGTTTAAGTATCTAAACACTATTTACTTATTTACACCATAACTAGTTAAATGTACAACAAGTCAAGGAAAAAAGACGCATACTGTTACGTTGGTATGTCAATGGTGTACAAAGGATACAATAGCAATAAAAGAAGAGAGTTTATCGGAAGACAAATGAACATCAACAAATCATGTTTAGACGAGAGGTTGACTGTTCAGTCGCCGAGCGCAGCGAGCGAGGAGGAGAACGTATGTAACATAATGTAACGCATAGTTGCATCAAGAGCATTATAATGTTATAGTGAAGTTATTAGTGGTTGAATCAGCCGAGAGGCTCACGTTGGACGGAGTGAGCGCAGCTGTCAAGGCCAAGTGAGGTCAGTCCTCCGACGCTCTCCGAGCCACGATACCGGGGACCGGTTCTACAATTTTTAGTCTCTTTTTATTTTCATTTTTGTATACACGACGCTGAGACTAAACAATGTTTATACGAGTCAGCATCGAATTAACTTTTACTGCGTGGTCAACTAAAATAGTTTAATATGATTTTGAATATGTTATTCAGTTAGATATACATAATTATATATAAATACTTTTATAGTTTTTATACTGCTTATACAGGTATATAAAAAGAGCAGGAAGAAAAATTCCTGAAGTAATTTAGCAAATGTACATATTTGACTATAGATTAATCTAGGTATATTTTTCATTATAATAACTTTAAACATCTCACACACGGCGTTTGATCCCAAACTAACAGAGCTTGAACCACGGTAACCATACTTCTTTTAAACATACTTATATATTATTAAATTAAATAACAAAAAAGAAGTGGGTAAGAATAGAACCCACGGACTGTGGTTTAGCGGTCAGCACCGCTAACCACTAGACCAACAGGCCAGTCAATATTGATTATACTTTCTGATATTTATTACCATAGTTAGAATTTAAAAACTTATACTTTGTTAATAAAGAGTTATATATTGATACAATCATTACAACCAGATATTATTGTGGTGAAAAGAACCGCTCTAGGTAGAAATCCTTAGGAGTATTTACGTTCAGAACTGGGTAAGTATTCACCCACTTGTTAAAATAAAGATGATTTACATCGCATGCATTACATTATGATTCGTTTTGTCACTAACGTCTGATGGGCAGAGGCAACCTTGAAAGCACTTATAATAAGTACTGTTCTGTAAAGCCAATGTTATTCTAGCCAATATAACATAAAATAATAAAACATAAAATCCTTAAACCTGTTACTAAAGTTTTTGAATATGGTGACCCACAATTATAAGCGATATCAATAATAGCAATAAATGTACTGTTGTTTTTTTTTACATAACGTTATATGAAGTACATTCCTGTCCAACTCCTTAGAATATAATAAATCACAAAATAGTTATTGTTTAAATTCAACAGCAGTGTCTATTTGTGATACCTACTGGGTTTATTTATTTTTACTTGAAGTTTATTTTTTCTCGAATGGTTGATGGCCACCAGATGGCGGGTCTATAGTGTTCACGGTATGGAAACTGTATGGTTTCATTTCTCAACAGCTATAAACATGGCACCCTCGTCTCTCGCTATGGAATTTTTACACACGCTTCACTGTAAATAACTTCACATGACACACAAGTGTGTGATACACACAATTCGTTAAGATTATTGGGGCTTTCCCAACGAAACTTGCCATTTTAATATTAGCAATGTAATTTGCATTATTCTCATGCCAATGTTACTTGAGCTTGAAAATGAAAGAAATGGCGTTTTATAATTATAATAAAAATGACGAATGTCAAGCAATTGCAAACCCCGATTAACCTATCAAAATAAAATAACCGGGAATATTTTTAGAATTAATGTCTGTAGTGTCTTATTTTCTTTACAAGAAAAACTGAATCTGACAATTATGGCAGAGAGAAAAGGTTCTCGGAAACTGGTACATTCCAAATAAAATTAATATGAAATATTAAAAGCTACAGAGCAATATCTGGCTCAGTTTTAAACAATTTAATCCCACCCTTATTCTCCCGGGTTTTATTTTATCTACGCGTTTCAAACGCATGATTTACCCCTTGTATCAATATATTAATACGTGAACAGAATTCTTTGTAGCCCTTTTTAACAAAATTTCGAGTACGGAGGAACGTGAAATTTAGAATGCTTAAAGTTTATGTGTATAAACATAAGAATAGGAAGTGCAGCAATTTTTTTTTTTTTTAATAATATGGTCCAAGAGTTGTACACCAGTCCATTATTGTTTTTTAGAACTTCCACGATAAGCCATAAAGCCCCTTCACTCCACTAGCTAAAATTTATAAGCATGTATTTCGCAAAAAGGATTGCTATCCTTTGAAAGACAATAGCTATATGTTATATTACCGATCAAAGAATAACTTTAGAGCTACATCAAAAATGTATTTAAAGTTACCTACCTCCCACTGAGATAAATTTATCTATTCACTATGGATTCGTTTGGTTATAACTGGACTGGCACTGACGTTCATGAAAAATAATTGCAATTAATCAAAACGGTTTTTTAGGAATTTAAAAGTCGTGGCGAATACAATAATATATCTCTGCAACGAGAAAATTAATATTTGAATTGCAACATGAAATGATAATTTAATGTTAAGCATAATATGCAATAAGCATAGTCTGCTGCTTCTCATATAAATTACGCTCAAGCTAACTGCATATATTCTACGTGTCTATATCATTATTATCTACACTTTATAGAATCTAGTATCTAATCCTTATACCATACGTATATTATAAATACTTAGTATGACCATAAAACAAACAACATAAAACAAAACATATTATTACATTTCAATTTGGAATCTGTCATTCTTATATGAATATGCATTTTGTTTTCTCATTTTCACGCCCATCGGTGTCAAATATTTTTGTGATATTAAAATTAAGTGAAGTGATAAAGAGAACCGAATTGTAATAACACTACACAAAGTAGGTATGGAGCCTAATGCAATTTTGGAAACTCTTCACCGGCTTGGTATTAGTCGAATGTTTATTTACCGGGCTATTCAAATTAAATTAAATTTCCTTATATCATTAAATTCCTCAATAATTATTTGAATTCGTCTTTTGGTTGGCAACTAATAAACCCGCCATCTTTGTACACAAATTTATTTAATTTTTTAAGTATACAAAATCAAATTATTTGTCAACTATATAAGCACCGTCGTTTTCTATCACGTAGCAATTTTTAGGCTTGTGGTCAAAAAATGTGGTAAGGTCTCTTTTAAGCTCGTCCTCATTTTTATTTTTCTTCTCTGCTACTTAGCAGTGGGCTAGAGATCGAAACAGATGATAATCTCAGGGCATAATGTCTGGAGAGTACGGTGGTGAGGAAGAACAGCCCAGCCAAACGAAAGAAATTTTTCACGAGTCGCTTTTGCTACATATGGTCGAGCATTATCGTGCAAAAAGTATACTTTACTTTGATTTTTTCGGTAATCTCGCTGCTACTTTATCCAGTTAGCCACGTTAAATATTGACCGTGATTGTAGTGTAGTAATTACATCCCTCAGCCACTCATTGGTACGACGATAACTAAGTACACATGCACACGTTAGCTCTCTTCTGAAGTTGAAACGGCGTCAACTCATGTGGCAACCAAACTGAATATTTCCAGGTCTTTTCTGAAGCGTGGAGTTGTTTTTCTACTGCAGTATGAGAACACTGAAGCTGCTCTGCCAGACAACATGAAATGAACCTGGGATCCATTTCTTTGAGTCTTTTTAACTCATCTACATCTATTGTAGGAGGTCATCCTGGATGAGGTTCATCAGTTAGGTCATAATTTCCATCCTTAAATCTTCTGGACCACTGTTTGGTGGCATCGTAAGAAAGCACGCCACATATATTGCGCACTGCTTCAGTCGCTTTTCGACCTAAGCGAAATTCGTGAAATAAAAGCAGCCAAAGTTATCTACGAGAAATATCATTAATTTACTGTAGTTTTACTATTCGAGATCCAGTTGTTAACTGATCTGACATACAACTCTTGCTTTATTTAATACCACTCCAAGAAATTCGAGATAGTTCTATAACTTTTAGAAACTGATAGAAAAAGTGGCGGGTTTATTAGTTGCCAACCTAATAGATCAATACACTAAACTACATGTAAGTTGCCTTGTTAAATGTAAAATGAATATTAAAAAGAAAAAATAATTAAATACCTGTCTGTGCTGATCTGTAACTACCCGTTTCCAAATGGTTGAGCATTTTGAGTGAAAAGTGAGTGGCAAACAAATCAAGGCCACTCTTTTAAATCACCACATAGGTAATACAAAATGAAGTGTAGAACATATACTATACAATAAAACACTATTTTATCGTGTGCTATTATGTCGCTAAAAGTAAATAAACTAAAATTAGGTTATTAAAATAAGATAACTGATAGGCAGGTAATATAATACAACAAGATAGAAAATAAGAAACATATTAGATCGCATTACATTTTACTATGAAAAATGGGAAATTATGAAAATAAGAAAAGTTAATCTCGTTGTTTGTAGCTACAAAGCTGAATCTATTCGACAATTTATCAACATGCTGGCCCCATTGAAGCTTTGGAACAAAATGAATGCCTAAAAATTTGAGGTATCCACTAGTTTCAATTCATCTTCTTTAACAGTTATCGTACTTTTTACCTGTTTAACGTCTAGAGCAGTGAATTGTATAGATTTGGTTTTCTTTCCATCAAAAGTGAATTGTTAACTTTAAGCTAGAGAAACGCTTTCGAAACAGCGCGTTGTCCATCCTCAGAGTTTGACGTTTCAATTTCAATAAAACTGAAGTATCATCTGCAAACAACAGTATCTCGTGTGGTGTTTTTTAACAAGATGAGGTAGACCTTTAATACAAATTAAGAATAAAAAAGGTCCTAGCATGGATCCCTGTGGAACAACAGAACCTGAGGATGGCCCATCTTCAGGTTCTGAGTATAGACTGAATCCTATTACTTTGATAAGGAGTAAGAAGATATTAGAGACACCTAATCCCGTAGTGATATATTTTCATATCAGGGTTTCATGAACAGAGACATCAAAAGCTTTGGATAAATTGCAAAAAATACCTAGGGCATCGTGAGAAACCTCAAAGGCATCAAAGCTATGCTTCACAGGAATTAATCCTAATGCAGTTGTCTTTTTTTAAAACAAAAAAAAACAAGTTCTACGCCAGCTACAGTTTTGAAACGACCCCTTGTAAAACTGAATTGCATTTTATGTAAAGAACTATTATTATGAAAGAAACTGTGCATTTGATAATTTTCTTTTTAATTTTACCGAATACTGGCAGTACCGAAATTCGTCTAAAGTTCGTTGGGTCTGAGGTAGTATAGGATTTATACAATGGAATGAATACATTTATATTGTAATGATTACAGAATTTCCCCTAACGTCGGCATGTTTTTTTTTTTAATTAAGTGTATTAAAGGCTTTAATGATTAAACCTTGTCCTCGCTACTTTTGATCTTTAAACTCAGAAAACTAGAGACTTCACTAATTTACAAAGTTTCCTGAACAATTTAGAGAATTCTTTGAGATATGTGTGAAATTGTTCAGTATCATTGTAGTTACTTATAACTCATACAGTTTCTTTCTGCTCTCTGTGTAAGCCTAAAGCAGCCCATTCACTAAATGTGGCTATTTGACATTACCTTTACCAACTATCTTTTTGGGAGTAAAAACCGAAATAAATTGTAAGCAAAAAGTATCCAAGAAATTATCAAAGGAGCTATTAGGGCTACAGTCTATTGATAAGTACAATTAAACCTCCTCTGTTTGTGACAGAAAAAGATCTGACCGTCCAATTAGTATTCGCATGAAAAAGTCTATCAAAGCAGTGAAGGAAAGAATTCAGACATCCTATCCCAAAGCAAAAGTTTTTATCTCGGGAAATAAATATAGCACCTAGAACTATGTCAGGTATTTTAAAATGACTTAGGACTTGCATCCTATATGAGAGGCACTGGCTATTATTTAACTGATAATTTAAAAATGAATTCGGTCCTAAAATCAACACAACTTCTTAAGCAGTACGCAAATGTAGGTCTCAGAAAAATGTATTTACTGTCGAGAAAAATTTTACTACTGAGCAATGTTTTAAGAAGCAGAATGACCGAGTTTATGCTCATAGCTCTAGAGAAGCTTCCTAATTAGTCAGCAGAGTACAACGTGGGCATAATCCGACTTCAGTGATGGTTTGGTGGATTGTTAGCTATCAAGCAGTGACTGAGCCATATTTTTTATGAGAAAGGTGTCAAAACATCGACACAAGTGTATCAAGATATTATTCTTTTTTTTTTTATATACGATAGGGGGCAAACGAGCAGACGGGTCACCTGATGGTAAGTGACTACCGCCGCCCATGAACACCCGCAACTCAAGAGTCACAAGTGCGTTGCCGGCCTTTGCAACGCACTTGTGACTCTTGAGTTGCTATTCTTGAGAAGGTCGTTAAGCCCTGTTAATAACACCATGTTCAATAACAAAATATGGTTCTTACAGCAACACTCAGTACCAGGTCATAAAGCATGCAACCAAGCGTATGTAAACGAGTTTTAAGGAAATTGAAACCATCTGAACTCTTCAGTACTTCTTCCCTGTTAATGTTCGTTCAATAAATGTTACATGTTAGTTTCTTAATTTATACAATACTGATTTGACCAAGGAGATAGCCGATGAGTCCTTAGCTGAGTAAGGGAGATAGGTAGATAGTTAGGTAATCACCATCAAAATTACATAGACGGTTGATAGGAAACCAATGTACTTAATGTCCTGGGCTATTCTAGCTCTACAATAATTTAGACACGGAGTTAATTGGACGTATCGAAAATGAAATCTTTATCAAAACAAATAACTTAAATATTTAGAAATACCTTCTACTACTTAATTTTATTTAATAATTGTCAAAAGTAGCTATGAAGTATTTATTACTCGTTCTTATTTACTCGCAATAATAAAAGTCCAGACATTGTTTTTAAAAGACGAGAATTTTCGGAAACATTTTGTTAGGAAGTTTTAATGGAAACGAAAATTTTTATTGTTAGTTAAAAATTATAATAATAGTAATAAATAGTATCATTGCAACATACATAAAACCACATGCATACAAAATAAGAAAAAAAATATACAAACAACCTAAGTTAAGTTACGAGACCCTAAATTGGGGGATTCTTATATTTTAGTTAAATCCCACCACATCAGTAGTGACCACTTAAAATAAATTTCATTACAATGAATTTGATGGTTCATTCGCAGAGCAGTGCGCTAAGTTTGTAAGCTTACCGAGTAGATCCATACCGTTGAACCCTAGTTTAAGTTAACCTATATCTATGTATATCTGCAAGACGAAGTCCAAATTTATTTTGCAACTAGAAAATGTAATTACTGCTATTGGTGTATTACACGCTACTGAAATTCAGTATAAAAATCATAAAAATATAAATTCAGCAGTCCTGTCTCAGCCCAGCTTTTCTCTTGCAGCTCCCAAGACCCCACGCACTTGTTAGTTGCCGAACAAGTCCAAATACGTTGACATAAACAGGATGCCATAGAAACGTCTCCTTTGAAGACAATTAGGACACGTCTCGATACTTTTGTAACCCGGTGATGAACTATCTTCTTAAAGTTTTTCATAAAATTCTCACGAATACTTTTTACAGAGAAGCTGACCCGCCAAATACTTCGTATAGTTACCAGCTTTGGCAGGAAAATAAAAAAAATAATAAAACTAGTCAATTATTAAAATAAATATTTTTTCTTTGTAAGAGCCTTCTTCGGACGTAGGCAGAGGCGTAACTAACGCCGTTGCCGTCATCCTTACACTTTTGGGAATTAATAAGATGGGAAAATTTGGAGTATATTGACAGAAAAGGAAGGATAGAAAAAGAAAGAATGGGATAACGCTTATACAGATCGATTGGGGAGTTTACATGTAAGCAGTAGCTCAAGCTAATCAGGGTCGCATTTCAAATTCTAAATCAAATTTCGAAAATAACTATGCAAATAAGCAAAGTTTTATTCCAAAGCCCTTCTCGAATTTTACGCTTATTCGCCGCTCATTTTAAACCTTATTATTATATTAATACGGGAATAGAATTCTTTGTGCTTATTTTTAATAAAATTTTGCACTTTAACTTATCAAAGCCTAAAGTTATATACATAGAACTGCAAAAAGAAAAAAAAGTAAAGTAGTTATAAACTTAAATCAATACATGTTTCCAGTATAATAGTGCCCTGCCATGGTATGAAAGTCTATACAATAAAGTTCAAATTATACTGGACTATGAAATTATTAATTGTCTACATAATATTGTACAAAACGTCTGATACGTCAATACGTCAGGGACAAACGAGCAAACGCGTCACCTGATGAGTTCCGCAGCCCATGAACACTTGCAACTCAGAAGTCACAACAGCCTTTTAGGTCAGATAAAGGGAGGAGGAGAATGAGGGAAAGGAAAAGGGAGAAGGGGAAATAGGAGAAGGGAAAGGAGATTGGGCCTCACTCACTCGGTCACACAATGCAAGCATTAGTGTGTGAGGAGGGGGAGGATACTCAGGTCGAACCAGCCTAAACTGCCGAGGCATGGCTGTCCCACGTTAAGACGATTTTTTCATTTACGATAAGTTAAGCGGTGCGGTGGTTGAACGTTTAAATGTGGACCTTAATATTGTTTTATGATATTCACACTTCGCTAGGTATGTGTATCAGTTAAATAGCGACCAAGCGTTGGAAATGTTTAAGAAATATCAACGAACTGGAGAACAATGGCGTATTATGTGGTAATATTAGAAATATATTCGTTTGCTTATGCGTGGAAAAAAGTATCTAAACAAATCGCGGCATTGTTATATGCGATTCAGGGTCGAGACCGCATACATGCATACCATCTCTGTGCCTTTGTTTTAAACCTTTATCCCCTTTACATAAAATATTTTCCTTAATAGTAGGACCATCATTATATTACTTGCTAACTAATTATGTAAAATAGCTATAATTGTAATTTCTAGACTTTCTAACTCAAACAAATAAATGAAGTGTCTAATTGTTTAATCAAAGGCACGCGTGACTGAAACCTACACTCAACGTCAAGATATTTTTTATCTTATCCTGGTTTGGGACAGAAAGGACCGAGTCTCGGTGACTACGACCAGATTACATTGGGCGCCCGCACCCCGCACTGCCCACAGTTTAATGGCGTCGCCGGGGATGTTTACACAGTCGCGGGAGGTTTTCAAACGTGGCTACATTCGAGGCTTCGAACAAGTAACTTGTCGGGGTCATAACCTGTTTGCGACCCCTCCCGCGAGCGCTCCATGTACTCTAGTGACCCGAGCCCGCTCTGTAGAGAATCAAAATAATATTTCCTTATAAACTCTTTTATATGTACTGCAAACGAATGTCTAATTTTACATTTATTAAAATAAATTATTTCTAAGAACCTTGTGAGGGTAGTTTTTTACTAATCTAATATGTTAAAAAGCAAGAAATAACATGCATTACGTTTATTACAAACAGATCCAAAAGCCTAAGATTTTATAATTTATTTTATAATGATTATGGTTGTTATTAACTAAATAAAAACTTTAATAAAAGCTCCCTTAAACTATGAAAATTTCTAACAAAAACACGTCAGAAGCTGTCTAACTCTAAAAATACATGGTCATTGAAAGAAACAACACAAAAATGTAATAATGATAAACAGATGTGTATATGTTTGTATATGAATGTATAACAGCATACTATTAGCTCTCTAAAGAATGGCAGTTCGTGGAAAGTTTTCTTATCCTTGTACTTTACTTATATCAGATCTAATAAAGGTATTGTTGCCATGTACACAATAGTAGAAATGAGATACAAGATATACATACATGCATACTATATGAACGCGATTTATACATATTGTATGATGATGATATGTACCTACATATTATTCCTGTCCTCGGTCAGCTTATAGGGAGGGCATAAAATTTAAATTGGCTGGAATGGTCGATTTGAGTTTGTTTGCGTAGGGTATTTGATTTGTTGAAATGATGTCGTAGACGTGTTGTATTTATTGTATAGTGTTCTGTGGGCCTGTGGATATTGTTAAGGCACACAATGCGAGTGCAGCGGGCCGTTGTGCCTTGTGAAATGTTGCACGACTACTTTTTTCGTCTGGATTCTGTAGTCACGATACTCGTTTTTTAAGCCGCGAGCTCGAGATGTACAGGTTTATCTGTTTAAAATTTATTAACATCGAGAAACAATTTAAAACCTTTTCTTTAAACGGCCCATGAGCGATTCATGATGAATGGAAATGTACTTATGATATTATAATGTTATTGCTCGCCTTCTAAAGAAATGTTCATATTATATAAGATATATATTTCATAGCGTCTTTATTTTAATATATTAAAATAATTTTATTAAAGTTTTTATGGCATTCATTCAGATAATTAATGCTACATTGTTTCAAATAGAGACTACGTATCTACTTAATTTTACAAAATGAAGTTTTATACTGTATATTTAACTATATGTAAGGTCCATTGGATTATTAAAGTTTATCACTTAGGTTATTTAGTACAGAAATAATCGCCCCTAATTCGTAAGAGGTGGATAGAAAATTCTCTATAATTATAGCTATTTATGCTAACGCGAGGTCATAGCAGTGCATTGATCGAAGAATAATACTATAATATGATAAAAAACCTACACTTAGTACAGGTTACACTTGATAGTGATATAATTATCTTTATAATTTTTTACATCTATTTTATGCATTTACTGATAGTACTAAGGGTTTAAATTATGTGTCTTCAGGACAAAAAGGACCATACTCAACATAGGTGAGTAATTTATGCATCATTCGACATTATCGCTATATGTACAACATATACGTCTTATGCTTTTGAATTGTGAATTGTTGTTATGCTTGAGGGTATTTCACCGAAATAGTTGTATATTTTGCAATGTAGGTATGTGAATTTCTTTCTTCTACATTATTGCTAAATACCTAAACAGATGTATTTATTATATCCTACGCGACAAAATATCCATCCCCATCACCTGGACGATTGGCACTCCACCACTGTGCGCTTCTCCAGAAGCTTTTTGCCTCGCACAACCAGCTTATGGAACAAATTGTCGCCTGCCGTATTTCCGAACCGATACGACCTTCAAACCTTCAAGAAGAGAGCGTACCTCTACCTAAAAGGCCGGCAACGCACTTGTGACTCTTGAGTTGCGGGTGTCCATGGGCGGCGGTAGTCACTTACCATCAGGTGACCCGTCTGCTCGTTTGCCCCCTATCGCATAAAAAAAAAAAAAAAAAAATAAACACAGACAGTACCTATACATATATACAATATACATATATATATACATTGTTTTATATTTAAATATACAGTCTGAATATTGAAAGCAGTATACAGCAATTTAGATGTATATGTAGATATAGGGTATTATTAGAATCCTTACATCATCCCCCGAGTTACACTTATTATTTTTTCTGTTGCTCTATTCCCGAGTTACTCTCAAGGCCCACAATTAGTTATGTTGGGAGGGTAATTGTGATTTTAATGGTTAAATTAAAAACTTTACATCCCTTTTTTTACTTTTTGAGGTAAATAAGTATAGGGTGTTACCGTTCGTAGTCGATTGCCTCGCCCTTTATGACATGGTACCTAATATAATGTTAAAAATATTACATAATACATATAAAAAAATCGATGAATAAAAAATAGTTTCTTATAAAATATGTGTAAAACTTAAAGTAACACACAGTTGTTGGGACAATCCATATTTTATATGCTACTCATTTAAAATAAATAAATGGTGTAGCCTATACGGTGGTAATAGCTCATCGTGTGTTGCATTCCTGCAAAATGTAAAGCCTCTAGGTGTTCTGCCACATCATTTATGAGCATTAGCCTACTGTGATAGCAATAAAAAACTTTTGATTACTAGATCTATCTATCAGTGTCGCAATCTTATAAAAGTGTTCCTAAACTTCAACTGGAAGCGATCAGAAGCCACAGCCATCTATCGACTCCAGAAAGCCCCGTAAGCTTTATTATGGAATAAGGATGGAAAAAACACATTTTGGCTTTTCTGCTACTACCAAAGATATTCCTATATAGTAGACAGATAGTCAATAGTACTAGTGTATAACATATATACGTATACTCTGAACACTTGTCTGTGATTATTTAGATGTATGCTTTGGCATCTCAGAACGTTATCATTGTTAACCATGGGTTTCAGTTACTGCAGACAGTCTTATTGAATATTGCCTTTTACCTTAAATGCAAAGTGTTAGTCTTTGTTTTTTAAAGATTTTAATAGTATTAGGCACGATACTGATGATTCATCGAAACGACGAAGTAAGTAAGGCACACAATAAAATATAAATGGATACTAATTCCGTCTGCTTTGGTAAAGGACTCCAAAACTAGACAAGTCAAAACGAGAAATTTATAACATATATGAAATAATTTCGAACTTCTAAACTCTCATACAACATTGAAGATCTTCCAAACGTATGCGTATCTTGAGTATTCATCTGTTTTAAAGAAACATAAAAGAACAGATTTTATTTTATCCCTGACTTACAGAATATCTTAGAATAATTGTTGCAAAAATGGAGGCCTAGTCTTGACCTTGGTGGTACAACCAATTACGGTACTAATCGGAGTATTCGCACAACCGAAAATTTGACAAAATATTACCAAAGCAGCCAAAAGATAGGAAGTATTAAACTGCCAGAGACAACAGCTATTAAATGCTTACCTAATCAAGTTCCTTAAAATTATAATAGTCCTATAAACGTAGAGGGTTTTAAATATACATTGCGATAGACCTTTGTGTGGGTCAGCCAATAAAAACATATGATAAATGATAAGTCAACCAAATATAAATAAATAAAAAAATATAATTAATTACGAAACAAAAAGCTCTTAAAAGCTTTCCTTTTCAAACTCAGTAGGGTTGGGGTGGCGCCCCTCAATTATTATACCTACCTACAGTATTCGTACAGAGTGTATGTTTTCGGTTACGATCTATACGAATTATGAATCATTACATTTTACAATGTGAATAATTGAACATCTTGTAGGCTTAGATTAAGAAAATTAATACTGAGTTATTCTTTAATAAAAAAGATTAAATATTTATATATACCTTATAAAAAAATAAAAAAGAAGGTTCAATAAATACAGAGCATTAAAAATAAAACGCAAAAACCGTTCAGTTTTTTAAAAGAAGATGATTATAAAAGTGAACGGTAACAATTTCAGTAAAACACAGAAACTAAGACAGCACTAAGTAAAAGGCCAGACAACCACCGTTGGCTAATTTTATGACCTGACATAAACCCTGTAAGTGTCGCAAATGTGGTTACAAATTTCTAACATGCCCACCGATGAAAGGAAATGTTGTTTGACAGCTAGTAATTAGTCACGGTTGGTGGACTGTAGATAAGAAGAAGGTTTATGCTCGAATCGAACTTAACACTTTATTTAAATACCATTCTTTTGAACGACAAATTAAATCGGAAACCTAATGTTAAATTTAATTTAGAGAATGTTTGTTTGAATTTTTTTGGTTGTAAATTGGAGTAAAATGAAGGAGCGTCCCGGCGCGGGACGGAGTGGAGAATAACACATGGGGTGCAGTGAAGGGTGCGGCGCGGGGCGGCCCACTGAAAAGTGCGCGGGTGGGGCTGAACAAACTCGCGGGGACATCAAACTACAACCAGCCATGTTTAAATATCTGCAATAACAATGAAAATATTGTAATATATTTTAATTGAATATTTAGAAAACTACATTCCAACCGTCCCTTTTTAGTATTATATCAATAAATTATAATCAATAATAATTACAAGATACTTTATCATATTCAATCATGTTCTAAGTGGTTTGTTCTAACATACATACACAAGCATTTTATAACAGCATGGTGTTAATGTAACAAACACGTTCAAAGCATATTTAATAGTGATTTGAGTTACCTTACAATATAAGTACAGTTATTGTAAAAACAAAACATAACAATAGGGCCACTAAACTAGTTGTTAAAAAACAATACAGATAAGAGTGTAGAATAGAAAGTGTGTCACATTCACGTTCCAATGAAGACGCATCCGGTCATAAATCTTACTTAAAGTATTTACGATAAAGTAAAAAATATGTAAGTATTAAATGTATATGAAAAATGGAACACTGCCGCGGTTCTATTTGAACGTCCCTCCAGCATGTACTCTCAAATAGGGGAACAAGCATTTTAGCATTACCCCCGTGCACAACTCTTCCCGCGGGGAGGGGGTGGGCCCACGGCGACGTAAAAATCAATATGCTGGAGTTGTTAAATCACGCTTATAAACGAGCACTCGTCTTCGTTTCATTCCTGAAATTGCTCAAGAATAAGTACGAGTTTAGTTTTCATTAACATTCCTGTATACGACAAAAGCATAAGAGTTGAATTATCTACGCAATGGATATGCATTAACGTGGAACAGGAACTAAACTGTTATCACGGCCACAATGCGTATGGTCCATCTCATATCATAATATTTTTTGACATGATTTCCGTTATTCTTTAACATTTATGTACTACTATAAAGATATACTCATAGCCAGGGTTATATAAGCTTTAATAAAAGCTGATTAAATGAATATTTCAAGAATTATGACATTTAGAGGTTTCATCTTTTTTCTCAGTGAGAAAACGTTTCCCCTCGAGGCAACAAACTAAAGCTCTGCTGGCTTTCCTCTAATTTGTTTTCATTCCGTTTTACTTTAGATCCTGTTGGTGCTCTAAGAAATTTAATTTTTAATATAATAAACTGTGTTCTTCATAAATACTTTCAAGTATTTATAATGATAACTTTATTTATTAGATTAAAATTTATTTATACATAATTATGCCTGTGTCGTTTTGAACTTAAAGTACTCAAACATATTATAAACATAAGTTTTACAATATTGTATGGAAGTCTGCCAAATTTATTGACATTAATGGTTACTGCTCCTTTCCCTTGCATATATGTATATATATTCCTTTCTCAAAAAACCATCTATCTAAAACAATAATCATTTTCATTCACAATCATTTTCAAATTCCTACTATGAACGCGTTCAACTAAAAAAATAGAACAGACTGCCCCTTTATAATATTAGTATAGATATTAACTTTAATTTTTTTATTAAAACTATCCTGTATTTCCATTTGATTAATTTTTGTAATCAAGTTAAGGATTGTTTTTATCTCCATCTTGCAAGTAGACCTACTATTTGTTTAAGATGTGAATGTCAGGTCATCGCTTGGTCAACAAAGCGTTCGATATCCAACTAATCCAATGCAGCCCTAGTTCAACAGCATTTTCTCTGAAAAGGCCATTAAAACGTTTTAAACTATGACATTTGTTTCTTATAATTATATGAATTATATATGTATATATATGAATATTGTTATGAATGCCGTGTGTTTCTCTTCCTGGTGGTGACGTAAAAGGCGACTAAGGGATGGTACTATTGTATTTCAGTCATTATGTATACAGCCATACAGTACCCGGTTGACGGCAATAGGCTTGCTCTCTATTACGTTAGTGGGACTAAATTCTAATTGACAATATACTAATAATATACCTCTGCCTACCCCTTAGGATACAGGCGTGAGAGCTTTACATTTTCAACAAAAAAAATTGATTCTCTAGAAAGAGCCGAAAACAAAGTCCAATCATATCAAGCTTTGGTTGCTCAATAAAATGATACCTCCTCATCTCAATGATATTGACCCAGTCTACAGGAAATCTATTAGAGAGATAAAGGTCGAAGCAATGATTAAATCATACTGTAAATAAAGCATTATTGTATTCACATATTCATCTGATAGCACCCTTTGATCCTAATGATCGAGGTGAGTGGCATTATTAAAAAAAGATCTACTGCCTGATACAGAAGGTGTCATAATACACCTACAGAATATAATTATATTTGCATATAAACACATACTGTTTTAAAGTTTCGAGGGTTTTAGTAATTAATTATGTTTAAATCGGAACGTACCTAACTGCGATGTTAATACAAACTGGTCGTATTTTCAACCGACTTCAAAAAGGAGGAGGTTCTGATTCAATTTTTTTTTATCTTTGTTTACCTCAGAACTTTCGACTGCGTGAACCGATTTCGATGTTTTTTTTTTTTTTGAAAGCTGGTGCTTCCCGTGTGGTCCCATTTTAATTTGGCCCAGTTCTGACAATGGTATCCACGAGAAAACCATATAAGCCTTAAATTTGCATTAAGCATGTGCGCGACAAATGGACGAATAACTTAATATCATGCCAACCGATTTCGATGATTCTTTTTTTATTGGAAAGGATGTACTTCCAGGGTAGTTAGATGAGAGTTTGGTCAAATTGTAAAAATGCCATCCATGAGAAAGCCATATTAGTCTTAAATTTTATGATAAACGCATTAAAGTCGTTTGTCTACCTTTTTAATGTCCTATTATTCCCGTTAAAACTAGTTGAATTTAACAGGGCAAATACGAATAATACTTTACTATACAGGAGTAATACTCTCCGTCCGTCGGAATAAAAAAAAATGTTCATGTAGTTAAATCTAGAAAGCATCAATACTACCTCAGATTTTAATAAGTATCCTATATAAAATAGAGAATATTGTGAATCATAATATGCACTATCACAGCTAAAGTCATCCTTGTATGCTGATTGCGTCTTAGAGGAACAATTGTACTTAAGGATGTTTTCTCTTTCATGTTTCTCTTCAAACGTCACAGTCACAGGTGGCCTTGGTATCTCTTTTTATTCCTTCTAAACATGTGTGAGTTGCCTTAACAGATAAGGGATTTCACTAAGATGACCTGTTTGTGTGTCAGTTTTATCTCATTCTTAAATTTTAAATTGAAACATAAATATGTGTGTGATTGTATAGTAAGTAATATAGTTAACATTTTACTAAAAAAAAGTATATAAATCTTATACACACTACAACACCTGTAAAAAAACTATAATAAACATATCAATCAAATTGTATTGCATTGGATTGTATGGTATATTACAACTATTACCTCACATTTCGAAGAATTTACGTTTTTGCTAAGGGCCATTTCTAGACCAGTTAAAAAAGAATTATATATCAGTTTTGAATCCGGAGCTTCGCTATATTTAGCGTACTTATGAACTAATCGACAGAATTACGCTTTCTTCACAGTTCAGTTGCCATTTTAATAGTCAGCTTTACCGATATTACCAGTACCACAATGTTCAATATATTAAATTGCAACGTACCTACTGACTAGAAAACGTATTCTCTAGTTGTTACATAATGTACTATACTGTCTATAATATAAAATAAAATGTGCTTGATAATTCTCACCCATGGCACACACTAGACCGCTTTTGTCAACGTGAATTAGTGTTACACGTTGACAAAGTCTTAATTTTTATAAATGAAACTTACAAAAATGCTCCACACGATTTCAGCCTTGCTTGTCATAATGACAGAAAATGATCAAGAGAGCGCTTACTTAAACTTAAGAAAGTCCAAAAAGTTAAGTAGTAGAAGCAAATAGATGGAGGACTCATGAGGCTTCTTAGCAAATAACTTAGCAGTATGTAACGGTGTTTGTGGTGAATACAGCCTCCAGACTCTAAGACGTTTTTTACCTCGAAGGGTTACATTAGTACCTATTTTAAAAAAAAACAGATAAATGCGAATCTGACTCGCGCACCGAGGAACAAACTTCTAAGTATCTAAATAGTTCGCCCATCTCGGGAATCAGTGTAAATGTACACTACATTCACTTCCTCAAGGTTTATTTACAAACCTATATATTAAAAAATAAAAACAACTTATTCATCAGCATAACATCAGCGAAAACAGTATTATACATAATTAGCTATTAATAATACTGAAATACGCCACTTTATAACCCGTTAGTCGAAGTTAAAACGAAGTTCCCACGATCCCTTAAAAGTTTCGAATGACAGCGATTTTTTAAAATTAATTCAGTCCCCTTCAAAGTTCCTTGACATTCCCGTCTTTGAAATTAGGCACGAGAGCCCTTCTCGAATCTGTTGGTTGTGGGTAGGTAATTTTTATCCAATATCTGAATTTATGAACAGTGATTGATATTAGGAAGTACAATAAATGGTTCTCTCAGATTGTAATAACCGTTTTTTTTTTATTTATTTATTTTTTTTTGCTAATGGCTAATGGGTAAGGTGGTATGTCGGACTCGAACCGACTAAAACCACACAGTCTATTGGCCGGGGCCTCAGGTGTACCCTAGAAAGGAAATCCCTGTGTACCCCGGCAGACCTACTGTACTGTCCCCCCCCCCCCCCTCATATTTTAGTCAGGCGCGCGTGGAACACGTCGCGCCGCCGTCACGGGCCTGCTTCTGCTAGGGCGATAGATAGCCCAGTCTGTCGCCCACAGGCCAGCGCTCATGGAGGCCGGAGGTCATTTTGCACTCTCCGGCGCCTTGTGCGTCTTCTGCGGGACGGAAGAGTACTAACTCTCTCCCGTTCCCTTTCCGCCGCTTCTTTTGCAAGCATCACTGCCTCGCAGTACGAAGCGGCGGACTCCCATGCACTCTCGCTCTGGACCATAGCAATAACCATGGTCTCTAGCGAGAGGCTACCCACACCAATAGCTGCCACGAGGTCAGCACGCTGCTGCACCCACGCATAGCACTCCACTAATGTGTGGAGTGCGGTATCCTCGTGACAGCTCCCGCAGTGGTGGCACCCAGGCGTTGGCTCCCGGGCCTATGCGATACAGGTACTTACCGAAGCATCCGTGTCCGGTGAGTACCTGAACTAACCGGTAGGAGAGAACTCCATGTCGCCTCTCCAGCCAATCCTCCATGATGGGTCTTACCGCCACAATTGTGGCGTGCCCCAGATTCTAATAACCGTAAGGGTGGGTTTTATGATGAGAATTTTATTATCGTTTTTACTATGTATACATATCAGAGCCAGTACTGATTAGTTAAAATAATTGAAGTACATAAACTGTACTTTTAAATGGAACTTTTCAATTAGAACATTTTTTGGAGTTTTTGATCTTTTCATTAGCTGGTAACTAGAAATTTAAGATTGGTAAAGCTTAATAAAATATACAAGATATAATAAAATCTTATATGCTTTATAAGTGTGCTGTAACTTAATTGTATAAAATATCGTATTTGATTAAGGTGTATGAATTTTATCGAATGTAGTATGGAAATAATTTAAGAAAGTCAATTATCACACTATGGAAAATATCCTTATATCTTACAAATATACAAACATCTACCAGACAAAGTGTACACCCAAACAAGTAGTAACAAGTAATCCCCCAAATAATTGTCTCATTTAAGAATCGAACCCACAATACTTGATGTTGGGGCAATTTGCGAAGACTTAAGAGGCTTGTAAAGTGTACCCATGACCTTAAAAACTAATCCAAAGTCACGAAGGCGACAAAACCTTTGGATAAAAACCTTTGGATAAACTCCTATTCTTTGTTGTTCATAAACTAAAAATTGAAACGATTTAATCCATCACCCTCATCTAAGTTATTAATGTCAAGTTCTTTCGAAGAACCATAAAAACATTTTAATGCTAGATTTATGATGCTTTAACCCGCAATAGAAGAACTTAGCTACTTATTTTCTATCATCATATTTCCATCATATTTTTTATATTTTTTTTTTTAATTTTTCTCTGCACTTTTTTATGGTTTTATACATTGACAAATAAGCTGAGGAACTGAGAAATTTACTTTCTTCTCTGGTGACTGGTATAAGCACTATTTAAATTTCATCTCGTCTGTTGTGTAAGCAGTCCAAAACAGACAGACGTTTTTTGTTTTCTACCTCCATTAAAAGGTCCAATTTACCATTTGCTCTGCAAAGTAATTACATCTACCTAAAACATACGGAATTTTGTCAATAGCGTCGATAACTTCACAAATAATCAAGAATGAAATCCCCGAATCTCATGTATTAATAAATACTGACATTTCCAGTTCTTCTCTTTTAAAAACAATAATTAAGAGACCTGCTGTTCTCGAGGGTTTATGAAGTAAGTCTCCTTCTCTCCAACACGGCCACGTAGCGCACCATGGCCTTGACGATTGCATTCTAAGGAGACCTCAATAGCATTCCAATCAGTATCTCTACATTTTAAAGTGTCTATTTATTTATTAATATACGTGACCTTTCTTAAGAATTTTTCTTATCAACTATTTTTTAAATGTTGTTAATTTATGAAAAAAATTGTAAGTGGACTTAACTTTTTACTCTAAAAATAAACTTGCTTGTTCAGTATAATGTTGTTATTAATGGATATTACTCAGAATTTAACGTAATATACAAAAATTTTAACCACTAAATTGTTATGAATACTGATGTACTTGGTAAAATATTGAATTGTGTTTAAAAACTATAAATTATAAAAGCTTACACTTTTAACCAAAATCCCGAGACACCGAGACTAGTGTGTTTGGGTGTATTCATTTAAAACCGTGAGGATTTAAATAACTGGATAATATATTTCATTCTAACAAATTGTTTTCATAATACATTGTGGAACTACATAAAATTACTATTTCAAAACCATTCTTTTTAAGGATTTTATATTGCATATTAACAACTTGTGAGTAGTAGTTGTTATATACAAGATTGATGCTTCTTAATTATAATTCATAAGTATCCCCCATCCCCCGGGACTTTATAAAATTCTAGTTCTTACCAAGACACCATCTTCTTTCGGTTTTTTAAAGAACATGTCACACTAGGGACTAATTGTTATTATAATTTAATAATACTAACTTATCAGCAGCGACCATTATTGATAAATTTGTAAAGGAAGTCACTTACCATCAGGTGACCCGTATGTAAGTAAGTAAGTAAAGTACTCTTTATTGTACACCAAATATACATATAAAATACATCTCATATTTTCTCATAAAATGTACAATGGGCGGCCTTATCACAATAAGCAATATCTTACAGGCAACCTTTGGATGGACAGGATTTTAATGATCTCGTATGGGTGGCTGTGGTGTACAGTTATGTACTTTGAGCTAGTTTAAACGCAAATATATATAAATAAGTACATAGATACAAATACATATATATATATATATAAACATACATACATATACCCACACATACAAGTAAATATATACCTATAGTTATCTTGGACATTACCTTGCAAATAGTAGTATTTTGACATTTTTTGTAGGATCCTAATGATTGAGCTCGTCTGATAGATAAAGGTAGGGCATAGGGTAGGGTATTCTAGAGCCGTGCTGCTTTAACTGTGTATACTCGTTTGCATTAGAAAAAATACTGATAATAATCAGTATTACTTATGTGGTGAAAACCACTCTTTGACTCCACTTATTGCTTTCCATCAGGCAAAGTGGAGTCACTATGGTAGGCTAATATATAAAAAAAAGAGAGAAATTCAATAAGACAGCATCGGAAACAGACTAATGAAGAGCTGTAATGCTGCGAACCCCAAAACTGAAGAAGAAGAATACTAATAAATAATCTAAGCAATAAATTTCCAGTCAAGACTAAACCTGAATATGAGCATCATAATAGCGATGTACCACACAATGCTAAAGGCAGTCTTAAATATATAAGTGTGGGCGGACCCGTGGGCGATCTACACTAATTGATTTAATTAATTCAAACAAATACACACATTGAAGCTTCAACAGGGAAGCTAAACAAGAGTGTGGAATTACGAACATACACCCTGTACAACGTCGGTATGAAAACAAGCGACGTCTATAACACGTACATACATATTATGTATGTACCAAAACTCGTACAAGTAAGCATACAATTTGTATAGCCATTGTGTGTTCGTTTAGATCACACGTACGATTGCTTTCATTGCTTTCTTATTTTTCCTGTGTATTGGTAATTCCGATTTTTTGTTTGCATTGGTAACGGTTAAAGCTTAGTTGTTAAAATATTATTTTGTAATAACAACATAGTTACATTCATGATTGTTCTAATTTAAAAATAACATGTCAATGTCGATACAATTGATTGTATTAAACGCTCCCTATAATAGGAAACCAAATGAAAAGAACTATTTTTTAAACATAACATATAATTTATCAAGACTTATTTGTCGTTTTTGATAAAAAAAAAATGAGAAAACTGCGGCATATTTGCAGATATTAATGCAGAAGCGAAATTTTAATGGTAACTTATATTGGAATTTAGTTAAAGAGATAAGGTTTATACAATAGGTAATATATGTTATTATCACGATAAAACATGAAATAGTTGCCTAAAAGTAAAAAGTAATATTACTTGTCCCGTTAAAGTGGGTCACCCCCTAGCTCCCGCAAGCACCCCGCGCCCCAGGCCCCCAGTCCCGGCGCCGTCTCTCGTCCGCCTCGCGACTGTCCCCACTCCCCACACCACCCCCAACATTCATTGTGCCGCAATATATTTCTTTTTATGTGCAAACAGAAAAGTCATTTATTTAAATTTTCTCACGAATTCGTATCGCAATTTTATTTTATTATATTATCTGTATCACATTTAGAGCATTATGTGTATGTATTGCTGTATCAACACGTTGTCGTCGTAGGCGTCTGAGTGTTCACATTGAATTGAATTCGTCCGAGCATACCTAACATTGATTACTTTAATATATTTCACATTAATTGCTACCTATTATACATACTTTATTATGTTTTACATAAATCTTTATGAAGTATATTTTACAGAACTTCGTCTCATTCTACCAAGTCTGCGTTATCGCTGTTGTGTCCCCATGTAATTAAATTTAAAGCTCTCAGCGTAGAAGGGAATAATATTAAACTCAATTGCAATGCAAAGATCAGTATTTTCCGTCTTCAAATTCAGAATTAGATAAAACACAAGATATTAAATAAAAGGAAATATTTATAGATCGTTCCTTTTAAGACATAATACTTATATATTTGTTTTAGACAGAATAAGTAAGCATAAATTAAAGTAGGTAGTTTCTACAGCATTTGCTATTACAAGTCTTTTTTTTTTTGTTGTGTTTTGGTTTTTTTGGCTCGTAACAGTGTTGTCGTGGACACGAAACCATAGAATTAGTATCCTTGGAAAAATTTACGCCTGCTTCCTACGAGTATAAGAATGTCTTGAGTAATTCAACGACTATTTGAGTTTTTGAGTAACCAAGATCCTTCGGTACTGCATGCCATTTTTAGTCCCTATCATATTTAATCTGATAGTAGACTGCACTGATGGCGTAGCGGTTTAAGTGGTCACTTCGTATATCTGATTGTCAAGACCATTTTTTCTATCAAATATCAAAACTTATACATTTGTGACCCATGTTCGCTGTCCCTTATAGATGTAAAAATTAATCTGAAAAGCATAATCATAATTTTAATCTAAACCTACTGTAAGTATATACTTACGTACATACATACATACAGTAGGTGACTGACTCTACAAACATTCATATAACGGACACAAAGAACACCCAGACTCAGAACAACAATTTAAGGATTA
Organism: Tyria jacobaeae; assembly: GCA_947561695.1. Classification (NCBI taxonomy): domain Eukaryota; kingdom Metazoa; phylum Arthropoda; class Insecta; order Lepidoptera; family Erebidae; genus Tyria; species Tyria jacobaeae. The sequence goes on from OX387217.1 coordinate 11,456,949, forward strand.
CACAATGTGTCGTCCCGTGTGGGGATCGAATAATTTTTTTTTTTTATGTGATAGGGGGTAAACGAGCAGACGGGTCATTTGACGGTAAGTGACTACCGCAGCCCATGGACACCCGCAACTTAAGAGTCACAATCTACGACACTCGGCGCTGCAGTGAAGTGGCGAAGTGAACACTTAAACCACGCCGTCCTTTTTATTTTTTTGTGGAAACCGCGTGGAAACGGCTCATCACCTCACCGGGGCCTTACGGTGAGATGGTATGTCGGACACGAACCGACTAAAACCACACAGTATTCCGGCATGGGATCTTCTGGCCGACGCCTCAGGTATACCCTACAAAAGAAATCCCTGTGTACCCCGAGAGAATTAGTCCTTTTTGGAAGCAACCCCGCTATGGTATGAGCCAAGTTCTGATTTAAAGAGACGACTGATAGCCCTGTCCGTCGCCCCCAGGCTATCGCTTATGGAGGCCGGAGATCATTTTGCACTCTCCGGCGCCTGGTGCGTCTACTGTGGGACGGAAAAGTGCTAGTTCTCTCCCGTTCCCTTTCCGCCGCTTCCTTAAGATATTAAGATGACGTCAGCCAAAAGAAAAATAAAAAGACCTTTAATAATTGGACCGATTTAATTAAAAATGTTCCAAACCACACAAACCTCATTTCGAGATAATTGACTTTAAAGTTTATTGCTGTATTTCTTTGGCTTTGTAATGCTTAACGTTGTATTTTTAATTTTATGTAATTCTAAGTGTACTAAACTAATTTACATGCATGTATTAAGTGAAATTGTAACAGTTAAGTAGATATTCAAGAAACTTACGCCTGGATCATTTTGACAAAATAAATTTTGTATGGGTTTTGGTGTGTAGGCTGCGAAAAGAAAAATGCAAAAATGTTTCAAAAATGACAAAAATAGAAACTCAAAAATGTTTATTATTCTTGTTTTTTTTTTTTAAAGTACAAAAGTTACCCTACTCCTCATCCAAATCAAAGTCAGGTTCATCACAATAACCATCTATATCATCTATTATTGCATCGTCTCCCTTCAATTTTTTAAAGTAATCAATGCAATCATTTGGTATAAGATGAAATAACGATTTTAAATCGTTTAACTTCTTTTTGTTAATCCGTTTTCCTGACGGCCATAATTCTTTCAAATCTTCTTCTACGATACCCAAATCAACACCTTTTTTCTCTTTACCATTCAGTTCTTTGTAGTCCTCATCGAAGGAAGTTCTCATGAACAAAGATTGTGGAGACTTTTTTGTGATTAATATTTCTTTTGTTTTGAGCCAGTTTACTCTGCTCTTATCACTAAATGTTTTTCTATTAACTATTTTCTTTTCTAAAATTTGAGATCCAACAAAATCACAACTTTCCATTTTATGCACCTGTAAGGGGTTTTTGTTTTTACATTGTTTCATAATGGCAACATTATCTTCCACGGAGTATATCCTTTCATATTGATTCGAGTCTCAATTTCGCAAAATCGTGGTCATTGGGCAAGAAAGTGTGTCCTGATTCTAGGTAACGGAAGCTGATTGTCTCTAAAGTGGGGTGTGTGTTTTGACCTCCGCAACAGTCACTCGACAAGATATTTTTTTTACTGTAGGGGGTAGCACGCACTTAATATATTTTCTCAAACATGAACCCACTTCTTGGGCCCCTCTACCTGCCTCGCCTTCAGCCCAAACATAACAATTCCCAACATCGTTGGAAGCCGAATGTATACCGCAGTTGCACACACATAACTGCCTTTTATAGAAAACGACATTGGTCGGTATTCTAGGTAATGGTAATGTTTTGTCCAAATCGTAAGTCAGACATTCAGTTTTTTCACAAGTTTTAGCCTGTTCAAAATCTTCCTTCATTTTCTTCCTTAAACCTTCGAGATACTAATGATAATTTGATATTAACCGTGAATCGTTTTTTAAGATTTTTTTTTTGTATTTCTTTATTTAAATAATATATGAATGTGGCCTGAATCAGTATAATTCTGTAGTCGAATTTTATTTGGAATTGAGTTAAAATGATTCAAGGTTATTGGAACATTTAACCAGATTTATTTTTGTAATATTTTCCATATTGTATAAAAGCATTATTGTTATAAGTAGTTTCAATCATTATAGCAAAAAAGAAATGAACACACGTTAGGACAATCAAGAAAATGCAAAAATGATTCTAATAGCTTGAAACACTTATTAATTTTACATAATGGTCTTCGACATTTCAGCTGTGGGTTGGACCATACGGATTTTCGACAATTATTAACATAGAGATATGAGTCTTTGATATGTTAAAATATGCCTTATATGGAGTACATAGGTCACAGAAACTCGAAATAGTCGAGGTTGTGGATTGGAACATTTTTGCTTAAATCGGTCAAATTGATCTTCGATATTTGGGAATCGGTCTCACAATAACTATTATTATTCCATTATGTATTTGATTTCACTTAAGGTTGTAATTCATTGTACTCTAGGTCAGTGTGGTTTACGTTAGAAGAAAATATTCCATCGCGAAAGTTTAAAGTAAAGTTATGAAAAAATAGCTCATTACCATTTAGCATGATAATCGTAGGCTAGTTATTTAATGTAATTATATACATACAATATAATTTGCATACGCAACCGATTAACAATTATCTCGTTGTAACATTTATGTTAGAACTTATTATGCATATAATATGGGTATATGTATGTGTGTATATTGTCTAATTATGCTGAATATCGCGCTATGAAGATGTACGAACGTGGTGTTTTACTTCGAGATAATTTTTGGACGTGTACATTTGGTCCTTATTGAGTCGATAAAGGACTGGAATACATTGTCCCTGTGGAGCTAGTTGATGGGTTGAATTGTGTATCAGCGGCGTCCCAGTATAGTTGCAGTTGGAGTAAGCAGTGTCTGCAGTGTAAGTGTGAGGGTACGGTTGACAACCTCCTGCCCCTACGGCGAGCTACTTAGCACATGAGTGGACAGTGTACGAAGTGATTGAAGATAAACTGTGACTACTTTTAATTATGTAGAAAAGTGGAATTAAATTCATTATTAAGATTAACAATTAAGTACATTAAAAAGTTATTGTTAGTTTGATAGGTGATGGACTTAGAATAATTTCTTAAAAAGTGAAGTTACAGGGAACCTATGCCCAATTTTGTTTAGAATTACAATAAAAAGACTTACAAATAATATAATAATAAGAATTACAAATACAAGACAATTTTCAAAGAATTTACATCTACATTGACTTGCGTGCAATTAAACTTAATGATTTGATGTTCAGCTATTAGTTTTATACGACATGGAAGCGTTCGATAAAATTCAATTGGATACAAGTGAGGCCGAGCTCCCTCTAAGTTTAAAAAATCTCCGAAGGAGAAAATTACACAAAGTTATCTCGAGGTAAGATTAGAGAATTTAGAAAAGCAGGGGACATTATTTAATGACGCACATTATAAGATCCTGCAAGAAGTTGAGGAAACCGCATATATCGCATCTAAGTATTATTCTACGAACCTGTAGGGGTCTCCCCCACATCTTAATAGTTCTTCATAATACTTTACTTATTATACAATATTTACACTTCTCTATTGTTACTACACGACTATATTTATATATTGCTTATACATTTCTATAACTATAATATTTACATTAATTATCCTATATCCTATATCACTTATATCACGTATAGTAATCACATGTACATTGATGCGTACCGGAATGTCAGTTAAATATCGATCACTCGATATCGACTACATACCTACCCTAGTCCGAACGCAGCACGTAACCCGTTATGTACACCGGGCGATGCATCGGCCGAACTCCGGCGCAGAGGTCAAGACAGTCAATGTTAGTCCTCGCGACGCGCGTGACGTATGCTTGCTTTTGCTTATTATTTACCGTTCTCGCTGTACTCTCACTAGTAATCATTAGTTTCTGTGCTTATAACTCCTTCTATAGACTTTTACTTCTGTGCTGTGTTTCCTATTCTACGCTGTGAACTTTCTATTCTGTACTTTTACTATAAACTCTCGTTACTATATCTTGTGCTGTACCTTATATCCGCTGCGTACGGATTATACCCGCTTCGCTAATAAGCTTTGGGATTATAACGTATCAAGTGAGTGGTCTATCTTTTATTTACTCTTACCTGTACCTACCACGCTTACACTGGTGACCCCGCTATGCCGAACATTGATAAGGATTTTGAAGACGCACAAGGTACTGTGCCACGCCCTGCTACTAGTGATGTGAACGTGTCGAGGGAAAATGTCGATGTTTTTAGAGTCGGTGTCAGAGTACCACCATTTTGGCCTGAAGAACCGGACATTTGGTTCGCGCAAGTTGAGGGCCAATTTATGATATCTGGCATCACAAGCGACATCACCAAATTCAATTATGTCATCGGGCACCTCGACAACCAACACTCCAGGGAGGTGAAGGACATTATAGTCAACCCCCCTGCGACGAATAAATATGAAAAGCTTAAGTCCGAACTTATTAAGCGCCTGAGTGCTTCCAAGGAGAACAAACTCAAGCAGCTATTGATGCATGAGGAACTCGGTGATCGTAAGCCCTCCCAGTTTCTCCGCCACCTGCGTAGCTTAGCAGGAGCTAACGTTCCGGACGACTTCCTGAGGACGATGTGGATCAGTCGACTTCCACACGGCGTACAGACCGTGCTCGCGGGACAGCCAACTACCGCTTCGCTAGAAGACTTAGCAGACTTAGCTGACCGTGTAAATGACCTCGCCTCTTCAACGCCCAAAGTTGCGGCCATGGAGAATGTCCCAGGGTCCGTAGTGAATGACCTGGTTAAGGAAGTAGCTGAACTGCGGAAGGAGCTGCAGAAATTGAAGATGGATGGAAGTAAGAATAGGAGCAGATCCCGAACGCGTACTTCATGCGACACTCGTGGCAGGTCTAGGCAGCGGTCACAATCTAACTACCAAAAGTTTCCGCTGTGTTGGTACCACAGCAACTTCGGCGAAAAAGCAGCTAAGTGCATCCGGCCTTGCGACTACAAGGCGGGAAACTCCAAGGGCGGTCGGTAATGGCGACTGACGATTGCCCTTCATACGCCGCTGGTCGCCTTTTTGTCACGGACCGTTCTTCGAAGACGCAATTCCTGATCGACACTGGAAGCGATCTGTGTGTCTTCCCGAAATCTGCGCTGCGTGAACGTCGTTCCCGTACGGACTATACTTTGTGTGCTGCGAACGGATCTAATATTTCTACATATGGTTATGTAAATTTAGATTTAGATTTTGGCTTACGTAGAAGTTTCGTATGGCGTTTTGTTGTCGCGGATGTAATGAAACCTATTATAGGCGTAGATTTTTTAAATTATTATAATTTAGCTGTTGACGTACGCACTAAGCGTTTAATAGATAATTTAACTTCTGTTACAGCTGTTGCTACAGTAGCACGATCTAATGTATCCTCGATCAAAGTGATAACTGGCGAGACTCAGTACCACAAAATTCTCAACGAGTTCCCCGATATTACTCGACCAGCTGGTACACATCATACTATACCACCACCACACAACACTGTACACCATATTATTACTACTCCAGGACCTCCAGTTGCTTCGCCTCCACGTCGTCTGGCTCCGGACAAGCTCAGGGTCGCGAGGCAGGAGTTTCAGGCTATGCTATCTTGTGGAACGGCTAGGCCTTCTCAGAGCCCATGGTCATCTCCGTTGCATTTGGCCCCGAAGAAGGACAATGGTTGGCGTCCCTGCGGCGATTACCGCAAATTGAACGCCCGTACCGTACCTGACAGGTATCCAATTAAGCACATCCATGATTTCACCCACAGTTTGTCTGGATGTACTATCTTTTCGAAATTAGACCTCGAAAAGGCTTACAATCAAATACCTGTCAGTCCCGCGGATATTCCGAAGACAGCCATCACGACGCCATTCGGGTTATATGAATTCCCTTTCATGACTTTCGGTCTTAGGAATGCGGGCCAAACTTTTCAACGTTTTGTGGATGAAATGACCAGGGGACTAGATAACGTCTACTGTTTCCTTGACGATTTTTTGGTGTTTTCGCGAAGCCCCGTAGATCATGAGCAGCACTTGCGCGATGTATTTAACAGGCTGAAGCAGTACGGCATGCTGGTGAACACTTCGAAGTGCGTTTTCGGCGTCAGTGAGGTCGACTTTTTAGGTTACCACATTTCCAAGGATGGCTGTAGGCCTCTGGAGTCGAAGGTGCAGGCAGTAAAGGATTTCCCACCCCCAAAGAATATGCGGCAGCTCAGGGCCTTCTTAGGCATGATAAATTTTTACAGGAGATTTCTCCCTTGTGCAGCCGAGATTCAAGCTCCATTGCACGCTTTATTGACGGGTTCGGCGAAAGGATCGCAGCCAATAAGCCTCACCGGTGAAACTTTGGCCGCGTTCGAAGCCTGCAAGTCCAGTCTCTCCAAGGCAGCCTTGTTAGCACATCCAGACTGCGATACTAAACTTGCCGTGGTTACCGACGCTTCCGATAAGGCGCTCGGGGCTGTCCTGCAGCAATTCAAGAACAGCGCCTGGCAACCGTTGGCCTTCTTCTCCAGGAAGCTTAGTCCGTCGCAAACTAAATATTCACCGTACGATAGGGAGCTTCTTGCCATTTACGAGGCCATAAAATACTTTAGGCACATGCTTGAAGCAAGACACTTTACAGTCTATACTGACCACAAGCCGATAAGTTTTGCTTTTCATGAACGGAAAAATAACTGTTCGCCACGTCAGTATAGACATTTAGATTTTATCTCTCAGTTTACGACGGACATTCGGCATATTTCTGGAAAGTCCAACGTTGTTGCCGACAGTCTGTCGCGAATAGAGTCACTAGAAGCACCCGTAAACCTCGAGACTTTAGCTCGAGGCCAAGAATCTGACTCCGAACTGCAGACTCTGTTATCAGAAGGGTCCTCATTGCGTTTGGAGAAGTTCCAAGTCCCTGGAAGTTCTGTTCCGTTATACTGCGACGTCAGTAACTCATCTCCCAGGCCTTACGTCCCACTACCCTTCCGGAAACAGGTGTTTGATAGCCTGCATTCTCTTAGTCACCCTGGTGCTAACGTATCGGCGAAAATTGTAGCCGAGCGTTTTGTCTGGCCGGGTGTGAGGAAGGATTGTAGGTACTGGGCGCGCACTTGTATACAGTGCCAAAGGTCAAAAATTCATCGCCACGTGAGCGCACCCCATGGCACATTTAATATACCAAAAGCGCGTTTTAAACAAGTCCATATCGATCTGGTAGGACCACTGCCTATGTCGGACGGATTTCGGTATTGCTTGACAGCTGTAGACCGTTTTAGCCGATGGGTAGAATGTGTTCCAATACAGAACATCTTGGCTGAAACCGTGGCAAACGCCTTATTGTCCACATGGATATGTCGATTCGGTTGTCCAACGGATATCATAACTGACCGTGGACGACAATTCGAGTCGGCGTTATTCCAAAGCCTATCAAAATTAGCCGGGTTCGAACATAAACGAACTACAGCCTACCACCCGGCTTGCAACGGTCTCGTCGAGCGGTTTCACCGCCAACTCAAGGCCGCAATAGTATGCCATGCAAATGACAAATGGACAGAGTCATTGCCATGGGTGCTGTTAGGCATCAGAACAGCGTTTAGGGAAGATCTGCAAGCATCTCCCGCAGAACTTGTATACGGAGAGCCCTTGAGACTCCCTGGTGAATTCTTTGAACCTAGTACTGGCTGTAGTACCGACTTGTCGGATTTTTCTGCTCGTGTCAGAAATTTTGCTGAGAAGTTACGTCCCGTTCCAACTTCACACCATGGTAAGCCCAGAGTGTTTGTTTATAAGGAGCTTGCAACCTGTGAACACGTCTTTCTCCGTGAAGACGCGTCACGAGGATCACTTCAACCTGCTTATTCTGGGCCGCATAAAGTTCTAGCCAGGGGAGACAAAGTATTTAAGATCCTCCTTAATAACCGAGAGGTAACAGTGTCGATAAACCGACTCAAACCGGCTTACACACTGTCCGTTAATAATAAGGTACCAGAACCGCCGGTTCAACCAGGGTATGTTACCCATTCCGGCCGTCGGGTAAGATTTCCAGAATATTATCGCCCTTGACGGTCTCTGGAGGGGGGTGGTGTAGGGGTCTCCCCCACATCTTAATAGTTCTTCATAATACTTTACTTATTATACAATATTTACACTTCTCGATTGTTACTACACGACTATATTTATATATTGCTTATACATTTCTATAACTATAATATTTACATTAATTATCCTATATCCTATATCACTTATATCACGTATAGTAATCACATGTACATTGATGCGTACCGGAATGTCAGTTAAATATCGATCACTCGATATCGACTACATACCTACCCTAGTCCGAACGCAGCACGTAACCCGTTATGTACACCGGGCGATGCATCGGCCGAACTCCGGCGCAGAGGTCAAGACAGTCAATGTTAGTCCTCGCGACGCGCGTGACGTATGCTTGCTTTTGCTTATTATTTACCGTTCTCGCTGTACTCTCACTAGTAATCATTAGTTTCTGTGCTTATAACTCCTTCTATAGACTTTTACTTCTGTGCTGTGTTTCCTATTCTACGCTGTGAACTTTCTATTCTGTACTTTTACTATAAACTCTCGTTACTATATCTTGTGCTGTACCTTATATCCGCTGCGTACGGATTATACCCGCTTCGCTAATAAGCTTTGGGATTATAACGTATCAAGTGAGTGGTCTATCTTTTATTTACTCTTACCTGTACCTACCACGCTTACAAACCTATATCGGACTATAAAAGAAATATATTTCGATTACAAAGTAGAACTTAAAGAAATGTTTACTAAATTAAAACCACAAATGTCAGTATTGCAGAGTACTACTAAGGCTTCAGATAAATCATGTGATATTAAATTATCAAAAATTAGTCTACCTCTTTTTCTGGTACCTATTCTAAGTGGATAAGTTTTCGAGATATGTTTATATCCTTAATACATAGCAATAGCAAATTAGACGATGTACAAAAACTAAATGTCTTTTATGTCACATTCCTATTACTAGCAGTAATTACTTAACTTGCTGATTACACTTATAAGGCAGATATAATAACACAAAATATTTGACAAATTGCATGTAAAAACGGTTTATGAGCCAAAGGAATATTGTAATTGAATGTGACCATGCGTTAAAAGAATTATTGGATACATCGAATGAATGTTTACATGCATTAACTAACTTAGTGATTAGTGTTGTGAATTGGGACATAATGATAGTATATATTTTGAGCTTAAAGTTAAACAATGAATTGCGCAAACAGTGGGGTTTGAAAATTAGTGATGCCTCCAATCAGTTGCCTACATTTAAACAATTTCAAAGTTTAGATTTAGTACTTTTTAATTCTTAGATAATAGTAAGATTCAACGTAATGCAACACTGCAGCGCAATGTATCTATCAGTGAAGGCACACTCGGTGTCTACAGCAATGTCTTGTTCTTATTGTCAGGATAATCATTAAGTTGTCGTTACACTCAAGGCATATTTTTTGAAAAAGTGAACAACTCTTTTGGCACAGGAGAAAATTAGGACTCAAGTGTGACTGTGACTCACAGTCTCGTCTATGGAATTACCTGATCGGTCATTTGCTACCTAAGATAGATTTGCTTCTAGGTGCCGAAGTTTATGGCCATATAATTTTGAAAGGATTAGTCAAAGGGTTGCCAGATTATGCCGTTGCGCAATAAACCAAACTTGGCTGGATCTTCTTTGGCAATATAGGTAAATTCAACCATAACGAGACAAATCATAATTGTATTAGCCTGCATTCAATACAACAGGAGGAAATTGAACACCTAAAAAAGTTTTGGGAATTAGAGTCGGATCGCCTACCTGTGATTTAGAAAACTAGCTGTTGGGTCCAGAGGGAACGCCCAAAACGAGACGACTCTGGTCGGTATGTGGTGAAATTACCATTTAGGTCTTCAGATCCTAGTTGTAAGTATGGACGTTTAATGGATATAGCCTTGAAACGTTTCCTTATGCTGGAAAAACGTTTGATGAGAAATCCCGATTTGAAGAAGCAGTATTTAGCTATTATTAATGAATATGTGTCTCTCAATCATTAGGAGGTAGTGCAGGATATCAACAAGGACGATGCAGTATATTTACATCACCACGCAGTCGTGCGTAATGATAAAGTTACGACTAAATTGCGTATTGTGTTCGACGCTTCTTGTGTTGGTAGTAACGGTAAGTCTTTAAACAGTGACTTAATAGTAGGACCGACCGTCCGATGATGATATTAATTATCTCAGAATGATGTGGCGAGAAAGTCCGGATTGGCCAATTCAACATCTTGGTATTAACTGTTACATTTGGCACATTTTAGGCCAGAGATGAAGGAGTAGATTTGCCATTAGTAAGAGATACGGTTCTAATCAATTCCTAAATGGATGACCTCATACCAGGGTGCGAATCGGTGGTGGAAGGCTTAGAAATGTATCAACAGTTAACAGATATGCTAAGCCATGGTGAATTTTAACTTCGGAAGTGGTCTAGTAGTAGTCAACAATTATTAGAATCGATCAAAGATGCATTAGAGTCTGAATGTAATTTAGAAATAAAAGCAGATACAATTTCAAAAAATTTAATTCTTATATGGAACAAGAAAACTGATGAATTTGAGTATACTGTTCATCTTCGTAAATTGGAACCATCTATAACGCAAGGTCATATCGGGCATAGCACCTCTGTTTGATCCTCTGGGATGGATCGCTTCCGTTATTACTACAGCTAAGTTTTTATTCAAAGACTGTGGTTCTCAGGAATTTAATGGGGAGAAAAACTGCCTTCTTCCTTACTCAAGAACTTGATTGCATACAGAAGTGATTTATGTAAGCTAACTAAGTTTCATATACGTTGGATTCTAATGTGGCGTATTCTGGTATCGTATATTCAAGCACAATAGCTGCTGGAAATATATATTGCGCCTATAAAACAAGTGTCAATACCCCGGTTGGAACTTTATAGTGGGCTTTTGCTGTTCATACTACTTCAAGAAACAGGTACGATTCTTAAGGTTCCAAAATAACAATTACATGACTGGACAGATTCCAAAATAATCTAAGCTTGGCTAACAAGTCATGTTAGTCATTGGAAAGTAATTTTTGCTAACCGTTTTTTGACCATTGACTTCGAACAAAAATATTAAGTATTTCATACTTAATATTGTAGATCGAAGTCAATGGTCGTACGCCTCGTCCAAGGAAAACCCTGCAGATTGGGCTTCACGTGAAACTAAACCTTTAGAGTTAGATAGTTTGCAACTTTGGAAGGAGGGTCCTGTGTGGCTGCAAAAAGAAAATATAAATTATACAAGGAGAAAGTTAGAAAATAGATATAAATAGACAGATAGATAACAACTTTATTTGTACAATATTGGTAGACTTAGAATTATACATAGAAGTTTAACACACATATTGTACAAAGGGCGGCATTATTGCTACATGCAATCTCTTCCAGGCAACCTTAAGATAGAACAAAATGATTCGTAAGGACATTGGTAGTCTGAAGTCCATTTCAAAGGAAATCTTACCTATTAAATATAAAAATATACAGATATTCTGTACATTCAGTACTTTAGTATACTTAAATATATTAGTACAAAACATATATTAACAATACAAAAATATACACATAGATACAACTATATACATACATATATCTACATATATACATACATATATACATACGGCATACGGAATTTTCATCATATCAAACTAATATGATGAAAAATAATCATGAACCATTTTCTTAAAATTGGTAATTGTTTTAGCCAGCTTATATTGAGTGGCAAGACATTCCAAAAGCGTACAGCTTCAATCGTCAACAATAGATCGTAAATTTTTATGGAATGCGAAGGCATCTCCAGCCTCAAATCTTCTGATGACCTTAGACATTTTTCATGTGTGTCATGAAGAAACTTGAAACGTTCTTTGAGATAAAAAGGGCTTTAGGGTTGAACAAGAGGTTGTAAAGAAAAATGAGGATGTGAGTACTCCAGCGAAAACGAATTGGAAGCCATTTGAGCTTTTGACGAAATTCAGAAACGTGATCATATTTTCGCAGGCCAAATATGAATCTTATACAAAATTTTGAAGTCGCTCAAGCTTATCAAGTTGCCCTTCCGTGAGATTTAGATAGCTGACACCGGCATAGTCGAGAATTGAAAGAAGAAGTGCCTGTGCAAGTGCGGCCTTGGTTGCAGTTGGCAGAAAGTTACGTAACCTTCACAGAGACCCTCCTGAAGCGAAGATTTTTCGACTGAATTCTTGCAGCTGTGGCACCCAAGATAAAGTACCATCTATGTAAATACCCAGTTTTTAACGTTTGTGCTAATCTGTAATGCGGTGACATTAAATGTAATGTGAGGCAGGTGTGACCACTGAATTCTTGGGACCAACCCAGGACTGCCAATAGCACATACCTGCGTTTTTGAAGGGTTGACAACATGTTAAGCGGACCTTGAGTATATACATATCTGTAAATCTCCTGCATAAAGATGGTAGGACGAACGTAATTTTTTAGAGATGGAGTTTATAAAAACAGCGAAGAGTAAGGGAAATAAAACGCCACCCAGAGGTATGCCAGCAGAAATATTACACCAAGAAGATATCGAGTCTTCAATGGCTACACGCTGCCGACGACCAGACACGTCACTATGAAACCAATCAACTGTCTCTGGAAACATGTTAAGAGACTGCAGTATACCAAGCAAAGGTGGAAATCCACAGTATTGAATGCTTTGCTAAAATCAAGTAGTGTAAGTATTGTAATATTTCTACTGTCCATGCCTAGCCTGATTCATAATGTATACAAGTGCAGAAGTCGCGCTGTGACCAAGACGGAAGCCAGATTGGAAGGGGTTTAATAAGGAATTTTTGAAAAGAAAGTATTTAATTGAGAGTGAATAAGGCATTGAAGGACTTTGGATAGGAAGGGTAAAATAGATATAGGACGGTAATCAGAGAATGATGAGGGCTTAAGTTTTTAGGAAGAGGAATAATTTGTGCATCTTTCAATGCTGATGGAAAGACACCCCTGGACAAGGAGTGATTTAAAATATTATAAAGAATAGGCAGGATTTCGTCAAGGATAGGAAGGATCATGTTTCGACTGATGCATTCAGTTCCTACTGCATTAAATGAAATTGCTAATATAGTCTTCTTAACATCACAAGAAAACAGTTGATCAGAGAAGAACGGCGGATAGTTGGGAGTTGGGATAGAAGAAATATAACGTAGAGTATTGGCTTTAACTCTATAGTTAAAGTCGGACGAAGACAAGAAATATTTATTAAGAGAGTCAATATCCACGCTTTTAGGAATGCAGTCTTGGTGCGACTTTCCAACTCCCAATGTTCTCAGAAATTTCCAGACTTTCGTTGGATCTCCATTTGTTGTTATTGGCGCTGTGCATTTCTACATATCTTATTGCAGTAATTTCTCAGGGATATATATATTCTCAAGTTTGTGTTGGTAGGTCGCCGCTTATACTTGTTTTAGCTGCAGATTTTTTAAACATAATCTGCCTTATCTCGTCAGTAAGCCATGGGGATGGTAAATGTTTTATTTTAATTGGTCTCAAAGCCGCATGTCGATTGTACAGTGCTAATAACGTACCAGAGAAAATTTTGACTTTCTCGTCAACACAATGTGCGGTTCCTAAATCTAGACGGATTGCACAAGATAGAAATACTAGTTAGGAAGAAAGGATTTTTTTTATTTTTTTTTTGTATATATTAGCCTACCATAATGACTCCACTTTGCCTGATGGTAAGCAATCAATGGAGTCCAAGAGTGGTGGTCACCATCTTCATTACATGTCTAGTCAATGCAGCATGGTGACCCACATTATGGTGGCCTGGTGAGATACTTTTTCATGCCCCGCTTAAAAGACCAGGGATCAAAGTGGGAAGGAAACACGTGCGCTGGTAGGAAATTCCAGACTTTCACCGATCGGCACAGGAAAGAAGAGCCAAACTGTTTCGTTCGGGTACGTATATTTTCGACGCTCAAACGGTGACTCCTCAGGCCAGCACGTGTAGTCCTGTAGAGGAAGGAAGAAGGTGGGACCAATTGGCAGTTGAGTGTTCTGAAGAGTAGGAAGGGGAAGGAATGGAGACTTTTTGTTTGAAAACGCGCACGCCTGTGTTTTCTTGGCGCTGAACTCGACTAGATTCTCACAACCCCATTGAGAAATGCGGCTCAAGACCCGGTCGAGCTCAGCGACAAGCTCCTGTTCTTTTTCAATCAACATCTGCCAGCTTGGCAGTAGGATGTCCGAAATATCGCCCGTGTACTGTGCTGTCGTCTGCATAACAATGTATATTGCCAAGGACCAACATATCATTGATATGCAGAAGCAACAGCGTAGGCGATAGGACGGAGCCCTGAGGTACTACAGCGCTTACCTCCTAGAAGTCTGAGGCCGCGCCGTTGTAGAGAACCCTAATGCGGCGCTTATGGAGGAAGGCAGCAACCCAGTGCGGAGTTTGGGTGGCAGACCAAATGCAGGAAGTTTGGAGGGAAGCGAGCGGTGCCAGACCCTATCGAAGGCCTTGGCAATGTCGAGGCTGATGGCCAAGGACTCCCCATGCCTATCCATAGCCTCACCAAAAAGGTGTGTGACGTACGCTAGAAGATCAACTGTGGACCGGTTCGGCCTAAAACCATATTGCTGATCATTTAACAAGGAGTGATCCTCTAGGTGGCGGATTAATTGGGTGTTGATGATCCGCTCGAGCACCCTATACAGTATGGAAGTGACCGCTATAGGTCGGTAATTGGCTGGATCGGAGCAGTCGCCTTTTTTGGGAATGTGTTGAACATTCGCTTCTCTCCAGGCCTCCGGAACAATTCCTGAGGAATAGGACAGGCGATACAAGCGCGTCAGTACGGGAGACAACTCAGGTGCACAGTTCTTAAGAACCACCGCCGGAATATCATCGGGTCCACTGGCTTTAAATCGGGTTGTCGATTCGGGAGTTAGCCGTAAAGAGGTCAGCTAATAGTTTCGCTTTCTCTTTCGGCTCGTGAGCCAGTGATCCGTCAGGGTAGTTCAATGCGGCAGCGAAGGTTGGCAGTAGTTGGACTGCACGGATTTGGCCAATCACCAAAACTTACGGCTACCCGTATGGTATGCGACGAGTTCTTGACCAAACCGTGCAATGCGCTGGGCATCTGCTCTGATGTAAGCCCTCTTGCATTCCCTAGTGGCTTTATTAAGTGGTGCTTTTAGGCGATCAATGTGTGGGTCACAATGAGCGCGGGCCCAGGTCCATGCGTGATTGAACCAGGGACGGGTCTTCGTGCTGGCGACTTCACTGTAGGGGATATAATACTCAATACCGACAGTGATTTCGTAAGTCACGGCAGACGCACTTTGCGACAGATCCCTATCTTTAAAGCAGCGTTGAGCCCACGGGATGGATGCAAAATAATCCCGCATTCCATCCCAGTCTGCTGACGAGTAGTGCTATAATCGCCGCCTTGTTACCACATTTCGTGGAGGGGTAACAAAAGGCACCAAGGACACCAGGCAGTGGAGGATCCCAGAGGGGATCCTAGAGGGGCGAGAACAGTTTTGGAAGATCCCAACCAGGGCTCATGGGGGGCGTTAAAATCTCCCAAAATCACCAGTTCGGCGGTCGGGAACTGCTCCTTCGCTTTATCCGCTGCTTGACTCAGAAAGTCAAAGAGTCGAGTTGTCTCAGAGTCTCCGGAATGGGACCGATAGAGGCACACGTAAATCCGGCTCGTAGAGCCAAAATCCACGTGGAGCCCAAGGATAGAGAAGGATGAGTGTTCTAGTCAGTGCAGACGGCGACAAGAAACATCCGCCCTGACGAAAAGACATACCCCAGCCCTTGCGATGAAGCACTCCTCGAGCACGTAGCCGGGATAATGGAGATATGCCGTGTCGGCAGGGTGACGTATTTGTGTCTCCGTAAGAAAAAGCATGGCCGGCCGAGCCGTCTCGAGGTGCTGGTGTACGGCGCTGAGGTTTGCATGGAGTCCACGTATGTTAGTGAACTCCACCTCCAAATAAAGACAAAATATCATGCAACTGAAAGCGAAGAAATAGACAACAGTATATTTGCTAGATTTTCGAAATTTGACAGATTAGTAAGAGTAACAGCATGCTATAAAAGATTCGTAGGACATTAAAATCAGGAAAGAAAGGACCTATAACTACCTGGCTTACTACTAGGGAACTAAATTAGTCTATACTTACATATATATATTAATTAAAAGGCTTGTTTAATGCCGATAAATCGACAATTGCTCCAGAGATAGCACACTTTCTTAGCACCAATGTAACCAGTTGGAATTTCATATCATAACGCTCCAAATTTTTTAGAGCTATGGGAGGTAGGTATTAAATCCACCAAACACCACTTAAAGAGAGTGATTGGCAACAGCACGTTAACATTTGAAGAAATGATAACTGTGCTAAGCCTAATTGAGGCATGCCTAAACTCCCGGCCAATATCACAAATGCCTAATAATCTGGAAGCCGAATATTAGTAGTCTTAAACCGTGTCATCTCACTCAGAGTATGGTGCAAGTCTATTGGCGCGGATCAGTCTATTGGCGTCTACTCAAATGCAACATAGATATAAATGGACTGACCGTACCCCAATGGCAAATGTTTGCTACCCCTGAACCTAATGTCGGGGATGTCGTTCTCGTAAAAGAGGATGGTCTTCCATCTGCTAGGTGGCTACATAGAATAGTTAGGTATTAAAAAGCACCCAGGTTTGGACAAAGTCACTCGTGTAGTTTCAAGCATAGGATGTCTAAATATGTTGCTTTTATTTGATACTTTTATATCTTTAGTTACTTGTACTTTTACAATTCTCGATAGATGGCGTTGAACTCGTGTATCTGAATCGCGCTATTAAGATGTACGAACTGGTATTTATAAAGGTAGAATTTTAAATATAATGTGTCTCTATTCTGAGCGTGGTGTTTTATTTCTAGATACTTTTTAGACGTGAACAATGGATTTGTTTAAGTTAATAGTGTACATTATATTATAACACACTCTAAGATTACTGGCTAATGTACATTAATCATTAGGAATCATTCCTAGTGCGGGATGTCTTTAAAAAGAATCATAAGAAATTAATTTTTTTTAATTAAATAAACAATAAAAAAACGTCGTCTTTGATTTATAGCTAAAATAAAACCATCCAAATTAATTAAATGTGAAGATAAGGTATTCTTTTCAATTTAAATGTTAAATGAGAGTTTAGTAGAATTAAAGATAAGTAAAATATAAATCGTTTTTTATATTCTTTAAATGTTCTACAGACCAATTGTAGACTCTATGCGACGGTAAACTTACTAGTGTATATTAATTTCTTTTGTCTTTCTGTGTGTGGTCCATCTCATAGCTCAAAAGATAGTCGAGGAAATTTCATTACACCTAAACTATAATTCAGTGAGTGAAGTTATAATAACCTAGTGTCATAATTATAAAAGTTTAAAATCACTTTTTTTTTTCAAAGACTATTTGTATTCGATTCGTTAAAAAATTTCCAAGAGCTCAGACTTTAGGGGTTTACTAGTAACCAATGAACAGTAACTGTATTTTGATTATTAAGCCGTAGCCATAGCCTTGGCAACGACGCCTAATCAATTAGGCCTGTTAAAATAAATCATATGAGACAAACTATAGGGGTTTACTAGCAGCCACAGAAGAGTTCAACTATCTACCTCCTCGCTCCATCATTAAGTATATAACCTCCAATATGCTAAATTATAGTATTGTCATACAAACTACATGTACAGACAAAGTTTCATTTTAATACAACAAATAGAAGTATGTTAAAATTTCTTTCCAACATTTGTTTACATACATATATTATACATAATTTGTGCTTTATTTTTAAGTGAATCTAATCAGTCTTTTTGGAAACAATATAATAGAATTTTTTGATGTAATATCGTTCTTATGAAACATGACCAAAGACATAAATGAGTAATAGCATTTAAGATTGTAAATCTGTATAAGTACTGATATAACAAAGCTAAAAAGTTTTTTTGTTTGATTGAACGTGCCAACCTCTGGAACTATGAGTCAGATTCAAATGATCTTTTGTATTTGATAGAATATGTATTGATGAATAATGTACGCTTAGGAGCTAATCAATGACCATAAAATTAGTTACAAATCCCAGGTGTTTTCTAATTACTCCTAATTTCTCCCATTTTACTAGCCAGTAAAATGTATAGTAATATACTATATAACCCCACTTCGGAATCCAGCGTAATAGACATTTAAAATAATAGTACCTGGATGACCGAGCTTTATTACTTTATACGGTATTAGCTTTATACGGTATTTTTTTTTGTTAAATCGTGTAAAAGAACAAAAAAAACAGTAAAATAAAATTATCATCAGGACTCGAACCGGGGTAATCTGGTTACGGAACCGCCCTATTTCCCACCTGATCTATTACAACCTTATAGACGGTGGTGAAATTTACCTTCATATTCTAATGATATTGTAGCAGATTTTCATTGCCTGAAAACACGGATAAAACGACGTTTTATAAAAATGAAACCTAGCTAGATCGATTTATTGGCCCCGAAATCCCCTGCATACAAAATTTCATGAATATAGTTGGAGCCGTTTCCGAGATTCAGATTATATATATACAAGAATTGCTCGTTTAAAGGTATTAGATTAGATAAATGGGTGGGGATTTTTATAGGTTGACATTCTGAAATAATAAACGGCTTCCTCTGTTTTATAAGTAGGTTAAAACGTGGCTTATGGTCTCTTTTTAATGAAGCTTCATTTGTAATTCAAATATAGCCAATATTTGGTATCAATTCCTAACACTTAACTGCTCATCGTAATTACACTAATATTATTTTTAAATTAAATTTTCAGCACGTATTTATAATTTATACTAATAATATACATGTACCTTACAAAGTTATCTTCTATTTATTATCTTTCAGTAACAGAAGTTTAGTAATATAAGCAGAGAATACCTCTCGTTTACATACCTATAAAGTCTAAAAGTTAAATCTTTTTATTCTCGTAAGTATGTCTGTGTATGACAGTTCAATGTCTTCATTTTCACCAGTCAGTCTGAGTCTACTCAGTTGAGAGTTTATAAGTTCATACAGTGCACTTGTAGTATGCACAGCACAAGCATAGATTAAAAAACCTAAACCTCTTTTTCTAAAGAAAATGAAAAAAATCCACCAATATTATATCTTAGGTTAAATTTGATCATTTATTTTTTTAACATTAAATTTTCAGTACACTTAATGACAATAGATAGTATTATCATTAACTGTACGCGAGCCATACTCGCACTAGTAGCCCAGTCGAATTAGATGAAAAACGCGGTCGAAATCAATAGTAATTTTCCTTCGGAAACCGTTTGGGGGGCTCATTGGCAGTCTACTTTTCGGTTTTCGGGACTCGTACCCTGTTGCGTCATCTGTCATCTTGATTGACTAATTGATTGGACTGTTACCTATCAAACAGTATATATGTATACTATCTTACAAAACCTGGATGATGGCAATAGGCTTGCCACCTATTGAACTAAATTATTGTTAGGAAAAAGTGGGCGTTTTTGACGCCTCTGCCTACCCCTTTAGGGATATAGGCGTTAGTGTATGCTGTTGTTAGTACGCTCAAGCCTTTTCTATCACGATGATATGATGACGATCATCATCATATGATTCATAGTCATTAATTCATTCATACATGGATTTTTCATTTCTCGCCTTTAAACTTTAAACTTGTTGTTGTTGTATATATATGTATCAATAATAATAATTTCCTGTAATTGCTTAGGAGTAAATAGTAGTAGGGTTATATTAGACTTTTCAGTGCTCATAATTAATTTTACAACTTTTACAAAAACGGTTTTTGAATAAATTATAGGTATATCTAATTAGTAGTAGTATGTAAGTATTTTCATCGTGAATTCTTAGGAAAGGGGACAACAACAACAATAATTAAATACTACCGTTAATAAGACGTGGCAAAGTAGAAGTTTGCAAATTTTTAAAGGACCCGGAAAAAAAATACAAGCAAAACCATCACACCTGCCTATAAATACAATAACCATCTGTAATCAAGCGTAGCAGCCTCGTAGCACTCGCCGTAGACACAGAAAATCGTAACAGTAACACAAGCAATTTGTTCATTTATTTAATTTTTAAATTGACTAATGACAATATTGTTGTTCAGGAGGTCATTCAGTCAGCTCATTATGATGAAGCATAGCATAAGCATTCGTATCGCCTAATCAAAAGTTTAAAGAAGTCAGTGAATGGTGTGTTAGTCACCGGGCCTACCAGCAAAAAATCAAAAGTTCGGAAACAATATGTTTCTACAATTATTTCTAAGATTCATAGATAAATGCAGTTTTTTATGTTTTACATGGTGTCAGACTAACAGGTTGTATATAAAGCGTTCCGTCGCAGCAATAGTTTATGTATATATTTGTCTCAATTTAAAATAAATATTTATTAGACAATTTAAAAATGGCAAATGTTTGCTCTTCCGTTATTCACCAAATTGATAAACTCTATCGGTTTATTACAGTTACTGTTCTCTCAAGAGATAAATGTTAGGAGTATATTTTTTAGCGTTAAGATAAAAAACATTAAAATAATCTCTTGAGACAAAAGTAATGCCGTGACACATTTTGTATTTTTGTTTTTCCAACGAACTTGTAAACTTTTTATTTGCACCTTTTAAACAAGTTCGGTTTTACGAAGATATGTATAAAAAACAGTAAATAGCTCTGCTACAAGAAGGTACACCACAAAACATGCTTATTCATTTTCACATTCGTTCTTAAATGATTCTTTAAAAAAATACTTGAGAAAATACAGTCTGGAAAAGAACTTACATATCCGTTGATATTACCACTTCTGACTCAATTTTGTATGGCTATTATATTATAAGGAAATAACACATATATGAATATTAATGATAGTTATTAACAGTAATTGACTAAATTAATAGATGCAAAAGATCTCTAGACTGTATATGCTCTGAAGTATGGTAAAATTAAATATTTACTAAAATCACCTAGCACTGTTCATGTCTAAAAATCTACTACTTGTATCAGTCTCCTATTGAAACGTTGAAACAAATAATGTAGGTATATATTTAAGGTATGTGTGTCTTATATTAAATTATCTAGCGAGTTGGAACGGCTGACTGGTGGTATCCGACACCCCTCGTAGTGTGTAAAATTCAACATACTATAATCTTACGTAAAGCAAATAGAGAATGTTAGCTTATCTTTTCAACTTGGTAAAGATTTTAAAAAACATTAAAATAGTTGTCTCTAAAACACTGTTAAATATTGTATGATTACATGTAACTATATAGAATCTTCAATAAATTATCTATATTTTTAATAAATGTCATTTAATGTAATCGTCAATGTCCAACCCGTACTTTAGCAGCATTAATTTCTGTTACAATAAGTAAACAAAACACTTCACATTTTAATTGCCGACAGAAGTCGTCAATCAAAATGATTGGCATACACAAACAAGCAAATTACCGGTGTCCGTAGCTAAACCGTCACTTTCGGTACGAGAAAACGGTGATAAAAAGCAAGTTAGCGCGTTCATTCATGTTTGGAGCGGGCGCGTGTAGGCGCGCACTCCGCCACTCAGCCTCGAACACCAATGCCTCGTATGGTGTCACGTCATACGCATTCTTTGACAACTACTACTTCACCGATTACCCCTGCATTCCTTCCTGTAAATACTCGTATTGCAGCAAATATTTTGTACTACAAAAATACAACAAGCTATACTGATGTGTGTACTTACATGAAGCTCTTACGTTTGTTATAAAGAAATTATGTAATTGCTTGTTAACAAAACAGCTGTAAAAAAAAATATTTGCTGGTTCTTACAGCTGATCTAATGGACTCATAAGAAAGTTATGGTGACAGGGATACATTACATATATTGTCCCGGTCTGTAAAGAATCTTCAATGGTTAAACAGGTAAGGTTAAAAAGTCTTAAACGATCAAGCAGACTTAACATTGTATCATACCTACTGTTCCCAAAAGTCTCAACGTTTATAGTAATATATTGATAAAGCTTGATGAATGACTGCACTTCTTATATTGCGAAAAGTCAAGGAAATGACATCGCCTTTATTTTCATTGAGATGAGATATAAACAAGAGTGTGGCGCACGAGTGCGAGCGGGGTCACTTAAAGTTAGTGTTGGCTCGTAAACGTATCGGCCAGGCGGGGGCTACTGAACGCTCGCCGCCGCCCCGCGGCGACCGCACTCGACACGCTGCCGCACGTCGCCGACGCTCTGAATCGCACCCATTCACACATTCGCTTATACTGGATATACCCACATTTATTTCAATTTGCAAATTATTGACGATGGTCTTGATCTCCATTATTGCTTTGAAGTCTAAATGCTGTAATAAATTGCGTTGTGCTTAAAGTAAAGAACGACATAGATAACAATCACGAAATGTTGCTGAAATATACTATTTCTATTGTTAAGATTATATTTGAAGGGATTTCAAAGTAAAAATAACACCTCAAGCATTTTATTGACCAAGTATTTAAACTGATTTAAGTTGATTTGCAATTAAACTTTCATGGTGTTTTACAACCAAATTATATTGGCTTTGTGTATAGGGCAACCCTTGACCAATGCATTGTGGCACAAAAATGCTAAGTATATGGCAATGAAAACTTCTATTGCAGAAGCAAATTCCAAGTAAATAAAAGTATGAAAACAAATAGTTTTTTGGTAAAACTTGTTGTAAGTACGGTATTTGATACGTGGTATATCCACAATAGGCTCCCCTGGGAAAGGCGGCGGCGGCGGCGTTCCGACAACAGACAGCGGGTGTCAGCCGCCACGTGCTACCCAAGGCCACTCGCTTAGTGTCAAGGTCATTGCCACTCCAGCTCAGTACACGCGGCACCCACGCCTCTCCTGTCACCACAAATAGACCGACCTACTCTATACCACTGTGATCTACCGCAACAACTCGAGTCGAGCCCACTACTCCATCGCTACTACACCAAACAAGTTTTTTTAATGCAATACAGGAATCACCTCTACTTCTTAACAACCTAGTTATACAACCTATTAAACGGTTAATTCGATTCCATTTGCACTACTTAACTAACTGCCGTTGAGAGCCAGCCACACAGATCTACATAGTATAATTTCAGTCTTATGCAAGATAGTTTTATGCAACATTAATCTCATATTTCTCTAACATTTTATATAAGTAGGTACGCGTAGCTTGTGGTGAAGTAACAACCAAGATCTAGGCCATTTTTTATATGTATGTAGTAAATAATTACGTACCTACCTGATCTATATAATAAACATAGCTTAAACAATCTTAAATGCAATATAAATATGAACACAAAATCTGCAAAATCTAAAAACTGGAAACGTATCAGATTGAATCTCTTACATTGAGCGAAATTATAACCAATTATGAATGAAACAAAATCAATGACCGCACAACAATCCCTTAGTGATCAAGAAAGGAACTCATTCTACTCTTCAAAGTACTTATTTTTCTAATTTATGTTCTTATGATATCTAAATGAAAAATTCTTAGAAATATTGTCCTTAATTTACTATTTTAAATCTTATCGGAAGTCCTTACTCTACTTGCCGTCAAGCAAGCATGTTAAAGTCGGAGCATCTTCCATTAATATTTTTTCAATTTTTTCCGAAAACAACTAAGGTAGGAAACTATCTGTAAACATCTTTAACTGCTAACTTTTACATAAAAACTTTAACACTCCAGAAAGTTGTATTAACCATTAAAATGTTGTATTTAATGTCTAGGATATAGCTTCTAGCAAAATGTTCCTCCCTTCTAAAATGTTGTAATACATATTTTTAACGGACTTAAAAAAGAACTTTATTAATCCGCCTGAATTTTTTGCATGTGTATGAGACGTGTATGAGACGCAGTATTTTTGCCATTTAGGATTTCGAAAATTCTTTTCTTTTTCAACTCTGTACAACTCTTTTAAAATAATGAATGGTGAACAATGAAATTTCTCAATATTTACACATCTAAGTGCTAAATAATTACTTATATCATTACTTATTGCAATTTATCATTCTTTAGGCGCTTTGAAGTTGGTTCCCTCTTTTTAGGCTAATCTTTGTAGACAAGCAGCTAGTACACAACGATTCAGAATTTTTAAAAAAGTCTAAAGTTGAAATACGCATAAATATAACTAAATTCAGACGTAACTTACAAACTGTGTAAAATTTCAGAACTTAAAAAGCTGTAGACTGCACTAACTTAGTGATCAGTTTCTGGCCACTGGAGCTAGATAGATAACCTGCACATATAAAAGTTGCAGGAAAAAAATTAATTTATTAGACTCTTAATGTGAACAAGTGTAAACGGACCCAGAAACCCGTTTAAGTACTCCCTATAGTGAACGTGATCAACATCTTATTTTTTTTGATAAATCTACCTAGTTATGTCCTGTTTAAAAAGGTGTTGGTAGTTAACGTTATGGGATTACCCTAGTTACCTGAGTACTAGACTACTCACAAAAAAAAATAAAGAATACATATCTAGTAGTAACCGCAATCCCTTAGCCGGTTTCACAAGTGGGATCTGTAATGAATGACGTCAAATTAAGCTGTAAGCTTAACAGAAAACATTACCGGAACCTTAATTCGCGATTAAAGCAAACATAGTGCGCAGGGTGAGTGGTGGTGTGGAGACGAAGGCTGCGGAGTCAGTGCATGTGCGGGTGTGTGGCGCGGGGGCAGGAGGGACGTGCGGGCGCGGGGCAGGCACGCCGCGGGCCGCCACTTCTCTGTACTCGAGGAGCCCCGGTACACCTCGGTTTCCGGCGGGTGCTCCCTCGCGGATTCGCAAGTATATCCCGCCGCGCCGGGCCTGCGTGCCGGCCACGTGGCCTACGCTCACCTACACTGGTGACACCCGCTTTTTAACGCCCATCCATTGATATATCAGTCCTAATTAAGTATCGACTATTAAAGTAATGGTCTTTTCTTCTTAAGTGCACTTTTTCTCGTAGTTACTATTGAAATAATTGTCACATAATTATAGTTCCAATTGCGTATTCTTACATCCTGATATAAATCAGTAAGTTTTATTAATATTATAGCAGTGGTAATAAAGTAAAGTTACTTTAAACGAATTTATTTATATTTTATTGCCATGTAGTATATTTACTTGTATTCTAATTTGGAATACCTGAGTATAGGACTAAACTAATATCTAAATGAAGTCTCACCGGCAATAGTTGCATAAGTTCCGGAAATTTGCCGACGGCAATATAGAACGAATTTTGTTCACTGCTACAACTTAACATACAAATAATAACACTAACTCCACTTAACATAAAAATCCATTGATTGAATGACACGATACCTATTATTAAAACTTCTTAAAAAGTAAATATTGCATGTACTATACTAGAAGACAGTGCAGAAGTATATTCAATTAAGGTTATACGGTGTGATGATCCATCGTTGTGGAGATAATTACCTTTTATCTTTTTAGTATAGACTTCAAATGCTGACAAAATATTTTAATTAAATGAATTTTCTTGTATAACTTTACGACTATATAAAAATATTTCAACATACGAGTATGTGCAACGGACTGTAGGTTATCACTTATGATATTATCCTAGTAAATGGACCGTCATTATAACATTTTGGACACTGTAAGTTCAGCCTTCGATGAGGCAGAATGGAGTCAATCCAAGCTCTGCCGGACGAACAGGAAAGAGCCTACAAACTCTACACTATGTACAAGGTAAGAGTTATTCTTCCGTTCAGTATGAGCTTTGTTAATGGAACCCTTAATACTCTTGCATGTCTTGTCTTCATGGTGGACCTCTTCATATTTTAGGGGACCTCTCATTTTAGGCGCAGTGTGGTACACCGTATGGGTTTAGTTGGTTCGATTCGACTCACCGGCAGACCACAAACTACTGCTAGCGAGGGCCCGTAGAAGTTTTGACATGTTAAAAGAAAGAGAGATTTTTCCTCACATAATAATGCCCTGGATTTTAAGCTGGGTATTAGCCCAGTATTTAAGACAGCCGTGCTCTAGTTTTCGACTAACGGAAAATCAGCTGAGGTGTTTCAATCAGCTGTTTTGGCAAACAAAATTGATACAAAGAACGGTAAACTGCAAAAGGTATTAGCAGAATGTGCTTTTTACTACAGGAAAGTTCTGCTGGAATTGGAGCCCGTGTTTAGGGGTATCCTTCGACCTATATACACAAGCGGTTAAGCTGCAGTGTTAACGTACATACATAGTGTGTGTGTGTATGTGTGTGTGTTTTTCTGGGGGTGTGATAGTATTTTTCTTAATCTTGATAGTAGTAGATAGTAACCCCATCCCGAATGCTTGTTAAGACAAGAGGTTTCTACGCCGTATAGTATCTGTATCAGTATAGCTTCTACATCGTGTTCTCATATGCATCATAATTCGAGCAGAGATCTTTAGAGAACGGTTACAGAGAAGGTTACTCATAGTCGTGAAATCAAATCGGTCCTGTTCAATGGGGCATCTAATTTCTGCCCTGTTGAACTGCTTTTTTTTTACAAGATATTACAATAATTTAATATTTCTGCCAAATTGCACATCAGTTTTTTGGCAAACGTAGCTCCCATATTATTAACTTATTTATATTAAAATATTTTTTATTACACTTACACTTTCACATGTAATATAATATAAATTATATTACTTTTCTGTTGTTCTTTTATACCAAACAAATATTATATAAAAAAGGCAGAATAAAAGAGGTAACATCAATAATTACAATAATGATCAAAGTATATAATCTACCTTTATAATTTTTCACTGATTACATTTGTAGGAAATTTTGTTTTTTTGTACGCATTTGAAAAAGACGGTGAAGAGATCCCTAAAGAAGAGTGAGCTCACTGCTTCAGCCAATGGTTTTATCGCATCGGCGTATTAGAAATGAACGGAGACTACTTTGAAAAGCAATAATAATATTTTTTTTCTATAACTTTCAATCAATCCTTGACTTCTGCCCTTCTTTACTTTTGTCGGCAATTTTTCGAATGGAAACAGCCATTGCTGAGATTGTCTTTTAGTTTCGGGTTCGTAACAATTTATACAGCTTTCATCACTTGTGATGATGTTATATACAGAATTCGAGTCACCTTCGTCATACTTTTCATTGCATTGAACGACACCAAACGACGGCCGTTTTGATTTTTCATTTAATTATGAGGTTTCAATGTAGTACAAAGCTAAATGTTCATGTAAGACTTTTTGCACTTAACTCATATCAATGCCTAAAGCTGCCCGAATCTTTTGATATGTCACCCTTCTATCAGCTTCTACTATTAGCCGCACATTACTCACGTTATCTTCAATAGTCGCCGTAGATAGATGTCCTCTACGGCGACCCGAATCATCAGTGAGTTTGCTTCGATCACGTTTAAACTCATTAACCGACACTTTTAAACTCTTTTCGTATTGAAATGCAAATCGAAGTCTATCGTAATATTGTTGTTGAGTAAGACCACAGCAAAATTCGCAATAAATCATTGAGCGAAAATTTTCATTAGCCAAAACCATTTCCAAGCACGACAGACAATTTTTATGTGCCGCTATTTTGAAGGACAAATGACAGAAATTCGTTACAGATCTACAGATTCCCAAAGAGTTCCTTATTCGAAATTTTAATATTTTTTCCATTGGCTACTTTTTTTACTGGCCTATTCTAAAAACTTTCTGTGCTACCAACGTATCTATAATATTTACATATGTAATTGTTAATTAGAAATATGTTTATTAGCAGCCTGGTTACCATAGTACAAGCATTGCTTAGTTTGGCAGCGGTCAAACAGCCGTGTGTAAGTAAAACTATAATTTTATAATTTTAAGACCTTAAAATTATAAAATTATAGTTACATATACATATGTCATTGGTAATATAATTTAATTTGGATGACAATACTATAATTTGTCATTTTGGACTTGATGTGATCTTGAGCTAGGACTTAGATAGTAGCAAGTAGTAAGCTCTTCAAGATAAACCTTTTTAGTAGTTTGTAGTAGTTAAGTTTTAGGTTTTTCGGTTTGTTTAAGTCGAATACATTACACTTAGTTCTTAGTTTTTGGAAAATACATAAAATTGCATACATATGTACAACTAAGTCAGTACACAACGCAATAGTAGTAGTAACCGGGGCTGACCTCGTCTGTATACACAGACGCATGCTGAAAATAATATGAACTAATAAAATAATATGAACTAATAAAATAATATGAGCTGAAAATAATATGAATTAGAATACCTAGGACACATACTGCGCAATGAGAAATATGACTTTCTGCAGTTAATCATTCAAGGTAAAACAAACGGTAAACGTAAACCTGGCGAACGTAAAGCAAATTGATTGAAAAACCTATGGCAATGGTACAATATGAGCCCTCGATTACTGTTTCGAGCCGCTGTAAATAAGGGGTAGCTGACGCTGAATATCGCAGATCTTCGCTCACGCACGATATGCAGCCATCCCATCATAGAAAACTGCTATTGTGTTTGACGCCAAGAGATATCGCATAAAGAAGAGCGCTATGGAAAACGGCAAGTTAATGGCGCTGGCGCTGCTTTATTTTAGTAACTCCTCTTACACTGTTGACTTCGATGTCTTGCTAGGTTTAATGGGCTCACTTGCCGGCGACCACACAGGTATCATAACTACCTGTGCGGTCGCCGGCAAGGTATTTGTATTGAGGATAGATTTTCAAGTTGGTGCAGTATGCAAACAGGGGTAACCCAGGGTTTCGTTCTAACTCTTTTGCATTCGCAGTTAAAAAAAGAAATTACTAAACTAATTTCCTCCTACCGCGTTCATACAGGTGATTTACAGATTTATATCCAAATATCTGTGCGACGACACACCTGTTTTTTTTAAATAAATAACGACATAGAGCATGTTTGCGTATGCAGTATGCAGACATGAGCTGAATATAAATCCAATTAAAACGCAAGGCATTTTACAGGTAGCTCCAGGACTACGTCTCAAATCAGTTGGTCACAACTGCCTCAAATATTCTGCGACAGTGCTTCCATTACTATAGCAAATACAGTAAAAAAGTTGGGTATACATATTGATAGTAACTTATCCTGGGACTGCAGCTACAAGAGGTGACTAGGAAAATGTTGGCTTCTGCAGCATCTTCGCCAAAATTGCGAAACTTTCTACCGGTTGCCACCAAAATTGCGCTTGCAGAATTTCTTTTTCTTCCAATTCTTGATTACGCAGATGCCAGTTATCCCGATCTCAACGAAGACCGACTTAATAAACTCGAGCTACATTATTACTTTTGTATAACGATCATTTTGGATTTGCGCAAATTTGAGTACGTTTCGGAATTTCGAAATAAGCTTAACTGGTTGCCAGTTCGCTTTCACCGGAATATTCACATTGTTTTACTTTGTATAGTATACTTTTCAAACCTAATACTCCTCTTTATCGCAAAGAACGATTTTAATTCTTACATAGCACACATCCGAGGGTCCTTCGGTCTTCGAAGACCTTTACATTGAAAATGCCATCACATGACAAAAATTTCATGGACAAGCGTTTTTCTGTTTACGTCATACGTCTATGGAATGCATTTCCATTGCCTATCAGGCGCGCAAAAACTGTAACCAATTTTTAATGTGTGGTGGTGTATGTTTTTTATATTTGTAATGCATATCTTAATATGTATGCGTCATGCATACTTTTATATTGTAGTCAGAGTATTCAGCACAAAAAAAAGTTATATGGAGACCGGCAAGCAACCAAACCTCCAATGAAAGACGTGCAGCACAAAACGATCCTACTGTATATTTTTATTTATTTTTTTGTATAAAATCGTTCTCTAAAATCAAACACCAGCATACTGCCTAAAAGGCGTTACAGACTGTTAAGGTACTCATAACTTAAAATCACTTCAATTAATATTTTAAAATATGCCAGTTATACGTGCCTCGTTAATACTTATAACAAATTCTTTTCAATTTTCTAGGGAATAGCTTTAAGGAAACTCAGTTAGTAGTGACTTCTCCCTAATTTCAATGAAATAAGCAGTTTTAGTAAGGAATAAGAAGAACAATAGCGCCACCACGATGGTGCGGCCGTGTGGCACACTAGAAAGAACCGAGGCGCGCCCCACCGCAGCGCGAGCCACGACCGCCACGCAGTCTTCCCGCGCGGTCCGCACGTGCGTCTAGCGTGCCTTTAAACCGTGCCTCTTCTAAACGTTTCCGTACGAACTCGAATAGGTCTATTATTCAAGTGGAAGAAATTAATATTAACAGAAATTGATTGTGTCTTTATTCCGTGCAGGACCACATGGGTCCTAAACATCGGTTCGGTAGTTAAACTGTACATACTGTGTAATGAATGAATAACTTCAGTGCTCTATCAATTAAAATTGAAATTGTATTATTTTCTATTTCCTCCGTAGATTAATTAGATCTTACATGGGACCGGAACGTATAAATTAATTTATGTTTATTGAACTTAATTCGTTGCGCTGGATGGAATATGTCTGTGGCAGCTAATTAAATATTTAAATGGTGGGAACCAACTTTCTGTACTTATTTACAGTATTTAATAAGTATTTTGAAAACTTGTTAACTTCATTTCGTTATGACTACTGTTGTTGTGCGTCTTTTATAATGTATATTAATACTTTGCCAGGCCTAAATACATTTATAGTTATTGAATAATTGTAGCAAACTGTATAAGATATTACAAATGCCACATCGCTCCGTGAATTTTGCAGTATAGACCTACTTATGTAAATGATTGCGGAAGTAATTTAAAGTCTAATACAATAGTATTCAATTTACTTTGTTTTAGAGTTAGTTAAACAAATAATTGTTTAGTTATTTATTTCAACTCTGCTACATTTTAGTGTCATTACTAGATTACTAACCAACAACTTTATTAGGCAGGTACACAGCATGTATACATCCATATGTTAAAGTCCGTGTTCTAAAATTAATATTATTCGTTTATAATTAATAAGCAACTTCAATAAGCTACTACTTTATATGTATGATGTCAAAATACATATTGTATTTTATACATAATATGTATTTTGACATTATCATTATCTGTGGCAAACTGGCGCATAGCTATTGATATAAAGATAAGATAGACTAGGGCGTTCTTAGTTAAATTATTTATTTCTTGTTAATTTACATTATACGAGTGTGTGTTGTTTGGGAGTATGAATGTGTGAGTGTGTGCCACATTCCCTGTGTTTGGTCTGAAATTCACCTTTCTATACCTTCACCAAATTGATGATCATTAGTAATTCATCTAATTATAAAGTAGACACTTTTTGTAGTTTTGATTAATCGAAAGTAAAAAGTAATTTGATCTCGACTCGGTCGTGTTTTACTTAAGCAAATACCTGTATTAATTAGGCATCATTGTATAATTATCGGGATATTTGCATCTAGCTTTTTGTCTTCTAGTTTCCAGTATGTACTTATTTAAAAAAGACTGTAGGTAAGTATATAATAAAACCGTACAGACATTAGGTACTGGCCACATAAATAAATTATAAAAATAAAAGAAGCAATATAATAAACGTTTACTTTTTGCAATATATGTATTTACATATTTTAACTAGTTTAGATTTAATTCGTATAATTAATTTATAACTAACCAAAAAAAAAAACAAATGTCGTTGGACTTCGTCGCACTACTCCTACTAATTCGCGACTAATTATCCAAGAAGCTTTTAATAATCAATATCGTTTTGAGAATGCATAGATGTGCATGACACTGGCACGGTCATCGTTTACTTTAATAGTCAAACTATAAATACATATAAGATAGTTGGGATCCAATTTTTTACTTAATTTTATAATACCTATGTCCATTCAACAAATTCATTTCTAGATGTGTATAAAAAAAACATTGTATAATAATAAAAACTAAGAAAAATTGTCAGTCTTAATTAATACGATTACGACAATTTATGAAAATTTACTTCTGGCGGTATCAATCATAATTGCAAAAAAACACAAATACACAAAAAGTAGGTCGTAAGATGAAAGAAGAAGAAATTTAGTCCAAGAGTGGTGGTCACCATCCTCATTGCAAGTGTAGTTAACGCATCATGGTGACCCACACTAAATGTTGCACAAATGTGTAACAAATAAACTGGACAAGCACTTGCTAATTTATACAGTTAATCTTATATTGTCTTCTTCTTGATATTTATGTGTAAATGCTGGACAACAATAAATTGGATTAATATTTATATTAATAGTATAGCCCTAAATGCCCAGATATCCATTTTTTTATTTATTTCACACTCATTTAGGTCTGAAATCACCAGTAAACAGGTTCAGTAGGGTTATGAATCCGTTCCCAATATTGACATTTCTCACGATTCCACTCGAAGCTTCAAGATCAAAATTACAAAGTCTCTAAGTTCAGAAGCACATAGCCACTAAATAAATAACTTCAAATTGCTGTGTTCTTCAATTTCTTATGTCTCTTTTATTTTTTATTTTAATGTACCTACTCGTAAAACAGAAAAGTTAGGGATCATTTATTTTGTATTTCTGTGTTACATTGTTATTATTAATATATTAATATTGATATAAATATATATATAATAATATTAATATTACTATTACATACATGTCGTTTTTTGTTTTTTTTTTTTAATTTAGTAACATGTAAAACAGTGTCGTCTATTTCATGAATATTGTTTGACCCGTAACTCGCGATTGTATAAGTCTGTAGTCAAGTTTTGTTACATTACTTGTAATATATTATATGCATGCTGGTCGATACACATTACTGCGGGGTTACCAATAAATGGATAGCTTGAAATAAACAAACAATAAAACAGGGATGTCTGAGTATTGAAACTAAATTCTATTCATTTTTATCAAATACATGCATCAATGCATTGCTGGATACTAGCTACTAGTTTTCATTGACCAGTCTAATATTGGAACCGAGAATATGAAAATAAGACCTTAAAAATTATTAAACAGTGGGAGAGAGACAACGTACCCTACATACCTACAGTATTCATCGGTATCATCGCTCAAGTTATATTTTATATTGCACGTAAGTACCTAGGTAAGTAACAGAAAATAAATATAATGTAAACGATATAAAACAAAGTGATCTCAAAAACAATTACATGAAAGTAAAGGGTTTCAAGTTAAAAAGAGATAAATTATAGCAAGTTAGGAAAACAGGATTTCTGAAGTAGAATAAATATTCTCGCTTCTTTTGTGTCTTCCTTAAAATATTTCAATGGATACTCTTTTATTTTAACATCATACCTACAGATTGTAAGTTACGGTGAGACTTGTGTTCCAATTGTAATAACACCAATTGATTTAACGCTATTTTAGTAGAAGGAACAAAAGGAGGTCACTGACCGACAATTACGTCCTTCTAGAGAGTCGTCCAACTTTACAATAGTTAATGGCTTTAAATCTAGTCACATTTTTGTTTTTATTACATTACGAGTGGGATTTCAATGATGAGGAAAACAAATGCACCATAATCAAATTTATCGAATTCATTACAACTACAAGATTTGTTTATACATATTAAAATCTTAAACATCTATGAGAAATCCTGTAGGTTATTAAAATTATTTAAACAAATAAACAAAGATACTTTCCGAACTGTATTAACTTCTTGCCTACTTTTAAAACTTTCTACTTTCCACGCTCTAAAAACATATTAGAACCATCGTATCGTTATGGATGCTAGATTATAGTCGACCATTACCAAGAATTATTTATTAATTGTTTTATCCCTCTTTAACAATGTATGTTCATTCGAGTTAACCGTTGAGATTTCTTTAACAGCTTTACTGAAACATACAAAATAGAACTAAATAAAACTTAGCTGATAACACTATTTCTTAAATTGATAGAAACAACGAAGAGAAAGAAAGTAAAAAACGGTACCCTCTTAATTGAACATTATTACTCTATTTAAGTGGTAGTTTATTACAAAATCCAATCGTACAGAAAGCAATTATTATCGGCGTGTCCTTTCACTTACTTGTTGATAGTGGTGTGTGTAAAGGCCCAATAGGATCGCAGCCGGTGTGCTACAGAAACCGGTCGGAGAGGCATGAGACCGACTTGTGGCTCAAGGTACTATTACAATGTTGATCAATCGCATTTTGGTACCACGATAAAGCATTAAGGAATAGTTACTCAAAAAGAAATTCCAATGTTGTGTTGTCTTATCTCGTTGAAAAATGTTTCGAAGCTATTAAGGAATGTAAAAACCTTATATTGTGTCTGCGTGCCATAAGAAAAAAACTGTAAATCAAGAAGTGTTCTCCTATAGTGGTGTAATTTATGAAAAAAGATTCCTCATAAATGAAAAACACATTTTTATACATGCTTTAAAATTGTAATCGACGAAGCTTGGATGAGAGCAGTTAGAAAAATATATATATATTTTTTTCTATATTTTTTACTGATTTTAAAATAAAAGAGGTACTTTATTAATTACGTATATAAATTTTACACGTATGTTTAACGATTCTCGATAGCTTATAAACCGGTTTGAATTTTATATTTAGAACTGCATTGAATTTCGTCCCTGAGGTTTATCATACGATATAATAAGCACATACCATATATACGTTAGGGGGATAGCAGGTATACTTTAATCAAATTGGTGTTTTTTTTAAATAAAGACAAGAAGAACCCGAATGTGGCCGGCTTGTACGGAAAGTTTAATTACAGTAGACGAAGCTCGTAAGTTATGTAAGAATAAAAACAAGTAGCGTTCTCTGCCTACCCCGAAGGAAAAAAATATAAATCTGTTATATCAATAATTATTAATTTGTATTGTCATAAACCACTGCTCACAAAATACGTGTCATCCAGCGCGATTTAGTTTTTACTTTAAAATATTTTATTAATACCTTAAATAAGAAAGGAGGTAATTTTAATAAAAAAGTTAATATACTTGAAAGTAACGATACGACTTTAAACAGACTTTTGAAATAGGCAATAATCACTTCTCGAATTAAAAAACAAACGTACACTAAATAAGAAATATAAATCTTACTGAAATGAAGAGTGTAGGATTGTTTACAATTTGATAACTGTATATAAACTTGTGTTGTGTAAAAACTTTTTAATTACATTTACACTTACACAAACATATGATCATTCATCGGAATATGAACCGGATGCAACACGTTTACTGTATTTGCTAAAGAATACCTTAAAGCCTAAAATTATAACATTTTTTTTTAAACGTTTGGCTACATGTCCCATTGTTTTCTACAAATTTAGATAGATAGATATACAAAGCTGTATTTAAACACAAAACCTGGCATAAAACATATATTGCGATCTCTTCCAGATAAGAAGCATTGAGGTTAAATACATTTCACGTACTAAAATAATTATGAAAGTCCCATATAAATTGGCTAGAGAGAACGTATTGCCGTCTTCAAGACATCCAAAATCCAAGTTTCAGTATCTTCTCTGCAGTCGCTTACTCAAAATTACCTCGACGCCTATTTTAAAAACCGGGAATCCAATTGCTGCGTTAGGTACATTAATTATGTAGCGTTTTTTAATTATATGTATTATTATTATCAAACATCTTAGAAGTAAAAAAATATTTTAGAATTAAATTATACCGTAGTTATAACAAATGGGTGCTACAAACGATTGCTTCGAAACAGAGAATGCCATTTGTGTGCGCAACTCTCGCCATTCAATATCGCAATGTTAAGAAATACTAACTGTATCAAGAATTGGCGCACCGAACTGCAATAATTTATACGAAATATTATTAATATTTTTCTGAGACAATTTACATATTTCAATAGTCGATAGCACGTTTATATTTTTGATACAACGCTAACATAAAAGGTCCACGTTATACTCTCTGTAATAATCGAGAGCAATTGAGATCTTGTTTCGTTAGTTACATAATACTTTACGAGCTATTTTAACGTAGCTACACTATAATCTAAGCCTTAGAATAATTTACTTTCCTGTAACTCATACAGATTATAATCAGCAATTTACCCAATACGAGCTGCAGGTAACTTAATTTTGTGTAAAAAGTAAAAAGCAATAAAATTGATCATAACTATCGTGTCGGGAAGTTAACGAGATTGTAGTATGGGTACTGTGGTTATTGGTATTATACTTGTGATCGCGAAATTGTGTCCGCGCAACTTAACTCATCACATAAAACGTTTTATAAGTCTAAGGCTAACTCTGGCAGAATGGATTCTTATTATAATTATGATTAATTTAATAACAATACTTAGTAACAGTACTTTTCTGGTACCTGGTTTTAAATTTCACGATGATCAGTAGAATACGTAAGGCGTGAAACAAACAAACAAACAATTTTTTTCCTTTATAATTTTAGTTAAGGTTCGAAGTTCCTCTTTATTCCTCTAGTAATCTCGTAATGCTTAGTCCTATTGTAGTAATAGCATAGTCATAAATTTAGTATAAGCAGTGATCTTTAATAAATATCCAAATTAGTATGAATTGCAATGTAGCATCTCACCAGGCCGCCACAGTGTGGGTCACCATGCTGCATTGACTACACATGCAATGAGGATGGTGACTCCTACACCACTCTTAGACCCCACTTGTTGCTTCCCATCAGGCGTATCTTTATTGACAATTGTATGTGACATCGTGACGCAGTTATTTAAAAAACCCTAACTCCTGAGCTAAACAAACTATATTACAAGAATAGTGTATTCCAGTGAAGAAAATGTATAGTATTGTCTTATTGTCAACTTTAATAAAAAAAAATAAAGCTAATTAACATTAAAGCAAAACAAAATATAACGTCTTGTGTGCGTGTGTATATGTGTGAGCGTTATATGCGTGAGCGTTATATGCGTGTATGAGATTTCAGGCATTTAATCGTTTTTAATACGATATATTTGCATCGTTCTACATCATTTTCTCGGTGTACCAAAATCTTTAAAAATTTTTTTTTTGAGAAATACTTTCCTCATATATTTTTTTTGTGATTTATTTAAAACACGAATACAAAACGTTCGTTCTATAACGTAATACCTACAGTATTATGGTTATGGTTCTTTAATGTTTTATATGAAGTTTTGTATTATTTAATTTGTAACATAAAAGTTCATTTTTTTATTTAAACTTTTATTGTTTTAGAGACCAGAAAACCTAGAATCACCGTTGCCTGTTCCTCGCGAAGCAAAGAACAGCATCTACACTATGAATGATCAGGTCAGTAATAAATCCATAATTTATGATTAAGATCAAGCTCTTTCAAAAATAATGGGATAAAGAGGCCAAGAACTGATTAAAAAAAAATAAAGAAAAAAGACCCCGTTTCTTAAATCAGTATTATATTATGGGTTTTCGGCAGTGTCATCGTCAAAATAAAAATACTATATGTGCATAATTTATATCACGTCTTCTTAAGGGGACCCGGTGGTCTACAGCCCGGAAATTTTATGCTTTTTCAGAATTTTTTTTTCTTTATATAAATAACAACTAAACCTTTTGAAATTTTTTGGGGCTATTTTATTGTTATTTAAGTTCATATAAATCATTACAACTACGAAAAGAAATTATTTTTAACATTTTAAAGATGGCGTTGAAGTTAATCTCTTTAAAAAAACGGACTCGTGCGGCGCAGAAGGTTTCGGCACTTCAGATGGTCTGAAAAAAAAGGGAATTTTAATCAGCACTAATATGGCTATCGCTGGAAGTAGAATCATGGTTTTTTTTTAAGAAATGGCACGTGGTCAAAAAATGAGTTCCGAAAACAGTATTTTTTTTATAACATTTCGCATGTTAAATAATCGAAATATTTATCGCAAAAATGTTATTCTAGTTCCTGTGATAGGTGTTAGTATATATAATAATATATTTTCATTCCAGACAAATCGGCCGAGTGTTTTTTTTTTTTTTCATCTGCGCCAGGTCAAAAAAAGTCATTCCCAAGAAAATTTGATTTTATCTTATACTTACGATTAATCAGCTATTCCGGCACCATAAAGTATACCCTCCGTCCTTTCAAATTCTTGAATTTCATCAGCTGTTAATTTTTTACGAGCAGATCTGGCCTCTTTGGAGTCGCTGGTACTTTGACGATCGGCCTTATAGACTCGTCGCGCGTCACGTTCATGAGGAAGCTTTTCGGCATGTGGGCCAACTTTTATGCCCATCACATCTAAAATTTTTAACAAGCTTGTAAAGCCTTCATTAAAAGTGCAAGCTGCACAATATGTTGCGATATCAATTACTTTTTTTAATTGTCCACGTTGTCCATTTTTACTGAAATTCACCTCCTTGTTGCAATCTTTACATTTTAATAACTGCTGCAGAGTAAAAAAACGGCTGTGAATTGAATTATACAATAATTCATTCACCGAGGCTCAATTTTTTGGCCGAAGTACTTGTATAATCGGTCGTATTTTCGGTACTATAACGATTACCATGAAATTTTCTTTTTAAACCTTTAGAATAAGGCCTTCTGGATGCCGTTTTATTTTGATTACGATCCATTTTCTAAGCACAATATATATAATATAATATAATATAATAATATAATATAAAATTTTCACTTTTATAAAAACTATTGGACAGCACGTGATGTTGATTCCTTCAGAGACAACGATATACTAACCCATGAAGTTATCGAAACTAAAATATTCCCCTTTGTAATAACTTAAATGTAAAAAAAGGAGCATCTGCATGCTGCCGAACAATAGAGCAAATCGCTCGGCCGGCCGGCTCGACGACCTGCTCTGGCGTTAACCTTGTAAATACGTTTTAGAACATGAAATGCTCGGAATTTCGTCACCAAATTTTAACAGTATATTTTTAAAACAGTATACTTTCGAAATATAAAAAAACGATTTTTTGAAATTTCTAGACCTGGTCCCCTTAAAAATAACCCACAGGTTTCATATTTAAATAAGTCAAAGTCAGTCAGTCAATCAGTCAGTCATACAAGTAGTGACAAACGCCGTCCATGGACACCTGCAACTCAAAGAGTCGTAAGTACGCTGCCCGCCTCTGAGGATGAGGAGGGATATGCGGGGAGAGGACCGATTAGACTGGAAAGAAAGAGGGGGGATGAGGAGAGAGGTAGTTTGGCCTATATAAACCTCACTAAAAATAACCATCAAGTAATATTTTTTTCGACGGCTTTTTTTTTATATTTGTTACCTCATAACTCGACTAGGTGAACAGATATTGATGATTTTTTATTTGAAAGCTGGTCCTTTCCGTGTGGTCCCATTTGGTCCAGTTCTGACAACGGCATCAATGAGATAACCCTATAAGTCTGAAATTTGCATTAAGTGTGTGCTTTATATATTGCTTTATATTGTATTTTTTTTATGGAGGTAATTTGGTTTTATATAAAAACAAATGTTTAATTTAAGAACACTTACGTGATCAGTTTGAACCAAACCAACGATTTTGGAATACACAACCAAGTCTGCTTCGAAAAATATGTTACAGGAACATGATCTCACACATTGTTTCTGTATAATTTAAATACTAAATACACACAAGGTAATAATTGCGCGACAAATGGACGAGTAACTCATTATCATGTAAACCGATTTTGATGATTCTCTTTTTATTGAAAAGGATGTACTTCAAGGGTAGTTAGATGAGAGTTAGTTTTGGTTAGGTTCTGACAATGGCATCCATGAGAAAACCATGTCTTAAATTTTATGATAAACGCATTGAAGTCGGTTGACTACTTTTTTAAAGTTAGTTATTAAATAAACGTTCCGTCTGCTACCTGCTTAACAAAAAGCATGGAGATTATGAATTTTAATAACCCTAAACTAAACTAAACATAACAAATGATCGAAAACTTGACAAAATAAGAGATCAAATTTGATCACTTGTCTGGCCATCTTTGAGGTTTATATTCGCGAAAAAAGTGTCCTTTTTTCAAGGTGTAATTCATCTCTGTACTTAAATTCATCAAACTAACTTGAATTGATCAAAGTTCATTTTCAGTACAAAAAGTGGCCAATGTGTTCCCAAAGTCATTTTTACCCCTTAATTTCATATACATTGTTTTAGTAGATCACCCGTGAAACCGCAACAGTCAGGCAGACAGACAAGAGTTATTTTCGGATTTGTGATAGTGGATTTTAAAAAACAAAAAATAACCCAAAAGTAATTTTAAAAAAATTACATAATGATTATACCTCATACAATTCACTACTTCCTAGTTATTTAATATGCAAAATATGTATCTATTAAACAATCATTTTTCTTGTTCTATCACTATCTTTTTAAATTAAGAAAAGCACAAAGTCTATGATGGACTGAAAGCAGAACGAACCGACGAATATCGCAGTTCAATTGACTCAACTCATTCATATTTATAGGCACAAATATGGTTATCTCTTGGCAGATTCTGGTCTATAAGGCCCAAACATTTATATATAAAAAGCTTAAGTAAGACTAGTAAACCCAAATCCGAAGTAATATCCAAACTTTTATTATAATCTATACTTTTCATACTTAGTGTTATAAATGCAAAAGTAACTCTGTCTGTTACACTTTGTTACCTCTGTGTCAAAATGAATTTAATGACACACATATAATATTACAAAATGTACTATTACATATATCGTATATCAATAGGAAATTTAATTATGTAACATTTACCTTAAGAGATCAAACGTTATCACCTCAGTACTTATAACATATTAAAATGAACGCAATTGACGGTCGAGTAAAACAAACTAGCAATACACACAATTTATATGATTGTACGTAAAATAGACAGCACGACGCCGACGACTACAAGAGAACTCCATACAATGGTACAATTATACTGAGAGCTTTTTATAGTCATTAACATTGTATGAAAACTTTTTGTTGCCTTCTGTTATTCCCAGAGATACTTTCTTGTAATGTTATGTATATGTGAGGCCTAACTTAACAATACGCATGTAATCCTCGGATATGGTGTATATTTAATTAGAACAGTATGGGGAAATCCTAATAAATATAGGGAAATAATTTGACCATTATTATAAAAAAAATAGAAATGGCAGAGCATAGAGAGAATAGCATAGCTATTCTTTTTTTTAGATAACTATTGAAGTTTATAATTTTGAAGGGGTGAAATAATAAGATATAATAATTTAAATGCATATATATTGTTTTGCGTTATTTTAATTTTTATTAGCATTAGCGCTAATTAGGTCAAATATTTTTTAAGTTGTGATATATTACTTATACTTTATTCTAATTGTGTGTTGTGCAGTTTTTTATGGGCCAGTATTCGCGGATGTCATCTTGAAATGTTTTAACCTATATAATTAACCCATAAACCCATATATGACATATGATTCTCACAATAAAGACGATTAAAATTATACCAAAATCGATCAAGTCATTCAGGCTACAGGAGTTCACAATGGCACGGACATATGTATGTGTACATACATACATACTTATGCGGGAAGTATATTAACCTACCTCCGTGTCAAAATGAATTCAATGACACACATATAATTTT
Organism: Tyria jacobaeae; assembly: GCA_947561695.1. Lineage (NCBI taxonomy): Eukaryota > Metazoa > Arthropoda > Insecta > Lepidoptera > Erebidae > Tyria > Tyria jacobaeae. The sequence continues at coordinate 11,498,614 of OX387217.1, forward strand.
ACAAAATTTACTAATAATTTAAATGGCAAAATAATAATTTTATAATAGCTATAACAGATATGTAGTATAATGAATTTCAATATCATTTCAATTTTAGTAAACATCGTGGTTTTCAATACAGAAATCCTACCTTGAAATGTATCTACAAAACTTATAACTTGAAGAGAGAGGGCTAACATATATAAAACTGTAGGTATTCACTAACAAGAATGGTGATGTATTATACTTACATAAAAAAAATATAATTTTTGAAATTAACTAGAAAAGTTAAAGGAAAGTATGTGATAATGAAATGTGCGGAAAAAGTAAAACTAAAATATTTTTAAAATACATTTTTTCAAAGCTACTATTTTTTACTAGCAACTATTTTTCGGCAACACAAAACACTCCTAAACTTTGACCACACCTTTCTGAAACAACCTGTATATTCAGTGATGTTCAGAGGATTGACGTGTTTGTATGCTACTTACACAACAAAAAAACATCTGAACGTCCACTTATTATTCGCACGAAAAGAACTATCAAAAGCAGTGAAGGAAAGAAGTCATAGAAATCCTGTCCGAAATATAAAGATTTTATCTCGGGATATGATTATAGCACCTGGAACCATCGCGTATTTTAAAAGATGACTTAGGACTACCAGCTAATAAGAGAATATAAGACTATAAGAGACAGGTCATTATTTTATTGATCATTTCAAAATGAATAGGGTGGTAAAATCAAAACAACTTCAGCGGTACCCAAAGGGAGGTCACAGAATTTTTTATATACTCACAAGGTTTTTTTTACTATTGAGCAATATTTTAACAAGCAGAACGACCGAGTTTATGCTCAAGGCTCTGTACAGGAAAAAGAAGTCTCTGTATAAGATTCCCAATTGTCATCAGAGTGCAACGTGGGCATTATCCGACTTCAGTGATGGTTTGGTGGAGTGTCAACTATCGAGGAGTGACTGAGCCATATTTTTGTGAAAAAGGTGTTACAAGTGTATCAAGATACGATTCATAAGAAGGTGGTTACGCCTCTTAGGACCACCATGTTCCATAACCAATAATTGTCCTTTCAGTAAAACTCAGCAGCTGGGTCATCAAGCTCGACCCACCCAATCGTGGCTGGAAACGAACGTTTCTGAGTCTCTAAAACAATCCGTAAGATTGGCAGTGAAGAATTTTCACATGGAGAGAGTGCGTCTTTCCATTGAAAACTGGTCTCAACGTTTAAAGGACTATATTAAAGCCAATGGATATGATTTTGAATAAGCTTCATGTATTTTAATGCAATTATATTAATGTATAAACTAACACACATTACAGTAATAAATGTTTTATGAAATAGAAAAAAAAAAGAATTTTCCTTGTAACAATATTTATATATGGCAATAAGTACTCGGTATATCCTCAGTTATTGAAAATTGAAGTAAAAAAAAAACATATTCCGGCCGTTTGAAATTACTGAAAAGTATACAGATAAAGACATCATAAAAAATCCGACAAAAATACGTACGTGGCGCCCCTATGGTTTTTGATAGCACGGCGAGTATTGCGGCTGGACGTGCTTTTTTAAGGCCAAGAAAAGAATGCCACAAAATTGATCACATGTCATGACCACAGAACAATACGTATTACAAAATAAATAAAAATATTATGTGATTTGTTCTTTCTGAAATCAGAACTAGAATGAGGCAGGAAAAGTATCCTGAGCATAGAGCTTTCTTTAAATAAAAGTTATATACGGTTGCGATGCGATTCATTTTATAAGTATAATTGTTATTTGATTGTTTCAGACATTTCATACACCATCTTTTGGCGATGAAGAATTCGACATACCATTAATACATGAACAGCATGCTACGAACACCAGTGCGCAAAACTCTCATATACAATATACGCAACTGCACCATTCTGCTCCGCAGGTTAGTGCCCATCAAATTCAATCAGTAAATACCTAGATTATTATCATCGGTTATAATAACTGTTTTTACTAGTCAAATTACACGAAACTTTTACGTAACGGAACATTGAGGCTTATTTTATGCATACATTTTGAAATACGAATGTGCACTATTTTTCAATAGCCATTTGACTGCTGACAGTTATGTTGATAAGTATTTAGGTAAGTCGTTATCCACACAGACAGACAGACAGCGCTATCTGATTTAGATCTAGGTTCCATGTCAACCCTGTACACTATACATACTTTATTAATTTTCATATTCATAGTCAATTAATTAATTGATAAAAATATTTTTTAGGAGATGTCTGATATCTTTCAAGAAACTTTTGAACGACTTGAGTTTTCTAGTACTAGACTCGTAAAAAAAAATATATCGCCGCTGTACCTAATCTGTAACATTATAATGTTCACCTACTTCTCAATTATCTAACCTTTTTAAATAAACATGAAATGGAATTCTTTGATAGAGCAATTCAATTTAAATAAAAACCAATCTAAAAAGTAGAACAGATATGGTGCTTGTCAGTAACTCGTATCTATATTCCGTTGTCGGTTGCATTACATAAACATATAGCCCTATGTGTTTGTTTTTTTAAAACTCGCACTTAATGAAGAAATAAAAGTAAATTATTGATTGCATATATATAATTGAACCTAGTTCACGTTGATTTTCAAAATCCCCGTCTATCCCGTAAGAGTAAGGAGTCTGGCTAAGACTTCGGCCTAAGAGTGCAGTAGGACAATGGTACCCCTTCTTTCAGCTTTGATGAGGTTAAACTATTCAGTCTATATATTAATATATATTAATCAACTGGCACTGTGCCAGTGCTATTTTTAGTGTGATCGTTTTCTTGAACCAGAAACACATGATATCGTATTGTGATTACAAACAGCATGTGTTTTCTTTCCAAAATTTCAGGTCAACATTTTATATGAAAGTGAAGATAAAAGTGTTGAAAACGATAAATACTTTAACAACTTGTATGGTTTTGAAATTATTTGCCGTAAAGATACTTATAAATTTTAGAAGGGTTAGAAAACTTCTAGTACTTTTTTAGTGTCGTTTTTTGTATTCGTCAGATAAGTCTATTTCGAAATAGGTGAATTATACAGTCATTGACTTGAATTGGTTTGAAATATAGTATTATATACATATTACTTACAATTATAATTACTGATTAAATCACTGAATTACCAAATGGCTTAATAACCGTGAGGTTTAACATTGCATCGAAAGAAATGTAAAACTAGGGAGTCAATACAGATTAGACTTGTGTAACATTAAGTGCTTGTTTTATAGCATTGAATTTTAAGAGTTAAAGATTAATGCTAACAATTTTTGAATTTACCTACTTACGACATGTGAGGTTTATATGACAGTTTATTGAGGAGCACTTTTACATTTTGTGCCTTTTTTAAGAACTAAGTGTGCTTTCATAAAAAGCAATCGGGCCAGCTTGTTAGCACGCATCACTAACAACAGCAGTGGTTTCATCAATTTCCAATGTCCTTCCTTGTATGTTACATCAAACTGTAATATACGCTCTAAATTTCATTAGAATCTTTTCAGTATTTTAGCAATGAAAACGTAACAGAGTTACGTACTTACCTACTACATACATATATATATATATTAATGTTATAATGTCATGCTCACAAAGTCTATCATGTCCATATAGCCACTAAATACTGTGATGGTATATATAATGTTCAGAAACCACTATTTATTGAGTGTACCACTTTATACTTACATCATATTAGAATTAGTGTCGAGATTATTCGTTCTAATTTCCCTTGTATTGCACACTACGAATATAGATTTCCCTGTTTCCCATTATACATAGTAAAAATAAAAAGGGAAATAAGATATATTTGTTGCAAGATTATTACTGCGTAGTATGTTAGTTTTAGATTTTTATGTTAGAGGGCTTAGACTTCCTGGCAGTTGGAGTTACATGATGTGCGATCCCGACCTGCTTGAGCTATTGTTTACATTGCCATATCCATTCTTCTAACCAAATATGACGGGCCTGTTGGTCTTGTGGTTAGTTACAATGAATGCTGAACTGGAGGTTGTGGGTTCGATTCTCCCCTGTTGTAAAGCCCCCCGCGACCCAAGAATTATTTCTAACTCGGGTTGTTATAGTTATATGTATTAGTTGTCTTTTATAGAAAAAATATATCTGTCTCCTTCCCTTCATACGTCACTAACATAAAACATTTTAAATGTGTTCCTACTTTTACTTTTCACGCCCAAACTAGTGAATAAAAAAACTGACATAATTCTGAATGTGAATCACAGTCGTATGTAATATACAGAGGAGGACATAGAACTTATCCTATATTTTATGATTCCTTTTCATAAAATATAGGATAAGTTCCCAAGTTAATTTAATTCTTACTCCCTCTTCTCATGTTAAAAATACTCATAGTGTCAAAATCACTTACTCCATGTTACAAGTCAACTTTGATATAACTATCTGAGAATCACTATTTAATAAAATCGTGCTATGAAATTTTGGTTATACATGTTATTATTATTAGTGGTTTATGGGCTCCCACTCGCGTGTAGATTCGTCGCAGAGATTCAACCAGTGTCAAGAATTTTGAGGAAAAAAAAAGAGTTTATAATAATATGATCGCAATGTTGGTCAACTCTTATAAAAGAAACTTATACATGTTAAACTATAGACGTTTTATACAAAAATTCTCAATCTGACATCATTGTAACTATTGTTAAGAGAAAACGTCTGATATATATACGTATACGTTAAGGTCCTACTAGCCAAATCATAAAATAGGTACTAAAAAAAAACCAACCTACTGTTGATTTGTCTCTTGTCAGTGTCACTATCAGTTTTCCTTTATTTTCTTTCTTTTCTGTTACCATCTCATAGTTTATATTTATTGTGTACTGATTGTTTTCATTGAAGAATGAATTTATGACTTAAAGTTAGAATATCATATTTAATACACAATAAAAAATATAAGTTTTACAAATTCAAATAACCTAACTTGCAAACACTGAATGGGGATGCTGTTGATACGTTCAAGAAATATAAAACAACTGAAAAATTGTTTTTCTCTATAGGTAGGTATGATGAACCCGGCTCAAGATGGCTTGTCACCGCCCGGAGGAGCGCCTTCTTACCAACAACCTCTTTATTTACAAGAGCCACACACACCTGTCACATCACACAGGTGAGATCTCTTGAAACATAATTTTATCTAAGTAAAAGAAAAAGCTAATTCCTTTTGATAAGATTCAACTCTTATTGTATTATCGCATTCTTGTTAACCTGTCAAATTCCATAGTAAGTGTTTATTTATTAAAATGTTACCCCTAATTTCTTACAATGTACATTTATCAGTTTATGGTTTTATATTGAAGTGTTGCACATACTTCTTAAAAAGAAAATACTCTGACCAAAATAAATTTGCATGAAAATAAAATTGTTAAATACACTGTCTTTTTATTAGTTGTCACAAATCTTTAGCACAAAGATACTTTGTTTTAATTACAATAATGTATTTATAGAGGTGACTCCTATTCGAATCATTTAATCAATGCACATGGTATTTAGCTTAATAGAAGGTTTAATTTAAAATATGTTGATATGTATTTGTGCTTAAGGTTAGTTATGACTAAAATTAATACAGTGGAAAAATACATCTCTAAATATATATACTATCATTTATGCTTTTATAATTTATCTAGAAGGCTGGTGCATGTCATATACATTTTCTTTTGTCAATACTCTATTCCACCACACTAAACTTATTACATCAGTTATCTAAATTAAGTAAAGTTGGTCAAAATGTGATTTCAACTTGTGCTTTGGTAAAGTTGTCCTTGAAATGTTTAAGAAACTTAAGGTATATAGTACCTACCTACAGTAGGTTTCTCTGCAGTGCAGTAAAACTGATGTAAGACTTAACGTAAATATACAAAATAACAAAAGAAAAAAGTTTCCTAAAGTTAAAACAATTAATAATCAACAAAAAATCAAAAACTGATGTAATTACATCACACATAATATTGTTTTTTAAATATAACAGTTTTTTTTTTATTTACTGTGTTTAAAATGTCATTTTCTGTATGTTCTTGTGTTATTCTAAATTTAAATATCATTTTAACTCATTGTATTCTAAGAGGAGAACAATTTTATGTTACATTCAACATTTTTAGTCTTTTGCTATTGTATCTGTAAGAAAACCATATCAATGTAATGGTCTAACTTCTATGAAATTGTATTATTAACAAACAATTTCTTACCATACCATTGCTAATAATATAAATCTACTTGCAACTTGTTCTCTTTTGAATTTCTGATCTAAATCATTCAGCATTTTATATGTATATGATATAAAATAATTAAGAACAATTATAAAAAATAAAATAAAGACCCACTATTCCAATGAATCAATGTACATATTATTGACTACATTACATTAAATTGGGAATATGAAAGCTCCTTTAAGAATACAAAGTGTTTCCTTACTAATTATTCTAAGTTAAGCCACTCACTTCATTATCACCTCACTAACTCACCTTCACTAAGTAAAAGCAGTTCATATTGGTATCTGGTACACACTGTTCTCTTTCTTCTCAGATCAGCATGGAAACACACAGACAATGTGATGATTAAAATGTAAGTTTAAAGACTTTTACATTTTATAGGTACTGACATTGCCACCTTATTGTGATCACTTACATGATTGTATGATAAATATAATGTAATTAGTGCCAAAGCACTTGTTGAAACCACATAAATATAAACATGATGGAATATTATTATAAATATTAAAGTGTTATTAGATTAGAGATCAGAATAGGTAGAGTTTATTTACCTAAAGTTAATAAGTTTGATTCCTGTTGAGTGTGTATTTTTTATGTTGGAGAACAGAAATAAACCTAAATTAGTTTAAAGCTGGATTGTAAATAACCCATAGATAATTAACGATTATGCAAGTGTGTGAAACTCAAAGGCAACAAAAGATAACATTTGGTTGGCATATCAATAGACCACTATCTAAACACAACATCAAGAAAAAGTGTATTTCGATTTTATAGAATTTTGAATACTCAGCAACATAAAATGGGCTCAAATTAGTAACCTAGCACTCAAAAAATTGTTTGATAAATCTTTTTGTTTCAAAAATTCAAAAAAAGTTGCTCGAAAAATTTATTCCTTCTGTATCATTACTACGAAAAAAGTATTTAAATTCCTTTTTCAAAATTAAAATGAAAACTATTCATGATGCTATCGGAGATAATAAGCTTTGGATTTTACTTGAGGAAACAACAGCTTTTCAGGTTCAAATATAGTTCACTTTTTGGTAAAGCCCTTGATTTAAAATGTGGCAATACACCCCACCATATATAGTTTCTTGTAAATTCATCATTTTACGGTTTTAGTATGGAAGCCCAAAAACATAATAAAATTCTTCAATATAATCATTTAGTTAAAATGTATTCAAAGCACAGTGATTAGCAAATTCTTAAAACCCCGGGTTTAATCTTCATATTTATCTTCGAACTTTAGGTAAATATTCTTAAACTGTTATCTCCGGTTATTATATACTTGAGTGTGTGTATGTGATGCAGATACATATGTATTCTTAATGTAAAAGTACATTTTTTTTTTATTTGAAACAGTTCAAGTACATCAAACTAAATTAAATATTTGCTTGCAGTGGTGCAGGGGCACCAGCAGGAAATTATATGATTCAGCAACAACCTGGAGGGCAGCAGAGGTTGCTGATGATGCAACCAACCCAAGTGATGAGTGGTCCACCAACGCCCAGCACTCCCACACAGCCATCTGGACCTGTCTATGGTTCACCACAAAGAGCTTCACCTCCGGGCACAACAAGTGATGATTCGGATGACAGTGTACCTTCACATCATTCTCAGGTGGACTAGTTTATGATTATTACAATAATGATACTTCCTACAAATTTCTATGCCTCATTTTATATTTAAAAACTATTTTAGATTTTAATATGTTTGTAAAACATTTTACCCTTTTAATTATTAACAATTCCTATAGATCTTTAAGCAGATTATTCTTAGTCATGCAATATTAATGGAAACTAGATAATGAAGATTATTTCAAAATGCAAATAGGTGTAACAGTATTGAATTCAAGATAATAAATGGCCTGCATTGCATGAGCTGCTATTTCTTATTATGTAATTTTTGTAATGTGCTTAACATTTAAACAGTCTTAATTAATTTTCTACTGCTCTCTTTATACACATAAGAAGATCCTATGCTGTTTTACATACTGATTGAATTTAATTTCTTGCATGCAATATTTTTAAACCGAGCAGACTGAATTCTCATTTATAATCTTTTTAAATTATTTTCATTATAACCCTCACTAATCAGTCCTCGTGAAGTAATTGGCTTGCATCAATATGTAGAAAATATAGTTCATTGGCATACATATTACTTTTATTTGTAGTAATACATAACAGATCAAACAGTAGTAATAGTAGTATAAAATTCTAATGAATTGGTTGTTTGTTGGTAGTTGCCTGGTGATGCGGAAAGCCTTCTGCCTATCCATTATTGCTCAGCGAGCCGGCAGCAACAAACTACGCTTCATCAGGTATAGGCAAATTTTTAACGCTTTACATAACCCATATATCTTTAGGCATATATTCATCCTTGTATTTCATATTTATGTTGCCAATGAACTGTATTTTTAAAATGATATTATTGTGTTCTGTGTTTCAAAACTAATATTAATCTGATGTTTTAGATTGGTGTAAATAATATGGGTGTAAAAAGATCGTCTCCTGAACCCATGGAAAATGGTGTGAATCGTGGACAAATGCAGAAAAAGCCAAAAGTTCAGAAAAAAAAGAAAAAGCGGGATCCCAATGAACCTCAAAAGTAAGAATTTTGCTTAAAATACAATTTCTACAATTAATTAATTAGATGCGAATTATAGAGATACAAAGATAAAATCACTAAATACAAAGTAAATATTTTTTACAGACCTGTGTCAGCATATGCATTATTCTTTCGAGACACTCAAGCAGCTATCAAAGGTCAAAATCCAAATGCTAGTTTTGGTGAGGTATCTAAAATAGTAGCCTCTATGTGGGATGGGTTAGATTCTGAACATAAAAGTGTAAGTACCTATTTAAATATTATATTTTGTAACCATAACATTACTGCAATCATAAATGATTTTTTTTTATTTAATATATTTTTACCCAGGTGTACAAACAAAAAACAGAAGTAGCTAAGAAAGAATACCTCAAAGCACTTGCTGCCTACAGAGCCAGTTTAGTATCAAAGGTAATTCAATAACTTTCATTATTTCTGTTATAGTTACCATATAGGCATTTTGGGTAAAGTTAGCAAATTAACAAAGAATAGAATTAAACAAAACTCCACTTTCACTGGTCATTGGATTTTTATATAATTTATTAATAATATTGTAACATAATATAATATGAATCTGTTTTATGTGCAACAGTGGTCGATTACATTTTTCTTTTTTTCTTATGAGAATGTTACATACATACACATACAGTCGTGGTCAACTAATTAGGGACACTCTCTAGTTAATCCAAATTGTGAATTTATTTTTTATTTTCCAACGAGTCTAAACAATATCCCACATCTTTTACATGTAAGTATAATTAGTCATTTATGTGCCTAATTATACAAACAATAACAACTTCTTAAACATTAAACCTCTTTACAGTATAGCTGATAGATGATCACAGTGCTATTTGTTCAAAGAATGCTGGCTGGCCATTTAATTAGGGACACTGAGATATTGCGTTCTAGTTTCAAAATCTGAATCTCAATTATTATTTTCTTTCTTCTCCTATTCTTTGTGGTAGTTTTGGCGGCAATCTAGATTTGTAATTTCAAGTTTTGAGAGTTATTTTGAAGAACAATGGGCAAAAATAAAAGTTGCGATGCAACACTACGAAAAATTATCATGAAGTTTGTCGAGCGTGGTTGGTCATACCGAAGGATAGCAGAATATTTAAATTGTTCAAAAACTATGGTATGCAATGCAGTGCAACATTTCAGGCGCAATAACACAACTTTAAATGTGCCCAGAAAAAAAAGATCGAGAAAAACAACTCCGCAAGAAGATAGAATGATAACCAGGTTAGCTAAGAAAGATCCGTTTCTAGGCTCTATTTTAATTAAACATGAAGTGTTTGGGGCAGACGAAAGAGTCAGTGTATCAGCGAGGACAGTTCGACGACGTCTGGTAGAAGCAGGGTTGTTCGGAAGAGTGGCTCGCAAAGTACCGTTGTTAAAGAAAGAGCATAGAAATGCACGTTTGGCGTTTGCACGTAAATATGGACATTGGACCTACGACCAATGGCAACATGTATTATTCTCTGACGAGACCAAGGTTAATTTGATTTCTTCAGATGGAAGGCAATACGTACGGCGTCCTGTAAAAGCGGAAATGAATCCAAGATTCACTAAAAAGCAGGTGAAACATGGCGGAGGAAACATTAAAATGTGGGGATCATTTTCTGGACGTGGAGTGGGACCTGTGAGGAAAGTTCAGGGTAACTTAGACCAACATCAATACAAGGCAATATTAGAAGAAACTATGCTTCCCTATGCTGAGGAACATCTTCCTATTATATGGACTTTTCAGCATGATAACGACCCAAAACATACAGCCCGTTCAGTCAAGTCGTTTCTTAACAGACAGTCGGTATCAGTGCTAGATTGGCCAGCAAATAGCCCCGACCTCAACCCAATCGAGCACCTTTGGCACGAAATTAAGAAAAAAGTTGCCATTTATCGTACCACAACTTTAGATGAACTTAATGAAGCTTTTTGTGAGGCATGGGCAAACATTCCTGTTGAAATATGTCAGAAACTGATAATGTCTATGCCACATCGGTGTCAAGCGGTAATTACTAACAAAGGTTTTGCTACTGGGTACTGATTTTACCCGTAATAAAATGAAGTTGTTAAAGAAATTAAAATACTGCAGATTATTAGTCCTGTTTAACTCTATTTTTCATTTTACTGTACTGTTCTTAATTAAATGTCCAGCTACAGAATTGTACCTTAAATTGAATACATGGTTAACCTTTGATATTAAACACTTTTTTATATTTATTTAATCTTTTATTTACAGCCATTTATAGTATAATAATCGGATCAAATTATGCAAATAATAGTTACTGAGAAATCAACAGAGTTTTATATTTATATGTACATAGCCGGTTATTGCTGCCACTATCTTGAATGTCCTTAATTAGTTGACCACGACTGTATATATAAAACACCCACATTTTGACAATAAGAATATGGTCCCACGAGCGTAATAGGTTGCAAGCTTATTGCCGTCAATCGGGCGCTTTATGACTGTGTACATGCTGTCTGATAGATAACAGTGCGGTCCCTTAGTTGCCTTTTACACCTATGGGAAGAAATGGGATGGTTCTATTCTACTCCACCCAGAACCGCACGGCAATGAGAATGTTGCGATCCATCAAAAGAAGAAAGTATTCAATTCGGCCTCGTTTAAGTCGTGTGTTATCAGAGGGGTAATCATCAAAAGTGATGGAAGTTGATCTTTAAAGGGCACAATCAAAAAGAGAATTCATTCTTTGAAAATAAATGTTTGTAAATTCTAAACTATAAATGTTACTGAACTAAAAGGTTTTTAACGCCATCTATAGTATAGATTCGAGAGTCGATTCTGTTGCAGATTAGTACACAAAAAGTCCGAAAGATGGAGTTTCTCTGTAAGATTTGACATTAGTTGAGCTTTGTAGCTTTATGTGGTACTACCTGAACGTAATATAATTAATTTTATAGGATTATAGCTTTGTCATTTAGTGTATTTGTAAATTGTGAATAAGAAATTATAATAGGTAATTTCTTACGTCGAACAATTGTTACTAAACTTGCCAAGAGAATATAAATCAACAACAGCTCTGATTTTTTGGAGGTTATAATCTCACTGAGCTTTTATTTATACACAAAGTCAGCGTAGGTACATTATATTTTTGTAGTCAATAGCGTTTCCACTTTATAGATGAAAATGGTGAGAATAATTTTGCTAAGTTATATTAAAAATTACAATTTATATTTGCGGTTGTGATAAAAGAAGCAAAGACAGACATAATGTCAATTTATTTTACTTTTACACATTTGTTTCAAAGTTGTTTTTGTCATATTTTTACACGATTGCTTAATTTTAGGGAGGAGAACCTGAAAATCAAACAATGTATAATCACACCAACAGTGCCAATCCATCCTATGGTAATTATTATCAAGGGCAAACATATGGCAATGGGCACTCACCACAAAATTATGTGCCGAACCAAGCACCTCAAGGATATTCTCCACAGAACTACTCTGGTCCTCAAACGCAGGGCTCATACCCTGCTCAAACGCCACAAGGCTATCCACCTAATCCTCAGCAGTCCCCTCAAAATTATCAAGGCAACATGACACTGGCAACACCACAGACATACCAGGTAAGTTGTGCATAGAAAATCTATTTTTAAATAAGGAACTCAAAAATAGGATTTTTCTTTATTATTCTTTAGAGGTGCAGTAACTATACCATGCGGAAAGATGTCTATAAGCTCTGTCTGTCATGTTGTTGGCACAAAATACATATCTATATGTGTAATAGAATTTTAACAGGCTGACGTCTGTACATTATAGATAGATAATAAAAACTAATATAGTCTTTATTTGAGCAGCAGAAATGAAAACAAGTTTTGTTTTTCTGTATGTTTGTACATGCTGATGCATTGCTAAAATTAGTGTAGGTATTTTAATGTAATGAAATTCCCAGAGTTTAAGCTCCATTTTATAACACGGCAAAAGCTAGTGTGTAATATACCTATTCTGTTATAGTAACATAAGTAATAAGTTTATTACTCACATATGTCATATTTTTTTGTGTCGGGTAAAGATTATAGACTATTTATTTATTTACTTTTAAAGAATACTTCTAGATTATAATAATAATTTTTAGGTTGAATGTAGCCATAATTACAATGAAACAGTCCTTATCATTATTTTGAGACTGTATGAAAACATTTACTCAGCAGTAAACAACTTATTATCGAAACATATTATTTTTAACTGTGTTTTGAAAGACAGTTGCACTATGCAAATATGAATAAAGTTTTTTTATTATACTAAAAGCTTGGTAACATTTTCTTATAATTGTTAGCAGAATGTGCCAGCACCAACATCACAAAATTATCAAGTGAATCCAGCCACATCACCACAGAACTGTCCACAAAATATTGCACAGTCGCCAAGAAATTATCAGCCAGCACAATCGCCCACCAACTACTCTGCTAACACAGCTCTATCGCCACCTGGATATAGACAAGTGCAGTCCCAGTCGCCCCCAATGGGCACAGTGCATGTGACAATGCAATATCATCATCCTCAGCAGGTACATAATTTCCTTTTATTCTACCACTATCATCTTCTACTTACTATAATGAATTAATTAATACATTAAATATTTCGTTGATTAGGTTATTTCTTACCATTTCTATAAGTAAACTAGCACACCTGTTGACACCCCCGCAACACCCCTTGTGGGTGGAAATTTGTAAAATCCGTTCTTCCCTGACCTCTAATCGGCGAAAGGCATATTCCTACCAAATTTCAAGTCTCTGCACCTTATGGTTCCAGAGATATCGTGATGAGTCAATATAACGGTGGAAACCTTTTATATATAGAAGATTGTAATCTAAAGAACCAATCAAACTTTTTAAACATTTAAGCATATGCAGCAAACACATCAACAAATGCAACAGGCACATCAGGTGCAGCAATACCAACAGCAACAACAACAGCAGCAGCAGCATCAACAACAACAACAGATTCATCATCAACAACAGCAGCAGCAGCACCAACAGCAGCAACAACAGCAGCAGCATCAGCAGCAACAACAACAGCAACAACAACAACAACAGCAGCAACAACAACAACAACAGCAACAACAACAGCCACATCAACAACAAAATCAGAACCAAATGCCGAAAACTGACCAGCACTCATCTAATAGTAATGGAAACTCAGGTGTTCCATCACAAACATCTGATGTAAATATATTTTTTAACTCTAAATTACAATTTGACTCACTAAAATCATGATTTGATGATTATATACTATAACCAGGTAAAATTGGACTTATTGTTAAAATTTGTTTGACTCAAGTGTGGCTATATGATTATTTGGACTAATTAGTATTTAAAAGTAAAACCACATTTAGTAAGCAGGCATTTGCTGATCATGAAAATGTGTGTTTCACTTTTTGGTGATTGCATTATATTGGATTGATATTTATAGACATTGTTATTACAGCAAAATGAAAATCAAGTTCCGCCATCATGCATCAGGCAGGGGTGCACTAATCCAGCTGTAGCAAACAGTGAATGGGAGGATGAATATTGTTCTAATGAATGTGTTGTCAGTCACTGCAGGTAAATTTCGCTTTTGTTAAACTACTTCTAAATTTAGCAGTAAAGTAAAATAAAAGTATTTTATTGTACGAAATAACAAGTTGGATTGATACACAGATATACAAGGCATGCCTTTTAAGTTTTGTCATTTGAAGAAAAAAACACAACTAGAACCTTATAGTACTTTTTATTGTTTTTCAAAGTATTCACCACGTAGCTTAATACACTTTACCATTCGCTCAAACCAGTTATTATAACATTTATTCCACTCTTAAAGTGGGGGTGTTCAAAATGGCTGACTTGAAAGCGTCGACTGCTTCTTCACCGGACTGGAACCTTTGACCACGAAGACTTTTCTTAATTTTAGGAAATGTAAAAAAATCGTTAGGATGGTCAAGAATTTCCACTTTTCCTGCTTCAAATACTCAATCGTTTGACGAGCGCTGTGTGAGCTTGCGTTGTCGTGGTGCAGGATGATGCGTTGCTTTGAGTTAGATTTTCGAAGTTCGGCGATGACTTGTGGTAAACAAACTGTTTTATACCACTCTGCGTTAACCGTTCTACGATCATCAAGTGCAATAGTCGCAACATGGCCGGTTTTTCCAACGAACGTGGCCACCATCTTTGAAGTGCTTCGAGAACGCACAACTTTAGTCGGCTTTGGCTCGTCTTGAAAGACCCAGATTGTAGATTGTTGTTTGGAATCAGGATCGTAGGCATAGATCCAAGATTCGTCACCACTGATGATGTCGTAGACGTGATTTGACTCTCCTCAGTTGAACCTTTGCAGAGTTTTCTTACACCATCCAGCTCTTCAAAACACTGAAGCCCTGTCAGGCCTCTTCTAAAGTTGTAGAAAATTAGTGCACGAACATTTTCTTTAGAAAGATTCATTTTCGTACGTATAACCTGACAGATTCCAATCGACGCTGTGACTAAACAATAGCATTAATCCTAATACTTTCAACGGTTTTGAGATTCAAAATTTATCATCATCACATTTTTTTTTAATTGTGCTGTTATTCTTTGTGTAACGTATTTTAATAATATCAAGATGTTTTACCAAAATGAAATAGGTACAGATATTACTTATTAAACCATACTCACATTTTAATTTAAAACTTTCTTGATTTTTAACTTTATCTTTACTATATGTATAATTGTTTTGTTTTTAGGGATGTCTTCAGCTCATGGGTAGCATCAAACAACAGTAACCAAATTCAGAATTTTTCTGCTGTAAAGTAAAGGAAATCAACTAATTAGGTACATATCAAATTGATTTATGTAAAATGAAATTCCCAATGGATCTATGCAATAAGAATGGTGTATTTATAACCTTGATATAAACTTGATTTCTTCATAATTTTATTTAAATCATGACACCAATGTAAGATGAAGTTGTGTTTGCTAAATATTCATAGAAGTAAGCTTAGTGTAAAAACAATAAGTTTATTTTTAAGGCAGCCTTATTTTTAAGGTGAAGTCAATTTCCTTGGATTTTTAATCACTATGTATTTTGCGATTAAATGAGGCAGTATTTTGTTGAAAGATAATCATAAACTTTTTAAACAAATTTTATTTTTTTGCCATTTGTTTCTGTTATTATATACTTTCCCCTTCATGGTTAGTTTTGTTTGAAATATATGGTATACATTTATAATGGTATAAAACGAAGCCGGGCACTTGACTAGATGATTTTAACAAGATACTCATTAATAAAACATTATTTAGATACACATGACATGTAATCTATTTTTATAAACCATCATGGCTCAGTAATTGCCATAAATATAATATTTAATGGACTGGTGGATAAGACTAAGCTATCATGATACTCTTACAATTATACATTTGAATAAAATGTGTGCTGAATGCAATAATGGTCATTGATGAGTGCTAACTGATACTTCCATTTCTTTTATACTTATCCTAAAATGTATAAGGTGATTTAGACCAATCCCACTGACTCCCATTCCTGGGATTCCCGTAATCCAGGATGTGGGTGGCCAAGTAATTTTGGAAAATTAAAAAACCTGTTGAACACCGAAGGCAATGCATTTTACTTAGACTTGGTGTATATTAATATGCAGTATTGTTGATGTTAAACTATTATTTTTTTAATGTAGCATTTATTCTACTTGTAAAATATTTATAAGACAATCGTCATTATAAATCTCGTCGTTGAGGCTATATAGAGCGCCGATGTAGATTCGGATATTAATACCTACTCGGATATTAATCTGGTAGAAGGCCGTATAACATTGTTAATAATGGATATTGACGATACATTATACGATTGTATCGTATTTTTCGGAAACTTAGTAAATACATTATGGTTATTATTAGCAAGTTATAATTAATACTTTATGGTATTGTAAATTTCTACTGTAAACCTAATAGCAATATCTATTCATTCTCTAGGAGTTGCGTTTAGTGTGATAGGATTTAGCTGGACCAAAATTTTATTTGTATTCAAAGCTATGATAATATTTTAGGATAAATATCTTTTATTGTGTCCAATACCCTATGATAAAGTAATGTAATTGTAAATAAAAACTCGCAATAATAGTCGTAGACGTAGAGACTACTTTAGATTTTTTTATTTCATGTTATTTATTTAGTAGTCTCATTAGAACTACCTTTTTAGATAAAAGTTATGTTTATAAAATGTAAAATATAACAATGTATAAATTGTAATTAGAAAAGTGATTCCATTAAATTTCTTAAACAGCATTTACTCTTTTACTTATTACAAAAATCATATTACATTATTACAAATCAATCAACGAACGTAAGCTTTGCTGCACCTTTCATGAATACTCTTTGAAATTAAATGTAGGTATCAGTCAACAATGCCAATGTTTTATGTTTATAATCTGTATTGCCTAGTTTTACTAAGTATAAAAAACGTTAAATTCTGAACCCAGCAGTATTGTTTATTTACCATTATATCTAATTGTGAACTTAAAATAAGTACCTAATTTAAATCATATTATAATCGGTTTCTTAAGTAAGTATAAAGTAATACATGCAAATAAGAAACACGAAACAAATTCCCCTTTATATTAGTATAGATTTACATATATACTTTTTTATTATTAAGTTCACTGTACATATAAGAACAAAACAGTATAAAGTGCCCCACAATACAACTTTCGCTGTTTATCTGTGTGAACAGAAATTGAGTCTCATTCAATCAGCGGAATAAAATTACAATATATATATTTTAAGCATGTTTGTATATTAAGCAATACATGGCATAATAGTATCTAATAGGTACTTCTTGAGCAATCATGAGAATTTGTTTTTGTTAGGCTCATGTATAATGCAGGTAGGTATCTATATTTTTCATCAAATAGGATACACGCTTGTTCTATCTTCGTAGTAGTTAGTTACTCGAGGAACGTCATACCTGCTCCATCTAGTTTATACATATTAGTTACCTACTAGACAGAGAATACTAAGATTACAATGCTTGTTTATTAGTACAGAATATTTGTATTTTAAACTGATGGGTAGGATTTTTTTTAGTTCAATTTATTTTCAAGTGATTTCCACTTGAACAACTATTCTTTATTTTATTATTTACAAATAATTAAAGTCCAGTGCGACAAGGACAAATAACGGGTGCCTTGCCTTGAGTCATAGATTAATCAAACAGAAGGGATATCGTAGGCACAATACATAGCATCTGAGTCCGACCGTCTAATTAAATCTTAGTAGTGCTTTTTATTTCATATATATGCTCATATTACTGCCGCGTAACATCTCTTCTCAAAATTCATAAATACATAATATACACACATACAAACACTCACGCCTGTAACCCTTTGGGGGTAAGCAGAGGCGTAATTGACGCCCATATTTTAGTACCAGTTACGTAGGGGTAATAGACAACAGAGGGCAAACCTATTGTCGTCATCCGGGCACTTTTGCGGAGTGTTCTGACGAGATCTTCCAATTGGTCCCACCTTCACCACTTTTCTCTACACGACAACACGTGCTGGCCGTGCTGGTTTGAGAGTGGAAAATATACGATCTCAAACTAAACGGTTCGGCTCTGTTTCTTTGTTCTTCGTCTCTTTGTTTTTACTACATACATTTTTTACGGAACACTCACCACCAATCAGAAGCTATCAAAGATACAGATTGCGATATTCAATGTCTTTTCTGTAACAGTTCTATCCTACAATTTAATGTGTACTTCAAGTGCTACTCACATAAGATAGCTTTCTCTTTCTCTACCATGCATTTCGCATTATCTTTTGCATTCTCAATTTAATGTATGTATACACTTATAAATAAGTACGTAATGTCATACAGCAACATTAACCGGACGTCAGGACCAAACAATCAACATTGCTTTCATTAAACTATCAAGTATTATCTCCTTGACAAAATTTCCCCCACGGCCACATGCACTTTCATTATTAACAAAAAATAACTTTTAAGGAATGGTAGGTATACCAATATTTGTATACTCAATCACTGCTTATTCGTTATGTATGTATTGTTTTAATATCATTATTGCATTCCTAACACCGAACGTCGACCTTGTTATGGACTATGATGGTAAATCTATTTTACAAACTTAAGTAATATTAAGAGCCTACATAGCAAGGAAATATAAAAAAATGATATGAAACATAACTGAGGATAAAGGTGAATCGTAAAAGAAGAAGGAACGCATAGAGTATAGTAATATAGACGGAAAGAACGTTACAGTTTCGTGAAAATCCAAATCAATGAAGGATATTAACAAACTCACTTTCGCATTTATATTAGAAGTTAAGATGAAGATTAAAAGTACGGATGGAGTATATTATAACTACTATAAATATGGTAAGTCTGTACATGTTATTCTATATCGGATATCATACAGTTAACGATAAAATACAGCTTGCTTTTATCTTATATTAGTCGACTGTACTAAATATTTTCTCAATTAAGAAATCTGCTACAATAGTAGATAGAAATTCAAAACTGCAACACTAACAATGACTGACTTGACTACGTCTACAGTAGTGTTGTGATTTGTGTAGAAAATTATTGTGAAAACCCGAAGTATGATATTCCGATAGTATTTAAATCTTAAATCAAATTTTGATGTCCCGAAATGTTTTCTGAAACTAAAAATATGATTTACGTAGCTTAAATTATCTAATCAGGATTGTCCAAATCTCAATTAAATTTATATGTCTAGTTTTATTTCATTTATATGTAACTATATGTGTTGACCTTTCATAATCCAGAAAGTCTATAGATACATCATACAAAAAAAATACAAACATTCAACCAACCAACATCATATATATATATGTATATATATATATAATTGAACAAATATATATTTAAAAAATACTGATATTATTTGGTGGTCATTAAGTTTTATTTCAATGCAATTCTATTATACATATATATTTACTACAGCTATTACTTACTCGTTGGTAAGACGTAAAATTATACGATTTGACGTTTTTCCCGCACAGCTAATCTAAGCCCATCTAAGTGTCTAGCTTAAACTATTGTCCCCTTGCCTCTGCTTCTGAAATCCTTATAAACATAGTACTTATTTAATATAATTTGTATTATAATGAACGATGATCTCTATTTCTTTGAATCGAGTTACTTTGACAACATGTAATGTTGCATCCCTATTATCCACCACAGAGAAAATTAGATTCCAACTTGTAAGTCTTGTATCTAGCCTATTTTAAGTTTTGTTATAAAAAGAGAACTTAATGTTGCTATAGAAGTTTCAACTGTATTTATTAATTGTCACTATATTACGTGTAGTTATCAAAAACACCTATTTATTATATCAGTAATGCACTTCTAGTAATAGACAGGTCAACAATTTCATGAACCTAAAATGATGGACGGAAACGATTTAGTATCTGAAAATTCAAGAAAAGGTATAATTTCACAAGCTTGGACTCGTGTTTCTCAGGTACATTTGCATATTGTTATTTTTTTAAATCCATTAATTGCATTAATAACTTTACAGTATTCATTTTCTTGGTGCTCTCATGACTTGTAGTGTTTGCATGCCGCGAAATACAAATGTAATCTTTTAAATAACCAGAACAATGTTTTTTATTCAAGGAACGAGTTATTTTCCGAAATATATTTTAACAGTAGTAGCTCTCAAATTCACAGTTCACTTACAAGAAGTGTTCAGTGAATTTGAAAGATACAATCCAATAGTTTTTACTCCTTACTAAACAGACAACTACTCTTATAAATTTACAATTAATATCATTATTTTAGTTAGTATATGTCCAAGCCAATTTTCACTTAGTCTTAATTTTTTTTAGTCTTGATAAGTTTTTGATAAATTTACTTTAGATTCATAATCATTGTATTATAATATTTTTTGTAACAGGTGTATCAAGGCACATTAGATAAGTGGACACCTCACACCAGATTCCGGTGGGTTGGGAGTTTTGTTCTATTAGCCTTGTTTATGCTAAGAATATTCACAAAACAAGTAAGTTGCTCTTATCTTATCTCATGATTTATATTCTCTAAAACTAACCAAAAGTGTAACAGTGCTGATAAAAGCATAGTAGTTTATACAGGAAATCCTGATTGTTGTCATGATTCAATTTACGTCCATACACTCACGCCTGTATCCCCAAAGGGGTAAGCTGAGGCGTAATTAACACCCAGATTTTGGTGATTGTAATTTAGTCTCATATACGTAATAGGGATTAGATGAGCAAATTTGGAGTATATTCACAGAAAAGAGTACAGAAATAGAAAGAAAATTGAACTGGCTGGTGCCAGGAAGTCTGTGTCCTTAATGATTAAATTAATATTTAAATTTTTTTAGTAAAATTCAAATAATTAATGTTCTGTATGAATGCTTGAAAATTCATAATACAATGATCTGAGTGATGAAATGATAATAATCAACATACACAAACATCTCACTAAAATCTAAGTGAGTGATTTGAGAGTTATAGTTGTATTCTAATTACCTAACTGAGCTAGACAAAGTTACGACAGTGTGGTATATTGTGATTTCTGAGTATATCTATAATGTTCTATTGTCACAGCCTAGATGGCTATGGTGATTTGAATCATCTTAACAGTAAGAGTTGTATAGGGTTTAACAATTCAAGGAATCATCAGTGACAAAAGTAAAGGAAGTTAAAGCTGTTGTATTTTTTTTTTTTGTATAATTTGAGTTGATGGTCTACAATGTTCTATTTTAGAAGAGTACTGTTAATAGTCCAAGAAAAGTTTACATATGTAGGTTGTTTAAAGAAGAAATTACAATGTCAGAACATACATATATACAGTAAAGTCACATCTACACTAAATTGGCATTTGAGATGTTTTACAACTTTACTTTTGAATCCACCTTAGGCTTCAAAAATTATTTAAATTTATAAGATTCTGTGCACAATGATATTCATCAACATGAATATGTATTATTTTAGGACCAAACATAATCAACATTACTTTTCACCAAACTATTATCTACCCCTTAACAAGTTTTTTGAAATGTTTTTTATATTCATGCACTTTCACGTTTTTTTTTCAGGGATGGTATATAGTCACTTATGCTTTGGGTATTTATCATTTAAACCTCTTTATTGCATTCCTAACACCGAAGATCGACCCTGCTATGGACTTTGATGGTAAATCTCATTTACTTCTATTATATTAGACTACAAAGTAAAGAAAATATACTCATCATACAATGCTTTTGTCTCTCAAAAAATCAGAACTTTGCAGGGCTTTTAATTTGTTAATATAAGGTTGTTGTAAAAGTTTCTTCGTATTTTATATACAAATTCTATAAAAAAAAAATCTTTTTATTACAATAAAAAAATCATTAAATAATTACATTTAATTATAATATATAGTGTGCTATTTTGTTGGATAAGTTGTTGCCATCTTGTAGGTAATAATGACATAATCCCGTAGCTGTAGAAAGCTTGGGATTGTTAATAAAAAAATGTGATAAATAGTTTTAACAGTTCAGGCAAAATAGTCACAACATTGCTTCATAACCAGTTTTCTGTGAGGTGTTACTTCAGTTGAGCCGGGCAATACGTGCATAAGCGTAGCTCTTCCACGTGAAAATGTTTCATGTTGTACCAGAAGTCTCATACTGTCTCTTCTGACGGCAACCAACAAGGTGGGGAATCAGGGAATCTCTTAATAAAACAAAATCAAAAATTAAAATCTATTTCAACTGATTCAAACAGTGGCATGAATGCTTCACTCTCGAGTAATTCTTATTCAATGAATGTACCAACACGGCATATGGCATACTGCTCTTAGCTTTTCTTTCTCAGAATGAATTCTGTCGTTTTGATATTACAGGATAATATGAATAATAATACAATATTTAAGTGAAGCTCCTTACTCTTGTTTACATTCTTATAAGTCAATCAGTTTAAAAGGAAAGGACTATAAAAATAATTAAACTACTTCAAAAGCGTTAAAAACGTTTGTTTCACGAACACTGAGTACTGAACGCTGTACGTTTTTTTACGACCAAAAAGTATTAACTTCGACAATTATTTTTATTATGATGTTTTAGGTGATGATGATAACGGCCCTGCGTTGCCAACAAGAGCTACTGAAGAATTTAGACCATTCATACGAAGACTACCAGAATTCAAATTCTGGCTCTCTGTCACCAAAAGTACTTTGGTGGCCATTTGCTGTACATTCATAGATGCCTTTAATATTCCAGTATTTTGGCCTATATTAGTTATGTATTTTATTACCTTATTCTGTATTACTATGAAGAGACAAATCAAGGTAAGTGATGTCTTTTTTCACAAGTTTAATATTAGGTGAGTGAAACTTATCGTATGTAATTAACATGAATGTTTTGTTTACAGCATATGATCAAGTACCGGTATCTACCATTTACTCATAGCAAACCAAAGTACAAAACTGTGGATTCAGCTGTTACTATAAACTGACGACATACATTTATTTATGTATAATATAAGAACCTTAAAGAGTCTTAGTTTAATTAACCTTAAAACTGTTGTATGCAAATATTTCTAGAAATACAGTTTTTATTGTATGTTTCCTCACGTTTAAGTTATTTGGTTCGTAATTTAAGTAAATGATGTGACACGTGTGAATATTTTCTTTATCAATGAAGCTATATAAACATATTAACTATTGCGCAATAGGTCAAATCAACAAAACGAATTTAGCTTCCGACTATTTGTTTTATTTGAACACGTCACTTTAATGTTTTTAAGGACGTTTTTACTCACGTGTGTATTCCGGGTTGTCCTAAGGTGTCACGCGGTGAAGGTCGCTTTACCCTTTAGAAAGGTTCCCCGTCGAGTCCAAAACTAATCTGGCACCGCGAAATACGCATGTGAGTAAAACTTCGAAATGCGTATGTTCTTAGTCAATATGGATAACACGAAAGTTTTTATTTTAATGAATAAGGAATAAATTTAATACATTGCTGGGATGGGTCGGTCATGAACGTCTTCAAGTCCTATTGTTTTTAAATTTCTAACTAGTGTTTATAAAAATACTATCCATTTATGAGCTCCTTTGCTATCACCCGATCCACAGTATAAATCGGTCGCAAATAATTACTCTGAAATGGAAAAACATCAATAGGGCGTTTTCTATGTGTCCCTTGTAAAGACAAGAAAAAAAATACCTTTGACACTGGCTCAAATAAATAATGGTCACGACTGAGCACCAACATACCAGTTAATACTGATAATTACAAATGTGAATCGTGGATCTTGAGTTCATTTAGGAAGTATGACCAAAAGCATTACGATAGCATTGTCGAGACATATGTGCCTGCAAAGGCCTTCATGTTGTTTTTAAAACTACGACAGAAACAAACTAATAAAATCCAGTGTAACTATTGAGCACACCCATTGTCACACACGCGCGTTTGAACAGCGTTTGTATCGATACAAACGTTTATAATCTATTAATACGCGTTAATAATGCTCAGAATAGAGCTCATTAAAAAACGCGCATCATACCATGGTTTGCAAAGACCCTTACACATTTCCACCCTGCTAAAGTAAAGATTATATAATATATTCGAGGTAATATTGAGGAATATTTCGAAATTCTGAATTTAAAATATTTACAAATATATAATTAAGATAAAAAATACAATAGGTATGTAAGCTACATAATATATGTTTACAACAATTTTATAACTACACCACCGTCCTGCTATAATACAATATCTATTTAACATCCTGCTACAATTTTGTTATATTTAAAATACATATGTAGGTATTCCTAAATTATTCAAGGCTTTTCCCTTACGTTGGGTTATCATGATATTATATGACTACACGCAATAAGCTACCTTATAGCTTTTCTTTACCACCCCAAGGTTGACTGGTAGAGAATGCCCTAGGCATTAGAGAAGTTTTTAAATAAAGTAAATAAGACCAGGCTCAATGAGTATACTGAGTCTGTTGTGCTTTTTGTCCGTTGCTTGAATGTTTGTAAAGTCCCCGCGACACAGGAATTAATCCCGGTGCGGGAGTTTTCTTTTCTCGCATGAAACATAAAACTAGTGACAATTAAAGTTTACAGTAAAGTAAATATAGTTTCACTATCCAATTCCTGCCATTTGTCAGTATTGCATACCTATGGAAGTATATTTGCAAAATTTTAAATCGGTATGACATGATTAGAAGTATGTTAAACGACTTCCAAGATTTGTTTACTTAGTTAAAGATGAAACTAATAAAAGCACAATTAAAATAAAAAGAAAAGGCGAATGACGGTTGAATAAATACTCGTACAGTGCTCGTTTGAAGGCAATGGGCTGGCAATTAGATGTGAATGGTCCCACCTAATAATAGAAGGGTGCCTTATTATGTAAATGGGTAAGTATAAGTAAGTATGGTTGGCAAAATGTAGCCATTCATATGCTTTTCCCTACCCCTACGAGGATATAGACGTGGGGTATGAAATAAATAAAAAAACAATACTAAATCGGTTTATTTGCTTTTGTTATATTTTTATGTACTTCACGTTAAAATGGGTCTTAAGTATCTACAACTAAGATAATTAAAAATATATATATATAATAATAATTGAAATCGGCTACCAACAGGATAAGAAATAGAGTAATATACACACAAAAATTAAGCGAATTGATACGTCCTTTTTGAAATCGGTTGAAAAATATTTTAATGAGGAAGTACCTGATACATATACAATGTTATTGTATTATGTAATATTAGTATTACAAAACATATTTTTATTATATAGGGTGACAGATGATCAGACTGGTCAACTAAGTGACAACCACCGATATTGGACACCATGCTACTCAAGTCGTAAGTGCACTGCCCACCTTAAGGTGGGATAAGGTAACCTCACTTACTCGGCAATACAATGCAATTTTGTTTGATTACAGATTTTCTGTGAGTGACTAATTCTCTGTGACTGTAAAGATCGTATACATAAGCTGTCCAATTATATTGTCAATATCGGAGACTACGGCTATCTCCGAGTACTTATGTAGTTTCTAGACAGAGATACCTTTAATAATGAGTTTTGTTTCTTTCATGACCTCCAAAGTAGTTGTGATAGTTTACCGATGATTATAAATCATTATTTTATTCTCTGTAATGAGGTAGGAACTTACCTACATCAGTTGTAGAAAGTGGAAAGAGTAGTAGCTGTTGCTGTCACTATTATTTTAATATTATTTCTCTTCACTCCGTGAAAAACGTTAGAGGTTTTGTATATTTTTTATGACAAATAGAACGATATGGCCCATCTAAGAGCATCGAGAGCTTTTTATACAAACAGGTTAGTATCTTCCTAATACTGTACGCTTCTGTAGATATCGTTAATGATCTTCTACTTAGCTTCGTGGTAGATTAATTTATTTTTCTATTATTTGTATTTCCTCCTGGAAGTTACTTAACCAATAAATACAGAACCTAAGAAAGTGTCGGACAGAAGTCAATATAAGTATACATCTAAGCAGTGATGGGACATATCCAGGGGAATACGCCACTGCAATTTTAAATATTACGTAACGACACCCGCTACCGGGCTACCCGCGTTCAGCATAGGTATGTAATATGTATTTGTCATACTCATACTTGTCATATATAATACAATGACCGTAACTCAAGTCATACTGGCCACCACTATATGTTTGTACGCGCATAAATAACTTAGAAACGACTGCACCAAATTGATTAATTCTTTTTAATTGTGTTTGTTATTGTCAGGCGAAACTTTATATAAATATTTTAAGTAAATATCATAATCGTACGGAACGGAACGGAAAAATTAGTGAGACAGAAGGCGGTGGGAGGACATCTTCAAAATTTCTTCATTAGGTACACCACCTGTGAGAGGCCTGGGCCGGGCAGCTAGTATTGCATAAACATGGAACTCGCCTTGTCTGCTTCCCTAATTAAGGTAAAAATCTCACTTTAGTTATTGTTAGAAAGAAAGTAATATATTAATATAATACTAACATATTTATTAATTTCACTATGACGGCGAAGGAAAGCAGTCGATCAGATAATGCACAAAGCTCGAACTTATTTCTAAATGCGTTCATCAACGTTTTAGATCCACGAACGCATAGCATCAGTTAGATGATTATTGAAGTTTACGACACTATTCTCACTAAGAAACCAACTTAAAGTCAAGAAAACTTATTAGGGATATAGTTATCTACCTACCAGATCTACCACAAGGAATACGTTTTTTCAGGAACAAAGCTTACTTGGTACCTATATATAAAGATAGGCATCCGCAATAAAAATATAATGTAGGTATATTTCGAGAAGACTAATAAAATGACTACATGTAAGAGGTACCTAAGGAAAGATATATATTATATAGCTATTACACGACCAAAACAGAGGACGAAAGCTGTTACCTAGCTTAGAAGTGGGTGGTGTCCCCAGTAGGTAATCTATACCTTGCTGTTTATTGCATGAAAAACGTGTTTCAAGATGTTATTGCAGCATTAAACCATTAGTGTTAATAATAATGGTTTTACAATGTTCATAATATATTACTATTAAGTATGTACCTACCTATCGTTCTAGGTAATATTCTTATAACACTTAAGTACATATACATGTCATGCACCGAGTAGCTTGCCATTGCGTTGCCTCTCCCATAATATTTACCTAATTAACCGACACATTTATTACTAACGTTGTGATGCTACTTTCTTTAGTAACATACGCACAATTTGAATGTTTATAAACATTTAATTGAAATATTTATATAAATTAAACGCGATCTCATTCAACTAAATGACAATTGAACCACTGGAATATCAAAAATAGAAAAAGATAACAGGCACAAAACAATAATAATTTTTGTTAAATATACCTACGTGTGTATACGTCCGAAATAAAGTATGAAAATAGTCGCTCGCTACAGAGGTAAAAATACTGCTGGTAGGTAGGTACCTAGCTATTGTTTGAGCAACCCAGTCAACTATCGGAATATACTAGTACAAACTACAAGTAGGTAGTCACAAACAAATGACCCACATTCGTATAATAAGCATTTCAAACTGTATCTCAGTACAATTAGTAGGTAAAAATAACAATTGAATGTAAGGCAATATCAATGGCATTGCTCACTATATTAACCTAACTGTTTCAGTAGGTAGGTACTAACTTCTAGGTAGGTATTTAAATTACATATAATACAAATAAATGAAAATCGACATTTATTTAATTTCAGATGATTACATTCTAACCTTTTCCTAGCTCTCAACGTTATTTGTAGAATCAACAATAAAAGTTTGTTTAACAGGTCATTATTATATGTAAAAACTCTAAGCAGTTAAAATTACATGTTAGAGATATCTATGACAAACGAAAAATGATTCGCCCCAAAATAAAATTGAAAGATTTTACGGCTACATTGTCAGGTAGTCCTATGTATAATAAACATACGACTACCTGACAACGTAGCCTGACAGAAACATTATATCCTTCCTCGTTAGAAGGTTTGTTTATTTTCAAAAAAAAAAATATGAGACATAAATGTGAGACTGAAAAATTTAAATATAACAATAAATTATTAATTTATAATAGGATAGGGATATATTTAAATTTTTACCGGGGGTGCAGAACGTGAACATACGAAAATGGGAGGTAGGTGAGGTCGTCTGCTACCTACTCGAGTAAGAAAAAAAAATTAAGAGTACATACCTACCTTGAACTGGTGTGTATTGGCCAGGATGCCTTCCATTGTGTCGGAGAACAGATCCCAATTTCCGATGCAGCTACCTGTGCAATACTTTTGGTAGGGTGCGCTTCAAACTCGGCAAGGATTTGCTCATCAATATATTCCAGGAAGGTGCTGCTATTGTGTTTCAACATGTTAGCTGCTCAGCTCATTGACGCTTAGCTGTAAGGGAGCACCTTGATAATGCTTTCACTAATTCATGGATTGGTTAGGGTGGTCTAATTCCCTGGGCCTCGCTATCATCAGACCTCAACCTTATCGACTTTTGTGGAAGGTCTGAGGATATAGTTTACACCACTGACGTTCACTGTCGTGAAGAATTGATAAGTCGTATTGATATTGCGTTCGAGACGATGAAACAGGAGATGCTATTGCGAACAAATACAGTCGAAATAAGAAACCGATGCAGAGCTTGCATACCGAATAAGACACGTCAATTTGAGCAAGACTTAAACTAAATGTAAAAAAAATAAAGATGTAATAATGTTATAATTATGTTTTTAATTTGCGAATACCAGATTTAAATTGATACTTTGTTTTTTATATTGTATATATTATAACCTTTGGCATTGATAACTTTCGCAAAACATTAACTTTCCACATTCGTAGAATATCGTCAAAATGGTCGGCTAAGTAAAAAAACTCTGGTTAAGAAAAAGATATCAAAACAAACCATATACCGTTCGAAAGCTCATACTCTAGATCTAACTCATACATCTTTTTAAAATAATAAGAAGTCTTCCATCAGTTTTAGTATTTTTTTAAATGCTACGCGAAGTTGAGCATAAACAGTTTTTTGCGTTTGAGGGCCCATTACTTTGTTCCTAGTAATAAACTGCAACAAATTTAAATTTTCAAAGATCCTACTAACCATTAAGATTCTACTAAAAAAAAATACTGAAACAAATCTTGGGCCTAGATCAAATCTCTGGTGCAGAATTGGTAGCAGACGACCCCACCTACCCCCTACTTTCGTATGTTTAATGAACTATCAACAAAAAATCTTTGGTTCAAAAGTGGATTTATGGTACGGGTAATTCGTATATATCACATGTATTATACCATTTTTTTTTTTTTTTTTCGTGTGGAAACCCCCACGGGTCATCACCTCACCGGAGCTGACGGTGAAGTGGTATGTCGGACTCGAACCGACTAAAACCACACGGTGTTCCGGCACAAGTGGGTCTATTGCAAGGGACCTGGGTATACCCTAGGAGGGATTCTTCCAGGAACCCTGCAGACCTTGGCCACCTCTTTTGCAAGAGGTACCACCACCATTGAGTACGAGGGGCCTAGCCCCCCACCAGTTTGAGAGGCGAGCGTGGAACACGTCACACCACCGTCAAAGGCCTGCTTCTGCTGGGGTAAGGGCAGCCCTACCCGTTACCCCCAGGCCAGCGCTCATGGAGGCCGGAGATCGTTTTGTGCTCTCCGGCGCCTGCTGCGTGTTCTACGGGATGAGAGAGTACTTGCCCTCTCCCGTATCCTCTCCGCCGCCTCTTTAGCCAACATGACCTCTTCGCAAAATAAGGCGGCGGAATTCCACGCGCTCTCGCTTTGGACCATGGACAGAACCATGGTCTCTAGCGAGAGACTTCCTGAACCAATAGCCGCCGCGAGGTTGAGGCGCTGGTGCGCCCACGCTGTGCACTCTACTAAAGTGTGAAGTGCAGTGTCCTCGCGACAGCTTCCGCAGTGATGGCATGCAGACGTTGGCTCCCGGCCTATACGACACAGATACTTACCGAAGCAACCGTGCCCGGTGAGTATCTGTGTCAACCGGTAGGAGAGGCTGCCATGTCGCCTCTCTAGCCAATCCTCCATGACAGGCCTTACCGCCGCAATTGTGGCGTGCCCTGCGCTCGGTCGCTCAAGTCGTTCTTTCCAACTGACCAAAAGGACCTGGTGGAGCTGGGACCGTTGTGCATCGACTTCACAAGCCGTGGGTCGCAGCCCTCTCTCCAGCGCTTCCTTGCGCCAGTTATATAGCGACGCAAGGACTTTCGCTTCCAGGTCCCATGGTGCAGATCCAGCTAGGAGACTCGCCGCTTCGAAGGACACCGTGCGGTACCCTCTTATAATCCTAACGGCCATCACCCGCTGAGGGCGCCGTAATATAGCGGCATTGACGGCCGTTAGTTTTTCCGCCCATACAACATGTATTATACCATATATTATATGATATATATCATAATGTTACAATATTTGATTAACTAATTATACTGGACTTGGTAAAATAGTAAACTATTAAATTGAAATGGATAAAGAAAGAAAAATAGAAAACTATCACTTAGTTTTTATAAATTGTTACGAATATGATGATGACAATCTGTAGAAAACTAAATATTATTGCGAAATGTTATGATCATAGTATTGCCACTAATTGACTCGACTATAATGATAAGCAAATAATTTAGATTATTTTTTTTTAAGAACCCTTATTTTTCATTTTAATACCATTGATTGATATATATTACATTGTAAATATTCCTCAGTTCGCTGTAGATATTTTGGCTGTGGTACCTTATTATAAAACATGATTTTTAAGTGCAAAAATTGTGTTCTATTGTATTAGAAACTCGATGGTTAAATTTTGTTACATAAACATAATTGGTTTATTTAAAGAACGAACTGGCAACTGGTCCTTATATTACCAGTGTTACTATTTAATGATATTTTCAAAAGTAGTAAAACGCGCTCGATATTCCCTGTTTATTTTATTGACCACTCGCCAGATGTTTGCGCATTGTTTTCCAGTGCGCAGTAGTTACTCTGTCGTGAAAACGGGATTCTGTTTTAGTATTATATCTATTCTGCCATTTTGAAAATAGTGGCGTGTATGGATTAGACCTAGTGTTTTTTATGTGACAAATATGTCCGGGAGCAATGATAAAGTGTCGACTACGCAGCGTATGATCCAAAGTGTTGCTTTCCCTCCCAGTCGCAAGCTCACTGTATCGGAAGTATTTGATGAAAAAAGTGGAAAGCCACTACCTGATGTCTTGAAGCAACATTTTATCCTAGAAGGTCGTATCGAGGAAAATGCAGCTCTACGAATCATCCAAGATGGTGCCACCTTACTACGATCAGAAAAAACTATGATCGAGATCGATTCACCGGTGACTGTGTGCGGAGACGTCCATGGCCAATTTTATGATTTGATGAAATTGTTCGAGGTGGGAGGCTCACCCTCTTGTACCAAGTATTTATTCTTAGGTGATTATGTCGACCGAGGTTATTTCAGTATAGAATGTGTTCTTTACCTATGGGCTTTGAAGTTATGCTATCCGAAGACGTTATTTCTATTACGCGGTAATCATGAATGCCGACATTTGACAGAGTATTTTACTTTCAAACAAGAATGTAAAATTAAATATTCTGAGAAGGTATACGACGCATGTATGGACGCGTTTGACTGCTTACCTCTTGCTGCTCTAATGAACCAGCAGTTCCTATGTGTGCATGGTGGTCTTTCTCCTGAGATCAATAACTTAGATGATATTCGTAAACTAGATAGATTCAAAGAACCGCCTGCATTTGGAGCTATGTGTGATTTGCTGTGGTCAGATCCATTGGAAGATTTTGGCAATGAGAAGAATGCAGAACATTTTTCGCACAACTCCGTCAGAGGTTGTTCATATTTCTATAGCTATGCAGCCTGTTGTGATTTCTTACAAAGAAATAATTTACTATCAATCATTCGTGCTCATGAAGCTCAAGATGCTGGCTATCGGATGTATCGCAAAAGCCAGATCACAGGATTTCCCAGTTTGATTACCATCTTCTCTGCACCTAACTATTTGGATGTTTACAATAACAAAGCTGCTGTTCTAAAATATGAGAACAATGTTATGAACATCAGACAGTTTAATTGTTCACCTCATCCATATTGGCTGCCCAACTTCATGGATGTATTTACCTGGTCTCTTCCATTTGTTGGTGAAAAAGTTACTGAGATGTTGGTTAATGTGTTGAATATATGTTCAGATGATGAATTAATGACAGAGGGAGATGATGCATTGGAGGAAGCAAATCTCAGAAAAGAAGTCATTCGTAACAAGATTCGTGCCATTGGCAAAATGGCTCATGTATTTTCTGTACTTCGTGAGGAAAGTGAATCTGTTTTGCAGTTGAAAGGTCTCACTCCAACTGGTGCACTGCCATTGGGTGCACTTTCTGGTGGTAAAACATCTCTGAAAAATGCACTGCAAGGCTTCTCTCCGAATCACAAAATCACTTCATTTGCTGAAGCTAAAGGGCTTGATGCTATCAATGAGCGTATGCCACCACGGCGTGATGGCCAACGTACACCTGATGCCCAGGAAAAGAAGCCTCATGTAAATAGCAATGCACATTCGTGAAGTGCTAACTTCTATTTCTCTTCTATCCTTATATTTTGATCCACAATAATAGTGGTAGTGAAATATGTGTGAAGGAGACTCAGCTTTTGGAATGATATTTCACAATAATAATAACTAGGTGGATTTGAAGGGAATTGTCATAATAGATACAAAATATTTTTAAATTTGGAATTAACTTTTTTTCAATAGTTGAAGTTAATATTTCTCTTAAGATATTACCTCTCGATATTTAAAATATGTCAGATCTGCAGGCAACAAATTTATTTAGTCAATTAAATATTAAGGAATGCACATTTATTTATAATGCGCTGCACTGTTTAATTTTTGGTAATGTAATTTTAAATTTTCATATGAAAAGACATGATATTGTAATGTAAATTAATTCAGATTGTCTACTTATATACTCTACCTATTGTTATCTACATTAGTGAAAATTAGACATGTCTATAATTTTCAAAGCATAATTAGCTGTGATATTAAGCGACGATCGATGTATTATTTAATAGCAATCTGCTAGTGGAGGTACAGGCATGTTCATTGGCTAATCATGCATTGAAATCTGTAAGATAGTGGAAAGTTCTCAGCTTGGGCATGTCTTTATATTCTATTAAGTAATAAAATTAATTATGTACTATAGTGTGCAGCACATGGTGTGTTGTTGCCGGGCGTGTGTGCTGTGTAAATATGCATTGTGCGTACACACACGTTATTGCAGCTTTAACACTTGAGATAAATATTACTCTCTTTAATATCTTTGCTACAAGTTGTACTTAATTGTATTTTATTGTACAAAATATATTAAATTACTATATCTATGAAATATTACTTAAAATTAACTTATAATAATATTTGGATGTATGCTGGCCCACTGTTGCCTGCATGCAGCTGAACTTGTATACTGGAACATCACATATTAAAGTTTCTTAGCCCTATGTTTCAGTATATAAGACGTAGTGGCTGGTCTAATTGCAGATTTTCTTACAGCTTCTATTCCAAATTTCACTATATTATATAATTAGGTCTAATGACCTATGCACTGTTGGAAAATCTCTTTTGGTCTGCCAAATAATCATTAATTGATGCAATAAGTTCATATTGTGAATACTAAAAGTGGCTTACATCATTTTCAAAGTCAGTAACTAAGTATTTTATCTCAATTCAGTGTGTAGTCCTTCATATGTTCTGTACTTTTAAATAAATTTTACCTATGTAAAAAACTAACAATATATTTAATTTTATTTTGTACTAATCATGGGAAGTGTTGTTTTATCCTTAAAAATATATTAACATTGAGCTCCATAATATTATGGTTTCAATAAGTCCTTCGCGGTAAGTAGAAGAGGTACGTTGTAAATGTTATTTTCATTGCTAATCATTATGTTATACAACCAGTTAGTAAAACTTGTCTCAACAAATCATGTACGATTATTACAATCATATAATATACATATGTAATGGTATAGAAAGGTATATATATACATATTTAAAAATCAATGACTATGTATTCTATTAAATCTTTTTACGCTAACTTAATAGAATATTAAACAAACACGTTTTGTTATTAATTTGCCAATTTAATTTTGGTGATATTCTGACGTTTTTATTTATTTCCTATGAATATATTACTGTATACGATTATTATTAACGATTTATAAAAGCTCGTGCGAATATCTCAAACCGCGCCGTAACCAACCTTGACATCGATGGGAAATTATCTAAGTATCGTTTTAATTCAATTAAATTAGTTGTCTTGAATGTCTAAGCATTGCTTTACAATTATGAAAATGAGGCTTGGACCGTCACTCAAAAGGATAGGGAACGATTAGAGGCCTTTGAAATGTGGTGCTGGGGGCGGACAGAGAGGATAAGCTGGACTGAAAGAAAAACTAACAAGGAGGTACTGAGCACGGTCCAAGAAGAACGACAGATACTTGTGACTATATATAACAGAAGAGGGAAGATGTTTGGCCACTTTATATCATATGATAACTTCATGAAAACCATTGAAGGGAAGTTAGAGGCAAGAAGAGGAAGAGGAAGAGGAGGGCCGAGACGGGCATTCATAGACTAAGTAAAAGAGAAAGCAGGTGTCATGTCGTCAAGGAGTCAAGGAGTTGGCGGAAGATCGGTACAGATGGCGCTTACTCCGCATACGAGAGCCCCGCTCTTAAATTTTCTATGAATGAACATTTGTATTAATAGGTAAGTATATGTCTAAGTCAATAAACTCAAAGAAAATTAGCACACAATACCTTATCCTCATTAACTACTGACAGTACCATAAAAAATGAACTACGCCTATTTTACTGTGGGATCAGTAGGTATAATATACATAGGTACATTAGAAATTTGTCTAAACAGCTTTTATATAAATTTAAACTGAAACAGAGTTCGGTCAGAATTTGCATGTCAAATATATAATTACTAACATACCTACTAGCTATGCTTAAGGATCGTAGCGTGCTATTAAATAGCCTATAACTTGCTTCCACAATTAGGCTAAATGTTTGTTAAAAGAGCCAGCAGTCGTGTCTCCAGTCGGAGTAGCAACCTTGACAGTAGGCTGTTAATAAAGAAATTAAAATTGTGTTGATCCGTTGTGCGTTTACAATTCTAGACCTACGGCGCATAACTCCGATCCCCTCCTAGCCAATTCGTCCGCTGCACTGTTGCTTCTAGAGCCACTGTGTGCCTTTGATCCATTGGAGTGTTTTTTTTATTGAGTTCACATATTTCGCATAAACGTTGTTGGCACTCGTATATTATTCCCAAACAGATGATTAATTGGGGCCTTGTAATACTGCCATGCTATCAGATAGTATTTGGATTGATTGTACCTTTACCTTCCTTGCGATAACAGCAGCTGCGGACATGGAGATTCGCAGACTTTCGGTCTGCCATACTGTTTTGTGGGTACCTAGAGTAGCTGTTGTTTTTATGTTTAGGTCGTCCGAGAAGATGCCATACCTTGTTTTTTAGACGTCTATGAAAATTCCGAGCTCTTCTGGATACAGACCCACAGAGCGCTGGTCTACGTATAACTTGATTTTATATTTTTTGCCAAATACATACTGTTTGGGGATCCGATCATTTATTGAAATCACAACCAGAATATCCAAAATATTTCTTCCAGTATTACCGTATGCAGGCTCCCATTGTCCACCCACAGATGCGGCGTTCTTAGTCTTGTAAAAATAAGGTATAAAGTTCCTGCCGTAAATAAATGCAGAGGTACCAGATCCACCTTAATTTCTAGAATATGCAAAGTAGCCAGATCCAGCATAACTTCTAGGTCGCTGTCGTTCTCATGCAATCCGTAATTGCTAACCTCTGAGATTTTCGTAGTTGGTTCTCAACACTGGTTAGCCTAACTCAAGGCCCCCACACGACGGAACCGTATGTAATAATCGGGCGGACCACCGTGATCACCATAAGACGATCTTTGAGGATAAGCCCCATATTCTGCCACCATGTTCTTGCAATGCCAGAAGTGATATTTGCTTTTCCTATTTTGTAGTCTACGTGGCTGCTGCACGTCAGCTTGCTGTCGAGAATTACCCCTAGGCCTAGACCCGAACCTGTATGTAACAAAGTTAGGTTATAAGAAAAATAATGTAATAATATATAAGATAATCAACTAGTCTTATCCCGGTTGTTGCATCTGACAGGTTGTGTGCATTGGAGGCCATCCCGATCACAACCTCGAGCCCTGAAGATTTGCAGTAGCTAATCTGTCTGGTAACATCATGCGGGGGGAGTTCTTCATCCTCATGCATGTAAGCAGAGGCCAGATCCTATGTTTCATATACTAGCTTCAGCCTTATAGCAAACACGTCTCTGAAATAGAAATCCGTTAACCACCATTTGTCCGCCGGGAGACATGTGACCGGCCCACTTCCACTTCAGCATACTGATTCTCTGTGCGATTGCGGTTGCTAAAACTTGAAATATTCGCGTCTCTGAATTCTTGGGACTCATTTCAAATAGGTCCCTGCCTCTCTTATAGAGTACGTTAACTATAGGTTTTCAACAAGTAAAGTTTAAACAAAAATAACAATTTTTTGCTGACGTTACCTCACAACCTTATACCCTACACCTTATGTCAACCCCATAAAGCGGTTTAAATGACACCACATGTCGAAATCTATCAAGATAATCGAGAACTACTTAAAACTGCAAAGAAACTGCAATGATTACATATAACTGTAAGGAACGAAAGCTATGGCTTGCACTCAAATATACACCAACTTTGGATCTAGCAGGCCGAACTAATAATGTCTCCCTGATAATGGGCTCGCGCCCAACTCCGTTATACCAAAAATACAAATGGCGACATATATCTTTGTAACACCTGCCTAGTTTCTTCATAAACAACAATAATATAATAATAGATAGGTAGGAATACTCGGCTTCTAAGTATTCGAGTGAAATATTCATAACAAAATAAACATTCAGAAGAAAAACTGTATTTGAATGCGATCAAACAAAAAGTTAGAAAAAAGAAAATAAACCTTTTTGGGTGTATGCTAGGTTCCCATTTACTCTTATTACTTAGGTACTTTTCTTTGCCAATTGTAAAGATATTAGGTACCTATAATATAATACTTAATATTCTTTTCGTTTTCAGTTTGGGTCAAGGTTGGCCAAATATAGCTTATAAAAGTTGCCACATGCGTCATTTAAGAAGACGAATTGCCTAATCAGCCGATTTATAAGTAGGTAATTGTTATTAACAATAACAACCATGATTTTTTCATTACAGTAGGTAATTATTTACCTAATTGTCTAATGTAATTTTAAAATAACGAATACAAATTGGTTTTCGGATTTCTGCAATTTAAAGTGCTTGGGTTAAATAGTATATACTGTTTTTCAACCGACCTCAAATAATCGGTCTTTAAAAAAGTAGACAACCGACTGAAATACGTCTATTATAAAATTTATATGGTTTTCTCATGGATGCCATTGTCAGAACTGGACCAAGTTATAATCATCAAAATCGGTTCACCCAGTCGAAAGTTTACAGATAAACAATCAAAAATTTTATAATAGACGCATTGAAGTCGGTTGTATACTTTTTTAAAGTGAATTATTCAATGATGTCCTGCGCGCCTGACACTGACGTAGAGATTTGCTTAACCCTTTGATAATGATCGCCTCGTAAAAAACCTCGTGTCAATAATGAATATTCCTGTTTTAGCTGTTTGGAATTTACTTAAGTAAAACGTGTTAAAATGGTTTATAAAGAATAGTGAAAGACCAATGTTTTGACAGGAACAGACATGTAAACTAGATCACTCTCGAGGTCATTAGCCTTTGACCGCCACGTCAAAAGAGCAAAATCGTGCTCTGGTCGCCAAGCTACGATTTCATCCTTTAATATCTACAAAACGTAGTAATGGGGGAATAATATCGATAAAGCATACGGGTAACTGTTTATACTTTAAAAATCTATGAATATACCACATGAACATGATAACAGACTTTTACTTTCTCCCCCTCTGTCCTTGGAAATAATTTAGAGAATTTAGTGCCAGTTAAGTAAGTTAAGTAAATTAAAAACGACAAATAAGAACAAAAATCGATAAAACAAGTTTCGGCCGAACGATTAAACAGTTACAGGAATACAGTTCTCACATGCAGGTGCACCCCAGTACCAACTTCTCCCCCTCTTGACCGCATTCAAAGGAGAGCCACTCGCATCGTCGATTGCCAAGATATTTCTGATCGGCTTGACACCTTGGCATTGCGTAGAGATGTAGCTTCACTCTGCATTCTCTATCGCTTGTAAGGTAAAGTCACTAGTCATGGACAGATTAAGCGTTTTTTTGTATTTACTTTGTAATTTCTTCATTTTTTAATATACATTCTTTGGGATTTTGAGGTAAATGAAAAGCACTTTTCTCAGTCAGTATTCAATGTTTAATTGCAGTTTAGTACTCAGTACAATAAAATATTATAAATAAAAAACATTCCTACTTAGACACCATCAATGGACTAATAATCCAGTGTGGCACCCCTAATTATGAACAGCTAGCTAGCTTATTTAAATATGAATAATCAAGTAAAGAACAAAAGTATTATTTATTAATGAAATGCTTATCTTTAAGCCAACCGGTCAGCTATGGTAATTGAATAGAAACATTCTAACATTATTATCAATACCAGTTTTATATATCAAGACAATACTCGAAAGCCAACTTTAAGCAAAAAAAAACATCTTTGCACAATTATTATTCAAAAACAATTAGGTCATAATAAGACACGAACTTAAACGTCTATTACTACTATTATTAAAAATTCAAAATTAAAAAAAAAACAAAACATCTTATTCAACAGAGGTCTATGTCTTCCCTGAGTTTCAGAGAGACACAACACAATTGATAAATATCAGTCTAAAAATATTGTAACAAATAGTTATAGGAACTCTCAAAAAGTAACAATCTCTATAAACCTATAATTATAAACAAAATATTACAATTAAAAAATTAACATAAAAATGGTAAATATTTTTCCATTTCAGGTACTTTAAGAATATTATTATTGACGGTTTTAGGCTTTTGATTTTCTTTTAATTCTTGATTTTGGCTTTTAATATTTTTAATCATAACGGGAAAGTATTCTCCTTCGTATTTAATTATAACATATGTATTTTTCTTTAGTAATTGTAGGGTTATGTCTTTTAGAGGAATATTTTCATCTGACTCTAGTGATTCAGTTCAGTTCTGTGTTTAGGTGGTTCATCTAGTCTTCTTCAGACAACGCTAAATCTTGGTCACTTTCTTGATATGGTATATAATTTTCGTTTGCTGATGAACTACATGATTCTTGTCTTTCTTTTGTTATTTACAGTTTTTGCTATTTTCTTTTTATATGTAACTTTCTTCGTTTCCTCAGTTATTTTCTTTTTTATTAGATGTTTTTCTTGTCTCTCTTTAATTCTTTTGTTTTTCTCTTCTTCCTTCTGTTTCTTTTCATTTTCTTTCATAATTATATATGCTGTCCATTTTGTGGCTTTGAAGACATGGGCTGGAATATATGTTATTTGGTTCAGAAATCTGAACTTAGTTTGGAGTAATATGCATTGACTGCTCGGCAATATCTTTCGAAACCATTTTCGATAATTCTAGAACGGATACGTAACGTACGTAACGGAACGATGTAAATCTGTAAATCTGGATTGCCACCACTGGTAGCATTCACGTCTGTGCAAACTTGTGACGTACTTGGTCCAAAGTACCTTCCCTGCATATTTTTTGTGGCCAACCCTTCTGGTGGTTTCTAGATGGTGGTTTTTAGACATATGGTGAGTGACGTCTAGTACGTGTTCAGATAAACTAGAAATTGAATTGTCGGCCACGGCGTTTGTGGAGGAAATAATTCGGATTCTCTTACATGTTCAGGTTCGGTAGAATGCGAGACTTGTATTGATGGCTTCGTGACAGTTGCGGCAACTCTCTGAAGTAAATTTTCATTCAAATAGTGTTTGGTTTTAGCCCAAATAGTATATAATGACAGATCTTCATTCGGAAGCAGAGTCTCAGTTAGCTCTGGGTATATAGTACAGACTGGTGAATAAATTCAATTTTTTATTTGTAAAGCAGCTTCGTATTTCTGATTCCAAGGTATTCATAAACTGTTTTGTAGTGTATTTTTTTTTCTAATGCTGATGTGGAAACAGTAGCATGATTTTGTAAACTTATTTTGTTCATGTCGACGTATTCTGATCCAACGGGAAAAAGCCCACTTTTTCGAAATCCGTTTCTTATTGTATCTGTGGCAATGTTTCGCAAACCTGCCTCAAAGTGTGGAGCAAAATGCTCTCTTTTCATTGTTTGTTTCGGATTTTAATATAACTGGGTTAGGTATATTGTTTTTTTCTATCCATGCATTAAACACATTAGTGATATATTCATAAAAAGTTCTAGCACACATACAGCCTGAATCTGACCTACCTATGCACCAATCTTTTGGTACACTATTAGCAATTCCGGCAGGTAAACGCTCATAAGGGTATACTATCATTGGTGGAGCTAAAACTGTTAAGGATTACGGGGATAATTAAAGATACAAACTTTGAACATTGAAATGGCTTTTTATTAATCAGAAAACAACAACATGGAGAACGTATAACATTATATTGAACCTTCCTTCATAACCGACACAGTGTTGACAACCAACGCAGTGTTGCCATTAAAATACAATATTATATAAATCATTGTTAATTAACAAAAACTCCAGAGGCATTACCAGTAACGCGCGCGCAACGCAGTTAAAATTTCTCATCTCGTGATTGTGTATAGACATTTTTTTCACCTTTGCGTACTATGCCTTGTCCAGCTTTTGGTTGTAAGTAGAATGCGCTTTCATCAGTATTAAAAATTCTTTCAGGGTCATTTATTACAAGCAAGTCTTTATTTTCAAGGTAGTTTTAATTACTTCAAACCAACGGAGTATGTCATCTTCTGTGACTACATCTCTCGCTTTACTTTCTCTCTCGCTTTATTTTGAGCTGTTCGTTCTGCGAAATCTGGATGCCTTTTTAAAAACGAAGAGTACCCCTTTTTTTCTGGCCTATTGTTTGTGAACGGAGGATTTAGAACTTAGATATTATTTCTTAGACAATAATAAGCAATTGTTCTTTGGTCACAGGGAAGTGTTTTTCAGCCATAAAGGCTATCCATCTCAAGAGTATCCTTTCTTCCTCATATGTAAGTAAGTACAGTAGCTGGACCTAGATTACAATCAACAGGACTTTTTCCGGTGATTTTATTGTGTCAAGTTATCCTTGGGACTCCGTATCTTGTAGTGGCAACAGACATTTTCTCTCCTTTTCGTACTTCTTCTATAGCCTTGGCCATTTGTTCTTTTGTGTAGTCTTTTATTGGTGCCATTTCTAGGTTGAAAATTAATTTGTTTGTATTACAAATACGTTAAACCTTTTACAGACACCTAGTCATGGACAGAATTTCCATTATTGGATAGACTAATGATTTATTGCAGATTTCTAGAGAAACATGAAGATATACTAGAACAGACGTATGACACTTAAAAAAAAAATTAGGAAGTTCACTTTATGGACGCTGTCCATGATTGGGTGTACGTGCTTGAATAATAATATAATTGAATAATAATAAAAGGCCGGCATCGCACTTGTGACTTTTGAGTTGCGGATGTCCATAGGCGGCGGTAGTCACTTACCATCAGGTGACCCGTATGCTACGCATAAAAAGCTAGCTAATCCTGCCACAGCACGATCGTCCATAATGACAATCTTTTGTCACAATATGACAGTAGCGTCGCTTTTTTACAAGCTCATAGAACAGCTCTAACAATTCTATTCAAATTACTAGTTGAATGTTCCGATTTGCGGTGCGTTACGATTCGTTTGCATTCGTATTTATCATAGTGTGGTTTTGTGGATGTAATTAAATGGTTTTAAATAACCTTTAAATAATTTGTTCAATCTGTGAAGGGATGCTGTTAACATAGACTGGGATCCTTTGTACAATGCAGATAAAAGTCGATAAAAGGTTGTAATTTTCGTCTTCGTTTAATCGTTAACAAAACTTTATGACGACCATGCTTCATGGCGCAAACATTTGCCATGTCCTTGGCTAACGGCAGACATTAAACTTCTCCTATCTAGAAAAACCGTTGCCAAATCAAGATTCAAAAGATGTCCGACAAGTTTAAATTGGGAGAGGTACGTCGCAATCAGAAATCGCTGCAATAAAGTTTGTAGGAATGCTCAACGTCAATAAATCTATTCCTCTGATGAAAATTTACTTTGATAGAGCAGTAAAGAAAAATACGTTACAATACCTTTCTTCTCTTCCAACTCCCGATTTCCTTCATTTGTTTTTAGCCAACTAGCTGATTGTGATGTTAGGAAGAGTAACTTCAAACGCCGTCGGAAGTGACAGTGTCAGCCGTAATATGATCATGTCAATCCTGGAAGAAAATATTTCCGTTCTCACTCACATATTTAACTTCTCACTTACAAGTGGGAGCCTTCCTACTTCATGGAAGGAAGCACAAGTGACTCCTCTACCTAAAAAATGTAATCCATCCTCTTTCTCCAATTATCGCAATATATATATCTTACCTTTCCCCTCTAAAGCTCTCGAACGTCTTGTATACAACTAAATAAGTTCTTTTCTCTTTAAGAATTCCCTTTTAAACCCTCTGCAATCTGGTTTTCGTCTTGGATATCACCACCACCGCGCTGGTTCATATTACGGATAATATTGGGTCAGGCATGGAAG
The DNA here is from genome assembly GCA_947561695.1 of Tyria jacobaeae. Classification (NCBI taxonomy): domain Eukaryota; kingdom Metazoa; phylum Arthropoda; class Insecta; order Lepidoptera; family Erebidae; genus Tyria; species Tyria jacobaeae. The sequence goes on from OX387217.1 coordinate 11,541,881, forward strand.
ACAGTAAGTTAATGGTGCTGGCACTGCTTGATTTCAGTAACGCCTTTTACACCGTTGACTTTGATATCTTGCTTGGTATAATGTGTTCTCTTAACATATCTCCGATGGCGGTAGGCTGGTTTCGTAACTACCTATGCGGGCGACGGCAGCGTATTCGTTTCGATGACAGATTGTCAAATTGATGCGCTACGTCAGCAGGCGTACCACAGGGTGGCGTTCTTTCTCCCTTGCTCTTCGCAGTTTTAATAAACTCTATTTCCAAAGAAATAACTTCTTCCTACCATCTTTATGCAGACAATTTGCAGATTTATACACAAGCACCTGTAGCAGAACTTGCAGAAGCCATCTCTATCGTTAATAAAGACATAGAATATATTTGTGTATGAAGTAAGCAACATGGGTTGAATGTTAATCCCTCTAAAACAAAAGTGACGATTGTCAGTAGCTCCAGGCTTAGATCTAAAGTCGATTGGACACGTCTACCCCCAATACTTTATGATGGAGCCTCAATATCCATTTCAGACGCAGTAAAAAGTCTCGGAATCTATATTGACAAACACTTATCCTGGGTACCGCAACTACAAGAAGTGAGTAGAAAAGTGTTTGCTTCTTCAGGGTCTCTGAGAAGATTGCGTAATCTTCTACCGGTAACGACCAAAATAGCGCTTGTAGAATCCCTTCTTCTTCCAATTCTTGATTACGGTGATGCCAGCTATCCTGATCTCACCGAAGACAAACTTAATAAACTAGAGCGACTTCAAAACTTTATATATACGTATACATAAAGCCGTATACGTATATATAAGGTATATACGTATACGGCTTTATGTATACGGATCATATTTGGATTACTCAAATTTGACCACGTTACTGAATATCGGAAAAAGCTCAACTGGTTACCCATACGCCTTCGTCAGAATATCCATATCCTTGCACTGCTATATAGTATTCTTTTAAATTCCAACACTCCTTTTTACCTCAAAGAACGCTTTGAGTTCTTACACGACACTCGTTTAAGGTCTCTTAGATCATCAGAGAATTTAATATTGGCCATGCCACGAATATGAAGCATTCCACGAATTTCATGGATAAATCATTTACAATACAAGCTATCTGCTTGTGGAATGCGTTACCACTCACCATCAGACGGGCACAAACACTTGGTAATTTTGAAGAAATGTTAAGAGAACACTACCTCAGTTGCTGAGTGATGACGCTCCTAATACCAGTAGCAGTAGTCTGCTTGTGTGCCTATCTCTTCTCTTTAGAGTTAAGTCTATATTTGTGTATGGTTACATATTTAGTATCTTATTTGTTTTATTGTATATATATTCATGTCTGTCACAATAATCAAATTATTCGTTATTTCATTAAATCGTTCACTGCAACTCCTCATGTCATCCTTAATATTTCTATCCATCCAATGGTTGCCTGGAAGAGGTCGCAAATATGGATAAAGCCGCCAATTGTACAACATTTGTTTTACTAGGTTTTTTTTTTAGCGACAGGCATCGACTAGATGTTACGCCAAAATGTGTTAGTTAGTTCAACATCCTATAGAGATATGTGTCGCTCATTAAGTCAGGTTCCTCCCATCTTCTATAAACCCACCTCCCGTCCCTATTAAAAGCACGATTTCGAGTATATCAGTCTACTCGGATTTTAAATCTACGTATGCGGTTCGCCCATGCATAAACTTTCTGCTTCAGAAAGTAAATGCGCTCTGTGACATGTGCTGCATAATCACAGGAACTGATATCAGTTCCTGAAAAAGCCCGAATCACAAAACACATTACTCTCGGGCGTGTATTACCCGATCTGAGACTGAAAACTTGACAATGAGTGTTCTCGCCTCAGCGATACGTTGCTCAATCCTGTATTGCCACGCCGTAACACAAATCTTTTGTCGAGGTGTACTGTTAACTCGTGGGCATTTAACACCAGCTACTAAACAAGCTGTAACCCTCGCACAATAAAGAATTGAATGCGTATCCCTGAGGTTTTCTCTATTTTCTAAGTAAGTATGTAGTAAAGAGTCGCACAGGTGTTGGCGACGTCGGCGGTGAGAAAAACCTGAAGTTGAGCTAGACGCCTCAGCAACAGCCGAAATATATTTTAGATTTCGTATTTATTACGTATTTATATACGAACGGAATGAAAGAAAAAATTACAACTTACAACTTATATTACAAAATTAGAGTGTTGTCAGGTAAATTATTATTATTATAAAATTTGTGATGAATTTTATTTATGCCCATCTCGGGCATAAATAAAATTTATCGATGATCAACTGGCGCTGACTTTTTATGAGCGCATGGTTGGGTATTATATTTTTATACGTAATTAGCATTCATAAAAGTTCAATATTGTAAATATTTATTATAGCATAATTTAGAGCAATTCAAAGATTCCCACGTTTCTGTCGAGATCGATATTAGTGATTCATTGAATGCTAACTACATCACAAATAGGTAGTAAGCAGTTCACATAATACAAATTGGGATATGATGCTACATAATTAACAACACAAATAAGAAAAGCAAAACTTTTTTATACGATTTATTCGCGTTTAAAAGTCTGTTGTAGTCGTGACCGTGGCGTGCTGGACACTTGGCACTTGGCACGTGGCGCTTGCTTTGTCATGTATACGTGATAAAAATTGTGTGATCCACAAATAATTGTCCCGAGTCTGGATGTTCTCAACGTTAACGTATTGCATATTTACATACGGGTAAGTATATAATTTTGTTTTAAAAGGAGGTTAGGCTTTATGTCTAAACTTCTTCAAAGATAAAGTAAAATAAAATATGTTCAGGGCGTGAGGATCGCTCGACAGATCGACTCGACTTGTAATTGTAATTATATAATTATAATTCCTTGTAATTATAATTATAATTACAAGGAATAACGATAGTGGTTTAACTACTCATCAACTAAAATTATTAATTTCTCTGTTAACTCGGTACGTCAGTGAGAAGGTAGATAGACAAATCTACTTTAAACATAAAAAAATGGGGTTAAGACATCACAGTAGTGTTAGGGTGTAGTGAATCTCTCATTTGAAGCAAAAAGTTGTCTAATTTTTTATTTAAACGTCTGGAAAAGTAACTACTCTATGTATAAATGTCTGATAGGAGTTCAATGATAGATATACACTAACTTGTTAGGACCTGATAAAATCCTGGTATCACTCTGGATTGCGGATCTGGTTCTTTTTAAAAAACTAGCCATTCATGCAATCTTACAATCTGATCGGATTGTGATATTAAATAGAAAAACAAAGGTACACTCGTACATGTGTAAATGATAAAGTATGTGATTACCGATTGTCTGCAGCAATCAAAACTCATGGTTTCATGTATGATATTGACTAAGATCACGATGACGTTCAATTAGGTACATAATATATATATATATATTTCAATATGATTACTAAAGGCCTGGAATAGGCTCAAATCTGATGGCGAATAAGATAAACAAAGCTTTAAAATCAAAAACTTATATTTTTAATTAGTAATGTAGGTATGTACAATGGAGCAAATATACAGAGTAAACAAAACAATAAGAATATTATTAATATACATACCTGACCTGAATAGTCGAAAATAGTAACGTGTATGTGACACGTTACTATTTTTGGCTATTCAGGTAAAGCTTCTTACAAACAAATCGTATATTCAAATCGACCAATTGTGGCACCATATTCTCTTCAAGCTCTTTGTCACATGTCACAGGAGCACACTTAGCACATTTGTTTATATCTGTACAAATACAATTCTCTGAAGTATTGTTGTCATTGTCACGTGTTGCGAATACGTATTGAGCATGGGAGTCAGTGATAGTGTAAATACAATCTACATTAGTACTTAATAAAAGACTTAAACTAGGATATATAAAAAATGCATAAATTGTGAGGGCAACTAAACACTGTATAGGAATTGCAACAGACCAATATTTCAGTGGATAGTAATAAATATTAAAATAGTGTAAGTAGGAATCGGGCGTAATTGCCCAGATACAGTATATAACTAACATTGTTTTACTAAATAAATACATAAAAAAACCATACAATGATCTAGCGGGAGTTGGTGCAGGCGTGTGTTCCGGCATTGTCATCAATTTACACTGCTTCCTTCTGAAATTGGTTTACGGTTTTAACTATAAGTTTTACATTTTTAATAAATGCATTAACAGCAACTCTCAACCCTTTCAGCTCCTCGCCACGAAAAATTCTGAAAAAAAATTTACTTTCAGTAACTGCTCACGTACCTACTCATTTGCATGCATCATGTTATTTTGTATAGAAGAAAGGGAATTAAACAACGTTTTAATGATGGAACACAGACAACGCTTGTTTAGATATAAAAACCTACATACATATAAGACTCGTATCGATTTAAGCCTAATGCGCAACATCATGCTACTCGCGTTCGAAGTGCCACGATTAGGGCATGCAATATTCGTTCGATTTTGCTACTCGAGATGCAGGAATCGATGTACGATACGACCTACTTATCTCCTTTATTTGGGTTTTACAAGCTTTCATGGACATTTCTTGCTTACTTTTGGTCCTTAAACAATTAGGCAAGAACACGTTCTTAGAACTCGTTTAATCTATTACTAACACTAGAAGTTAGTCAGAAATATTGCATACGTAGAATAAGATGCAAATGATGTAAATCATAGTTGGCGCAGTAGGAGTACCTATATTTATGACACTAGGTACCTACTAGCAGACCCAACAAGAGAGACATAGTCCTGTCTATATTTTTTTTTGCATATTATATTATTAGTATTATGTATAAAGCGAACGTATGAGGATGGCCGCTAGGGCCAGTTATCTGGCTTGGCTAAAAACCTTATTAACAATTAACATATCATTTAAATAAACATAGTCGGGGGCAATCGTGAGATATGAGTCGAGAAGGTAGATCTAGAACTTCATTGAATCATGAAATTAAATTCTTCTTGATCCTCAGTACGCCGATGCTGCTCCACTTTTTTTATAAATGGCTTTATCCATATGAGCGAGACGATACCAGACAGACTCCATAACGTACGCTCATTTCTTTAAGGTTTGAAGGACGTATCGGTCAGGAAATACGTCAATTTGTTCCACAGGCTGCTTGTGGGAGGCAAAAAGCTTCTAGACATCAAAATTCCCGGACTGTAAATGCTTAAACCAACTTTGTGCTACTCTTAATGACACTGCATTAGGTTCATAAACTTCCAATATGTTTTTCTAATAAAACTTCAAAATGTGTCGAATTTCTTCGTTAGATTCACTCAATTTTGCGGACAGAAGAACAATTGAAATATGGCGGGAAAGTATATTTTAATTTTCTTTTTCTCAATGTCCTATAGTTGTTAATACTAAAATCAGCCAGATACAAACAGTACAACCAGAGTTTTTTCCTGTATTTTATACATACAAAATATGCAAAGACTTTTTCCCCGACCTATTAATGACTTCATATTTGCCAAAGCCACCTATAGTTACGGTGAGGCTGCGTATTGATCTATATTGTAAATGTTTTTTAAACCAGGTCGGGTTCAAATAATTATTTGAGCAGTTTTATGAAATAAAGAAATCGAAATTGACTTGGCTGAAGATCGTAAATCAATACTATTTGAAACAACGGAACGATAGATGCTGTCAAATGTAACTACGAAATAAAAAATAATGCTTAACACAAAACCTATAACTATTGTCGTCAGAGTGAAAAACAGAATAACCCGAGGAAAATTCCCGAGATGTGGGTGCCCTTTAGGTATTGTATGACTTGAAATTTTAATAATGTAATCAGTTTGATGATGTGTCATGTTTTATATTTATATACCTTCATTGCTTTGTTGAATTCCAAAGATCTATAATCGTAGACTTTTGCTTTATATTTGTTTAATTCCCAGGTGCCTTTCACTGGGCACAAAATTGAGTGAAGTGGTTAAAGCAAGACAAAATCTTGGTTGCCTTCAAATCATTCAATATTATACATATTTTATTATTCAAAAATATTTTCAATTTAAATGTATCTCGACAATGTTTAATTTATGTGACTCTGAATTAAATTAAAAAAAATATATTGAAATGAGGTGAATAGTTTAATAACGCTAACATTTCACGTGTGTTGTGTACTGAACTACTACCATATGTACTGACCAAAGATCAAACACAAAACTTGCCAAGCTATGCTTCACTCAATAGAACTCTTGTTCATGCACGCTCCATATTTGGTGTCTATATGGTAAACTTATAGAACTTATCAAATATTAGTCATAAAAAATAATTTTAATTTTTTTAATGAAATGTCTAATAAAAGGCTATTGAATTAATATAATAGAGAACAGAAAGTATAATGGACAATTTATTTACATCAATATACCTACATCACAAGATTTTTTTCATCAATTTTGATTGTTCGTTGCACCTTACTTCTTTTTATTTCCTTATCCACATTTAGGACATCATGTGCTATTGAAGCAAAAGCTGTAGAAGGAAATGGTATGGTTAAGCATCTGGAACAGAGAATAATCCCATTAATGTACCTATACTAGTGTCCCTTATTTTTCAAAGTGTTTATTTCTAACGTATAGGTCTCTTTGTTCATTTATTTGCCTCTAAAACACTCGGTTTTTTTTACCTTATTTGGAGTACGATAACCCGAGTCAACTTGCATCGAATCATGTTCATACATGTTGCGCAGTAGTAGGTATTATCATTTGTTCTCAATTATTCTTCGCGATTAACACGTATTGTTTTACATTTAAAAGATGGCAGTGAAATCAGGTAGCAATAAAAAAGTATTTTCTTAGTTGGTGACGTAAATTATCAAATAACCGGCGCAAACTTACCGTATAAATAATACAATGATATTATATAAAAAAGGTAGATATCTAATTGTTGTAGAGAAATGTAGACAATTGTCGAAATTTGATTTAGTCGGTCGATAGAAGCTAGCGAATAAACACGTCAAAGCGTCTCCGTGAAGTATTAATATTATTACCAAAAGTTATGGTTCCAAGGTAAATGATAATGAAGGAGTTACATACCACTAGTAAATATTTGAGTACGTAATATTTGTATTTTGTCATGGTTTTGTTGCCCATTTCTCGAAATTATTAAATGATATCAAGTATTAGTCTATGTATCTCGGTAAAAAAAAGATGGAGAATATGATTGCAACTGCAGTGCGACAAGACAAATAACAGGCGCCTTGCGTGAGTCATAGATTAATTAAACAGAAAAGATATCGTAGGCACAATACATAGCAGCCGCGTTGTCCTGTAGCGTCTAATTAAATCTTAGTAGTGTTTTTATTTAATACATATGCTCATATTACTGCCGCGTAACATCACCTGTTAAAATTCATGCATAATGTACACATATCAATACACTTACGCCTGTACCCCCGAAGGGTTAGGTAGAGGCGTAACTGACGCCCACCTTTTAATACCACTTACGTAGGGGGCAATAGACAACAGGGGGCAAACCTATTGCCATCATCCGGGCATTTTTGCGATTGAATGGGAAAGTTGAAGTATATTGAAAGGAAAGGTAAGATGTCATGAAATAAAATAATTTAAATTTTAATACTAAATACCACTAACTACTAAAACTGAATAAAACTACTCAAAGTATCACAAAAAATATGTGTGTTTACGGTAAACACATATTTTGATGGAAAACAAATCTATAGTAATTTTCTTCGTTGTTTAGTTTTTACTAAACACATATTTTACGGAACACTCACCACCAATCATAAGCTATCAAACATACAGATTGCGATATTCAATGTCTTATTTGTAACAGTTCTAACTATTCTATAATTTACTGTGTGCTTCAAGTGCAACTCACAAAAGATAGCTATATCTTTATATATATAATTCTGCTGTACGTGTGTATGTCACTGAATACCTCCTAAGCGACTAGACCGATTTGAATGAATTTTCTCAAATTAATGTATGTATACGCTTATAAATAGGTACGTATTTCATACAGCAACAATAACCGGACGTCGTTCAGTATGCAAGTAACCTATCTTTCTTTAAATATCATCGGTATAATCGTCAAGTTCTTGCAGTACTTCTTTTAACAGTCGCGAAGTTAAATTGACTGTTAATGAAAGCGCTAATTTCGTCATTCGGGAGTGTATTATATTTTGGGAAAAAAGCTAGAATTCCTACCAGAGCTTGTGACATAACAGCGTCTAATACAGGGCGATTAAAAGGAGCTTGTGTACTTTTGGAACAAAAACTAGACAGGGAATTACTACTCTTTGCTTGCCGCCAACACGTTTACGAACTGGTTTTAAAATTTCTGTTCGAAACGAAAATATAGCCCTGATATCCCATTCAAAAACTTTAGAGACAACTGGAAAACTATTAATCCTGCTGCTGTTGTATCATATTGTACACCGATATCGTCACACAACATTTTTGTAATATAACAATACATTTTGTAATAAAACATATTTTTGTAATTTTTGTAATACAAACAATAATATAACAATACTTAGGAGACAGAGAAAAAAAAAATTAGACCTGGAACAATGCATGAAGCAAGGTGGATGGCTAGAGCGTCTGTCCATTTGTTTTGTTCATTGTGGTTATGTATGTAAAAACATGGCTTGGATGTAGTCTGGCAGTGAAGGCACCAAATCAAGATTTGTGCTTTCTTTAAGAGGCTTAAGGAATATGAAAATGTAGACAATATGATCTCAAAAGCAGACCTAAGCAAGTTTAGTCAACATTTACTGTATCAACTCAAATATATGTTTATTATGTTTAATCAATAATTTGGTGATATGTAAGTTATTGTATAAGTTTCTTGAGGAATAAATTTATTATTTATTTATTTATCTTTGGTACTTGTCAGAAGAAATTGCTGTTTTATAACTCTTTGATGATGAAGTCCATGAACAAACCAAGCAGAACATTGTAGTGAACTGACAAAGAGAGATTTTGTATGATTCTGGGAACAAATACATTCCATCTGAAGAAGATATGTCTGATTATTAGTATGGTAAGTAGGAATATAATACATAGTACATTTTTTATACTGTTTTCAATAAATTGATAATAATACTGCATTATTTATTGTTGCAGGAAAGTCATCCTTCTACATGGGATGACAACATTGCCTATTTAGAGGCAAAAAGAAAAGTGCGTTCATTAGGGGCAGTTAATGATACAGCTGAAAGAGTTGTAAAACTTGTAACTTATGCAAGATTTTCATGGTTTGATCACTTCAAAGGTAGAGGAAAAGCAAGTTTTGCTACGCTGTGTTCAGGAGCATAGAAATCTGTATCTAGACCGAAAAAAGAGACCCTCAAAAGAAAATATTCTGTCTGATCTGCAATTTATCTTCTTTTAATAAATATTTTATAAAATTTAAATATTTCAATTGATTTAGCTACATACAAGAAAGGGTTGTTGGCACAGGTTAATGTTGACATGGGAAGATAACATTTTATATTTAAGTAAGTCTGGGTAATTTCAAAAGAAACTCTCTTATATGGGTGAAATAGTATTCACCCATATTAGGGACACCCTAATGTATGCTCTAAATATTTAAATAAACAATTGCTCTTAGTATTGAGTAGGGGGAAAATAATTAACTTAACTTACCATACTTATAAACAATTATATATACATACATTTATTAATGTGCAGTGTGGATTGAAAGTGCATGTAGTGTTGAAAATTATAAATGGAATGTTCTGGTGGTTCAGGTATGTGGAAAGAACGAGTAAGGGATGACTGAGAATAAGAAAAATATAAAGCAAATATTAGAGGTTGTCCACTAAGAACATACACAGACCAATGGTTAGTGTATCTGTAGTATGCATAGCAATATAAAGTAACAAATGAGTTTCATATGTATCTAATAAATTGATACATTCTTAGAAATTTTCAATAATTTTTAGCTATATTTTAATGGTGTTAAATAAAGTTTACTTAATGCTATTCCAAACAAATTCGTAGTGTTCTGAAGATAGTGTTGTGTGTGCTGTTGCTGTGCTGTAATGCTGTTCTTTTGCATCTTGTCTTTTTCTGTCCATCCTAAGGTTGCCTGGCAGAAATTGCATTTAGCGATAAGGCCGCCCATTGTACATTTCTATTCTGCATAAGTACTGTAAATTTTTGTTTTAAGGTGTACAATAAAGTATATTCTATTCTATTCTATTCTATAGTGCAGGTCAGAATTACTAGAAACCAGCTTGATTAAAAGGTATTATTATTGTGTAAGTGTATTTACCTAAAAGTTTATGCTTGCGTGAGAACTAGATGAATGGAATGATGAAATTTGTTTTTGATATTATTATCATTGAGATGTACATCGTTTAGTGTTTCGACGATGTTTATAAACAATGACGAAATATTATACGGCTATAAGAGGCTTTACAATGTTAGGAACACTGAAACTAAGAATGACTAAACGTATGTATCTAACAAACGACTTTAATATATTTATTACAGAAATAAGGTTATAAAAGACTTACATGTTCATGATTTGCCTAAATATCGCAAAATAAAAAATATAAAGTTGTTTTACACAAAGACTCGTCAGGTTACAGAGTTTGTGTCAAATATAACTTACAAATAAATAATATTTAAATGTCTAACTTCTGTTTAAGCAGAGCCAATGTTTTGTTTCTCTTTCTTTCATTAACTGATATATTATCAAGAAGTGTTTTATCTAATATATGTTATATAATTATGTTGATTCCAGTGCTGGCAACACTCGAATAGGTATTCCTTTTATTTATTGAATCCATCTACATATCAAGCAAGGAAACGATTAGAAAGTATAGATTAAAGAAAAAAATAGAAATTAAATATTGAATAAATAATATTTAAATGTATTAAATATTATTTATTCATTAATAATAATAAATAATTATTCGCAGAGCGCATAACATTAGCAGAGCCATGTTATGCTTCTCTTTCTTTCATTTACTGATATATTATCAGAAGTGTTTTATCTAATCTATGTTATATTATTATGTTTATTTCACGGCTGGCAGCACTCGAATAGGTATTCCTTCCCTGACAGCCATACCTTTCCGGGCAAGAACTTGTAATTCAGTGATTTCCGTCAACTTGTCGTCAAGTTTACGGCAAGTTCTTGCCGTGCACAGTTTGACTACAATATGTATTAAATATGCACTATAAGTTGTCGGAAATGTACGGCCGCATTTTGAAGGAAAGTTATGGGAGTCTTTCGAAAATTACGATCAACTTAACCACAATAATTGTTAGGTAAAAATTTTCTCGTAAGTTATATAAGTATTTATTTATTGAATCATTCATCATTGAAAAAAGTAGATTTTAAATATTGTAACGTGTCCTAAAGCCAAAAGTTTTTCAAATATGGCGGCACTCCGCCTTAACAATCAGTGTTTTTATCGGAAATAATTCATAACATATATAAAACGATACGTAATGGTATATACATTGGTCATTGGAATTATTTTTCATCAGCATGATTTTTCCTTGAACTTTTTATGTTAAAAAAAAATATATTAGTAAGATAATTATTAAAAAATAGATGAAGAAGGTATTAGATTCCAAATTTAAAATGGGATCTTTGGGTTTTCTAGTATGTCTAGAAATTTCAAAACTACTATTGTCTATGAAGGCAATGAGGTCTAATCTCATATTTACTTGACTACATGTTAACTTTCTGTTACGAAGTATAGTTACTGGTTAGTGTTTAAGTTGTCTTGTTGACACCCAAGAAGAAAAATGTATCTTTTTTTTTTTTTTACGCGATAAGTTGCAAACGAGCAGACGGGTCACCTGATGGTAAATGACTACCGCCGCCCATGGACACCCGCAACTCAAGAGTCACAAGTGCGTTGCCGGCCTTTTAGGTAGGAGTACGCTCTTTTCTTGAAGGTTTGAAGGTCGTATCGGTTCGGAAATACGGCAGGCGACAATTTGTTCCATAAGCTGGTTTTGCGAGGCAAAATGCTTCTGGAGAAGCGCACAGTGGTGGAGTGCCAATCGTCCAGGTGATGGGGATGGATATTTTGTCGCGTAGGACGATGACGGAAACCAGCAGCCGGTATAAGTCCGAACAATTCCTCTGAACACTCCCCATGATATAAGCGATAGAGGATGCAGGGTGAAGCTAAATCTCTACGCAACGCCAAGGTGTCAAGTCGATCAGAAATATCTTGGCAGTCGATGATGCAAGTCGCTCTCCGTTGAATGCGGTCAAAAGGGAGAAGTTGGTACTGGGGTGCACCTGCATAGAGTTGAGAACAGTATTCCATGTGCGGCCGAACCTGCGCCTTATAAAGTGGCGGTGGGCCGGAGTAAAATACTGTCTCGATCTGTTTAGCACACCAAGCTTCTTCGAGGCTAATATGGCCTTACTCTCTAAGTGACCGCGAAACTGGACTTCGCTTGATATATCGACGCCAAGGATTCCGATACTAGCTGATGCAGTTAGGGAAGTGCTCTCAAATTGAGGTGATACGACCAACGGCATCTTTTTAGCGGTGAACGCGCAAACCTGTGTCTTCGTGGGGTTAAACTGGACTAGGTTAAGTCGACCCCAATCTGAAACTTTTGATAAAGACAAGATTTCGATTCGATTTCAGACATAAATTTGGATTGGCTTTCGATGACGTTTACCCGAGAAATGTTAGCGCGGCCGGTGTAAAGGGCATCACTCGTGCTATCGTCTGCATAACAATGGATGCTGCTAAACTGCAGCATGTCATTGATATGCAGAAGAAACAGCGTGGGTGATAGCACACAGCCTTGTGGGACACCAGAATTAACAGACTTCGAGTCGGAGCATGCACCGTCAACAACGACCTTGATGCTTCTGTCTGTAAGAAAACTGGTGAGCCAATTGCACAGTTTCTCGGGAAGCCCACAGGAAGGAAGCTTCGCAAGGAGCGCTTTGTGCCAGACCCGATCGAAGGCCTTCGCCACGTCCAAACTAACGGCTAACGCTTCCCCCTTGGTCTCGATTGCCTGTGCCCACCGGTGAGTCAAGTAAACAAGAAGATCACCAGCTGAACGACCCCGACGGAAGCCGTATTGTCGATCATTGAGGAGCTGGTGGTCTTCTAAATACCGGAAGAGCTGGCAGTTAATAATGGATTCCATTATCTTGGAGAACAAGGAGGTGATGGCTATGGGTCTGTAGTTAGACTGATCCGAACGATCTCCTTTTTTAGGGATTGGGTGCACTAGAGCTCGCCTTGAGCTCTTCCATGAGTTCGGGACCTATCCAAGAGAATAGGAAAGCCGATAAAGGCGCGTTAAAACCGGTGCCAACTCTGGAGCACACGTCTTCAGCACGATAGGAGAGATTCTATCGGGCCCACTCGACTTAAGAACGTCGAGGGAAAGAAGCGCTTTACGCACTGCCCTTTGTGTAAACCGGACTTCCGGCATGCGGCTCTCGCACTACGGTATGGTCGGCGGTGCGTTTCCCCCGTCGTCCAGGGTCGAGTTGGACGCAAAGAGTTTGCCCAGAAGATCGGCTTTTTCTTTAGCGTCGTGGGCCAACAAATTATCTCCTATGTGCAGAGGTGGAAGGGATGGCTTACAAAAGTTCCCCTGGACAGCTTTGGCAAGAGACCAGAATGCACGAGTTCCGGAAGGGAGACTCACTAGTCTCTCGAAAAATTCTGCCGATGTGAGCCGACTTCGCCCCAGCGATTACTCTTTTGAGGGACGTGGAGGCAAAGTTAAATTGCTTCTTTGATGTGCTGGTTTTTACATCCCGTGCTGTCGCTGCATTAGCTCATGCTTGGTAACATTCCTGCTTTCGGCGGGACGCCGCTTTGCAGGTTCGACCAAACCAGGGCTGGGACTTGCCACCTGTGGGAATCAGGGAGAATGGAATGAAAAGTTCCATACCCTGAAGCACAACATCCGCGACAGAGTCGGCAATGACATTGGGATCATTCGGCGAGAAGCAAACCTGCCTCCATGGGTAGGATGCAAAGAATGTTCGCATTCCATCCCAGTCTGCTGACCTATAGTGCCATACGCGGCAACTGCCTGTAACTCGCGGCCGCAGCGAGTGAACGAGTGGCACCATACTCCTAATCAGGCAATGGTCCGAGGGCCAAGAGGGGCCTCAACGGATACTTTGTGGCCGTCAGGATGTGAGGTCAGCAGAAGATCATCAACAGTGAAGGCACGTGGCTTTCTGCATCTGGGATTCGCGTAGACGTTGCTACCAGCTGCGTCAAGCTGCCATATGCCAAGGCGAAATCGTGAACAGATCTTCCCACATGATCGGTTTTGCGCGAACCAAGCCATACGTAGATGCGGTGATGGTCGTCGCAGTCTACACGTAGCCATAAGATGGAGAGGTCCCTACCTTCAAGATTGCCGAGGCGGCGAGAAGTGATATCATCTCTAACGTACACGCATACACCAGCCTTAGGAATAAAGGAGTGTTCCAGTCCGTACCCAGGGTAGCAGAGGTAGGATGTGTCCGCTGTCTTCAACCGAGACGCAGATATCATCTTTGATATCTGCGTCTCGGTTAAAAAGAGCAAGGCCGGCTTTGCTGTCTCAAGGTGGTGGTGGACAGTGTCAAGGTTAGAATGTAAGCCCCTGATGTTACAAAAATCCACGGTAAATGTGACAGGGGGTGCCATGGTATGCCTTCTCTTGCCCCGAGCAGATTTTGAGAGCGCAGTTGAGCCCCCCCCAGAGTACGAGGGGCAGCCTGGGCGTCCACGTTCAGGTATAATCCGTACTGAGGGTGGACGTCCAGGGGGGGATTCTCCAACGCTAGCGCTGGTACACCCCTGGGGTATCCTTTTTGTTAACAGCGCTGTCATTAGGTGGGGTGGGGGATTTTGGGCCCCCGGAGACCTCACTTATTTCGGGGAAATGCAACGCAGGCGTTACTTCACAACCGGTTTTCTGTGAGGCCGTGGTATCGCACCGGTCGAGCCGGCCCATTCGTGCCTAAGCATGGCTCTACCACGTATAGCATGGCTCTACCACGTATAAAGATTGCCAATAAGAATCCCAGGCTTCTGCTGCATTCAGCAAGACACAGCTGATTATTATGGTGGCTCTGCTTGTTAATTCCAGAGTTCCTTACTCCCCTGTTCCCCTTCCTATTTTGGATGACAGAATAAATGCTGTTGCTGCAAAAGTGGGGGACTTTACCTTGGTTTTTTAGTTTTTAGTTCAATGAACATAGCAGCTCTTTTTGTCTAGAATGTGCTTCCCCTTTCCTATGGGAGTGATCACTTCCTCATTGCGATCGACCTTCCCTCTAGACATTTCTTGGCTAAATGAAATCCTCCCCTCCCAAAATATCGACTAAATTCGGATGATTGAGATACATACTTCTAGACTCTAATATTTCATCACTACCTGTCAATGTAGATCATGCTGAAACCTGTTTCACACTGTTTAAATCACATCTTCTAATGCATATGATTGCTTTCCTATTAAAAAACAAGCATAAGTTAAAATTCCCTCCCCCCTTGGTGGGAGAGAGTGTACGGATATGATTCATGCGAGGAATGTAGCAGAACGTTTATACAATTAAAATATAAGCAAAAGTAACTTATTGAATTTAAACGAATGGTTGCTTCACCCAGAAAACGTTTTAAAACAAATTCACTTTATAAAAGTAGACAACCGTCTTCAATGCGTCTATCATAAAATTTATGACTTAAATGGTTTTCTCCTGGATACTATTGTCAGAACCTAACCAAACTCTCATCTAACTACCCTTAAAGTATATCTTTCAAGAAAAAAATAATCATCGAAATCGGTTTACGTGATATTGAGTTATTCGTCCCTTTGTCGCCCACACTCTTAATGCAAATTTAAGACATATGGTTTTCTCATGAATTCAGTTGTCAGAACTGGACCTTCAACACCAGTCTTACTCAGTTGTTTGGAATAGGTTAAGACAATTCAGAAGAGGTTTCACTCCAGTGTCCTTAAGGTGCTTACTTAAAACTGTTGGTGACCACTTCTTCTCAAAAATAGCTCCTTCTTATGTGACCAATGAAAAAGAACATGATCTTTACTTCCACCCCACAGCATCCTATGATCACATGAATGAACCATTTACATTTAAGGAAATCAGTGGTATTGTCACCTTCTGAGTGGTATTCTGCACCAGGAGTTCATGGATTTCTATAGTTATTTATCTCTAATGCATATCAGAAATGTCAACATTACTCTGGACTCTGGACAAATTTTTGCTTTCTGCAAGGTTCTGTGCCCACTGAATGGAAAGTTAAATCCATTATACTTTTTAAAACTAGAAAAGCACTCCACTAATTATAATGGATATAGACCCATTCCCCTTTCTTGTCCTACTTAAATTAATAGAACATTCATTAAAAACCGCCTTGAGTTCATTATTGAAAATAGAGAACTTCCCAAAAAACGTCTGTTGTAGCAGTCATTTTAGATATTTCTGCTGCATATGATAACATTCTTCTTCCTCTTCTCATCCTCAATATACAACAGCTGAGAGTCCCTGCAAGGATCATCAAATTATAGCCATATCCTGTGTCCACTTTATGTGGTACTTAGAACCCCTGGGGATTGTTCAGACCGAAGGATGTATTTTATAGGTTTTTATGAAAACTTGTATCTTGCCCATTGATGTATATGTTTCAAAATAACATTATTATTTTCATGTAAAAGATTTTATTAATATTTTCAAACACAATTTGCTATGTACACATTATTTTGTAAAAATATTCATTCTTGTCTTATTACTTATTGATTCATTATTTTTATAGCAACATTATAAACATGATAAAAAGACGTGAAAACTATTATGTATGAAAAATATAAATTTCATTATAATTTTAAATAAGTACACGGAATCAGTTTTGTTATAGCACATAATAAAATATGCATGAATTCAATACATTCATTGATGTATTTTGTAATTGTAATAAGTTATATCAACGTAAATAATAACTTATTAGAATGGCTTTTTTTATTTATAGATATATAATTATATTATAATTCATTATAAAGAATAACGAAATGGCGTAACCGAGTACTAATATATAAATAAGAAAAAAACGTTCAACCCGAACTCACATTACTTAAAATTCAAAAAATCGCAGTAAACAAGACGATCTTTCGAGTAAATTAATTACACGTAAATTGTATATGTATCAGGAGGGGCCTTCATAGTATTGCGAGGGAGTACAAGAGATAACTGCAATTTTTTAAAATTACATGATGAGCAGCGAAAACATAAAAAGATTACTTTTCAATATTGCAAATTATACAAGCAGGCCATCGTTTACGTCGTCACGCCACCACAATAGAGCTGAACTAAGACGCGCGGCACTCCACTATGTACTAGACTAAAGATGTATGCGCGCCTGGTTCAGTGGGTCGGTTAGCGGCGCGGGCCCCAAGCGGCCGTGGGGGTGGGCGCGACGGGCGCGGGCTGGCGCGGCGCGCCGGGCATGGTGGGGAACTCGTGCGTCGACGCTGTGTCAGGGGCGCGTTGCTCCCACGGACCACCCTTCACCACGAAGCCAGTCCCGGCCGCCGTTGCCCCTGCAACTGTACTCGCGGGAGCAGCCGCGGCAGCGGTCTCTCCGCTGAGCACGTCGCCGAAGTCACCCAGTGAAGGAGCCGCCGGACGCGTGTATCGATCCGCAAAGTCTTGCATCTATTTATAGACAAAAAAAATAAGTGATAGCCCGATAATATTTATATATAATAGTGCTACCGTATAATAGCTTACATATTCTTCAGCTAGGTTAAGGAGATGATCCTTAGCGTCGAGTACATTATCCTCGTCGCCCGTGATGACGACAATACTGTCATCACCCTGTTTTGGAAAACGTATATCAACTTTATACTCGTCCATGATCCGTCTTATGTTCTTGCCTCTGAGGCCAATAAGCCTGCGATGAACTCGTGGATCAATATCAACTTCCTCACGGTATTGGTTATCCTATGTAAAAAAAAAACCGTATTACTTTTATATTTATCAATAGATAAAAAAAAAATACGTATGTGTTATGTATAATATACTATATTTACTATTACATCGCAAATGATGATGGTGTAGTCTCAAATACTTTAGCAATATGAGAATTACCGATCAAAATGGTGTGCTGTAAGCAAGTCTTACCAATTGATGTACAATGGCCATGATGGCTTCCTTAGCCTGTATGGCCTTGTCTTCATAACCTTGAATAGTTATTATATCATCATCGGGTTCACCGCGTTTCTGCAAATTAATTTGTACTCCATAGTCTGTACGGATCTTGGTTATAACAACACCGCCCTTACCAATTACCAGTGGGTGGTATTCGGGATCGACTTTGAATTTCAGCTCAAAAGACCTACAGACAAAAACATATAATACAATAACATGAAACATTTATATAACTATTTAGTAATGTGTTACGTAATGTCTGTTAAATATTTATGTTAAAAAATTATATACAGTAGAATCAGGCTATAACAACGGCCAAGGGACCGGTGATATTACGTTGTACTAACCGGAAGTCCTTCTAAACTAACTGTCAATTTTTGTTCTTTGTTAAAATAATCATCATCAATATGTATATATTAATATTTACATGACTATCTGAGACAAAAACATTTAAATCAAAATATTTATTTATTTTTCTTAATTGTTGAATATTCACAAATCGATTTTACAACGAATTCCTACGCAATCATTACATTCGACTCGCCAACGCTTATAAACGTTGTATTATAACACTTTTTTATTCAATGCAGAAACTTTTTCGTTTGTAGAAGCCATTTTTGTAAGCGTAATCACTCATCACCCGCAAATCACCACCGTAAAATAAACAGGCGCATTCGAATCAGCGACGTGGCAGAGATCGATTCTTACCTATTTATATATATGTATTTGTGTTTACAAATATTAAAACAACGACGAGCGTTGACGTGTTTACGTCAACGCTCGTCGTTGTTGTTACTTTGTGTAAAATTCCGTCGTTAAAAGCGGTCGGTCGCTAAAAGCGGAGTCGTAATAAACGTATGTTCTTTCGTAGTGGCTGATATTAAAACCAAACATGTGTCTATCCTTACGTCGCTAAAAACGGTTGGTTGTTACATGAGAAGTCGTAGTAAACGGACTTCACTGTATTATTATATATTTATTTATATAATACTTGTAAAATTTTAAACGAATAGGACGACTCCATACAAAAATTGTCAAACATTTTGTGATACTTTAATGTAATGAGTAACGACTTACCTGAGAGCTCTGTCTTCTTGTTCTTTTTCCATTTCACCTATTTTCTCACTAAGTGCAACTTTTGCTTTTTCAACATTGGTGGGTGTTCCTGTAACCTGAAATTTGAATTAGGTAAATAAAATTTCATTTTTTAGTGCCTATAATGCCATACTTATGAGACTTTATAATACAAAGCTTACACTTATATCCTAGATGGTTAGGCGTGTTACACAATAACCAGTGCCATTCCAACCCAGCCTGAATAGACTAATACTTTATATTAATCTAATTATTCAGTCTTTTTACTTCTGAATTTAGGTTTATAATAATTAATCAGCTTACATTACCTTAACTTTATCACTGGGGTCTTCATTAGGCGGAAGCAGTATATGTACATCATATGTTTGCATGAGTTCCCTTCTCCTTTGACCGGCCAGCAGTCTATGTAACGCATTAGGTACTTCCACATCAATTGTAACCGGAACCTGAGGCAAATTTAAAATATATTAAGTACATGGTAATTAAAAAAAATATCATTGCCAATATGAAAGGTCTCTAATCATGACTACCTGTTCAAGTAACGCTTTTTTAGCTGCCTCACAGTTTTCTGGGCGACCGGTGATCCTGATTATATCATTGGATCCAGGCTCTCCACTTTCATCATTTTCCTTCACTGGTACGTCAGCACCCTCAGTTGTGTCTCGCTCAGGGAATTTGATTTGGACATCATGTTCTGCAGTGATATCTTTTACCTTGGCGCCTCTAGCACCCATCACAGTGCGATGGTGTCTTTGAGGAATCACACATTCTATTGTAATCTGTGAAAATGTAATTAATTTGATAACCTCCTTTTTACCAACTAAATTACAGGCTAACTAAACTAAATTATATAGGCAATAGGCTTGCCCCTATTACGTAAATTGAATCAAATTCTCATTGGCGGGCGTTTGCGTGTATGTTAACCTTCTTTTAAATTAAATATAGGTCCTCATGGATTTATACTCGTGACTATGAAGAAGCATAACTCGAGCAAGGCTGGATGCTGAGCTTTAATGGAGTCATATTTGACACAAAATCATACAACTGTAACTGTGTGTGTGTTTTATAACATAATTTTTACAATGACGAGTGTAATGTGTTATTACTCTAGAAAGGAACTAGGATTTTTTTTATAAAGTGTAATTATTAGAAATGATAAAATACCTTAGCTTCCAAATCTTCAATGATCTCATTAATTCTAATTTTGGCCGCTTCTATACACTCCTTGGGACCCTTGAGAACAACGCGGTCACTATTGACGCCTTGCCTCGGGAACGATATTTGCACGCCCCCGCAGTCGTCGGCGATGCGCCGCAAAACTTCGCCGCGGCGCGCCACGAAATGTCGGTGGTGACGGGGAGCCACTGACATTTCACCCTCTGACACATTACTGATCTCAGCTACAGCTGCTTCTAATTGCTTGCGAGCTGCTTCTACTTGTTCTTCACGACCTAAAATGGAATTAATTTACTTGTATATCCCAATATGATAAATATCTTTACCTTATTTTATAAAAATTAATTAGTTATATTAAAGACAAGTACATATATGTGTTTTGTAATGTGAAGTATAAATAGCCTTTCCAATATTACGTTAGTGCGATAAAATTATGCTTGGCAACAGTGGGCGTGTATATGTAAATCTGCCCCTTCGACGATATAGGCATGAGTGTGTGCATGAGAACGAAAAGGGAAATCAAATAATGAATACTACTGAAGGTAAGGTAAAACATACCAATTATAAATATAGCTTCCTTGTCTTCGTCCTTTTCAGTCGGGAAGATAATTCGAGCGCCAGTTTGCTCACGTATTTTTTTTATATTAGCACCATTTTTACCAATCAAGAATTTGTGATGTTCAGGTTTAGCACGAACATGAGCAGTATGGGATGTAAGTTCCCGCTCCGAAGCGTGTGCTAGCAGCTGCTGCTTTGCTTTTTCAACATCTTCAACTGGTCCTTTGATAACCACTTTGTCACTGTCACTCTCTGCTGGAGGGAATTTAATCAATACTCCACCACATTCTTCCATAATAGAATGAATAAGTTTTCCTCCAGCCCCAATCAAGGAATTATAGTATTTAGGAGCAATTGTAACTTCCTCAGTTACGACATTTGCTTTCTCATTGTGAATTTGCTGAATTTTCTTAACGGCTTCTTCAACATTTTCGCGCTTCCCTCGTACTGTAATAACATCACTATCGTCTCCTTCGGCAGGAAGATCAATAACAGTTTGCGTTTCATCGCGAATTTTTCTTAAATTTGCACCTCCTTTACCAATAATGAACTTGTGGAACTGCTTGAAAATAGGTACTTCTTGAACATAGGACCATTCAGCTATTTCTTTAATTATTTTATGCAGATACTTCTCACATTTTTCAATATCTTCTTGAGGCCCCCTAAGTTTAATTGGACCCCTTTTTTGTCCCTGGTCAGGTAGAGTAATCAGCACACGTTCAAACTTCTCACGAAGTTCTTTTATTTTTTCTCCTCTGACCCCAATAAGAGATTTAATGTATCTGTGATCAACATAAACTTCTTTAGTCCTTTCATTTTCCAATTTCATGACCATTTCTCGTAATTCCCGTTCAGCATCAGCTACACCCTGGCGACTGCCTTCAATGCGTATAATATTGTTGCCGTCATTTTCAATAATGTTAATAACTACGCCAGTCTCATCCTTCAGTCTATTAACTGCAAACAAGGAAATTATCATTTAAAACTGTTTTTGCTTCTGAAATGTTAAGCTTATAAATATTTCCGTTCTTACTGTTAGTTCCACTCTTGCCAATGATGTGTTTAAAGAACTTTGGATCCACTGTCAGTTCAACATATGTAAGAGTGGCCAGCAAGTTCTTCACAAAGCTATCCAACTCCAGTTGAGCACGTTCTACTTCCTCTGGGGGTCCATCTATCTTCACCTTATCCTCAGAATGGGTGATATCAACGTGGACCTGTCAATAATTATTACAAAAGTTATAAATATTACTTTCCCATCATCAAAATTAAAAAAAAATCTTATGATCTACCTCTACAATAGACATTAAATCATACCTTTGAGAATTCCTGTGTTATCTTTTTAATGTTTGAACCATTTTTGCCAATAATATATTTATGAATCCAAGTTGGAGCATCCACAGTGGCGGTTTTAACGGAGTTAGCTTTTTCGCAGACTTTAGAAAGGGCTGTTGAGTTTAAAAAAGGATATTATTATTAGTGCATTGCTTTAAGTTTGTATATACTGCCTGGTTGACGGCAGTAGGACCTCTATGGATGGATATTAGCCCGCTTAGACCATTAGGTCTAAGTGGGCTAACATCCGCAACTTGACGTCCTTTGTGCGCCTGTTTTGCGTGACAGGGTGAATGGCTGCTATTGCCATCCCAACTCCTCAAGATAATTTAACAAACCCCTGGTGTCGCTGATGAGCTCGGGGAGAGTCCTTCGCTATTACGTTAATGGGACCAAATTGTAATTGGCATTGGTCAAATGTGTTTAATACACCTCTGGCTACTCTTTAAGGGAATATAGGAGTGAGCGTATGTATGTATATTTAAGTTTGCACACGAGGTGTATATAGTTTCTTAAAATAGATTTGATTGACAATTATTAGATATGACAATTATTGCAAGTAAAACAGAAGAAGAAGCTGCTAAAAGAATCTAAGATATTGTTGCTAGTTGCAGTTGTTTGTCCTCTCTAAAAATATTTATATATTAATATTTTATTATTTTCAAATTTCTTACCTATAATTTAAAAAAATGAGAAAGTAAGTTTGATTGTAAACTACAAAACTAATCATCATAAAATTTTGCTTGCAGGCATGGTAAAGAAATGGACATAGTACTCAACTAACATCCCGAAAACAGTACTCAAAACTGAACTGATTAACATGCTTAAGCTGGTAGAATAAATTAGTTAAAGTAGTAGTAAACTTACCAAGACCAATTTTGTTATGTGGGCCATGAAGAGTAATAGTGCCTATAGGTGAATCAGGTGGTGGCATCTCTACAGATACTTCAGTCTCTTTAAGAATTTCTTGGATTGTAGTTCCGCGAGCTCCAATAACATACTTGTGCTGAGATTTAGGTACTTCTACACGCACGGTCGAACATTTCTTGACCTATTTAAATATAAAATACATTTTTAACAGGTGGAGCAGGACAACATACATAATCACATGAATTTTTGATAAACCTACAACTACATCAATTTCATAAAGTTACTTTTAGTGATCAAAATTATATATAGGATAATACATGTAGTGATAATTATCGCCATATACTCATTTGCACACACACTTATGTAATATTAAAAATGTGAGTTGAAGCACCAATGGTTTTATTCTAATAATTGAAAAAGAAGAGGTGAATTGGGTTGCCTGTTTTTTTATGGTATGGTAACATTGACATTCATGAACCAATTTAGAAAAATCTTTTTTGTTTCATAGTGTATGTTTCCCATTTGGTCCCATTTAATTGTAAGAAAATGACGGATGTAGAATACAGCTTATAATTTATAGCTTATACTTTGAAAATGTTTTTTTTGTAAGTGCCAGGAGTAATGACAATATTTTCACATTATTAATACATTGAAGTCTATATTAGTTTCTATTATATTTACCATGTCTTGATAGATCTGCTCAATTTGAGCCTTAGCAGAAAGTACACCATTTTTCTCCCCAGCAATAAGGATCTCGTCGCTTTGGGTAGAAGCGGGCGGAATGTGAATACGAGCTCCAGTCTCGGCAGTAAGTGCAGCTGCACGTTCACCATAAGGGCCTTGGATGAAAGGATGGTAAATCTTTGGAATCTTAACCCGTTCCAAAGCTTTCCGTGACTAAAAGATAAAATCGTTTTGTCAAGTCACATTGATTGATATAAAGAATATTTTTATTTTTTCATTAGTATACTTGTTTAATTTCAATTTGAATACTAGAATGACACTTTTGCACTGATTTTGATTAAAGAACTTTTGAGATTGTAACACAGTTCAATGTTCAATCGCCACTCCAGTTCTTACTGTTCAGACAGTAGTCTATGACACTGCTGTAACACAAGCGGTATTTATAACAGTGTGGGCGTAATGTTAACAGAATTAAAACAAACAGTTATTAATTGAAATAATAATCATGGTGTCTGACCATTTCTTCAAATATCCCTGACCAACTATTAACATTTTATAGAGAAATAAGGAATTATATATATTAGCCCACTTCAAAAAAGGAGGTTCTATGTTCGACTGCATGTATATTAATTGATGTTGACACCATTTTTTTTATTCAAAAGACTATACCCAGGTGTGTGAGTCCAAATGGTGATCCCATTGTAACCAAATTAGGATTAAATCAAAATCAAATTGAGGCAAGCCCATAAATTTTTAAAGGCACTAACAAGGTATTTTCCTACACCTTTCTTAAGCTATTATACATTATTATGCATGTATTGATTATATACATGCATCTCATATTGCTAAATGAATAGTGAAAGGAACAACTTCTTACTTTATATTACCTATGATACAATATGAATGACTCTTTAAATAGCACGTGATTTAAAGAAATTGAGAAGGCGCATTGAAAGCAGAATAGCAGCAGCTATCTACTTTTTTTAAAAGTCAAAAATTGAAACATAGTTTTCAATTTTATATCAAAAATTTTAATTTGTGAAAAACTATCACTCATTTTACTATCACTGGGAAATTTTATAACACAAGCAGTCTGTGGGGATCTTTATCGTAAAATTATTTCCTTCCTCAAAAGGAAAAAAAGTTAATTATGAAATTAACATCAAATACCTACATATGTTGGCTGTCCCTTGAAGCAGTAAAAAAAACCAAGCTTCTGAGTCAACGCAATTAAGTTACGGACATAGTCTTAAATTTCTCCAAATTTTAACATTTCGTGGGTAAGTCAAAAATCAGGTACTTTCCATTGCCCTATCAGCTAATCATAATATTTGGCAAAAACCAGTCTCATAGGAAGGCGCCTCACGTAAGAGTAAAAATCTAAAATTGCTATTTTGTTTTATCACATAAAAAAATCTATACTAGGTGGCCCCATACTGCAGATCACTGTGCATATCCTTTTATGGTTCCAATAACTATGGTATGGTCATGTGGTATGATGGCCAGGACACGAATTGCGCTACGTGGACTTTCTGTGATTGCCACAACACGTCGTGAACATTCTAATGTTTTGGTCACTGTTTTACAGTGACCACAATGCGTTGTGACCTTTGTTTTCACTCAATAAGCGTTTTCAGTGATTGATTAATCTGCAACTTATTTTTTTTTAAGGTCTAATATACTTGTTATGGATATAGACACATAGACGTTCGTTTGCTTACAGAACCGTTTCTTTGGTACACACACTTTTTTATATTCTCACTATTTCATAGGAATATAGTTTATACTTCGGTAATATACAAAACCATATCAAATTGACAGACATTTATGATTTTTTTTATACTGTTTTTGTACTCAAATTAACGGGAATAACAATAGATTTTATTATTAAATAACAAGGTTTTAAGGTATGATCAGGTGCAATTTAAACCACTAGGAGTGCAAAATTTTTCACAACCTTGATAATATATAACTAAATTCTTACTTGTTCCTCAGAGCATACTCGGATTTCGTGTTCAGCTTTTTCTATTCCTTCCTTAGTGCCAGTGATAGTTATGGTTTCACTATTTTCAGCAATTCCTGGCACGCTAATTTTTGTAGCAGTCACTTTTTCTAATTCTTTCAGTTTTTGCCCTTGTTTCCCTAAAATCCAACGGTGGTGCTCCTTCGGAATAGATATTTGCTTGCTGGCCTACATGTAAAAAAAAAAAAAATCAATCATAAAACAATAATAGAAATAGATCTTAACAACTTAATAAAACTAAAAAGGGATTTATTTGATCATAAAATACCTCCCTCCACATCTTTGCTAGAAGACTAGCATGAATTGCTATGTTAAAGGGCAATGCCAAGTAAAATAATTTTTAAATAAATCATTTTTGGTATTTGTACCTGTTGTTGGAAGTGGGTTAAAATGAGACGTCTTGCATCAAGGACTGCACTGAGTTTACCAGTCATCAAGAAAGTTAAGCTACCATCCTTGCTAGTAGAGATTTCAATATGGGCTCCAGTATCCTTAGTGATGGACTGACAAGTTCTCAATGACTCTCCTTCACCAAAAGTGTTAGCATTGTCCAACTTTCTTTCTTCATATGGCACATGGAAAACCTGCAAAAAAGTTTTTAAAACATCATTATAATATGTACATATATTTATCCATGTAGAGTAGAATAAGGCGTCCCCATAATTTCCCATGGGTGTTGTAAAATGTGATTATTAGTTTGGGCTGTTATCTATCCAATAACACTATTACCACTTATATACTAGAAGCTGTATATATAAATAGACAGCTTGTGCAATGTCGACAACAATAGGCTTGCCCTTTATTATGTAAATGGGATTAAACTACTATGTTTGGCAAAATGTGCGAGTTGGAAGCACCTTTGTAAACCCTTTTGGGGAAATGCCTGAGTGTATATGTGTGTGTATGTACTACATCAAATAGCATACAATGGCAGATATTAAAAATTATTACAAATGCTTTTCTAAAATAATTATTGCAATGTTAAAATGTAAGTACCACAATGTGTATTTAATGAAGGCCATTATCATTCATCAAAATAGCATCTTAAACTGTAGTGTGTGAAAAGTTACATTATGTTGTATCAAGTCATAGCCATATCCAGCTTTAGGATTTTCATTCATTAAGTATTAAATCAGACATATATTTTCTTATAATTATATATTAATATAAACATAATTATTTAATAGGTGAAGTGAAGGGCTAGAAAGGCTTCCCGTCTTCCTGTGTCCATTCGTGCCTTCAGAGATTTACTCTATACATATTGTTAAAATTTAAAACAGAACACATCACATCAGAATCATTTTAGTTATACATATCTCATACATTTTAAGCTGAAAATGTAATCAATATCTTAACTCATTTTCTGTTATCTGAAAGAAGTATAATAATAATATTACACAACCAACTTTATCACAAGCCATTAAGTGTGATTGTGTTAACTATTTTAAACTTGCACATGTGCCACCCACATGTAGATGCCTACCTTATCAGCTATGTAAGTGCATGTGACTGGTGCTCTACATTCAAAAATGTTAAAGCATAATATTAGGAATAATAAAGCAATTTTTTCAGCAAACTTATTTGATGGTACAATGTGTATAACAGTATGTATCTTATATTTGAATTCTTTGTACCTGAGTATGCAGTGAAGAACCAACACGAAGCTTATTAGTTGCTTGTTGTATACTGCGCTGCACAGGTGGCTGGGAATGTGGCAGAGCCGGAAAAAGGTCATCATAGGCATAGGAAGCATTATTTTCATAGTTTATATTATTCATGTCCTCAACATGCGTAGGTATTTCAGAATGTACAGAAATCATATCTCCAACCATCATGGATTGCTGATGCATCATTTTCGTCTCCTCCAGCAGTCCTTGTCCGCGCCAAGTCGTTACAGTACTGTTTAATTAAAATGTACCAGATTTTAAATTTACACATGCACACACAAAAAACATATGTCAGTTTTGTAATGTTCACATTATAATATTTGAACAATTGTTACATGTCTATTCATATAAGTTGTATCAGTTAAGCCCAATATGAATACAAAATTATATGAACAATACAAATAATATAATTTTATATTCATTAGTAACCAATGTTGAATACAAAATTAATGAAGTAGTTCTACAGAATTCTTAACTAAATTATAAAATTTGAAAGTATAAAAAATATTCTAGAGATAGAAGTCCTGTAAAATGTAAAACAATAATCTTGTTGTGTATAATAGAAGAAAATTTGAGAAAAATTTGAGAAACAGAACAAGACAAACATTTTAAATATGTATGTGTTTTTTGGCTTGCACTCATTGCTCCATATTGTGATAACTTCTTTCAGTTTGGACATATCTAACAATGATTTAAGTTTATTCATGGCTTTGATGTTACATTTATTCATTTTGGTCCTTTCAACAAGAAATTTAAATATGAAGATAGACACAGATATCACTATGCTCTTATTGCAGTACTACAATATTTGTAAAGGAAATTTGGTTCTAAATTAAGTTATGCTAAGAACTTGTTTCTTAAAAAGTACATGTAAGACTAGATTTAGAAGTATAATTATTTAATAACACCATTTACCGAGATTTATAAAAGCATAAAATGCACACTACACATGTCGTGTATTGCTAACTCATTAATAATTTAATTCATTTGTACTCAAATTATATGGAAATTAGAGGAAGTATACTTTTAAAAGAACTAAAATTGGTAATGGCTAAAGAAAATAGTGAACATAAATATAAGTTTAATAAATTGAAAACTAATGAAAATTAGCATCCCAATTTTGATAATACGTGTCACCTTCCAGCACATTTGACGTGGAACTTGTCTTTACAAAATACAATAACACTTACCCAAAGTACTGCAGCAAATCAACCCTGATGATTATTCTTTAGTCGCCAGGATAGTTTATTATTTCCCCTGCGCAGAAATGAATATGAATTAATATAAAACTATTAATAAAATGTAATAAAATTATATTTTTGACGAACACACACGTACCCAACTGCAGTAGTGAGAGAAATATGCACAGATAATAAAGAAAAATCGAATCTTCAATGGCAACACACCAAAGAAAATAATTAAAAATACTATCATAAAATTGTACTACTAAACATAATTTAGGACAAGTAAACGTAGTGACATATATGATACAAAATAATTCAAGAAATAAATGAAATGATAAACAAGTCTGGAAAGAGCTTTATTAAGACATCCCCTTCCAGCACTGGGTAATAAATAAAATCCCCAAAAAATGTGATCACCCCCCGGTTTGTGCACAGACGCGGACCGTATTTCCTCGCGGCTGTTAATCAATCCCCTGAAGTGGTTCTCCAAATAAACTAATTAATACCTACATCATACCGAAAACCATTGGTTGAGTTAGACGTAATATTTAATGCTGGCTTTAGGGTGGGATAACTATATAAAAGAAAGAAAAGAAGATAAGTAACCAAATTCTTTACTGATTTCTTTATTATTTAAAATTACTAGCTACAAAGTTACTGACTAATTTTTTTAACGGACTAGAAAAACCGGCTTTTCATTTTTTTCATAACTTGGTCACTACATGTTTATGATAGCAACTATACTCTAGTTACATTAATATGGAACCGAAGTCTCAATGACATGTTCGATATACTAGCGATATACATAAGAAGCCTATAGAAGACAACAATTTGGAGTTTATCTAAAAAAAACTTCTATTTGCGACAGTATATTACAAAATAAAATAGTATAATAGACTGTAATAGACTAGGCTATTACAACTCATTGTATACAAAGGATTGAAAAATTGAATACAAAACGTTGTAAAGACACACAGGCGGAGTGTGTGTTTTCTATCTAAGTGACTTAAGGAGCCAGTTTACAAAAAATAGCAGGTTGACCGAGATGAGTACCGATTTTAACAACTCATTTTGCAATTGCTTCAGACTTTACAGTCAAACCATATGGGTTTGATTTTCTGTTTTGTTTGACTATAATGCTACCAGTAATTGTATTTTGATATTTGTAACTTATAGGAGTGTGACTTGTAATTTTTTATTCACATAGTACTAATCTACATGGTAGTTTAATAATTTTATAAATAGCAATATGGTGCATGTGGCAACTTTTTGCGTTAATATTGATAGCGAGTGATTGATAACTTTGTGTATTCATTACATATATTTCATTGAAATTGCATAGAAATTAGAATATATTTGTTACTTACAGTAATTTTTTCCGTGGTGCTTCATGACTTCATTGAAAGATGGATAAAATTCCTAGAACACATGAAGGTAGTAATTTCACATAACCGTAGCCGTACGCCAGCCATATTTGTCAATAGCCTATATTTCTTAAATTCGCATATTCACATGTTTATTTATAATAAATACTGACTCCATGTAATACAATCTTTAATATATAAATACATAGTTTCAGTAGATATGCAGCCTAGAATAAGCTTAACCATACCTGAGTAAATCAGATTTAAACGAAATGTATAAAAATGAGATTAATTTAAATAAACTTCTCTTACGTTGTTATGATAAAAAAACCTACATATATTAGCTTATTATGCACCTACTACTATATATTAGCTTATTATGCACCTACTACTATATATTAAACTAATCCTGTTTAATTTCAGCTATTGAAGCTCAAATTAGAGAAATTCAATCAAAGAAGAATGAATTACCAGAGAATGGTTCTAAAAAGGGTGTAGCTCTTGGTGACACTTATTATGACAGTGATATTTATGATAATTCAGGGCCCACTAGTAAGTCCAGGTATGAAGGCTATGTGACATCAATTGCTGCTAATGATGAAGTAGAAGATGATGATGTTGAAAATGTTCCAATCACTCAAAAGAGGTCTGGATATACTGCACCCGCATCCCTCCTTAATGATATTGCACAGGTAAAATTTGCTTTTTATTTCACAATGTGTTAAAAAAATAAACTTAGAAGACTTCATTGTTGATTTGTAATAGTAACAATAATAAAAATAGGTTGAGGCACAAGAGTTCTCAGATTGCAGCTTGTCTTAACAACAGATATAAGCTGCAACCTGCTCAAGTCCATTGTATCTCCGTCTTTCCTCCTATCCAGATAGTTGTCTTTTAAGAATATGTTTCTGTTTTCTTATGTACTATGTAACCATTGCCATTTTGCAGTTGCAATTACATCTTTTATTCTTGTAATATTCCATATGTCTGTAACTCTTTTCTTGTCAATTAATCTATAACCCAGCTTGCTTTCCCCCATCCTTCTCTAGCTAGTTCTTAACTTATGTTAACTCTTCGGATCTGTTGCCCATATGTGACAGCCATAACTTAGTATTGACACTATATTAGTATCAAATATTTTACTTTAAATTTGCATACTGTACTGTTGGCTTTCAATGATGTCCTTTAGACTGTGGCTCAGGCTTAACAAATTGAGAAGTGCATAGTGTAACAATCACTTTAGTCCTTACTGCAAAATGTTCATGCACACAAGCATAATATTGCAATATATATTTCCTTTTATTTTCTTTCAGACAAGAGCACAATTTTTTTTAATTTATCTTACTTGAAGTTGGTGCCAATTAAGCTAGTCCTCTAAATTGAATGAGGGCCCATGCAACTTAGAGGACTATCTTGATTGGCGTCATCTATGTATGTATAGGGACAGCCTTTAATTTTCAACTTTTATATTTTTATAATTTTTTCTTTTATTTGTGCTGTAAGATCTTACTTTTGCCAAATTTCGTAATTCTAGGTCAATGGCAACTACCATATATGTTTCCGATCCAAAACCTACAATGTACTTCCAGTTGACCTAGAATTGTCAATTTTAGTAAAAAGCAAAGTCTTAGAGCACAAGTAAAGGGAAAAGTGATATTTAAGCCAACTTAATGAGAAGGATATAACATACCCTTTTTTTAACAAAGCGGTTTGTGGACAATCTGATTTCGAGTGGGACCAGCATTCCAAAGAAGTATTGATTAGACATAAAACGAAGTGTTCACGAATTTGGAATAATAGGGGACATAAAAGAAGATTGTTGTTTGAGGAACGAAGGTTTTGCATGATTTGAACACAATAAACGAATATAGGGAGAAAAATAAAAAGGAGGAGAAGAAGAGTTACGAAATGAGAAATGAGAGGTCAGTGCGCGAAGATTGCGACGCTGGCGAATCGGAAGTCATTTTAACTCAGAGCGTAAAGCACACACATAGTCATACTTGTGATGATTTAAAATAAATCATTCATCAATACAGTTATTGAGAACAATGGACAAGTTTGTTATTGAGAAGATCTGCATTCAGGTAGAAATAACATACATCACCATAGTCAGATATAGGGATGATAAGGGGTGCCATTAGGATAGTGCAGTCAATGATGCGAGTCGCTCTCCGTTGAATGCGGTCAAGAGGGAGAAGTTGGTATTCCATGTGCGGCCGAACCTGCGCCTTATAAAGTTGCAGGCGGTGGGCCGGAGTAAAATACTGTCTCGATCTGTTTAGCACACCAAGCTTCTTCGAGGCTAATATGGCCTTACTCTCTAAGTGACCGCGAAACTGGACTTCACTTGATATATCGACGCCAAGGATTCCGATGCTGGCTGATGCAGTTAGGGAAGTGCTCTCAAATTGAGGTGATACGACCAATGGCATCTTTTTAGCCGTGAACGCGCAAACCTGTGTCTTCGTGGGGTTAAACTGGACTAGGTTAAGTCGATCCCAATCTGAAACTTTTGATAAAGAAGTTTCGATTTCAGACACAAGTTTGGATCGGCTTTCGATGACGTTTACCCGAGAAATGTTAGCGCGGCCGGTGTAAAGGGCATCACTCGCGCTATCGTCTGCATAGCAATAGATGCTGCTAATCTGCAGCATGTCATTGATATGCAGAAGAAACAGCGTGGGTGATAGCACCCAGCCTTGTGGGACACCAGAATTAACAGACTTCGAGTTGGAGCATGCACCGTCAACAACGACCTTGATGCTTCTGTCTGTAAGAAAACTGGTGAGCCAATTGCACAGTTTCTCGGGAAGCCCATAGGAAGGAAGCTTCGCAAGGAGCGCTTTGTGCCAGACCCGATTGAAGGCCTTCGCCACGTCCAAACTAACGGCCAACGCTTCCCCCTTGGTCTCGATCGCCTGTGCCCACCGGTGAGTCAAGTAAACAAGAAGATCACCAGCTGAACGACCCCGACGGAAGCCGTATTGTCGATCATTGAGGAGCTGGTGGTCTTCTAAGTACCGGAGGAGCTGGCAATTAATAATGGATTAATGGAATCTTGCGAGAACAAGGAGGTGATGGCTATGGGTCTGTAGTTGGACGGATCCGAGTGATCTCCTTTTTGTAGGGATTGGGTGCACTAGAGCTGTCTTCCATGAGTTCAGGACTACGCAAAGAGAATAGGAAAGCCGATAAAGGTGCGTTAAAACCGGTGCCAACTCTGGAGCACACATCTTCAGCACGATAGGAGAGATTCTATCGGGCCCACTCGACTTAAGAACGTCGAGGGAAAGAAGCGCTTTACGCACTGCCCTTTGTGTAAACCGGACTTCCGGCATGCGGCTCTCGCACTGCGGTATGGTCGGCGGTGCGTTTCCCCCGTCGTCCAGGGTCGAGTTGGACGCAAAGAGTTTGCCCAGAAGATCGGCTTTTTCTTTAGCGTCGTGGGCCAACGAATTATCTCCTATGTGCAGAGGTGGAAGGGATGGCTTACAAAAGTTCCCCTGGACAGCTTTGGCAAGAGACCAGATTGCACGAGTTCCGGAAGGGAGACTCACTAGTTTCTCGCCAATTCTGCCGATGTGAGCCGACTTCGCCCCAGCAATTACTCTTTTGAGGGACCTGGAGGCAAAGTTAAATTGCTTCTTTAATGTGCTGGTCTTTACATCCCGTGCTCTCGCTGCATTAGCCCATGCTTGGTAACATTCCTGCTTTCGGCGGGACGCCGCTTTGCAGGTTCGACCAAACCAGGGCTGGGACTTGCCACCTGTGGGAATCAGGGAGAATGGAATGAAAAGTTCCATACCCTGAAGCACAACATCCGCGACAGAGTCGGCAACGACATTGGGATCATCCGGCGAGAAGCAAACCTGCCTCCATGGGTAGGATGCAAAGAATGTTCGCATTCCATCCCAGTCTGCTGACCTATAGTGCCATACGCGGTGACTGCTTGTAACTCGCGGCCGCTGCGAGTGAACGAGTGGCACCATACTCCTAATCAGGCTATGGTCCGAAGAGCCAAGAGGGGCCTCAACGGATACTTTGTAGCCGTCAGGATGTGAGGTCAGCAGAAGATCCAACAGAGAAGGCACGTGGCTTTCTGCATCTGGGATTCGCGTAGGCGTTGCTACCAGCTGCGTCAAGCCTTTTGCCAAGGCGAAATCGTGAACAGATCTTCCCGCATGATCGGTTTTGCGCGAACCAAGCCATTCGGCGTGATGGGCGTTAAAGTCGCCAAGAATCACGATCTCTACGGATGGGACCTGCTGGAGCACTGAGTCTGTAGCCATTTGGACGTGGTCGATGAGTCGGTCTTTTTAGGCATCACCGCTATGGGACCTGTAGAGGCATACGTAAATGCGGGGATGGTCGTCACAGTCTACACGTAGCCATAAGATGAAGAGGTCCCTACCTTCAAGATTGCCGAGGCGGCGAGAATTGATATCATCTCTAACGTACACGCATACACCAGCCTTAGGAATAAAGGAGTGTTCCAGTCCGTACCCAGGGTAGCAGAGGTAGGATGTGTCCGCTGGAGATGATATCTGCGTCTCGGTTAAAAAGAGCAAGGCCGGCTTTGCTGTCTCAAGGTGGTGGTGGACAGTGTCGAGGTTAGAATGTAAGCCCCTGATGTTACAAAAATCCACGGTAAACGTGACAGGCAAGAGAGAAGGCATACCATAAACAACGTATAATTATCAAACAATGATGTAGGGATCATGTAACTTACCCAAACAAATTATTCTATGTAAACCTTTCCTTTTTTAGTAGTTTTCTCTTGTACTAATAACAACCGAAGGAGGCCTTGTAAACGTTTAAACTAAACGATGTTGTTCGTTGACTGTAGTCCCCATGGACACATTTTTGATGGGACTACAGTCCCCGTGGACGCTTCAGTTGGATATAAAAGACCGGCACTGTTCCGTCGCCATCTAAACCCGCTAGGTTCCCGCCATGTCTAAACGAAGGATTAGACTAGTTTAAGTTGGTTCTGGTGTATTTTTACTATATCATATTTGGTATTTATTTATGAATACCAAATATGATATTCTAAATAGTAAAGTGATCAGTGTAGCTAACCTTAATTATAAAACCATTTCAGAGTGATAAAGACTATGATCCATTTGCTGACAAGAGGCGACCAACAATAGCAGACAGAGAAGATGAATATCGTCAAAAAAGACGCAGGATGATTATTTCTCCAGAACGCACGGATCCTTTTGCTGAAGGTTGTTTTATACTTAATTTAAATATAGTCTAGTGAAAGTCATATATAAAGTTATTTCTTCCTTGCAGATTTTTATTCATATCTTTGCTTAAAATCACAATTGAAAACTTTTTTCAGGTGGTAAAACTCCAGATGTTGGCTCTCGAACATACACTGAAATTATGAAAGAACAATATTTACGTGCTGAGGAAACAGAAGTAAGATAATCTAGACCATTTGTTAAGTTGATTTGAAATATTAATTAATATTGTTTATTCACCTAAAATCTTATGTACTTGCAGTTAAGGAAAAAGTTATTGGAAAGAGCCAGGGAGGGCACACTGAAGCCTGTTGCACAAAGTAACGGTGAAGCAACAAAGCCACCTGCTAAACGCAAGGGTCGATGGGATCAAAGTTCTGAAGAAACTCCAGTCGCTAAAAAGACTGTTTCAACTACACCAAGTTCGCAGGCTACACCATCTTGGGACCAAGAGGTACATAATTTTAATTAGTAACTTTGTCATTAAATAGATATTAAGCAAAGCCTTACAAAGGATTATATAAGATCAACCTTCTCAAGGTAGCTTAATCCTTGTTTAGCTTTGAGTGTTGAGGGTGATATTTAATGGTCATACTCCAGTCTTATATAAGCATATATATTTAACCTATTATACTAACCTTTTATATTTAAATTAATTTTATAATTTTTATTACAGAGAGGTGCTTGGGAAGAAACTCCTAGTGCTCCTGGTCGGGGAGGTGAAACCCCTGGAGCTACTCCTTCAGCTCGCGTGTGGGACGCCACTCCTGGACACATAACACCGGGACATGCCACTCCAGGCCGCGATACCCCTGCACAACACGCTTCTAGGCGCAACCGGTGGGATGAGACACCGAAAACTGACAGAGGTAATCCATATTTACTTGTATTTAGCACTATAATTATAAAAGCTAAGCTAAGCTAAAAGCATGTATCAGTATAACATATGTATGAACTAACTACTACTAAGAACTAGTTTTTCAAGTGTATTAAGGCTCAGTACATTTGAAAAACATTTTATTCCCTTTTGAAATTTCTCTTGTACATTTACAGAATGACAGTTCATTTCTAAATTACGTAAATATTAAATGTATTCAACAGAGACACCGGGACACAACAGTGGCTGGGCTGAAACTCCACGAACGGACCGTGGTACTGGTGTGGACACAATTCAAGAGACCCCTACGCCGGGCACTAAGCGTCGATCGCGATGGGACGAGACTCCCGGAGCGACCCCCGCTGCAGCTACACCTACTCCGTCTCATGCTACGCCCTCTCATGCTACTCCCTCTCATGCTACTCCTTCACATGCCACACCCACACCGCATACGCCAATGTTCACCCCTGGAGGAGTAAGTAAACTTATTAATTATGAAGTGTTTTCCAGTTCACACACTTCTCAAAGTACCCAAATTTTTTGTTTTAAAAATCCAATCCTTAGTTAAAAATATATTATTTTATATTTACAGTCTACACCAGTTGGAATCAAAGCTATGGCCATGGCTACACCAACCCCAGGACATGTTGCTGCTATGACTCCGGAGCAATTGCAAGCTTACCGGTGGGAAAAAGAAATTGATGAAAGAAATCGTCCATACACAGATGAAGAATTAGATGCCATGTTCCCTCCCGGGTACAAGGTTTTACCGCCTCCGGCCGGTATGTACACATTGATGTGGGACTATGTAGAATAAATTGCTAAAAAAACTAAGGCCAAACACCATAGTTATTAATAATCACTTTAGTTTCAGGACACATGTATTAAACAAAGTGAACACCATGTGGAATTCTGTCATCGTAACTAAACGTAAAATACATGTGTTAGTTTAAAATGATAGAATGATATAACTACATTTAATACTTAATTTTTCTTTCAGATGAATGATGACATATGGCTTTACAGTCTCATCCCGTTGGATTTACTGCCAGATTAAGCTTTTAATTTTGTCAGTTGCTGTTTCGAGTACTACGTTAAAATGCATGTTTAAAAATTAATAGTATTGACGGCGGCATGCGACTGTAGCACTTTGTTAACTTGATGCATTGTTACCCAGGTTATGTACCGATTCGGACCCCGGCCCGAAAGCTGACCGCAACACCTACTCCACTGGGTGGTACCCCTATCGGCTTTTTCATGCAGACGGAGGAACTGGGGGGGTCGGCCGCTGCAGCCGCGCGCCTGCTCGACCCGCAGCCCAAGGGTAGCCAGCAGCTGCCCTTCATGAAACCGGAAGACGCGCAGTACTTTGACAAACTGCTCATTGACGTGGATGAAGACAGTCTGTCGCCGGAAGAACTGAAAGAGAGGAAAATCATGAAACTTCTATTGAAGATAAAAGTATGTCACTAAAATTGAATAGAATAATCAAAATGCCATGAAATGAAAAATAACGATCTAATGATTATGTTGTTTTTAGAACGGTACTCCACCTATGTGTAAAGCCGCACTTCGTCAAATCACAGACAAGGCACGTGAATTTGGCGCCGGGCCCTTATTTAACCAGATCTTGCCTCTACTGATGAGTCCCACTTTAGAAGACCAAGAAAGACATTTGCTAGTTAAAGTCATTGATAGAATTTTATATAAATTGGACGATTTGGTTCGTCCCTACGTTCACAAGGTAAGTTGAAGACAAAGTTCACTTTAACCTAATGAAAAAACATTGAAACACCATCTAATAATGTGATTCCTATTACCTATCTGTTATGTTATAAGTTTTCTTTCTATACACGAAAATACCCGTACCCTATCTGATCTTGAATTATAAGAGTCCTCTAAGAGTCAGTCTTAGTATATACCTGGTTTACTATAACCTGGGTAACAGTTTAAACGCCGTACGTTCACTGAAAGCTGTTCCTGATTAGTAACTAGCTACTAACTAACTAGCACAGATTCATTTGCGTCTTTTTGTGTTAAGTGTAATTTTTTTTCATAATGTGTTTTAGATACTGGTAGTAATCGAACCCTTGTTGATTGACGAAGACTATTACGCTCGCGTTGAAGGTCGAGAAATTATATCAAATTTGGCCAAAGCTGCTGGTCTGGCGACTATGATCTCAACAATGAGACCTGATATTGACAACATTGATGAATACGTAAGAAATACTACAGCCCGAGCCTTTGCTGTAGTTGCCTCTGCCTTGGGTGAGTTAATTAATTATAAAAGAATTAATATAAAAAATATGACTGAAAGGATTAATTCTGTGTGGATTTTCATGCTTTGAACCCTACATACGGGCAAAATTTTGCAGGTAATGTTTGTAATATTGATTTATGTCAAAGCACTTATTACTTTTCGAAGTAAAAGAAATTATTATTTTTCTTTTAGGTATACCATCTCTACTGCCATTCTTGAAGGCTGTGTGCAGATCAAAGAAATCGTGGCAAGCCAGACATACTGGAATTAAAATTGTTCAACAAATAGCCATCCTTATGGGCTGTGCCATTCTGCCTCATTTAAAATCTTTAGTTGAGATTATTGAGCATGGTAAGCTGTTATTTTATTGTATCCAACACTGAACATAGACTACTTTACAAAAGAACATTTAATAAAATCTTGTAAATTAGTCGAGGGCTCTGTTTCCGTATTTAGAGTTTAGATTATTAACTTAGACAGTATGCTAGTATGCCATGCAGTAACCATAGTTACATTTTTTTTTACGTTTGTATATCATCACTTGAAATATTCCAAATCTTCTAGATCCAAGTATACATTTGTTAATATTCCTTTTCTCTTTCTTAGGTTTGGTTGATGAACAACAAAAAGTACGTACAATCACAGCCTTGGCTAGTGCAGCTCTGGCGGAAGCTGCAACACCCTATGGTATTGAGTCATTTGACTCAGTACTTAAACCTTTGTGGAAAGGTATAAGGACCCATCGAGGCAAAGGTTTAGCTGCTTTTCTCAAAGCCATCGGTTATCTTATACCGCTTATGGATGCTGAGTATGCTAACTATTATACCCGTGAAGTAATGCTTATTCTTATTCGAGAGTTCCAGTCTCCAGATGAAGAAATGAAAAAGATTGTATTGAAGGTAACAATCTGTGTTTCTCGAAATTATTTTGATTTATGAAATCAGCTTTTGTTTTTGATGGGTATGAATAGTGTTTTGTACTTAAACTTTATATTTTTACAGGTTGTAAAACAGTGTTGTGGTACAGATGGTGTAGAGCCTCAGTATATCATGGATGAAATTTTACCACATTTCTTCAAGCATTTTTGGAACCATCGTATGGCTTTGGACAGACGTAATTATAGACAATTGGTGGACACCACAGTTGAAATTGCCAATAAGGTGAGCAAAACAGCTAATTAATAATACTTTTGAAATCTGTGTATTATATGTTATAACAAACTTTTATTTTCCACAGGTCGGTGCTTCGGAAATCATCAACAGAATTGTAGATGATCTAAAAGATGACAATGAACAATACAGAAAAATGGTGATGGAGTCAATAGAGAAGATTCTAGCTAACTTGGGGGCAGCGGACATCGACTCAAAGCTGGAAGAAGCCCTTATTGACGGTATACTGTATGCATTCCAAGAACAGACTACCGAGGTAATTATTATTTTATAGGAATATTATAAAATGTGAAGGAATCTACACCAATAGGGTATCGGACCAGAATAAAAAAAAAACGATAATGTCCTTAATATTTTTTGACAAATAAAAGATCTAGTTTTAGACCAAGATTTAAAATATCATAATTTAGATATTTGTTATCTGTTCCTCAACTCAGGCGAAACACTATTCACGGCGTGTTATTTTGTGTGGAACCATAGATTATAAAAATACTTCGCTAAGTAGATCCCATAATAGAGTGTCTTTCCATCACTAACACAAAACCTAAAAATTGCATTTGAATACGATAAGCACAGTAAAACACTTTTTCCTAGTAATTTGTATACTTTTTGGCCGGTACACACACTTGATCTGACTATACATGTCACATGTGGGGAAATAGCAAGATTTTTTAAATATTTTTTAATAATTTAATGTAGATGTAAGTGAATAAAATATATTTTTTATAGTTTTTTATTTTATACTATAGGGGGACAGACGAACAGACGGGTCACCTGATGGTAAGTGACACCGCCGTCCATGGACACTTGCAACTCAAGAGTCGCAAGTGCGCTGCCGCCTTTGAGGGTGATGAGTTATAGGGGATGCAGGGAGCGGAAAGAAGAGAGGAGGGATGAGGAGATGGAAAAAAGGAGAAAGCAGATGAGGGGAGAGAAAAAGGGGGCGGGGGAATTGGGCCTCCGGAAACCTCACTCAATTCGGAGAAATGCAACGCAAGCGTTACTTCACAACCGGTTTTCTGTGAGGCCGTGGTATCGCACCTGTCGAGCCGGCCCATTCGTGCCTAAGCATGGCTCTACCACTGAAAAGTTGTGAATGGAAAGTTATGATAATTATTTTATTTTTTTTAAATTGTCTGACCACCGATTCTGGTCACAATACCCTAAAGCTACTCTTAACATGTTTTTATTTCTAGTTAATATTGCATTGGATTTATTGTTTGTTTTTTTTTTCAAGGATGTTGTCATGTTGAATGGCTTTGGTACCATAGTAAACCAGCTAGGCAAGCGTGTAAAGCCCTACTTGCCACAGATCTGTGGTATCATTCTATGGCGTATGAACAACAAATCTGCTAAAGTTCGGCAACAAGCAGCTGATCTCATTTCACGTATTGCAGTCGTGATGAAAACTTGCCAAGAGGTTTGTACGAAAATTTGCCACTTATTTTCTTTAAATGGCAACAATTTGATATTTGTATATTTTTTGTTATAGGAAAAACTAATGGGTCATCTAGGTGTTGTTCTATATGAATATTTGGGTGAAGAATATCCAGAAGTATTAGGATCAATACTTGGTGCACTAAAAGCTATTGTTAATGTTATTGGTATGACGAAAATGACACCACCCATAAAAGATTTATTACCCAGACTAACCCCAATACTAAAGAACAGGTATTTAATACTTTTTAAGTTAGATTATAGCAGGCGTAGTAAAATTTAAGACATGGCCTGGCCTGTTAGTCCAGTGGTTAGTAATCCTAACTGCTGAACCAGAGGTTGTGGGTTCGATTCCCTCGCGGGAGAAAAAAAAATTGTGATTCACAGACTAAGTGTTTTTGTATCAATTGTTTGAATGTTTCTGAACGCAACACAGGATTTTTTTTTATCTAAACAATTATTTTCTTATTTAGTTTGTTTTTAATTGCTTAAAATATTAATTAAAAATGCAAAATAAGCGACGTCACTTACCATGTTATCAGATTTATAGGCGCTACTATTTATATGGTGTCTGAAAGAAAAATTGTTTTTATTTGTGTTTCTGTATTGGGCTTTTCATTTGCTAGTGCAATTTCTGGTAGCATTTATCCAAGCATTGTTTTTTTTGTTTTCGAATCTTTTGGAACAGGAACAAACAGTTTATCAGTTGTACTTATAATAATGTTGTTTGTACATTGGTACAAGGCAATATCTATAAAATGATTTAATAGCTTTTCCCATGGCGCGAATATCTTTTAAAACTGAAAATCTGTATAAAATAAACAAAAGTAACTGTCAAACGTATAGTCAACAAACACTGGTAGTGGCTTGTGACGTCATTAAAGGCCCGCGAAAAATAGCGGCGTTCAAACAGATCAAATTTAAGCGATGTTTTAAATCTTATTTGAAAAAATAATTTGAGCATTTCCAACAGTATTTATAATTTTTTCTATTTTATAACGATGTAAAAAGTGAATTCAAAATATAAGAAGAATACATGGATATTCTCTATTCTAGCTTTATGTTTTATTAGTATACAGAGATTTACAACACTTGTTCTTCTCACATGGCATATTTTTTATTACTTTTAAATTCATACCTAGCTTCCTAATCTGTGTTTCTTTTTGTAGGTCAAATAGGTTTTAATGCTTGAAAAAATAAAAAAACTATCTACAAACATAGTGTTGATCCCTATAAAATAATTATATATTTATAATAAGGGTAATTTGATCACGTTATTTTTTCATGTTGCCTGATGTACTAAAACATTAATGTTATATTGGTTACCTGTACTAAAAATAATGTTATATTTGTTTAGACACGAGAAAGTACAAGAAAACTGTATCGACTTGGTGGGACGTATTGCAGATAGAGGACCAGAGTTTGTTTCAGCAAGAGAATGGATGAGGATATGTTTTGAACTTCTCGAATTGTTGAAGGCGCACAAAAAAGCAATTAGAAGAGCTACTGTGAACACTTTTGGTTACATTGCTAAAGCTATTGGTCCTCACGATGTGTTGGCGACATTACTGAATAATTTGAAAGTCCAGGAAAGACAAAATCGGTATGTAGTATGAAAAATTAAAAAAATATATATTTATGATCTACTACTCACCTTTGATGTCATGAATTAACTATGAATATATTATATTACTTTTACTGAATTATATTAGACTAACTAACTAATAATTATTTAGCAAAACTGTATATATTATTAGGTCTTCCGGTTTTGCTTAGCTTTGAGGGATTTATTAAAAATGAAACTCTTGTATTATAAAGAAGATAATTTATATTTTAATCAAAATATGCTCCATTACTAG
The DNA here is from genome assembly GCA_947561695.1 of Tyria jacobaeae. Lineage (NCBI taxonomy): Eukaryota > Metazoa > Arthropoda > Insecta > Lepidoptera > Erebidae > Tyria > Tyria jacobaeae. The sequence goes on from OX387217.1 coordinate 11,584,842, forward strand.
CTACAACCTTTTGCCATTTTTCGGGCAGCAAATGGATTCCATCATAAAAAAACTGATCATCTCTTCAAGCGATCCATTTTTTGATACATTCGTAAGATTTGAAGTGCTGATCTGAAAGGCTGTGTTGCATAGATCGAAATAGGTGGTAATCAGAAGGAGCACAATCTAGTGAATATGCGGGATGCGGTAACACTTCCCACTGAAGATTTGGAAGTGTGGGCAAGCATTGTCATGCAGTAAAATGACCTTTTGTTTTCTATGTGCAATTCTTGGACGTTTTTGCTTCAATGCATGACTCAATTCGATTAATTGATGTTGATAAGCTTAATAAGATTTTTAAACTTAGCTGTGATAGTTTCATTTGGTTTTAACAATTCATAATAAATAACACCTTTCATATACCACCAAATCCATAGCATTACCTTATTTACGTGAATGTTACGCTTCGGAGTCGATGTGGACGGTTTAACAGGATCTACCCATGATTGCCTACGTTTTGGATTATCATAGTAGATCGCCGGGTAACGATTTGATACAAAAAAAATCTTTTTGTGACGAGACAGTAGTGAAGCACAAATGGTTACTCGATTTTGCATCGCTAATTCTGATAAAACATGTAGAAGCCATTTTCTTTGTTTTTTTGAATTTTACCCATTGCGTGTAAACGATCAGATATTGTTGATTTACCTACATTTAATTCTTCAGCCACCTCTTGTAGTGTGCGGGCAGGGTTTTCGTCCAATAACGCCTGCAATTCACCGTCTTCAAAATTGTTTGGTTTTCCACTACGTTCTTTATCCTCTAAATCAAAATTGCCATTTTTAAATCGTCGAAACCAGTATTCACAAGTTTTAACAGATGGTGCAGATTCATGACACGTATCTACAATAAGTCTGTGAGCTTCTGCTGCTGTTTTTCTTGAATCTAAAAAGTATAGTAGTAAATGACAAAAATAATATTTATCGCATTCCATATTTAATCACACTGAAAACTTGCGGGCGTTTACTGCGAGTGAGTTACTTCGAATAATTAAAGTGCAAGCTAAAACTCGCCGCATCGAATATCTAAGTAGCTTGTACAGACGCACACAGGCGGAAAATAAATAAAAATCGGACAAAACCTACTCACAGGCACAATTAACCGCCCACCTTGTATTTCTTTCAATTTTCAGTAGTCGGAAAATGTTGACCACATTTGATGGAAGTTATGTTAAAAGCAGCCATTAAGGATAAATAAAATCACAAAAGTCTTTAAACAAAACCGTTTAATAAAAAAAAATATGCCAAAATCGATTTTGCAAAAAATTTGCATGAAAATGTGATGACTTTAATTTTGAAAAAAATCGTCCGCTTTCATTTTATTTCAATTTTAATAATGAGTATTACTACCTCGGGCCCTGATGACTTCTTGTAGTCGGTTTGGCAATCCATCTACGAGGTCTTGAATATCCGACTGAGGGATATTATGCCACTCCTCTATCGCAGCCGTCTTGAGCTCTTGTAAGGTCGCAGGGGCTGATATTCTTGCTCGAATACGTCTTTTTAGGTTGTCCCAAATGTGCTCAATTGGGTTAAGATCGGGACTGCGTGACGGCCATGGCAAAACTTGAATCCCGACCTCATCGAGGTATTGAGTGACGGATCTTGCGGAATGGCATCGAGCATTGTCGTGCATTAATTTTAAGTTTTCACCAATAAATGGTGCGAAAGGTATGACGTGGTCTTGTAAGACTTCCTCCACGTATCTTTGAGCAGTCACACTGCCTCTATCACACACCACTAGATCGGTACGAGCCTCGTAAGAGATACCTCACCAAACCATTATGGATCCTCCCTGATAACCCACGGTTTCGATTATTGCATATGGAGCAAACCGTTCATTTTGGCGCCTATAAACACGCTGACGTCCATCTGGACCCCTTAAGGCTATTCTGCTCTCATCTGAGAACAGTACGTTCTTCCATTGTTCCGTAGTCCAGTCAGCATATTCTCGTGCAAAGGCAAGTCTTGCTCTACGATGCTGTGCAAAGCTGTGGACCGCGAGCTGGACGAAAAGCTCTCAGATTCCTTTCAGCCAGTCTTCTTCTTATCGTACGTTCACTTACAGTGACATTTCTCACCTCAAACAGACGTGTGCGCGCTTCAGTAGCGGTGCAAAAGCGATTTCTTAGCACGTTACTGACAACAAAGCGGTCATCCAGAGCAGAGGTGCACCGATGTCGGCCTTGACCTGGCCTTCTCGTGTATGAACCAGTCTCCCGAAAGCGTCTGATGGCATCCCGCACTGTAGTTCGAGGTACACCAAGCGTACGAGCGATGCGACGTTGGCTATACCCAGCGTCAGCTAAAGTCACTGCCCTAGCAGCACCAGTTGCATCCAGTGGCATTTTTTTCAGTCACAAACAATAATCGTACACTAAAAACTCAAATTAAACAATGTTTGTACACGATAGCAGACAAGAACAAGAAATGTAATCAATGTAACGTTACTGCAACAATGTCAAACAGAGACTAAATTCTAAAAACGCTTCGGTGATACAAGTTTAAGGGTCGAAATAAGGGTTTTTAAGTGTTTAGTTTATTGCTAAAGTACCCACTTAACTAAAACAAAACAGTAGATAAGCCACAGTTAACATAAACAAACAGGGTAACGAAAAATATAGGTGGGCGGTTAATTGTGCCTGTGAGTGTAGATTATCATAGGAAACGGGTACATTAGGGTGTGTAACTAGTAAAAATAACATATAAATATTTTTTTGACACTTTTACTACGCAACAAGGTAATATTTAGTTCATCTAATAGATTTAAAACTCTTGGCATATAGAATCAGATTTTTTTGGCACTAATTTCCTCAGTCCCGTTATAAAGGGATCAGGAGAAACCATAAGTCTCTTTAAAATGTCTTGAATGGCTAATTTTCGCGAAAAAAAAATCGAATATAAAATGGATAAGTATTTTGTGAACTGTTGTTGACATATTATACCATGGGTACTTAATCACAAAACAAAAGGCTGTTTTAATGCAATAAGTTTGTTTGCATTTATTTTGTAACCACTTCAGATTCCTTTCAAAATGAAGTGCATGCGATTAATGAGCCGATGATTTACACCTGTTATTTCAGCAACTTCTTCTGCATGCTGAAAGATGACACGTGCAGTGTTCCCATCAGTAGATGTACCTCCTAAAATGTCTTGGTTTATCGACATGAAAACCAAGATTTTGCCAAAATTCTGTTTGTATGCGACGCTTTTCATTTGCCATTAAGGATTGATTATGAGCATCTCTTGCTTGCCATTTAGCAACTTTTAGTTTGTATCCTAGATGCAATAAGAACTCCGCACACCTTATCCAAGCATGTAGTGATGAAACACCATAATTAAGGTTTTCTTCTAGGATCGGTTTCGATATGCAAAATTGTAATCTATTACAGTTTTTCGATGTGAGTTTACAAATGTAACAACGCATGGTAGATTTCGTGTCTGTCAAAGCATTAACCACCTTTCCCTCAACTATAGTCATTATTAACTTATGTTAAACAATACATTCTTTCTCCATTTCGACAACCGTTGGTGTTAAAACATCAATCTCAGATTGAACACTGAGTTACAGTTCATGAAAGTTCCGCGGTTTTATGAGCCATTTCTAACTTTAACGGACGGCAATTCCTAGTAGAGGAGGAGCGTGGATTTTGCCAAATAAGTAGTGTTGTGCCATTGCCAGAATCGTAAATAAGTTGAACTGGCACAACAGAAGTAATTATCATATTTGCATCCGATTGTTCAACATTTTCGAATCTCTGTTTATACTCGGAATGGCAGCCTGACCCATTTTGATATTTTTATCATCATATTTGATAAAGACTGCAGTTCATCTCCATTGCTGAGGTCCTCAAAGTATTGTACTGAAATTTAGACAGTTGTCCTTCAATCACCAAGGATAACGAAAGGCTCATGTATTTTGGTAACCTTAAAACTGCTACTGATACCAGTAAGAGCAACTTCCTTGATTACTTTTGACGTGTGGATAATACCACGTACACGATATTCTACCTGGTCTGCAAAAGCAAGTTCTTGGGGTTCTAGTTGTTTCCGCACATCTTCCGTCTTTCTACGTTTTGTACGTTCAGTACATTCTTCAAAGCTTTTACGAGGTCAGCCACCAAGTCTGCCTTTTATCTGTTGAGTATGAGTTGCAACTGGAAATATCCCATAGTTTTCGAACCAGGTTTTGTTTGCGTTAACACATCGAGAAAAATTTCTGTGCTCGAGTAAGTTTTGTATTATAATCACTCACTAATCTTCTAAGGGATTGCTCTATGTCATCTGTAAGTTCATTGACTTTCAGAGCACATTGAACTTTTTTTTGCAAAAAGTCTATCTTGGTCCTTTTGGAAGTATCCTCCCTGTAAAAGGCAATAAGTCTTTCTGCTAAAGCTCACTTCTTCGTCAGTTGATCCTGAAACAAAATTTAGTAGCATTTAAGTAACAGACTTGTGATAAATACTTTTTTTGTTGGTACGTCTATAGCGTCCAGTACAAACGTGGTTGATTAAAACGAAAATTTTGTGAAAGCGTCGCTTCGTTTCGCATGAAACAAACAAAGATCGTACTGTCTAAAAATATTAATACTAGTACCGGATCTCTCGGGAAGTGACATTTTCCCTTATTCAAAGCTTAAAAATTGCAAAAAAAAACATACTGTCAGAGAAGTTATTTTTTTTGACACAAATTTTCTATTATTATTAACAAAAGTAAATATTAAAAAACAGCATTACCTCCTGGAACCAAATCAATCGGAAAAACTAAATCTTTCACTCACAAAATTATTAAAATCGTACTTTGGAATGAGACCCAAGCGCACACAACAAAGGGTCATATGTATTGTTTATCAGGCTAGTCGGTAAAACAGGTTTCATCATCTTTGGATACTTTTAAGTTTAACAAAACCTTACAATTAATTACTTGAGGAAGTTTAATTAAACTACTATGTTATATTTTATTTTCAGAGTGTGTACAACCGTCGCTATAGCTATAGTCGCAGAAACATGCTCGCCCTTCACAGTACTGCCAGCCCTGATGAATGAATACAGAGTTCCAGAGTTAAATGTGCAAAATGGCGTGCTTAAATCACTTTCCTTCTTATTTGAATATATCGGAGAAATGGGCAAAGACTATATTTATGCCGTTTGCCCGCTACTAGAAGATGCTCTCATGGACAGGTACTATATAAGAATAAAAGCTTTCGTGAGCTGCATTCAAATTTATTAAAATATACAGTTTTACTCACCTGTGTATTTCTTGGATGCCCGAAGGTGATATATAACTACTTGTGTCTATAAAACTGTACAAGTTTGGTTCATTGTTACTTCTGGGACACTAGATAAAAATCAGAAAAAAAAAACATTGTCAAACATTGTCTAGACATATCGGTGTTGAGAGAGTTTGGATTTGCTTTCTCTGCTTACATAAATTCATCGAATTAGTCGTTGCTTGAGTAGTGAGTTTTTACTTCTTAATTTTTATTTCATTCTATGATCTGCACCCAGGGCATGTCTTAAGCGATTATTATAGTCCATACACTTATACAAGTTCATTAATGAATATTGAAAAAAATATTGCTAACAGGGACCTTGTACATCGGCAAACAGCATGTGCGGCCATAAAACACATGGCGTTAGGTGTCTACGGGTTTGGCTGCGAAGATGCCCTAGTACATCTTCTCAATCATGTGTGGCCTAACATCTTTGAAACATCTCCACATTTGGTTCAAGCCTTTATGGACGCCGTAGAAGGAATGCGGGTTGCGCTAGGACCTGTTAAAATTCTTCAATATGCTTTACAGGTACGTTACACAAACAATATTGATTAAATTTCATTGTACTACAATCAAAATATTAAAATCACAGTTTATTAAATTCGTGTCAAATGAAACGAACGATGTACATATATGAGACAAAACACTTTTTATCTTGTTTAGACAGCCAATACAACATTTTTTGCTTACAGGGGCTGTTCCACCCGGCAAGGAAAGTTCGTGATGTGTACTGGAAGATCTACAATACATTATATATCGGTGGGCAAGACGCCCTAGTTGCAGGTTATCCAAGAATACAGAATGATCCAAATAATCACTATCTCCGATATGAACTTGATTACATACTTTAATAGCAAAGTAATTGATGTCGTGGCATATAGTATTGTTTAATTTCTCTAGAATTATTGATAAGTTTAACACCAGTTTCAGTTATTGAGGAAAAGCCATTACTTATAATTTCTTTTGCTCACATCATTGTTTTCATATACTATGTATTTAGTGTCGCATAACTTAATTAGTTTCCGTTTATTTGAAAAAAGTGTATAGTTTTGTTCGTAATACATCTTGTACTATTAACGTAAACAATGTCAAGACAAGACAACAATGGCAAGACACTGTTTTCGTTATTATTTGCTAATTATTTTGTAAATTTGTACTAAGATAATTTTAACATTGAAGTATTTAATGACATATATTTTTTATAATTAAACAACTTACTTTTCAATATCCCTTGGATAGGGCAGAAGTGGTCCACAGTAGATTTTTTTTAATAGACTAATTTACACGTGAATTTTAGAACAATGCTTCAATACCTAAACAATATCTTTAATATTTATAAAAAAAATATGGCTTTTGCTCAAAACAGAATACACTTTCACATAAAAAAGGTTTTCAGTTATTAAAAGGCATTATGATTACTTAGATTTTTTATTTCATGTACTTTAAAAGCGGAAGCTTTTGGTATCATCGGATATATTATACCCAGATTATACCAATGACTAGAACTCAATAGGATTTAATATTACAATAGAAGTTTGGTTATAATAATACAAACAGCTTATAACATAATTGACAAAAAGAAAACAATACATATACTTCAGTCTATAAATTTTAAAATCACAAAAACGCATTTGGAATTATTAATCCTTTATAAAGCCCGATTGTTAATAGGTACAGCTTTCTTACAGACAAAATACGGAGGCGATTGATTAAACGCTACTAATCATACGGAGCGCTTTAATTATATGAAAAGTTTTGACTTCACCGTAAACAGTAGCTTCTTGCTGATACATGCACTAAGTTGCCAGAGAGTACTGGTTGCCAAGCGGTGCCGACAGGGTCGTTATCAGTCACGCCGAGGCGCCGTTGGATAACACCTTCTGTGGTCACTGCCCATACTTCATTTTCTATGGTTGATACATGCTTGAAAGTTAAATCACATTCTGAAAGAATTTTAAATATCTAAATAATTTTAATCTATTGAAAACGATATAATGTAATATAAAGTGAGTTCATATTGTAACAAACATTAAAATCGTAGTACTATCAAGCTTAAAGTTTAGTATCATATATATTTCATTAGATATTTTTTTGTATACAATGTTTAAAATAAATATAGAACTACGAAAACTATTTCGTATCATGAAATTTATCTTATCTACGAAACATCTATCATAATGATAATGGTAAATAAATTTGACAAATAATATAGGTACCTGTAAGATGTTTCCATTCTATACCATCTTGTTGGTTCCTTGAAATATCTGATCTTACAGCAATAGCACCGTTAGAAAGTATCACCCATGCGGATGTAGTAGTTAATGACACAGTTTTAGCCCCCAAAGTTGATTTTGGATTATATGGAATGTTGTATTTAGGAGGTTCTATTAATTTCCACTTGCGGCCAGAAGGATTTTCTTTAGAAATATCTTCTCTGTAATAGAGTTCTCCTCTTCTTCCCACTACCCATACAATTTGATTACACGTGCTTATGGCAATTAACGGTTGTGGATTGTTGACATGCTCCCAGTGTGCACCCTGTAACAAGCAAAAAAGTTAAGTATGACTGTTCGGTGAGTATTCATTCATATTTTTAATTCGTTGAGTATTTATATTCTTCTGTATTGAGAGTAACCTTCATGAGCAGATGAATGCGTATGAAAAGTGGTTCAGGAAAATGCTTATATCACTCGAAGAGCCATCAATAATATTTATGGATAATGCATCCTATCACTCTTATAAGATTAATAAAATACAAAAACAGGCATGCTACAACATGAAATCATAAAATAGCTCCCTGACGAAGTCCCTCCTAAAATTTGTTACTATAAATATTCAAAACAACACAACAGACAACTAGGAGTGTCGTCGAAAGGACAAAAAATATCATAATTGTTCTGATTGGCACCGAGAATTGCAATTGACATTGCGTGTATTCAAGAACTAATAATTGATATTACTGAGGATTGGAGTTCATATATATATCGAAGTTCCTATTTTTATTGTTTTATATAATATAACAGTACCTGGATGACCGAGCTTGGCTCGGTATTTCATTTTTTGGTAAATCGTCTAAAAGAACAAAAAAAAAGTATAATAAAATAATCATTAGGACTCGAACCGGGGTAATCTGGTTACGGGACCGCCTTTAGATAGTGGCGAAATTTACCTTAGTATTCTAATGATATTGTAGCAGTTTTCATTGCCTGAAAACACGGATAAAACGACGTTTTTTAAAAATGAAACCTAGCTAGATAGATTTATCGGCCCCGAAATCCCCTGCATACAAAATTTCATGAATATCGTTGGAGCCGTTTCCGAGATTCAGATTATATATGTATATACAAGAATTGCTCGTTTAAAGGTATTAGATATAATGACACAACACTACTTCAACCATTAAGGGGTTAGGGGTACTCAGAGGCCTGAAAAAATGATGATTTTCAATAATATTTTTTTTGTAGTTAATTACTTTATTTGACAAAAAAAAAAACATAGCTTTATTAGAACACGTTTCGATTTGACTTCACGAAAATTTCAAAAAAAAAAAATTAATAATTCAAAAAGTTATCGCTGTTTTTGTAGAGCCCGTTCCTCCCGAAGTCTTTTGCGGTGATCATCATAAGTCCTTGGAGATTCATCTAAAATCAATCGGACAAGAAAAATTAGTTTTATTAATAGATAATCTTGTGCCTGATCGAAGCTTTTTTTTTTCGAAATTAACAAAATGGCGGCCTCAGGAATTTTTTTTCAAATTTTCGAGAAAAAAACCGACAGTTTATTGTTAAAAAAAAATCGAAATTTTTGAAAAAGAAAATCCTTCGATCAGGCACGAGTTTTTAATGTATTTCAAAAGTACAATAAATTTTATTGAAATCTACCGAGCAGTTTTTAAGTTACAGTGATCACCAGTTCAGAAAACATAGTTTTGAGAAAAACGCATTTAAAGTTTTGCTATGGATTTATGTCGAATTATAAGAATTATTTAATAACTTACACTGAGTCATCTATTCCTGGACCATATAATAGCTCTTCAGCCGTCATAGCAGCTTCCAAAATATCGATTTGCTGGTGCCTACGTTGCAATCGACCTTCTCGGGTGTTATCATTAGCGCGCTTATCTGCTACTTTGATACGTGCAGCATCCATTCTTTGTGCATACCGATGAGAATTAGGCCCACAATTAAGTCCTAGTGTATTCATCAAGACTAATAATGAATTTATACCCTCATTAAATATATGTACACATAGCAACGTATGCAACTATTTGTACGATAGTATAACTAGTATTTACCGTTTTTGGGCATATTTTCCATACTAGTTGGTTAAAGCTTTCATTATTATTCTGATTGTGAATATATGTAGAAGGATTTATATATATATATATATATATAATTATACATACATTAAAATGGGGAGATATTCATGACAATGAAACCCGAAAGGTCGGTTGCTTGCAGCTGTTTCTAGCTACCTGCTCTCGAATGCCACGTAGCACCCGAGCGTCCTTTGGTCATTGTTAAATAACTCGAAAAGAATTTGTCTGATTCACTTCAAATTTTCACACAATATTTTTAAAATATTATACTTTAAGAAAATGCAAAAAAAAAACGATTTTTTGAAAATTCTGACTACCCCTAACCCCTTAAAGGTACATATGTATATGAATACCTATAACCTTGCGTTACGAAAACGACGTGAAAACGATTACATGCGATTCATTAATTTGCTTCGAATACATTAAATTCCAACACTAGATGCGGTAGACTGTCATATATTTTAATGTAACTGAGACAAAGCATTTTAGTGATTTAATGGGTTTAATAAATAGGGTCGATAAATATTATAGGCAGTTTATATATATATTTCTTTGGAAACGGAACAGTTACACTCTAGCCGCTGTGAAAAAAAAAATGGTTGTACACAGTGAAGTCCTATGAACAACGACAAGGTGGTATAGATGATCGTAGCTAGTAGAGCTTACTCACGTACATTTATATAGTACCTTTATGGAAGCGATCAGATAACATCACCAAAGTTGGTCTGCTTATAGGAAAATTTCCTAAATACCACAAACTTCACAAACATAATAAACGAAAACAAAGTAAATGAAAACGCTCAAACTTATAATACTTGAGGCGTTGGCGAGGTGAACAGTTAACTATATTGTGGTATACCTGGAGGTAGATACAGCATTTTTTTTTGTAATGTAAAATTATAATAAGTATTTGGTATACTATTTCCGTCACCTACCGTGGGTGTTGAAACTGTTACTCCTGTCCGGTAAATAGCATCTCCTGCCAATGTAATTGCCCATACAGATACCTCGTCTCCCTGAGCCTGTTGAAAAAATATTAATAAAACATAATTTGGTAAAAGGCGGACTTTCAAGATGAGCATTTTCTTTCTGCATAAATGAAATAAATATAAGAGGGTAAGAAGTCTCTACGTATTTTATATGTAAGTTCAAGAATTTTATAACAATTTAAATATATACAAATTCAGGAAGATTTTATTAAGTTTAATTACATTTAATTATAATATATATATGCTATTTTATTCGATAACTTGTTGCCATGTTGTAAGTAGTAACATAATACCGTCGCTGTCGAAATCTTGGGATTTTTGATAAAAAAAAATGCGACAAGTAGTTTTGACAGTCCTCTCTTGCTTTTAACCTAACACTCCAAGAATTCTGTAGAGACCGAAACAGGTGAAAATCGGACGGTGCAAAGACAGGATAATATGGTGGATGCATTAACACTTCCCAACCAAGCTCTCTCAATTTTTGCTAAGTGGCCAAAGATGTGTCTGCACGTTTTTGACGTAGGTGATCCAGTTTTCATCACCAATATTTTCAAAATAGGTTCGGTTTCATTAGGTTTTAATAGAGAATAGCAAATAAGTACAGGCTTCATTAGGTTTCTGTCAGTGAGCTCGTGTGACACCCGAATATCAGGTTTCTTTATATAGCTAGAATTTTTTGTCAAAACTGTTTTGTTCTCAATATTCAGTTCCTCGACCATGTCGTAATTACTAATATGACTGCACGGATGGTGCAGCGGTTTAAGTGGTTACCTAGCCACTACGCTGCCCGCGCCGAGTGTTGTGGGTTCGATGCCCCCACGGGACAACACTGAGTAATCCTCAAAATGTTGTTCTGAGTCTGGATGTTCTTTTTTCCCTTTGTTTGAATAAAAACGCTTGAACCACATTTTTTTTACTCTTACTGCCACTGAATTAATTCCATTAACGTCACAATTTTTCCGTTTTTTGTAAAAAAAACTTCAGAATGAATCGAATTTCTTCCTTAGATTCACCCATTATTGCGGACAGAAAAACAATTGAAAAATGGAGGGAAAGTGTTTTTTACTTTTTATTTTTCTTCTCTTAATGTCCTATATTTATTGATATTAAAACCAGCCAGATATAAACAGTATAACCAAAGAGATTTTTCTTCAATTTTATAAATTAGTTCTGTGTAGGACAGACTCAGGATTGGACAGATTCGTGATTCGGCAGATTCCCAATTCGACAGAGTTGTGGATTGGGCAGATTAATTTTTTTTTTTTTTTTTTTTTTTTTTTTTTTTTTTATATTAGCCTACCATAGTGACTCCACTTTGCCTGATGGAAAGCAATAGGTGGAGTCAAAGAGTGGTGGTCACCATCCTCATTGCATGTCTAGTCAATGCAGCATGGTGACCCACACTATGGCGGCCTGGTGAGATGCTTTTTCACGCCCCGCTTAAAAGACCCGGGATCATAGTGGGAAGGAAACACGTGCGCTGGTAGAGAATTCCAGGCTTTTACCGATCGGCACAAGAAAGAAGAGCCAAACCGTTTAGTTCGGGTACGTATATTTTCGACGCACAAACGGTGACTCCTCAGGCCAGCACGTGTAGTCCTGTAGAGGAAGGGAGAAGGTGGGACCAATTGGAAGAGCTCATCAGAACACTCCCCGTGATGTAGGCGATAGAGGACTGCCATAGAGGCGACATCTCTTCGCAACTGCAGAGGCTCAAGAGACTGGGTGATCTCAGGACAGTCGATAATGCGGACTGCGCGCCGCTGCAACCGATCGAGAGCGTCAAGCAAATACTGCGCATAGCCGTCCCAGAGATGAGAGCAGTACTCCACGCAGGAGCGAACCTGGGTCTTGTACAAAAGACACAGTTGCTCGGGCGAGAAGAACCGTCTCACCTTGTTTAAAACGCCGAGCTTACGCGAGGCCGCCTTAGTGACACTCTCGATGTAATCGCGCGGATTGAGATCCCGGCAAATATCCATACCCAGAATACTAAGCCTATCCTGCAGTGGCAGTTGAGTGCTCTGAAGAGTAGGAAGGGGAAGGAATGGAGACTTTTTGGTAGAGAACACACACGCTTGTGTTTTCTTGGCGCCGAACTCGACCAGATTCTCACAGCCCCATTGGGAAATGCGGCTCAAGACCCGATCGAGCTCAGCGACAAGCTCCTGTCGTTTTTCCTCAACGTCTGCCAGCTTGGCAGTAGGATGCCCGAAATATCGCCCGTGCACTGTACTGTCGTCTGCATAACAATGTATATTGCCAAGGGCCAACATGTCATTGATATGCAGAAGAAACAGCGTAGGCGATAGGACGGAGCCCTGAGGTACACCAGCGCTTACCTCGTGGAAGTCTGAGGCCGCGCCGTCGCAGAGAACCCTAATGCGGCGCTTTTCGAGGAAGGCAGCAACCCAGTTGCAGAGTTTAGGTGGCAGACCAAATGCAGGAAGTTTGGAGAGAAGCGAGCGGTGCCACACCCTATCGAAGGCCTTGGCAATGTCGAGACTGATGGCCAAGGACTCCCCATGCCTATCCATAGCCTCACCCCAAAGGTGTGTGACGTACGCTAGAAGATCACCCGTGGATCGGTTCGGCCGAAAACCATATTGCCGATCATTTAACAAGGAGTGATCCTCTAGGTGGCGGATTAGTTGGGTGTTGATGATCCGCTCGAACACCTTACAGAGTATGGAAGTGACGGCTATAGGTCGGTAATTGGCTGGATCGGAGCGGTCGCCTTTTTTGGGAATGGGTTGAACATTCGCTTCTCTCCAGGCCTCCGGAACAATTCCTGAGGAATAGGACAGGCGATACAAGCGCGTTAGTATGGGAGACAACTCAGGTGCACAGTTCTTAAGAACCACCGCCGGAATACCATCGGGTCCACTGGCTTTCCGGACATCGAGTGACCGAAGCTCCGCACGGACATCCCTCTGCCGGATGCGAATATCCCGCATTGCGGAGTCGCAGGACGCAATGGTGGGCGTGTGCGCGCAACGGTCATCGATTCGGGAGTTAGCCGCAAAGAGGTCAGCTAGTAGATTCGCTTTCTCTTGCGGCTCGTGGGCCAGTGATCCGTCAGGGTAGTTCAACGGCGGCAGCGAAGGTTGGCAATAGTTGGACTGCACGGCTTTGGCCAATCGCCAAAACTTACGGCTACCCGTAGGGTACGCGACGAGTTCTTGACCAAACCGTGCAATGCGCTGGGCATCTGCTCTGATGTAAGCCCTCTTGCATTCCCTAGTGGCTCTGTTTAGTGCTGCTTTTAGGGGATCAATGTCTGGGTCACAATGTGCGCGGGCCCTGATCCATGCGCGGTAGGCCGACTGCTTTTGAGCAACGGCCCGGATGCACTCGCGATTGAACCAGGGACGGGTCTTCGTGCTGGCGACTTCACTGTAGGGGATATAATACTCCATACCGACAGTGATTTCGTCAGTCACGGCAGACACACTTTGCGACAGATCCCTATCTTTAAAGCAGCGTTGAGCCCACGGGATGGATGCAAAATATTCCCGCATTCCATCCCAGTCTGCTGACGAGTAGTGCCATAACCGCCGCCTTGTTACCACAGGTCGTGGAGGCGTAACTAGAGGCACTGAGGTCGACACCAGGCAGTGGTCGGAGGATCCCAGAGGGGCGAGAACCGATACGCTGTACTGCGCTGGGTGATTCGTCAGCAGTAGGTCCAGCAAAGAGGGCGCTTGACCCGTTATGTCTGGTATCCTGGTGGGCTGGAGTACCAGTTGGGTAAGGTCATGCGTGAGAGCAAATGCGTGGGCAGTTCGACCAGCGTGGTCAGTTTTGGAAGATCCCAGCCAGGACTCATGGTGGGCGTTAAAATCTCCCAAAAACACCAGTTCGGCGGTCGGAAACTGCTCCTGCGCTTTATCCGCTGCTTGACTCAGGTGGTCAAAGAGTCGAGTTGTCTCGGAGTCTCCGGAATGGGAGCGATAGAGGCACACGTAAATCCGGCTCGTAGAGCCAAAATCCACGTGGAGCCAAAGGATGGAGAAGGATGTGTCTTCTAGGCAGTGCAGACGGCGACAACAAACATCCGCCCTGATGAAAAGGCACACTCCAGCCCTTGCGAGGAAGCACTCCTCGAGCACGTAGCCGGGATAGTGGAGATATGCCGTGTCGGCAGGGCGGCGTATTTGTGTCTCCGTAAGAAAGAGCATGGCCGGCCGAGCCGTCTCGAGGTGTTGGTGTACGGCGCTGAGGTTTGCATGGAGTCCACGTATGTTAGTGAACTCCACCTCAAAAAGCGGGTTGGTGGGAGAGGAGGATGCCGCTGTAGGACCACTTTTCTTTTTTTGTGCTGCCATGATAGAAGAGGAAGGGGGCGTAAAAGGCATGACAGTCATCGTGGCAATGTAAACCGAGACTAAAAATGCTGTGTCATCATGTATCGGTGAAGCATGACGGTGACCGAACCGCCGGACGGAAGGGCCCCCGTACCCTCCCGGAAGTGGTCGCCGGGTCCCACCATCCGGTCACCAACCGGCACGACGAGCCACTCCGTGGATTATGCGCGACCTGACGGGGCAGCCTCCCAGGGTGGTTAGCCGTGGTTGGGCCCCTCTCTATGCCGCGGGCGGCCAGCGGCACCACCGTTTCTACGGGTCTCCCTGGCCGACGGTTCGATCCACGCCACCCTCACAATGACTCTACAGCACTCCACTGCTCACACACATACCACGATAACTGTCACCCCTGCATCGATGGGCCTCCGGTCTCTCACTCACCAGCGAAAGGCGACACCACGAATGTTGTCACTTTAGGCTGGTTTTCTGTGAGAGGGTAGTACTGCCCCGGTCGAGCCGGCCCATTCCTGCTGAATAAATCAGCGTGGCTCTACTACCTTACAAATTATATCTTATAACAATCTTTGGGTTAATTTCTCTTAAAAAAGGCATAAATAAACCTTAAACTTTTAGAACCACAGATGAAATACTAAAACCGGTTGTACAGAAACGCCAAGCGTTGCATTTCCCCGATATGAGTGAGGTTTCCGGTGGCCCAACTCCCCCTTTACCCTTTCCTCTCTCCTCATACCCCCTCTCTTCCTTCCCCTACCAGCATCCCCATTCCTCATCACCCTCAAAGGCGGGCAGCGCACTTACGACTCTTGAGTTGCAGGTGTCCATGGACGGCGGTTGTCACTTACCATCAGGTAACCCGTCTGTTCGTCTGTCCCCCTATAGTATATATAAAAAAAAACCTTATGAAAAACAATTTAGAAAAATATCTAGAAGTTGAGACTTACCCACAGCGAAATGTCTAATAAAGCTGTACTGCCGGCGCGAATCCAGGGACCCTCGGTAATAATTTGGGCCTTTCTGTACCAACGGCGACGGCGCACACAATCCGTAAATATTTTTTTGCCATGATAGGGAGCCGGAAAATCAGTTGCATATTGCCACCCGTCACTATCAACTCCACCCGGTGTGTTGTAATCAATCATCCACTCAGATATCTATAAAAAGAACTTTGTTATCATCACAAATCTATTGGTTATGTGTATATGTATATATTTGGTTATCATTGCCAGATTAGCATACTTCTTTAGGCAGAGCATAGGATAGTAATTTGACTAATCTACTCCTTTAACAGTTTTCTGAGCCTCAGAACTGAAATACAAAGTTTTACAAGAAGTCCTGTTAGAGACAGACACACAGAGTCTTTACAGAAAGATATTTACCCAATGCCAATGACGATTGAGTAGTTTGGTGTGTTCTCGAGTTCTTTTGAGTCTTCCTGTTATATCACTCCACATGTACCGATCAGTAGGCAATCCAGTTGATGTATAACCTGTGAGAGGATTCCACCTCTGATTTTCATATACACAATAAGTTTGGGTATCTGTCATGGAATGTATGGCATCCTTGTTACCTAGACCTACAAAATAAATATAATTTAGGCCAGCTGCAGTTGTAAAGGAGGATTTTATCCTAGTTTCTCTTTAATAAAGGAATGACATCAAGAACTATATGAGATTTAATGTAATTAAAAAATATTAAAAACTAAGTTATTCAGAGTAAAGAAACCTTGAAAGCTTCATGCTTTGACATTTGTAATATGATATTATTCATATCAGACCTTTAAGAACGCCTCCTCCCCAACCTCCAGTGTAAACCCAAACACGATGATCGTGTGATATACCCCACACAACACCATTTTGACATGATTCGACTCTTCTTAAGTAGCCCCCTATCATGCGCCAGTACATTTCATCTGCGCCAATAATTACATTTGTGGTGGAATATTCCATTGAGAACAGCCGTAATGGTCCTTGGACAGCTACTGAAGTAATTGTTTCAGGTCTAAGTCTATGTTCAAAAGAGCAATAATACTTATCATTTAACAATATCTTTAATACTTTTTCATCACAGATTATCTGCATACAAAACTCTTGTCCAGGAGCTAAAGGAAGTTCATGACGCTCTTCAACTCCCCAGTTACCAGATATTTTTGTATTACAAACTACAATTACCTCATCAAATCTGACATTAAAATGTAAAGGAATCTCAGTAACTTCTGTTTCAATTTTGTGTCTCTGTTTCTTAATTTCAGGCCCTTGTAAATTTATATAGAATCTTTTTACTACATCATGTAAACAGCCTGTTATCTTTAATGTGCTGCCTGGGGGAAAATTGTTATGTAAAGGTGTAGTTAAACCAGACATAATATCTTTGCCAAAAACCTGGAATTCTTTAGTGTATCTACCATCTTTTGCAGTATTAAGCTTAGCTGGCATAGGGTCCCAGTTAAGGACATCTCCAGAGTTAGAAATAACCCATACTGAATTAGTTGACGGTTTTCCAGTGACTCCATTGATTTGTGAAGTGATATCTACTATAACATTTTGCCATTCTTCTTGTTCCATCTCTGAGATAAATTGTATTTTAATAGATGTTTTGTTTTGATGTGGAACAGACAAAGTAAGTCTAGGACACCCAGGTTCGGAAGTAGTAATAACACTTGTTACTTCACCAAGGTTTAAAATAAATTTGATTGTACCATCAGGTTGAAACACTGACAAAGTGCCTATATTTTCCAAGTCGTGCCAATATAATGACAATATACAGTCTTCAAGGGAGTGATTTCCATTGATAAGTCTAGCTTCACAGCTTCGTGTCCATCCCTTTTCCTCAACTGCCACACCATAAATAGTTAGATCCAGCTTCTGATTGCTATATCTATTTTTAAGCCTATCTAAAATTTCAATTCTCCATTTAGAAGTAAGGTCCATATTAAATGCATTTTGAGAGTCTGTAAACCAATGGGGAACTTGCATGACATCTACAGAACAAGCTCCAGCTTCTACAAATGCCCATGTGGTTTCACAGGTACCCCAAGCAGTTTGACTCACTTCATCATCAAAAAACATTCCTGAGTCTACATCAAAAACACTGCTATCACTATCTGGTTGTGCTTCCATACCTACAACAGAGCCAACGCTGCGTACTGGGCTCCAAGCTCGAGGATTTTTTAAAGTTGTTTCATAACTTTTGCCTGTTAAGTCTATGTTTTCTGTATTTTCATTTCTTTTTTTATTGGGCTCTTTTGGCTTAATAGGCAGAGTATGTTCTATAGGTGCAGAATGTGATTCTTCCCATGAATTATGTAAATTAATGTTTGACTTGCGCTCTGCTGTAGATTCATTTAACAAGTTAAGACTATGATGTTTGGCATTGGAATTAGATGACACTACACTTGCTGAACTTGATGTTCGACTCAGTTGCATGTTTGCCTGCACTCTTCTCCATCTTTTACCAGTTTGCTCAGAAGGTGTTATACCACTGCGCCAATAAATGCATTTATCAGAATCTCCAATAGCAAATACTTGATCATTAATACCTACAGATATGTTGCTCATATTACCAGTAATTTCAAGCCACCCACTTCCCATTGCAGCAGATTCTGAAAGACCTGCTCCACTGCCCTCCACCCCTTTTCTAAACCATATGCGTGTGTCTGAACTAACAGCCCATACAGCATTATACCCTACAGAGAGTGATACCAATTTAGTTTCATTAGGAGACTTGACTTCCATCCAACCTTCACCCATTGGACAGTCTTTTGTAATCCCTTTTCTAATTATTGCTCTTCCTGTCCATAAAAGAGCCCACACTAATCCAGTAGGGCCAACTGCAATTTGTTTAATATCACAATTAGGAGGAATACTTATGTTAATCCACTTCAATCCCTCAGGAGATGTAGTACTGACACCTGCCCTATACATAACACGGCCATGAGCAGTAATAGCCCACACTGATAATGTACCAGGGGAAGCATATGGAATATGCATTCCACCAATACTAACATCTATAAACGGTTCCTGAGTAGGATCTTTATGTAAAGGAGCAATTGCACACCATGAATTCATAGCACTGAATTTCCTATACCTTATCCATTTCCTCCTTCTTACACAAGACTTCCATTGTTTATTAGGGCCAAATTGTGCCGGAAAATCAACAGCATATGTCCATCCATCATGATCCAAAGGTTGTCCTTCTAAAGTGAGTTCTAATTGCCAATCACCTTCCCACTGCCAGGCCATAGAAGGTAACCTAATTCTATCAATTGATCTGTCCTTTGTGCCATCCTGGGATGAAAAATGGTATCGGTCTGTAGGGAGTAACCTACCACTAAAGCCTTCCAAAGGTAACCATCTCTCATTTTCATATGATTCTTCTCTAACACGAATTGGTATTTCTAAGCCATGCACATGTAAGTAGATTTGTCGGTCTCCACCCACAGCCCATAAATAATGAGGTACTGCTGATAAAGTTTTAAATTCCAACCCAAGATACATAAATTCTCTCCAACATGATCCACTTGTTGATAAAGCGTAAACTTTCCCTTCATTATTGATAGAAAATAGTAACGAATTGCTAGACATTATGGCCTTTATCCCTCAATGATGTACTCTTTAGCATATTACGTGTAACACAATACAATATTTAATTAAATCTCACTACATTGCACTTTGTTATTGTATTTCCAATAAAAAAACATGTCTTCAGACTTCAATACTTCTTACGAAAACATGTTTGCCAATCGTGCGCTACTTTCCTTCACTATCGACTTGTTTATTCTTGCTAAATGATTATAGTAAACAGAACTTTATTCAAATATACAATTTAAAACAATCGTAACAATAGCGCCTCGTTTTAGCGAAACTTGCGAGCGCGCGAGCGATACCATCATCATAAGAGCCAAAGGTATCTCAGTGCTAAACTGTCACATAGGGATGTAAAATGCAAAATAATTACTAAGTCTTTACACTAATGTAGTGGGGAAAATCAATATTTAATGTGTCTAGAACACCATAAGACTTTTTTATATTCTCTTAATTTATTATCTATTCTTCATCAACTGCATTTTCAAACATTGTAATTTTGATATAACTTAAAATTTGTAATCAGTAATTTTTTTTAATAGACTGTATGTACACTGTGTTTTATATGTATATGATTTGTTTATGTATGATGTATTTTTTTATGGCCTAGAGGCTAGGTGGCTTGATGGATAGATTTTGATATGTAAGATGTCAATGTATTCTACAATCGTCTCTACAAAGATTAGATATACCAAAAAAGATGTGCTTAGATATTTTTTTATACAAATTTAATGTATCAAATAGCATGGAAATAAAAATCTGACATCGGAAAATATATTTGTATTTTAACTAGCTTTAAGTAACATTTGTGGAATGATATACTTAAGTTACGCCTTGAAGCTAGTATTGGACGAGGCGACATTTTTGAGTAACGTAGTACGTTTTAGGAGTTATGGAAAGTTGGAAAATACATAAATATTTTCACAACAACCACACATATTTTCACGACAACTTTCAAAACAACCACAATAATTTGGCAATCGATTAATACAAAATTATAGTTGAATACTATTTATTTTGTCCTCCCTTAAAAATTATACAAACATACAAACAAAACATTTTTTTTTAAATGAACGGATTTTCTGGACATCTATTTCAACTTGTGTATTAAATTGTCCGAACTATCCTAATTGTTTTTATTTGTGTATTGAAATGGTCTATGCTGCATATAATATGTCAGCAGTCAGCAGTTCTCATCGTTTATCAAAGTTTTGAAAGTTTAACATGCAGTTTTTATTTAGCCTGATAGAAAGCAATAGGTGGAGTCAAAGAGTGGTGGACATGCAATGAGGATTCATTGCATGTCTAGTCAATGCAGCATGGTGACCCACACTATGGCGGTCTGGTGAGATGCTTTTTCACGCCCCGCTTAAAAGCCCCGGGATCAAAGTGGGAAGGAAACACGTGCGCTGGTAGAGAATTCCAGGCTTTTACCGATGGGCACAGGAAAGAAGAGCCAAACCGTTTAGTTCGGGTACGTATATTTTCGACGCTCAAACGGTGACTCCTCAGACCAGCACGTGTAGTCCTGTAGAGGAAAGGAGAAGGTGGGACCAATTGGAAGAGCTCATCAGAACACTCCCCGTGATGTAGGCGATAGAGGACTGCCATAGAAGCGACATCTCTTCGCAACTGCAGAGGCTCAAGAGACTGGGTGATCTCAGGACAGTCGATAATGCGGACTGCGCGCCGTTGCAACCGATCGAGAGCGTCAAGCAAATACTGCGCATAGCCGTCCCAGAGATGGGAGCAGTACTCCACGCAGGAGCGAACCTGGGTCTTGTATAAAAGACACAGTTGCTCGGGCGAGAAGAACCGCCTCACCTTGTTCAAAACGCCGAGCTTTCGCGAGGCCGCCTTGAACAAGGTGAGATCTTTGACTTGACACCATCCACAGGTGCATTTATGAAAAACGGAGCTGAATGAAAAACTTCAAACACTTTCAAACCTTTCAGTTACTTTAAGCTTTTAGCTAGGACGACGGATAGCCCTGTCCATCGGCCCCAGGCTAGCGCTCATGGAGGCCGGAGATCATTTTGCGATCTCTGCCGCCTGGTGCGTCTACTGAGGGACGAAAGAGTGCAACTTCTATCCCATTTCCCTTTCCGCCGCTTCCTTTGGACCATGTGCATAACCATGGTCTTCAGCGAGAGGCAACTGAAGCACTCTAACTATCGTACTGAAACACATGAAGCGCCAGCTCCTACTGCTGAGCCGCTGACGCACACAAATACCCACACTTAAAAAAAATACTTCGCTTTTTTACATTGTTGAGACAGGAACAAGTAACACACATAGTTTTGTGACTACTAAAATTGGAAGTACTCTTTCTGTAAATCATGAGTTTCCAATCTCACCCACCAAATTTTGATTTCCAACTATACTGGTAAGATATACTGTGATTTTTTTAGTTTTTAGAACAAAACGGTCGAAGATATTACAGTATGCAGTATTCAGAACTTTGCCCTACACAGGACCATCATGCCTTCATGCTGTATTTAACAGTGCGGTGCAAGAAAAACAGTAATCATCCTACATTATCTCTGCACAGGTTAGTAATCAGGTTTCAATGTTATTGTTAATTTTTTTCGGAATTTCCTTAATGTATTGAATAAAAGATTATATTTTTTTAAATTTTCAATGTCTTGAAATGTCCCCTTTTGAGGTTTGCGATGTTGTTATTTGCTGTTTGATATTGAGTTGTTTACATACGATTAATGGTAGTGATATCGTGTTGAATTATCGATAATCATATTTCTTACACGAAACACATGTTACCACAGTTTTTTCTTCATCAGATTTCCTCTCAATAAAATATTGCGAACAAAATAGACAGAAATAATTGAAATGGAAAATATGAACCCCCGACATAAAATGTGATTTGTCTGCTCGATGCAATTCCACGATACATCGTTCAACAGAACTCTTGACGTAACGCGATTACGTGACGCCCTTATATTCTTTAGTGATTGGTATTTTATTTGAAGATATTATTTGTATCTTGTCTTTTTCTGTCCATCCTAAGGTTGCCTTGCATAAATTGCATTTAGTGATAAGCCCACTCTTTGTATATTTCTATTTTGTATACACGCTGTAAATTTTTGTTTAAATGTTTACACTAAAGTTTAATCTATCATATTCTATTCAGGTTATTAGTATGCAAGCACATATAAACTTGATTCATAACATAATATATAATAATATGTAATGCAAAGTAAGTCACTACAATAATTGTAATTGAAACTATAATTGTCAGATATAAAAAAGAATAATATGTTTTTGTTTTGCATACTGATCAAATCTATCCCAAAAAAAATATTTTACTCACCTACTACTTCAAGTGCAACGGTAACCATTCTCTCTTTAAATTTATTTTATGAAGGATGCTCATAACTTTAAATGTGCAGTTTTGTGTTATTTATGATGTTTTTTTTAGTAGTAGAGCCATGCTTAGGCACGAATGGGCCGGCTCGACCGGTGAGATACTCACAGAAAACCGGTTGTGAAGTAACGCTTGCGTTGCATTTCCCCGAATTGAGTGAGGTTTCCGGAGGCCCAATTCCCCCTCCCCCCTTTTCTCTCCCCTCATCGCCTTTCTCCTCTTTCCCATCTCCTCATCCCCCTCTCTTCTTTCCGCTCCCTGCATCCTCCATCCCTCATCACTCTCAAGGCCGGGCAGCGCGCTTGCGACTCTTGAGTTGCAAGTGTCCATGGACGGCGGTGTCACTTACCATCAGATGACCCGTCTGTTCGTCTGTCCCTCTATGGCATAAAAAAAAAAACTATCCTATTTAATTCTAAAGTTTATATTTGTAATATAATAAAATACTGTATTATATTTTTAATATAATAAATTTTTAAAATACTGTATTTTATTGTGTTGTAAGACGCACTAGAAAAGTAGGATAGGTAAGATATCATTGATGCAGAGAAAAAACTTGAATCAAATTCTTACCAGCCCACCACACACCAATCTCGGGGTATTAGAACATCCAATACCCCAATAATACAATACATGTGCTTGTTCTTATTTTGGTTTATCAGGTCTTTACCTAATACCAGAGGTATGCGTATGGGCCCAGACGATGATGAGTCGAAACAGTAAAATTATATGTAAAATATTTATATGTCAAAAAACTTTGTGAAACGTATTCATTATTTGTTCCAGGTTTCAACTGTATCTAGCAGGCCTGTTTTATGTGAGAAACAAAATTTGTCGACCTTGTCGCTGCTTTGTTGAGTTTTGCTATTTATCATAAGAAATCTGGAATCTTATATGTGTGAGTTCACAGGGTCAAACAATTACCTGAATAGGAGGAGTTTACTTGTTATTTGTTTCTAGTTTGTGTTGACCAGATACATACTTTGAAAAGACCACCTGGCTTGCTACTACTAGATACTTATTTAACGAATGCTAAATCTTTACAACATTATTGAATAATCTATAGCGATGACCAGCTGACAATTTGAAACATTTAATTAAATTGTTGTGATTTTCAAGTTTCAACAATAAAGCGCATATATAAAGAATCTCACAGAGAAGTGTAATTTTCTAAAACGTAAAGTCTAAACGAATAATGCAATGTATTTTAAAAAGACGTTCCAAAAGATTGCGCACTTCTGTTATATACTCAAGGACCTTAAGAAAAGAAAATGTCTTAACAACTTAAAACGCTACTTTTGGAAGAATATGCAGCACCTAAAGATTTTTGGTGAGGGCGATTTCAAAATGTGAAGGTCTTCCTTTACCAATTAAGTTTTCTGAATAATTAAGAAAATTTGCCCTCATACTCCATAAGCGTATGAATGAAATTATTCGCCAAAAGCGAATGAATTCACTAGAAAGACCTACAATACTTGTTTACCACACATTCATCCACCATGCAAATGATACAAACATACAGATGCTGAACCAGGATTTACAAAGAAGCATTTGACACTAAATAAAAAAGTCTGCACTGGTACTGCAAATTTTATTAATTCTGTTATTAAAACACTTATTGATTTGAGATTTAGACACTATGCTAAATATGTAGCAGGAGATAGTCTCATATATAAATTATTTAAGTAACTTAATTTTATTTAGCAATGTATAAATTATTGAAACTAGATAAAATGTTTTATATATTCAACATCCTCTAAGATTCATGTCATGTATCACATTCAATTTCAGACAGAAGTAAACAACACATGCATACTCCTAGTCTGAATACGGATTCACAGAGGGCTAAGTAGCATTGATGAGATTTTGGTTTATTTTATTGCTCTATTGGTGGCTTTATTGGTTTTTGAAAAAAGAAAGCTATCTATGCTACCTAAATAAGAGATCAAAGCTCTTAAAAGTTGGATATTATTTTAATACGACAGTACTTATTTGTGTTATGTATCTTGTTTTTATGCGAATACACCAGAAACAATTCCTGAGTTCAAATCATAGATCTAACACCATCATCGGTTAGATACAGCCACATCTCTGTGTAAAATTTATGGAAAATTTCATGAAAAGACTAATGGCCTGTCATCAGAGCTGTGGGGGCCATTTACCGGATATTTTATTCTATATTTAATCAGAACATGTCTTCTTTACAATCCAATAAAAATATCACAAATCTCTCATAAAATACGTGTTTTTATTTTTAAATCAAAAAATGCACTCTTACTGAGACCCCCTTTAGATATGCGCCGTGGACTTGCTTGAACTATTGCTTAAACACCCCAATCTATCTGTAAAAGCCTTCCCTTTCCATCCTATCTTTCCTGTCTACACACACCAAATTTTCCCATCCAAACCCAGAATGTGCCCGGATGACAGCAATAGGCATGGCCCCATTAAATAAAATGGGATTAAATTATAATCGGCAAAATGTGAGGTATTAATTACGCCTCTGCCTACCCCTTTCAGGATACAGTCGTGAGTTTATGTAAATGTATATATACGGACTTCATTTATGCCGGAATGGTCACTATCATTCTCATTTAGTTGTATACAATATCTTCTTTCGAAGATATATTGTTTTCCAATTCTTTCTCATGGTTCAGCTAACAGAGGTTAGCTACTGGGTGGTCTCTTGATTTTTTAAAGCTATCCGTTGTGAAACCTTTTTACGTGAAAGGAGACATAGCAGTACTATTAAATTACAGATCTATTGCTCTTGTTTCTGTGATCTCGAAAATCTTTGAGACCACTATCTATTTCAGTATTCTGGTAGCTATAGACTTGGACTCCCCATACTGCCTAACCAAATCAGTATCACGAAATGGTAAACGTACCATATATCTACCTCTATCATCACGTCTCGTGGTTGCTGAAAACAACTCTTCACAGCGCCTTTCTTCTTCTGTGAGGATTTTTTTTGTTTCAGTCGGTTCACTTTTCAATTCCCAGAACCGTTTCAGTAAATCATCCGCCTCCAGAGAACAATGCATCACAGTAATGTGACAACACATTTGGTAAGTATCATCCACTTCTAATACACCTGACAAAATCCACTCGAGAGTGGTATCCTGTGCCAGTAGACTGCCGTTTAAATTCCTTTTCATACCGGTTTGATGACTTGGCTATATACTTCTGCACCTAACAAAATATCAATTTTGTTCGGCCGGTAGTACTCCGGATCAGCTAAGTCCTCGGCAGCTAGGTCTACCCATTCTACTCTAGTTACCTTTGTAACTGGCAAAAGCGTGGATACTGACTTAAGAATATAAGCATTGACTCTCATTTGTACGTTAGGATCCTTTCTGGACTTGACATTTACGACCACAGTATATTTCGATGTCACGCCTTTGTCCCCTCCTACACCTAACACGGTGTGTTTTGTAGCAATCTTCTTTAGACCCAAATACTGAACTGTTGCTTCTGTAATAAATAAGCCTTCTGACCCTTGATCTAGTAACGCCCTTATCATACGGTATGTCCCGTTTTTAGATTCGGCTTGTACTACTGCTGTGGTAAGAAGAACCGTTTTCCGACCATTCCCTGTAGAAAGACATGATACTATTAACTTTCTAGATCCCTCATCGCTAGCAGTCTTAATGTCCTCAATAGACCCGGAACCACCCGAAGGATGCAACAATGTGTGATGACGACGTTTACATACCTGGCATCGCATCGAGGCCCTGCAGAACCTGGCTTTGTGATTATTATGTAAACATATGAAACATAAACTATTTGTATGAACGAACTCACGTCGTTTGTCGTTAGACTGCTTAAAAAATTGCTTACATAATGTTATTTTATGATCACCTGAGCAATATGCACAGTTCACCCTTTTTTTCCTTTACAACAAAATAAAAAACTTGCGTGCCCTTTCGCTTCTTCTCCATCCTAAGGCTATCTTGATTGCTTTCTAAACTTTCTAGTGCTCAATAACGACTATGAAGGAATTCCGAAAATTCCGAAAAGGTAGGCAAATCACCGGAACAATCGCTAGATATTTTTAATTCCCACGCTTTCCTTGTCGCTTTATCCAATTTTTCGCTTATTAAATTTATATAATCAAGATGTCCCATGTGTAATATCGACCCCTAAATTTTTTATGCACATTCTGCAGTCGTATTTAGAATTAACTTAAGATCCGAAGCTGTCTCATACGACATACTCTTTTGACTTAACAAAGTTTTTAATGTACTGTTTGCTAAAAACATTTTATTGTATATTTTATCTAATCTTTCCCAGGCTATCTTATAATTTTCTGAAGTTACAGGAATATTTCTTAACAATACTTCTGCTTCTCCGTTCAAGTGTCCCTTTAAATAATATTTTTTTGTGAATCCTCTAAATTTTTGTTATTGTGTACTAAACCTATGAATAAGTCCCTGAAAGTATTCCATTCCGACTATTTGCCTGAAAAGGATGCTATTTTTATCTCTGGTAATTTTATCCTACTGACTACCTTTCTTTTATAACAGCTAGAATTGCCACTTTCTAATGCTAGATCGGTAGAGCTACTTTTAATATGCCATATTTTTTCTTTCAACTCACTTTTGTATTCAATATACAGCTCTTCGACATAATCGTACACACAGTTCTGATTTCTTCACATTAGCTATAAAACTATTGTGATTTGAACCAAACAGCGACCATTGTTTTTCTATCGTTTCTAATCTTGTTTCTATGTGAGAAACTGTTGTGTTGAGTTGTGTTGAGTTGTTCCTTGGTCGTTTTTTTTAAATTAGATCTAGATTTGATAATTTTCTCCTTTATATCTTCTTGTATATTGTTATAGGACTCCATAATAAATTTTAAGGTAAGAAAATCAAAAATTGTAGTTAACAAAATCTAAATTTTCTAAGCCCCAAATGAAGTGGCACACAAACTCTAAATATTTTAAGTTAAACAATTCTAAATTTTTTCTAAGTCCTAAAAGAAATCGATGAATTATTCTAAGTGTTTCAGTTAAAATTTATATTGACCGAAATCGGGCATAGGTTCCCCGTCCCTATCGGTTTTTACGATTGAAGTGGCAACCCTGAGATTGTTTACATCGCCTTCTTAATTAATATAAAATTTTTGAACATTTGGTTAAATCGGGCTCATAGAACTAATATATTGGTATTAAATAAATGGTAAACAAGTTAAAATCCTATAATATCGTTAGTGTCGACATTTAAGCAGTATATCTAAGACTGACTAGTGTAATCATGGTTCAGTGAATTGCCAAATAAAGTGATTATAATAACATAAACCATACATCTGTAGTTTAAAAATGTGTAAAAAGTGCAGTGCTAAGTATTTTAAACAAAAAAAACGCGTTAAATGATGATTCGATACAAAAACAATAAATTATAAGAATCGTTACGAAAAAGTTTTGATTCAAATTTAAATAGTACTACCGTTTTTTTTTTTTTTTTTACTTTTATTTTGGCACAAACAGTCATTTACAAAAAAAAATACAAAATAGATATGCAATAGAGTGATAGACAACGAGTGCCGAAACTAATTAAAATCTCTGGTGTCATATATCTGAACTAATAATTATTGGCTTTATGCGACAGCTACCGCCATTGTTACCTGAAGCGGAGAATTTCTGAACTAAAAGTGTTACCACATGAAACCTAAATTACGTTTTTATATGCATCAACTGCTGCCATTGCTGTCTAAAGTGAGGAGTTGCTGGACTAAAAGTGATACCACGCTAAAAAACTTAAAGTAGTGTTTTAAGTTTTTTTTTTGTTCCAAACCTAGTAAAAAAAAGCGGTATATCATTAACATTAGCATTATCATGTCATCATCCAAAACTAAAACAAAATTCTCTACTAGGAAAAGCGATAGCAGGACGGCAATATATGTAACTTGCCATAAATGTAAGAAACAGGTTGATCGCAGAAACATCATAACATGTACTGTGTGCAATAATAATTATGATTATGATTGTATAGGTGATAGGAATAAAAATATGAAAGATTTAGAAACTAATATGTGGAGTTGCAATACTTGTAAACAAAAAAATAAAGGGAAGACCACGCCTGTTGCTGAGCAGTCATATGTTACAATGAGGAAGAAACAAGTGTCACCGAAATCCAAAGGAAATACTCCTTCATTATTTGCTGAGTCACACGTAGCTGTAGCCGTGCACGAACTGCAAGTAGACAGCAGTGAACCTATGAATAAAAGCTCAGTTTCTTTGACCGATTCTTTTTGTTCTATTGGTCAACCCCTATCTAGAAGCATGGATTGTGCTACTACAGATCTGATATCAGTTCAGGAATTCAGGATTCTATGGAGAAAATACAATTGGAACTTAGAAGCTCCCAAAATGAGCATGAAATTGTTATATTAGAAAACAATGACCTCAGAGAACAAATCATTAAATTAACCAGAGACAACAATACATTGAAAAACCTACTAACGCAGTCGTCGAGTGATGGCACAAAGAAGAAAAAAAGATATTCAGTACAACAATCAGAAATTAGCGCTATCTCTACACCGTCTAGACGTATTTCATGCCGGACTGAGACGGATACCAATGTAACTGTAAGGTTAATGCAAGAAAATGTATCCGATTTAGAACAACAGTCACTAGAAGCCAGAGAAGAAATAGATTCTTAATACACAAATCCATACCCTGCAGCAGTCACTGGAAACAAAAGAAGATAGTAATTTTTTATCTTCTTTACAGTGCTGATGACACCAAAATTCAGGCTTTTATTGGAAAACCTCTTAAAAGTAAATTATGTATCTTAACTAATGTTAGCTCTTATGGTACGCAAAACATGTTTAAAGTTGTTTCCATCAATAACTTCGACTACTGTCGTTATATTCTAACAAACTGTAATCTAACACAGCTCTTACTAAATATTGATAATAAGTTATATAATTTTAATATGAATGATTACTGCATCATCATGTTAGGTGGTAATGACCTGAGAAATGAGTCTGACTATGTAGGATTAGTAAAAAATATACGAGACTCGTTAAAGCATGTTAATTACACAAATATCATAATATGTGCCCCCAGAATAAAAACACACGTTCTCAGTTTTTTCTTTAGGTTACTACTAAAGAAAAAACTAAGAACGTAAACGAAACTCATAGGCAAAAAACCAGTAAAACAGTAATAAAATTTAGTAAAAAACTGAAAAAATCTAAAAAATATAGTAGCACTAAGAAGTTCATAATATTCTATCAAAACGTTAGAGGTCTTCGAACTAAAACTACAATAACGTTTTTTACAATAACGTCTTATCCAATACCTATGAATTTATCAGTTTGTCATATTATTGGCAGTTAAAGAGTGTTATTCAGTCAAAATAATCACCGATATAGATGGCCTGACCCCCGACAAGGAATTACTGTTTTCTATTATAACATGGAGGAATGTTAAGCTGTTTGTAAGTGTCGTATACCTACCGCCTAGGTATAATGATAGGCAATATCTTGATGTTTTAACTTGTATAGAGAATGCCATTAGTGAATACTCCGAATATCAGTTTTTAATATTGGGAGACTTCAACCTGCACTCGTGCAGTAGCTCTACAAGAACGCAGTTCAATATGTTTATCGAGTTTTGTAAACTGCGGCAGTGTAATAACGTTTATAATAAAAAGGAGCGCCTTTTGGACTTGATTCTAACGACTGGCGATCCCAGACAAATAAATGTACTAACTGATGCTGAGCCACTCGTTAAAATGGATACACATCATCCCCCCCTAGAGATTCATCTAAGCTTACCCAAAAGTAAATTAACTAATAGTAATCCACCTGTTTGCAGATATAGTAAAAATATGACAAATTCTCTTAACTCTGAATGGAATTTTCGAAAGGCTGAATTTCATGGTTTGTATTCTACAATTGCACATATAGACTGGTCAGATCTAATGAAACAACAGGATGTTAATCTGGCTGTAGATATTTTTTACGAAAGGTTAGATTTGGCTATCCGTGATCACGTTCCTCTCAAAAAAATACCGCTCAACCAAAAATATATATATCCGACATGGTTCACGGGTGAAATAATTTATTATATTAAAATAAAATATTACAATTTAAAAATGTTTAAAAAATTTGGACTTTAATTTAATAGAGAGCTTTTTAAATATTACAGATCGAAAGTCAAAACCCTTATAAACTCTGCTTTTAGAAATTATATAAACACATTAGAGAGTCAAATAGCTAGTGAACCTTCAATATTCTATAACTATGTTAGGGACAAAAATAAGAACAGACGACAGACTAATTCATTTCTTTATGAAGGGGATACTATAGCAGGACAAGAAGCTGCTGATGTATTTGCAAAATATTTTAGCTCTGTTTTTCATAATAACATCCCAAAGCTAGACCCAGACGTCGCCCAGTGTGAGGCGATAGAAGGAGGCTATGTACCTCAAATAATTATTGCGCATCTTAATCCCTCGGAATTGAAGCGTGCAGTACAACGTCTTAAATCATCGTCAGCATATGGACCTGATAATGTACCGACTTTCTTAGTAAAGGACTGTTTATCCGTTCTTGAGGAACCTCTCCTATATCTTTATAATCTATCTCTTAAGTGTTGTTGTTATCCTAGTCGTTGGAAAATCTCAAGAGTCACACCAGTGCCTAAAACTGGATCATCGTCGGATATCACAAATTTCAGACCTATCGCAGTATTATCTGTGTTCGGTAAAATATTTGAATCCATATTAAATAAGCAGATTTTAGCTCAAATTAATAGACGTCTTGACAACTCCCAACATGGTTTTCGACCTGCTCGCTCTACTTTGACAAACCACATTAGATTTATAGACTACGTGAAAACTAATATGATGCCAGGTTGTCAAGTAGACGCTGCGTATTTCGATTTTACAAAAGCGTTTGACCGTGTTGATAACGATGTTCTTATTACCAAACTTTCATCGTTGGGATTCAATACGCAACTTTTGAGATTTATGGCAGATTATCTGAAGGATCGTGAACAGTACGTAAAGTTAGGAATCTATAAATCACACGCTTTCTATACGCGATCTGGGGTAAGCCAAGGCAGTACTTTGGGGCCCAAACCTAGTTCTGGCAATGATAAATGACCTGCTAAGGGCTCTGTCCAAAGCAGAATGTCTCATGTTTGCTGATGACCTTAAACTATTTTTACCTGTTAGAAATGCGGAAGACTGTGTGGCACTACAGCACGATATTAATGCGGTGTTTGAGTGGAGCATAACTAATAAGCTATCTTTTAATGTTGCAAAGTGTAAAACGATCACTTTCACTCAATCTCGTTCTCCTATCATCACAAAGTACGAATTAGCGGGAGGGCCGATTGAGCGTGTCACTACGATACGTGATCTTGGGCTGACTTTTGACTCTAAACTCAGCTTTCGCATTCATATTCAAAACATATGCAAGGCTGCAAATAAGTCTTTGAGGCTTATAATTCGAACATCTTACCAGTTTAAGAATGTTTTGTTAGTAAAACTGCTCTATAACGCCTACACACCTTACATATCCACCAACGTGGCGCTCGGTACATACCACTATTACACCCACTGCTAGAGCTGTAGAACTGTTAAATAATCTATTGCGTGCAGATCAGGATGTCGATATATTTTGTGACAGGCCAAATGTAATGACTGTAAGAATGATGTTGCACTTGAATTCTTCTACGTAAACGATATGTGTAGTTGTTTTTGTGTTTTATTGGTTAAATTGTTATTCTTATTTTGTTTTGTTCAATGTATTGTTTTATAAAATTACTGATTTATTAAGTTATATTAGTTATATTGAATTATGTCATATTAGTTGTATAAAGTTTAGTAATAAGACAGTATATGTTTAACAGGTAAGCGTTTTGGTTTAGCACTGTAAGCTTACTTGTTTCAATAAATAAATAAATAAATAAGATTAATACAAGTTCTAAACTACTTATTTCTCTCTCTAAATTCTTAAAATTACTACACGTTCCAAATTTATGCTAAGTTATAGTCTTTGCGGTTCAAACTTCACCACTTTTGAATTGATATTTTACATGTTTAAATCTTCTTTACCATAAGGTTGAAAATTGTACTCAGTTTTCGCACTGACACATTCCTCACCACTGACCACGCTTCTGGTCAAAACTTCAACACCGATGCAAACCTGTGGCGCCCTCTGTGACGTCTTCACCACGAACTCCCAACTCTGCTTCGCGCCTTGTACCCGTGTTCCTCCCGTTGACTACAGCCCTCTCTGACCGCTGTTGTCTTCAGGCACCCTTCTCAGCTCCAGACCCAGGTTTGTGATGCCTAGCTGAAGGGAGTATTGCTCTGTATACCGATCTGCTATCCAGTACCTAACAAGATGGGTGATCCGCTATCACTACAGCTCCGGTTCGCAGAACCATGAACTTAACCCGAGATTCCAGAGATCGGGAAGTTGAAATTAATGTACAGACAACACTTGTAAACAGCGTATATTTAGCTACAAGAGGGCACAGTGACGATTTACAATAATATTATATTGTTCCCAAAGAATCACACCCAATAAGTAAACATTTCTATCTTAAATAAATCGATTGTAAACAAAACCATAACGCGATCGAATTTGATTTCTTACGCCATCTATCAAGCTACATGACGGTTTTAGTTTCGACTTTGTGCACAGCTTTTAAATTTAAACAATCTGTTTAATGTTTTAGCAAATTAAAACAAAAAATGTATTTTGACAAGCTCTGCTTAATGTTTGCTTCCTTGTTTAATATTTAATTTTATCGATGTCAACCATGCAAACATGCTCTATAAGTATAACCCTAATGGCAGCCGTCTTATGTTGCAAATTTTTTATAAGTATGCACGATAATTTCGTAGGTAGGCCCGGTCCATATGGCATATGTGACTTTATTATCCCTAATGGCCGAACTGACGCATACTCTTTCCACAAAAAATATTCTCTGAAATCCTGTTGATGTTGAAAACAGGAAAAAATTCCCATAAGCAGTGCGTATACTATTGTTTTATTTTATTTCGATTTAATTAGCCCAACTCTAGTTGGTTATAGTGGAGCTTTGCCATGTTTGATTGACTTAAAGGTCCTAGTAATCAGGTCATTAAATTAAAAAAAAAACGCTATTAGAGAAACTTTATATTTCTGGTACTTTCGTTGATGACATTATTGGCATTTGTGTTCATTCATGATTTTTGTTATTTAGTGGACCTGGAAAGAAGTGAGCTCGTTTTTGCGAAATCATTTCGCCAAAAACTCCTCCTTCCATAATGTGGAAGCAAGTCAAACGATACAGAGGATCCCTCAACATTGATAATATCACAATCAACGACCCATCATCCTGGTTAGAAGCCTTTTCAAATAGAATGTCTCCTCCGTTTGTCCCCTTTGTTGATAATTTCCCTTCCCCTCCAAAAATTCTTCCAAGCTCGAACTTTTTAAATAGCCCGTTCAAACTCTCCGAGCTTCATCTGGCACTTGACGGATTAGTTGACTCGACTCCTGGGTTGGATGGGATCTCATACTCCTTTATTAAAAATGCCTCAGATAATTTTAGATTATACTACCTTGAGTTAATTAATAAGTTCTTTGAAAAAGGCTTAGTCCCAGTTTCGTGGAAATCTCAAACTATAATTCCAATTCTTAAGTCAGGCAAAAACCCCTCAGATGCGAATAGCTACAGACCAATCGCCCTATCTTCCGTTCTGGCTAAAGTCACAGAACACATGGTAAAACACCGACTTGAATGGTTTGTGGAAAACAGTAATTTAATGGGAAAATCTCAGTTTGGTTTCAGAAAAGGTAGAAGCACAATGGATAGTCTTAGCTTACTTATTTCTGACATACGTCTTTCAATTTTAAAGAAAGAAAACCTTGTTGGTGTCTTTCTGGATATCTCTGCAGCAAATGACAGTGTTCTCCTTCCGGTGCTCAGGAATAAACTTATTCATCAGCTGAGTATTCCTGAGAAGTTGGTTCACTTCATATGTAATCTTTTTATGGAAAGAACGATTACTATCAAGTACAAAAACTCTTCTCTTCCTTCTAGAACAGTCTGGAGCGGTCTTCCTCAAGGTTCAGTCCTTAGTCCCCTGCTATATAGCTTGTACACCTACGACTTGGAATTATCGGTCGAGCCTTTTTGCCAAATTCTGCAGTTTGCCGATGATTTGGCATTATACGTTCCCAATAAGTCTCCGGAAGAGGCTGTTGGCAGACTGAACACTGCCCTTAATTACTTATCAGTTTGGCTTCTTCAACATGGCATTTCTTTGTCAGCTCCTAAGAGCAGCGCCATTGTATTTACGAGAAAAAGACTTGTTCCGCCCGTCTCCATTGAGGTTGATAATGAACCTATCCAACAAGTCTATAAAGTTAAGTTTCTCGGTATTTGGTTGGACTCTAGACTCTCTGGTACTGTACACACTGACTATGTAGTTCAAAAATGTGAGAAAAACATAAATATTTTACGTTCCCTATCTGGAGTGTGGTGGGGTGCTCACCCTGTTACACAAAAACTTGTATATAATGCTATAATTCGTAGTCATATGGATTATGGGCTATTTCTGTTAGATCCCTGCAATCAGTCAGGCCTTCAAAAACTTGATAAACTTCAAGCTAAATGTCTGCGCATTATCCTTGATGCGATGAGATCATCTCCAAACAATGCCATGCAGGTTGAGTGTGGTGATCCTCCCCTCTCATTGCGCAGACAATTCCTAGCCAATCGTTTCTTTTTCAAACTTGTCCAAAATTCCGAACACCCACTCCTTCCTAAGCTAAATGAACTATCCTCGTTCTTCAATTTTCGTGATCAATATTCACCGTTGAAACCACCCTGTCTTCTACATGCCTACCTAACTTTCACTCGTCTTCCTAACCCACTTTTTCAAAGTCCTTTAATGCGCGTTTACTCAGTCCCTTATGATTCCCTAATATTCCAACCCAACATTATACTGGATTTCAATATTAACAAAAACACTGTGGAAGCAAACAAGGTACTTATTAATACTGTTAATACCAAGTACACAGACTGGCTTCCTATGTATACTGATGCTTCCAAAATCTCTGATGATAGTCCGGTTGGTGTTGCGGTTTGGATACCTTTTACTCATATAATTTTAAGCTATAAATGTCCTCCTATAACCTCAGTGTTTACAGGAGAATCCCTCGCCATTCTAGAGGCCATTCGTTTTGCCAAGTCCCATAATTTAAATAAAGTAATTATCTTCTCAGACTCCAAAAGTTGCCTACAATCCATTTTATCTAATCCTTTTCGTTCAAAATCTAGATTCCCCACCATTCTTAATATAATAGAGGAGTTGTTTCAATGTCACTGCCTCGGTATTAACGTTATCCTAGCCTGGATTCCTGGTCACTCGGGTATTCAGGGAAATGAAATAGCTGACTCCTGCGCCAGAAGTGCTATTGAAACAGGTTCTCTCGATCTCTCCCTAATATATAGCCAAGACATCAATGCTACTCTCAAATTAAATTTACACAATTCATGGACTAAATTATGGCAAATCTCGAAAACCATCAAAGGTAAATTTTATGGGGACATCCAACCCTCCATCCCTATCAAACCCTGGTTTTACAAACATATGCATTTTGATAAACCCACCATATCTACAATCTGTCGCCTGCGTTTAAACCACTCCTGCACCCCTGTTTTCCTAGCCAAACTGAGGATTAGGGACTCCTCTCTTTGTGAGTGCGGCCTGGAAGAAGGGCATGTTGATCATTTGTTTTTTAGTTGCCCTAGAATGCGTTACTCGTTACACGATGTCATTCCTACCTATATTCCTCGTCCTATATCCTT
Organism: Tyria jacobaeae; assembly: GCA_947561695.1. Classification (NCBI taxonomy): domain Eukaryota; kingdom Metazoa; phylum Arthropoda; class Insecta; order Lepidoptera; family Erebidae; genus Tyria; species Tyria jacobaeae. The sequence goes on from OX387217.1 coordinate 11,621,583, forward strand.
TAAATTCCTTCTCTCCCTTGGGTATAAAACTATTATAAATATATTATGTAACTATATAAGAACTAATAAAATTAAACTTTAATTATATTTAAGTATGTTATATTGTTCGTGTTAGATAATTTAATTTATTTTCTGTGATTGTGTTGTATGTGTGTTATTTAATCTGCTTAATAGTTTTTGTCCTTTTTGCTCACCGGACAACTTCATTCGTTTGTTGGTTTTTCACAAACTTGACATTGGCGAAATTGTGGTTACATCTCCACAAAGGCCACAATGAAGAATTGAATTGAATTGAAGAAGTGAGCGTGACCTTGTACCTCGATTATTTAGTTTGCTATATTTATTTATAGGTGTTACATTGGCATTTTACCAGGAAATGTCGTACTACGACGCTTCCTTATATCAGTTTTAAACTCATAAGGAATTATGATCTTGTATAAGTATCTTCTTTGACTATTTTACAAATAAGAATGGGTGCTTACAGCAAGATCTACACTGCTTTCAAAAAGTATCCTCTATTAAGAGGTATGGCATCCTATAGTATAATTTGGCCAGTTTCTAGTTTAATTCAACAAACCTTTGAAGGAAAACACTTTGGTAAGTTTTAAATATAAAAGTCTCAATTGCATCATTTTTTTTTTTGCGTGCCGTAATAGTAAGTTAATTTAAAGCTATTTTTGTACAGAAAATTATGATTATTGGAGATGTGCTCGGTATGGATTATATGGATGCTGTTATGTTGCACCAACATTATATAGCTGGTTAACAATTGCTAATATCATGTGGCCTGGTAGCTCAATACGCGCAGGAATAATTAAGGTAAAGTATCACTATCAATACCATAATTATGTTTAGATACTAAATAGTCATTTAACATTAGTGATGGAATACAATATATGTGTAATTGGTACTTCTATATTCTTCAATAGTGATTTCTAGAATGTGGTAGTCAACCGTAAAGTTTACTAAATCATTTCTTTTAATTTTATGACAATGATTTATGTTCTATAATATAAATTATCAAGATTTCTTATTTTGTTCCATTAAATTCTATACTTGTATATTTGTACTGTTTGTTTCTCTTTAATAAATCTGTTCATTTCTCTAAATGGGTGTATTAATAATAACAACAAGCTTGAAAATGATGGTGCATCAAATTCTTTAAAGTATAATACAATTATCTAATTTCTTTAAAGTATATACAATATTCTTTCATGAACACATTAAAATACAATACAATCATACACTTCAATATTCTTTTATATGTGTGTAGTAATTAGACTATAATAATTATAATTAATTAATTATAAATAAATTACACATTAACACAATAAAGAACTTTTAAGATAGCATAACAAGCTTGTGGCACTTTTGCTATTTCTACTAACTGTCACTACTTTAATGTACCTTAATTTCCCTTTTATATAATTAAAATAATCATATCAGTCAGAGGAACATAGTATTACTAATCATTGTAAACTATAATAGAGTAATATTTTTATTTTGTAGACATTTGTAGAAACTCTTACTTACACTCCGTTGGCAATGTGCAGCTTTTATTTTGGGATGAGTTTGCTAGAATCAAAGCCTTTATATGAAGCAATGGCTGAAGTGGAAGCTAAATTTCTACCAACTTATAAGGTACAATCTCTATAATGCATATACATTACATTATGTTTGGAGGTTAGAGCAAAAATCAGCAAATGATATCTTAACACTAGGAAATAAAAACTTGGTCAATAGTGTTTTCTAACTAGGTTAATTCTTATGGTATAGGGCAGATGGATCAACCTTATTTCAATTATTTTTTATTATGAAAACAACACTTATAAACAATATTATCGTTGTTAAGTTTAAATGTAAATATTTGAGGGGTGTTTTGTACAAGGTTTCTATAGAATACCTATCTATATTTTCAGAATTAAATTTTATATTAGTATTAAGTACTATATTTAGGGAGTTTTATCTACTCAGATATTTTAATATTTTAGACACATTTTTTTTTATGTGATAGGGGGCAAACGAGCATATATAGTGTTTTGTGTATATAATGTAAAGTAAATAATTAGTTATTTAAATTAATTATTATCGAAAGCACCCACAAAATTCTTTCACACTTACTTTCCATTTTAAATGCATAGTAAGATAGCATAAAAATAACACTAGAAATTTCAACAAAAATAAGTTTAATCAGATATTGTAAATAATAAATGCTAAAATAAATTTATTTTTTAATTCCAGGTTGGTGCATCAATTTGGCCTGCTGTTGCAATGATCAATTTTTGTCTTATACCACCAAGAAATAGGGTCCCTTTTATAAGTATGTGCAGTTTAATTTGGACATGTTTCCTTGCTTATATGAAACATATAGATAAGGATAAAGTTCCTTTAAAATCAGGACAGAGTCCTATCCATTTACTAAAATCTAATTCATGAATCTCAAATATAAGGATTTTTTAGCAAATTGTAATATATATATGATAACATCATAGATGTTAGTTGTTATTTAGTTTAGTATGCTTCCAACCTGTTACCATAAATTCCAACTCTATATGTGTGATATTTATGAATAGGCTGTTTGTTAATAGTTTAATAAAATTGTAATATATTAATAGTGCAGTATTAAGACTACAAGTCATATTTATTATATGTTTATGAAACTTTATAAGGGTCAAGAAAAGTTGTATCTACAAGATGTTATTAATATGTTAAAAGTGCAGTATTAAGACTACAAGTCATATTTATTTTATGTTTATGAAACTGTATAAGGGTCAAGAAAAGTTATATCTACAAGATGTTATTAGTCTCAGAATGTAAGATATAATATAGGTATAAAATGGAAAATAACTGTTCAAAAAATAAATATTTTTATAATACAAAATGTATGTTTAATTGTTACACTCTATCTGCACTATTTATTGACATTAGTTAAGTAATATAGTTTCCCTTCTTATCTACCTTCCTTATTCAACTTGCAACTTTCCCATCAGTGTCTTTATTAGTTAAGACAACACAATACAATAAAATATTGTATTTTATTGTGTTGTAAGATGCACTTGAAAAGTAGGATAGGTAAGATATCATTGATGCAGAGAAAAAATTTGAATATGAACATCCAATACCCCAATAATACATGTGCTTGTTCTTATTTTGGTATGTCAGGCCTATACCTAATACCAGATGTATGCGTATGGGCCCAGGTGATGATGAGTCGAAATGGTTAAGCTTACTATTCTTTTACTACCTATATTATTCATAATTTGTTCCAGGTTTTAACTGTATCTAGCAAGCCTGTTTTATGTGAGAAACAAAATTTGTCGACCTTGTCAGTCTCATTTGGCAGACAATGTAAGCTTTGTTGAGTTTTGCTATTTATCATAAGAAATCTGGAATCTTATATGTGTGAGTTCACAGGGTCAAACAATTACCATTTGGCCCATCATTCATTTGTGGGACCAAATTCTTAAACTTAAACATAGGGTCTTTAATATGCCTCTGCCTACCTTTTCTACAATATGTATGTATATCAATTTTTTAAATGTACGCATTGAATCCTCTACAAGTAGAGATAAGCTAAAGAGGATTAATTACCTGATATTTTTTTCCAAAATGGATACTTTAATGTTTGTCCGGTATTAAAAAAAAATAATAAGTATTGTTTTCGACGACTGAAAGTAATACAACAATATAATTACCTGACTGCTTAAGAAGGTTGCTGTTTTGAGTGTATACGTAATTATTTATATCTGCCTAGTGTTTGTTTGCTAATTCGGTCTTAGAAAGTTGTAAGACTTAGATACCCATCTATTCATATAATAATATTGTAACAAGCAGATGTCTGTACATTATTGATATTGAAGAAAAATTAATTTGAGGGTCTTAATTAGACTAACAGAAGCCAAACAGTTGTTAGAATTTTTATCTATTTGTTTGTTTGGAATTAAATGCAGTTAGGTGTATTCCAAGTTGTCTAACTTAAAATATAGGTTCCTTTTTATGTCAGTTTTTTTTTGTATTTTATTAACAACTGTCTTGCAGAAACAAAAATATAGATATTTAATTCTAAATTACACGCGTACGAAGTCACGGGCAAAAACTAGTAGAATATATATTTATTTTCGTTCCTCGTACAAAGGTTGCTTAACCATTAGCAGATTTGTTATAAGGGTAACTTGGCAGGTGCAGTTCATTTTTAACAGACTTCAAAAAGGAGGAGGTTCTCAATTCGATTAATTTCTTTTTTATGTATGTATACCGATTACGCTGAGATAACGATCCGATTTACGTGATTCTTCTTTTGTTTGATGCGGAATAGTTGCCATTAGGTCCCATAAAAATTTAACATAGTTGGCCCAGGACTTTTCATTTTATAAACATTTTTGTTTACGTGGACGATGTAATTTTAGTACGTGTACGGCTTTTTTAGGTGGATTATATATTATTATTAACCAGTGTCCCGATAAGTAGGTCTTGAAAATGAGAAATATTATAACCAATACGATTGCATAAAATCTCGGAACGAAGAAATAAAAAAGAATTTCAAAAATAAGTAAAAAAATAATCTAGATTTAACTGTCTTAATCATTGCATTTCCTGTAGTGCTTGCTAGATGGTTCCAAATCACTTAATACCACGCCATCTAAATTCTCCACTCGACTTAAAGCCAATATCTGACCTTTTACGATTTTTTTTTTTGCGAGGTCTTGTGTTCCGTTCCGTACCGTATCGTTCCCAAGCTCCAAAGCATGATACTTTGGAGCTTGGGAATTTTCACAGCCCCACTTAAACTTAGTGGCAGCATTAATCTCTCGACATCACCGTTACCTTTATTGGCCTGAAAAGTTGCAGATGTTGGTGCGATTGACACTAGGCCCTCCTCATCTTTTACCCTAGTGTCTCGTCATCAAATTTAATCAACATTGCTTCAGGCAGTTCTCCTGCCTGGTCACGGTGAAGGGGCCAGCACTTGATTTTTTTTATTTCACCCATTGCTCCGTTGACTAATCCATCAGAGACTTCCCATATTTCTCCTTAGCATCACCCTAGAACCTATCCCTATTTTAATGCTGTGTAACAATCCACCACAGTTCTTAACATCTACAGGAATGACATTATGCGGAGGCCGCTAACCATACGCTGCCGCTTCTCGGGACTCGTCCACAGCATTAACTGTATATATTTAGCACTCTCTCGCTAACAGGTCTGTCATTCGGAAATTATAGTCTTCAACTAACCTCACAGTATGGATATTCTTACTGCAGCCCCGTCCGCGAAATCACCTGTGACCCGGCGTTTTTCACATAATATTTCTTGCAATAATCACATAATTGCATTGTAGTAAGTTCTCCGAACCGTAAATTATTTAATAGATCTACTGACTGTCGGACTTTGGCGCATGTTCATGGTTAGCTCACAAAATGAAAACTGGCGCCATAAATGTACCAGACCATGGCGAATGCTCGTAACACCAATGGCCTTTCACTGGCTGCAGTTGCATAACCCTTAACCTTATTATAACTATATATGTATGTATGTGTGTATATGAGTATATATTTGTATGCATGTGTGTATATGAGTATATATTTGTATATATTTTCGTGTGCATTTATACATATTGGTATATTTATGTATGTGTATTTAAATACTCTATGTATCTCCATATTTGTTGTATTATCACTCAATCCCTTAACATCTATAGTACGCTACCATCTATCGCTTTTTTTTCCGTTGTTTCCATACAAAGGATGTCTGGAAGATATCGCTTTTAGCGATAAGACCGCCCATTGTACATATATGCCGCCTTGTATCAACCGTTTTCAACTTTGCGTCTGTTTAATTTCGTGGTGTATATTAAAGAATTTTCTATCTATCTATCTAATGTCACTGAATAAAAGTAGGGTAGACTGGGTACGGTTAAAATGGTGGACGGTTGAAACAACGTGGAAATCTCTCTCATAACCGTGCGTGATGAGTTGAGGGGTACAGGGGAGAATGGAGCGGGTGACAAGTCGAAACACGAACTTTAGTGTTGCGTGCGCTGTGTGTAGGAGGTCCCATTGTGTTTTTTTAACAAAAGTAAGTAATTTTGTTAGCAAATTTTTGACATTATTATGGTTTTGATTAAGTTTGAGTATTGATTGTTTTTTATCTTTTGAATTGAAATTATAATATGAATATATACAAAACGAATATGGTCACATGATTGATTTTATTCAAATTTATTACAGTTCTTACTGTGAATCGTTTTAAATCTAGAAAGGGGGACTGGGGCCAATTGAAACATTTTATCGGTACGGTTGAAACAATATATTCGTTTAATTTTCATACTTTTTAGATGCCAAGGGTACGTCAAAGAAAGACTACGAAAGGTCAGGCCAACTTGTCAACATATAAACAAGCTTATTACAATGTAAAAGCGGGATTATCAGTGAGAACAGTGGCAGAAAAGAATGGACTGAACCACTGCTGTGGAGGTATATACGTAAGCGAGATGCGACTGGTGTGCGGATGAAAAATTGCGAAATGAGATATAAGGCTCACAATCAAGTGTTTAATGAGGCACAAGAGCGTGAGCTAAGCTGAGATGTGCCGATATATATTTTGGCCCAACTAAAAAGCATGTTAGGGAATTGGCATACAATCTAACGGTTAAATATAACTTATCAAGACCTCGGACTTGGGATGGCAACGAAATGGCAGGTGAAGGATGGTTTCGCATGTTTATGAGAAGAAATCACGAACTCAGTCCGTGAAGCACAGGCTACGAGTCTTTCTAGGTCGACTAGCTTTAACAAAAATAACGTAGATGCTTTCTACGACAATTTGGCTACGGTTGTGGACCGTTATAAATTTGAATCATAAAATATGTATAATGCTGCTGAGACCGGCATAACTTCTGTGCAAAAAACCGACTGAATAATAGCTAGACCTGGTGCTCGTCGAGTAGGTTCACTGACTTCAGCCGAGAGGGCTACTTTAGTCACCGTAGCTTTTGCGGTTAATGCCGTCGGGAATGTTATTCCTTAATTTTTCGTCTTTCCGCGAGTACGATACCAAGATCATTTTATCAGAGGTGGACCAATAGGATTTGCTAGAAGTGCAAATCCTTCTGGTTGGATGCAAGATGAAACATTTATTAATTTCCTGGAATAGGTACTTCAAGAAACACACAAATGTATCTTCTTTACATAAAGTGTTACTTCTGCTTGATAACCACTCTTCACATATTCATATTAACGCACTAGACTTTTGCAAGCCAAATGGCATTGTGTTACTATCTTTCTTTCCCCATTGCTCACATAAACTCCAACCACTTGATCGAACTGTATTCGGTCCGCTGAACAAAAGTTATAAATTCGACCTGTAATTCATGGATGCGGAACCTCCCCGGCAAGACAATGTCAATACACGACATCCCAGGGATTTTAGCTACTGCTTTGCCGCTTACTCTTACACGATCCAACATTCAAGCTGGCATTCGTATCACTGGAATTGTTCCATTTAATCGGCATTTATTTACTGAACTCGATTTTGCACCGTCATTTGTGACAGATAGGCCAAATTCTATAAATGTAGTTGAGGCCGATGACCCTATTCAAATTAATAACACACCTTTGGATAATACGCCATCACCATCAGCTTGTATTTTAACTCATAAACCACAAGAAGAATCAGAGAAGCTTTCTAATACAGCTCTTTTTGCACAACAGACTGTAAATATGCCAGTATTCACAGGTCCCAGGAAGAGAACCGTTAAACATTGCAGATCTAAAAATATCGATTATACTTTCCAAGCATCAAAGTAGTGGCAGTATTCAGCAACTGTCACCCAACCCCTTTACAAGTTTGCAATCCATTCCTGTGTTGACAAATCAATCAAAACATATCGCATCTTCTAGTACAACACTTTTTTTTGCCAGAAGCAATACGACCACTACCAAAAGCTCCTCCAAGGAAACTAATAATGAGGTGTAGGAAAACCAGGAAATGTACTATTTACACAGATACACCTGAGAAAGATGAGATAAGAAGAGAGATTGAAACGAACCAAAGCTAAGCAAGTTAAGAAATTATGGAGATGGAAGATAAGAAGTTAAGAATAGATGGAGTGATGACTAAAATAAATACAATAAGCAGGAAAAAAAACTAACAAGCAACATGAATCATCTTCAGAAGAAAAGGAGTGCTACTGCCTTATTTGTATGTCAGCATATGCAGAAAGCAGACCGGGAGAACATGGATACAATGCACTGAACGTAAAATGTGGTGGTGCGCATGAAGAGTGCGCAGAAGGTAGTGTTAGTAATGTTTGCCACAATTGTGATTCCGCATGATCTCGTAATCACTTAAGTACTATTGTTTTCACTAATGATTTTTATAGAATAATAAACTTTTAGTTTTTTCTTAAACTGTTTTTATTTTTTTTTAAGCTGTTGAATTTTATTCTCTAAAACAAAACAGTATTGTTCTATTGTTTTATAATTTTTTTATTAGACATCAAAATGTTGATGTTTAGTTAGTGTTTAGTTTTATTAGTTAGTGTAATGTTGATGTTTAGTTTCTGTCTTCCTACTGTTAGACCAACAGGAAAGTCAAATATTAAAATTTGGTTTTATACAAATAAGGCGTATTTTTCTGACAACCCAAATGCATTTATATGGAATCAGCGTATGCCGTACCTAACATCACCCGCCAACGGGATGTACCTTTCTGGCTCTCACTCATGCATTGTTTTGTCTTATCTCTAGCTCTTAATCCAGTCACTCGTGTACCAACCAACACAAAGAGCCGGCACGTTAAGCTACTATATATATAAAGTGATTTAGTGAGCTAAATGATGAGCTACTGAAATAGGTATTCTGAACTATAATGTGATTGAGCTACACAACACTATACTAAACCTTTTAATTCGATTCCAGATTTGACAATTTCAGTATTGCAACGTTATGACAAGTACTAAATAGTGACGTTGCGAAATTATTCGATACGGAAATGGAATATTTCCAGATCGATTCCTCTGGTTTATAGCAGTATATCTAAACAACTACTACTTTAATAGAAACTAAGTATATCAGGAAATTAAATATTTCTGAAAGGATAATTTAGTTATGACGATTAATTTTATTAAGGATCTGAGAGTTTTCTTTAATAATTGTGTGTGAAATGAATAAAAAAATGTGATCATGAAGGAACATGAGAAATAAAACAAATAGATGTATCATGGTAATATTTTATTTTATAAATCGTCGCCGTCATCGCTATCGCTATCGCTGTCACTTTCTGTAACATTTATTATAAATGTGTCTGTGATATTGTCAATTAACATATCTAGCCTACTCATTTTTTCCTCTTCTTTGACAACATGGGATACGCATTTAGACCATTCGGTAGCCGTAATTTTTTGAATGCCTTCCTCAAATAAATTTCGCACGTCTGTCAATTTGAAGGTTTTATTATTTTGAGCCACATGCCCCTTTACCTGCGCCCATATTAATTCGATAGGGTTCAGCTCGCAATGGTAAGGGGGCAGTCTTAAAACCGTGATCCCATGTTGTGCTGCCATTTCGTCTACAGCGTACTTATTAAAAGACTCGTTATGTGGAATCAGTTCTAAAAGCGTAGCTTTAACCATATATGGTTCGTAATGAATATTTCTATTTAAAAGCCAGTCTTGAATGGCAGCTTTTTTCCAGCTCATTTTTGGTGCCGTTTCCAATTTTCGGGAGTGGTAAGGTGCATTATCCATCACCACAATTGAGTTTGGTCTTAATTTTGGTAAGACTCCAGCGAACCACTCCTCAAAACAAACTGCATTCATCTCATCATGGTAATCTTCATAATTTTTCTTTGCTTCAAAAATCATGAGCCCCTCTTCCAGGAAGCCTTCTTCACTACCTATATGGCTAATTATGAGACGTTTGCCTTTTCCAGATGGATTTTTTAATCCAGTGGTCAGTCCCTCTAAAAACGCTTGCCGAGATGATGTGACTTTCTTGTCCACCCAAGTTTTTTTTACAGTATGACCTAAAAATAAATATAGTACATGAACATTTAATATTACTATTAAATTTAATGTAAAATGTATATAAATTCAAAATGTTAGCCTTACCTGCGTTAACCCAAGTTTCATCTTGATAATATATATGTCTCTCTTCTCGTCGAAACTGACATATAGAACGCAAGTAACGCTGGCGCCACGTTATTATATCATTTCGATCAATAAGTGTGCTCTTGCGTGACCGTGCAACAAATTTAAAATTAAGATGCTTCAAAATTTTTCTGAGGGTGTCTTTGGAAACCTTGGGCATTTCTGGATCATCGTTCATCACTTGTAAAATCTAAAATAGTAAATTTTATAATAGTTTGGAATCATTGCTTATATAGATAAAAGATGTAGGTAAATAATACTGTCTGACTGATTGACTAACTTTTGCAATGGTTGGAGGTTCATTTCGGTAAAAGAACTGATGAACAATTCTTCGTATTGCGGAGAATGTAAATTCATCAATTTTATCTTTGAAACTTCGCTTTGGTCCAGTTTTTTTAGGAGGAGTTGGCGGCGCACCTTTATTTCCTTCCTTCAAAACGTTACAAACAGAGCGTGAGGTTATTCCTAATATGTCAGCAACTTTGCTCATACATTCATTTTCGTCCACAACTTCAAAGGCCTCCAATTGCGCAGAAGTTTCATTTTTCACGTACTTGTAGGCGTTGCGGATCATTACTTTTTCAGTAACAGTGAAAGCTTTTCGTGGACGTTTTTTTCTTGGGGGCAAGAAAACATCCACGTCCTTTTGTGATGTACTTGGCTGAGGATCCATTTTGATGGGAAACCAAAACAAATAGATTCACTCTAAGTTCACAAAAAACTATAAACGTAACAACAAACACAACGTTACAAAACTTTAACAAAAACCCAACAAAATATCGATTCGCAATGAAACAAGATATTCGTGCAGTCAGACTGGGAGAATGAAGCCGAATGACAAGATAAACAAAATGGCGATAGCTGCACGAGCGCGCACGGGTTGCCAATACAGAAAATTATTTAGGTTCTTTTATTATAAGTTTTGTTTTTAATATAAAAAACAAAAATACTAACTTTTTATAAAATAAAGCAGCGGTTACTAATTAATAAATCATTATTATGAATAATTATGTATTTATTTAAATAAAAATCAATAATTTTGTCTTTAATTGGCACACCAATATTATGATTACTTAAACATAAATCGCGATTGTTTATCAATTTTTGTGTTCATCACTACACTATTATATGTGGTATCATTATTTTACAAAATGACAGTAGCTAATGTCAAATGTGGAATCGAATTAAAAGTCGTGGTATAGTGTCAATTTTAATGGTGTCAAATGAACTTCAACCATATGTACGAATCTTGACTTGAATTCAGTGATGAAGTTACTGTTCTGTGATGATTTTGTATAGTTTTATCATTATTTTCGTATCAGATTTTAATTACAAAATTTTAGTTCAAGAGCTTAAGAGACTAAAATAATTAAATTAAATATGCCGATGAATTACGAGTGGTAATAAATTTTTTATCCTTTCTGTTTACTTATTGTATTGGTGGAGGTTTTTTTTTAAGAAGTATATTCAAATATTAATTGATGTCTTATTGCTAAATATTTTTTCAGGACATCCGTAAAAAAGCCTTGCAAGAAACATGAGTGTCCTAGTTTTGAAGTGACCAGCTATCCTCTAAAAATAAGCACGATAAACATAGTGGGTAAAAATATTCTGAGTTCATCTCTTTAGCATTCTGTATATTTTAATAGCTTTTTATTCCTTTAATATTTTCAGAAGCAAACTTCAAGCACTAGTATTGCTGACCAGATTAATAAATGGAGTTCTGGGTTTGAGGAAGTGGACCCCCTATTGCACTTTGAACGAATGAATCTAAATGAAGTGAGTTAAGTCAAGTGAAGTAAATAAGAAAAGTATATTTTAATGTGGGAGAGCCATGCTTCGGCACATATGGGCCGGTTCTACCAGAGTATCACCATGATAAATCTAGCTGTTAAACAGTCCTTGCTGAGTGAGTGAGGTTACTGGAGTCTCAACCCCTTTTCCCTTCCCCTCTTCCCCTTCTTTTTCTCTTCCCCTCTTTCCACTCCTCCCTTTCCCCTACCCTAAAGGTTCATGGGGTTCAAAATCATTTACCTAAAGGTGACCCATCTGCTTAATTATCCCCCTATAAGATAAAAAAAGTAAGAATGAAAGATTGCAAAGATAACTATTGACAGATCTTCAGTGTACTAAATGAGGTATGAACAAATTGATGAATGTAGAAGATGCAAAAGTTGTGTGTCAGAATTTTAGAAAATCACATTCTTCCATCTCTGCCAAGCTCGGACCAAATAAGGCATAAGTATATGTGTTATTATGTGTGTGTAACTACATAATTTTTAAGTTTTAGAGTTAATGTTTTTTATTCTCTTAAGATATGAGAGATAAAGATCTAAAAATGCTTAGCTACAAGAAATGTTATGTACTATATTATAAGAGGTTTATATCATTTTTAATAAGATACCAATATTTATTTATCAGGATATAAACCTTTTGGAAGTAGAACAGATAGAAGGGATAAACTATACCAAAGCATGGAGTTCAAAACGTGTTGCTATTCTCAACAAATACACAACCGGTGAAAAACTAACTATTGTGAGCAGCTATCTGCCAGGTGGTGAAAAGGGTAAGGGTTTTTTATTAAGGGTTTTGTTAATTGACAGAGTATGCGACAAACCTAATCAAAGTTCCTCTTTATGGGTTGTCTAAACATATGAAGCTAACATCATACTGTTCCTTAAAACACCCATTAATTATAACTTTGTTATAACTCATAGTCTCACATATCAAACTTATGTGTAAATAATATAATCATTATTTTATGTACATAAATACTAATTTAATTTCTTTTTGTTTTTTTTTATGTTTTATTTTAAGTTAGTTCATTTTCAGCCCTTATTAGGCAGGTTTCTAATTTGAATGAGAAAGTAAAACATAGGCTTGAACAGTTGGATGATTTTGATGAAAGTTCAGTTAGGAAAACAATTGGATTAAGTCAACAAGAGTTTGTCACAAACATTAACATGCTGAATGATGAAATTAAGAAGGTAAATACTATTACTACTTTTTATATTAAGCATTTTAGTTATTATATAGTGTTCCCCTCTTCAGAATGATATCTAAAAAATGTACTCACCAGGTACCCCTTACCTTGTAATAATTTATAATTATACAAATAAATTTCTATATCAATTATTTCTATAAACTTATATAAAACTATAATAAACAATGTTGCATAATGAGAATAGCCTTTCAAGTGTCAATGTGTGCTGCACCACCTTCAAAGCACTTTTTGGTAGTGGTGCTGATCTTTGATCGTGATCTTCAAGGAAGCGCTGGAGCGAAACCTGAGACCCGCGCCTCGGCAAATCGAAGCGCAACGGTCCCAGCTCTACCAGGTCCTAGTGAGTGAGTGGAAGGAACGGCTTGAGCGACCAAGCGCAGGGCACGCCACAATTGTGGCGATAAGACCCATTCTGGAGGATTGGCTGGAGAGGCAACATGGCAGCCCCTCCTACCGGCTGACACAGGTGCGCACCGGCCACGGCTGTTTCGGTAAGTACCTGTGTCGCATAGGCCGGGAGTCAAGGTCTGCGTGCCACCACTGCGGAGGCTGTCACGAGGATACTGCACTCCACACCCTAGCGGAGTGCTCAGCGTGGGCGCAACAGCGACACGACCTCGTGATGGCTATTGGTGTGGGAAGCCTCTCGCTAGAGGCCATGGTTCTGTCCATGGTCCAAAGTGAGAGTGCATGGGATTCTGCCGCCTCGTTTTGCGAGGTGAATTTGGCCAAAGAGGCGGTGGATCTCCCATCCCGCAAAGACGCACCAGACGTTGGAGAGCAAACACTGATCTCCGACCTCCATAAGCGCTGACCTGGGGGTATCGGGCTGGGCTGACCGTTACCCCAGCAGAAGCAGGCCTGAGACGGTGGCGTGACGTACGTGTTCCACGCGAGCCTATTTGATGTGGGGGGCGTAAGGCCCCCATATTCCAGTGTGGTCGCCTGCTAGCTTGCAGGTGGCCAAGGTCTGCTGGGGTTCCCGGATGTTTCCTTCTGAGGGTATCCCGGGTCTCTAGCAATAGACGCTCTCATGACGGAACACCGTGTGGTTTTAGTCGGTTCGAGTCCGACATACCACCTCACTGTCAGCTTTGGTGAGGTGATGACCCGTGGGGGTTTCCACATGAAAAAAAAAAAAAATAGTGGTGCTGATCTGACATGACAATACAGCAGTGGGTATGCTACCTATAATGTGAGTTGAAATAAATATTATGTACTAGTGAATGCCACCCAAATGATTGTTGCAGAAGAGTGTTTTTTAATAGGACCTAATTATACATACCTTGCATTTAAAAACCAGAGGTTGAAGTAGTCTGGTATACCTATGCATTAATTTTTTTAAATAAAACCTGTTTATTTCCCAGGCTTGGATTTCTGAACAAAGGGTGAAAGCATTTAAAATAGGTATTCAGTGCTCAAAGCTACTATCTGATATTAATGTAATGCAATTTTATCCCAGTAAATTTATTTTAATAACTGATATATTAGACGCTTTTGGAACTTTGGTGTTTGATCGTCTGAACGAAAAGAGTTTTGGGTAAGCATCATTTTAGAATTATGTCTCTTAAATTTATAAATACCACAAATCTGCATGTAGTATTGTTTATATATGATATACAATATCCATGAGGCTAACCAAAAATAAAAACAATAAAGTTAAATATTTCATTTAAGGATTCAAGTAGTTGCGTGTTCCGCTATGCAATTTTAGTAAGTAATTGCATTTTCGGGGTAGTGTGTCAACAAAATTATCATCTTGGTGTATGCAATGTGTATGTTGAGATGGATGTGCTATGTAAAAAAGTGAGGAATGAATACATTTGAGGCAGCAGGAATATAATATATTAAAAGTAGTGCAGGAAATAAACACTAACAGATTATTATGATATGAAAATATGATGTGGAGGGATGAAAGTAATGTCGCAAAGGGAGTTTAAAGTATTTTAGATGACAGATGACAAACTAAATCATGACCTGACTAAAGATAAAGGGACTGCTTGAAAGATATGGCTAAAAGCGAAACGACGAAAGAAAGATAGATTGCAATGAAATTGGAAAACATTGCACCTACCCCAAAATAAAATTACAAGAAGGTAGGCACGTGACAATGATGATACTTTTTGTATAGGTCCTCTAAAGTATTTCTATCACATACGGCAGCACACTTAAGTGATGAGAGTTTTTTTTTCAGATTAAACAATTCCAAAAATGTTCATAACATTGATTCAAAGTCGGTTCCGGAATCGGCCAAAGAAACATGTCAAAATTGGATGTACAAAATGGCTTCCATCAGAGAATTATTACCTCGATTGTACATGGAAATGGCTTTGTTAAAATGTTATATATTTATTTCTAAAGAGGAAATAAAACCTGCAATATCGAGGCTTGCCTCAATGATAAGAGGGATAGGAAATCCATTAGTATCTGTTTATTTGCGGGTTTATTTGTGTTACACTGCTTCTAAACTGCTCGGTAAAGACAGCGAAGTCTACTTCTATCACAACTTGAAAGAATTTCTAGAAGAATATCAACAGGTATTACTATTTTATAAGTAATATAGTACTAGTATATGGTCACCTTTCCGCACCTAATCGGTCGCAGACTCATGTTTTATAGCCTATGTTATTCCTCAATTAATATTCTATCCAATACAAAAAGGATAATTTAAATCTGATTGACAGTTCCATTTAAACAAACAAAAATATGTATCGGCTTTATTTTATTTTATAATATAATAAATAGATGAGCCCAGCCGTTCGCTTTTATGTTGCTTTGGTTGCTGCGTCTATTGCCATTTCTTTTTTAACAGATTTTTCAGCCATCAATGAGAAAGAAGTATGAAACGCAATTACTAACACAGGACAAATACTTGAATCTTTATCTGCCTGCAATTGATTGGCTGCTGTTTGGGTCATTGAACTCTAATAAATGTAAAAATGACCTGTTTCATGAACTACTCCTAAGATGTGAACAAATCGATAATAAGTAAGTGATTCTAGAATTAAAATAGATTTCTAAATATAGAATGTTTATCAATTAATTTAACTATTTTATTTTAGTGAACTGTTCCTGTGTTGTCTCGTCTCCTCCTTCGATTCTACTTGTGTTATAAGCAGAGCATCAAAGATATTGGAGATGATTCAAAACCAAGCTGAAAAAATAGGTAAATTAAAGTAAACCATAATATGCATAATAATAATTAATAGCACAGTATTTGTTTTAATGTGCCTTTTTCCATAATTCAGTTTCTGACATCGTTTTGTTACAGTTTTGACAAATGAAATACTAGCGTCACTTGGGGAACATCTGTGTAAGGCCGAAAACTATAGACAAAATGCGTCAGAGTCGCTCATGCAAACTTGGTGGAAAATCGCCAGCTCCTTGAAGTCAACTAATCACTTCTTGCAAGTTTTAGAACCTTGGCTACAGTTCGCCTGTACTCATTTATCGGTAAATATTTATACTTTTATGTTTTTTTGACTCTACTAATAAAGTATATGCGTCTTTAGTATCGTATGGTATGCGTTCAGCAAATATTATACGAACTGTTAAAATATAAAACAATATAATAATATCTTTTGTACACAATATAATAATATTATGAATGATTTTAATTTATTTTATCAATTGTAAAGCTGTCCTAAAGTGCCACTAAGACCAATTCTAATTGGATGATTGTTTGTGATTAAAGCACCTCTGCCTACCCCCATGTGTAAATGTACATATGTATAAATACTCACCCGCATATATGTATATTTTCTAAGTGACAACTTACCTTTGGCAGCATGTGCTGATCTATTATATGTTTTATGATGTAGACGCAACACGTGAATGTGATACTGCGTGGCACAATACGCTACATGATCAAATGTGGTAAGCCTGCCGATGACTTCTCGGGCAACTTCCAGTTTGTTATCAAAAGAATGCTCCGGTCTATACCTGATGTAGAAGAGTTGTTCCTAATGGTACAGTATATTCTCGTGTTTCTAGTAGTTTTATATGCATAATCGAAATGTAAAAAATTTGATTATGAATAAATTCTCGATGACTAGCAATTCTGCATCGGGATCTCGTACTATATTAAATTTGTTTTGAACAAAAGTTTCTTGAAACATCCTGCTTTTTTTAATTTTTCATTAGAAAAAAATAAATATTTAAAGTGCTTTGTTTACTGTCCATATTGTCCCTGACCAAATGGGCCATATGGCTCCGACGATAGATCCATTCAACCTTTCAAAAGTACTTCTAAAAATCGTAAAACATCTAAAAATATTAAAACCTAAACTATGTAATTGTCAAAAGCCTTTATTTAGATTCTTCATAGCTCTTTAATATTGATTAAACACCAGCTTCGAAACGAGCATCAATCAAAATTACAACGGTATTTCATAATAGATCGTCGTTATAATCAACTAAATGAACAGACACTGTCTTCAGTTATAACATAAGTGTACTTTGAGTGAGACCATTTACTGTTAAATATTCTAAATATCTTTAATATTACCCAGGACGCATTCATGCCCCTGTTGGAGCTGGTGCAAACTTCGAGTGCGCGCACGATGTTGGCCAAGACAGTGTTGTCGATATTCTTCTCGAGATACACGTCCGTACAGATCGAGGATCCCATTGTCATATCTAGTGTCATGACTCTCTGCTGCATCTTACACGACTCCATCAAGTATGTATCTAAGTTAATGATTTTTATAAACACCGACGTGTAAAAGGGGTGGTATAAATTGAACGTGTGGCATCACAGCTTCTCAACGGATTTTAATTTTTTATTTGTTTGTAATGTAACTTGATCAGAATTTTCTTTACTATATTGAAGAAAATTTATTTAGCAATTGCAGATTATATTACTATTATTATCAGCACCATTATATTTTTTTCTAAAGGAATCTGAAAACAGCACTTAATTATGTTTTAGTTTTATTGAAGAAATATCATACTTGTAGAATAAAATACATTTAATTCAATTTTTTTTTTTAATGTCTGTTCGCACTGCTTGGCTGATTTATAAATTGGTAATTAATTTAAGGACAAAATATGACCTTTACGTGACATTATAAAAAGAGGTGTACCAGTACTGTACTACCCATGAATAAACCGTTCCAAGTCACAATCTTTGAAACGATACGAGAAATATAAAATAGAGTAATGGCGAAGGCACCGAACTTGTAATCAAGAAGTTGTCTGTTTGACCCACATCTAATGACACCAATAACATTCGTTTCAGCAAGCCTTTTGTAATTCTCTAACGTCAAGCTCCTATAATCTATGGTCATCGCTCAATATCAGTAAACTATCTTTTTTATTTCACCAGTGCAAGTGGCACTAATAAAAAAATAAAACTCCTTCCTTTAAATACACTCAAGCATTAACTTACTATAGTAGTTCAGGTAGATACGATATCTTTTCTATGTTTACCGATTAATCGATTCACTGTACTAACAGTTTAGTAACGAGCCAATAAGGTTGAGAAACCACTTAGTTTTTTAAGTGTCTAACGATTTCCTTTGGAAATTTTGTAATTATTCCGTATTCGTCCAAAATCTGTCACTGTTATTATAAGTAACAATGAGATTACTATATTTGTTTGTTCTGTGCTTGTTAATGGTACTTTGAGATTCACATTAATATGTAATACATATATACATATAGTTGGTGTCTATTTGTATATTTTTTAAAGTTATGTAGTATACATATATACATATTTATATATAAATTATGTAAAATCATAAGAAAATATTTTTTAGCGCCGTAACAGTTGAAGACGAAAGTAAACTCTGCGGTGAACTGATCAATAAGTTCATACAGGCCGTTACGTACCACGATGACCTTGAAAGGCAGCTAAATTTCTACGTGGAATGCAGATCTTCCTTTATTAAATTGGATACAGTACTTATCACATTGGTTCATGTAAGTTTTTTTTTTTGTATGAAGTAGGTATAGGGGAGATTGGGTAACATTGGATAACTTTTTCTAACCAGTGCAGTTCCAAAATTTATGACTAAATGGATAATCTCTGACATTAAATCATAATATTAGTATCTAAACTTTAAGGTACGCGTATAAACATTTAGCGACGTGTCATACAAAAACTTACAAACTATAGCCGTTTTTAAAAGTAATTGGAAATAATCCACTGTGACCCGGGATTGCGTCACTTTGAATCAATAGACCGTCAACCGAACAGTAAACGGTTCAGACTGAATCTATATAAAGTAATATATATAGAAGACAACCCATTTCATATTATTACTGTTATTATTAGTAGTACTATTAGACAGTTTTTGTTATTAAAATAAAAAAAGAAAACAATTATTACACTTTCATAAACTTAAATATAGGGGTTTCTTAAACCCATTGTAAAATAAAAAAATCAGTCTCATAAAAATTAAGTTTTGGTATAAGTCAAATAGGTAAGTTTTTGTTAGAGCTATACTAAGAATTTAGTTTTAACGTAAGTATATAAAAGCTAGAAGTTTGTAATTATCAATATAAAAACATTAAGAAACATTATCAACAAATCAGCAAATAAAGGAAAATGATGTTTGTTACATTTTCCTCTTCTTTAATAACTTTAGCGACTTCATAAATTTGTTTAGGTACCTCTTCAACAATGAACAACAACAAAACAACACAACACACAAACAACCTTACTTTGGCAAATTTTTGAGTTCAGCATTATCTTAAGCTTCAAATATCGGCTCCTCTTCAGAATAAACACTTATCTGATCTTCACCACCGCTGGAATTCTCTTCCTTATCCGTTTGCTTTTTCCCGCTTTATTTTCAACCGTTTTCAAAAAGGAGGAGGTTCTCAATTTGCCTGTATTTTTCTTTATATTTGTTACCTTAGAACTTTCGACTGGGTAAACCGATTTAGATGATTTTTTTTATTTGTAAGCTGGTGCTTCCCGTGTGGTCCCATTTTCGTTGGTCCAGTTCTGACAATGGCATCCATGAGAAGAACATATAAGTCTTACATTTTATGATAGACGCATTGAAGTCGGTTGTCTACTTTTTAAAGTGAATTATTGGTAGGGTTGGCATGAATAAATCATTTGTATTTAAGTCATGATTTTAATCTCGATTTTAATCAATTCATTTTTTCAATAAAAATCAAGGATTTAATCAAACATGTTTAAATTCACTTTTTTTTACAGAAATCAACATAAAAAAAGGTTAAAAATTATAATTAAGTTACAAACTAGGGTCGTTTAAATCTGAGAAATCAATATGATTATTTTAATATTTAAATAAAAAAACTAGCCTTACCAGCCTTTTCAATTCCCAGTCAGTTTCTTAATTTGCTCTGAACAATTCCAAAGGTGGAAAACACTCTTTCCACAGCAGCTGAAGAAGCTATCGCCCCAAATTGTACAGGATAAATTTTCGACTGTTCCTGTTCACTAAATATATTTTTCTGTGACATCCACCACTCTAGTGGTGTCACATTTTTTACTACTTCTTCTGCGAACATCACTCTTCTGAATGGTTTTGATTTTGCCTTAAGCTTCACTATCAATGGTAGCAAAACTGAACCATCATAGTGATTTCGTGCTTTCTCCAACGCACTTTATATCCATATAAAAAAAAATATCCATATCATATAAATATCCATCCCCATCACCTGGACGATTGGCACTCCACCACTGTGCGCTTCTCGAGAAGCTTTTTGCCTCGCACAACCAGCTTATGGAACAAATTGTCGCCTGCCGTATTTCCGAACCGATACGACCTTCAAACCTTCAAGAAGAGAGCGTACCTCTACCTAAAAGGCCGGCAACGCACTTGTGACTCTTGAGTTGCGGGTGTCCATGGGCGGCGGTAGTCACTTACCATCAGGTGACCCGTCTGCTCGTTTGCCCCCTATCGCATAAAAAAAAAAACTTCTTTTTCTTCATCTGTCAGTGTGAAT
This sequence comes from Tyria jacobaeae, assembly GCA_947561695.1. Lineage (NCBI taxonomy): Eukaryota > Metazoa > Arthropoda > Insecta > Lepidoptera > Erebidae > Tyria > Tyria jacobaeae. Next base: position 11,642,660 of record OX387217.1, read on the forward strand.
TCTGTTTGGGTTGGGTCTAATAAATAGACATTGCTTGCTTATATCTCTTGTGAAACTTCGTCATTAGGCCAATATTTAAATCAGTTTCTTCAAATTTAGCTCCAAGCTTCTGCCAAGCCGTTACAGCAGTAGACAAATTTGCATTATTTCTTTGTAAAGTATTCAATGTAATAGATATTAGTTTCAAAATTATTAGATAATCTTCCACTGACCTCTTCATGACCATATTTTCACCATTTGCTCTAATAACAGGATTTTTGACGTCCCTGTTCTCTTCACATATATTTAGTAGCTCTTGCCACTCAGACACAAAGACTTCGAAACAATCAGTTACAGTATTCCAACGAACAACTTGTGGCAGCACTAATGCTGTCCCTCCTTCCGATTTGTTAGCTGCTGCTGTTTCGGAAGTATTTTATTATTTACACAACATGCTTTTTTATACTGCTCATTTCTAAATCTTTAGAAAGTAAGTTTGACAAGTGTGCAGAACAGCCGTATGTGATTATTGTGTCACTATTTTTTAATTCCTTCCGCATTGTAGAAATGCTCGCAGCGTTGTCGGTAAATAAACTTGCAACATTACAATTATCTTGAGACTTTAATCTTTCTATCAAACCCTCAGCAATTTCGGCTAGGTATTCACCAGTGTGCGGCTTTCCTATGCTATCTATCGAGTCAAAAAGAATTACTTCGGACTGCTCTGATGGATTGAAAATATAGTTAAACTAAATAATAAAATGAAAAAAATCTAAAAAAATAATTAGGATTTAAAAAAAAAACGTACTTTATTTTGTCCAACCCTCATTATTTGTATACAATGGATCGTTTCAGATTGTAACTTTTCTGACGTATTGATGTGTATTGATATGTGCCAAGATATAAATGTTTATGCTTTCAGAGCTTTAAATAGGCTAGTTCACTTCCTGTCATAAAATTTACATTGACTGATGTTTGTTCTCGATAGAAATTTAACAACGTGTAATATTTTATTAGTACGTGGGGTATATTTTTTGTATAAATGATTTCTACCCCGCCAGTGACAGTAGTTTCATTACCTTTCGGATTTCGTATTGATTACTAAGTGACTCATAACTGCTTCACTTATACAAAAGGTACACGGTTACTCATCTTATTTAAATTTAGAAGTTTTAAGGGAGTTAATTTTCTCTGCTCTCTATTTAGGCTGTTAACGCCCTGGCAGTTCGTGCCAGTACACCTAGGGGCAAATGGTTGCAGCGCGCATGTGCTGCTTACTGTTTCGTCACGGTTCCCTCCCTGCACTGCACGCTCACCAAAACTCAATTGTATCTGTTATCTGGGCAAGTAGCGCTCCTGAACAACTGCATCGGACAAGGTAGACTTACAATTTTTTAATGATCGATTACTTTACATCTGTAATAAGTAATACTTACCTATATAAAGTACATACAATAATTGATACCAATCGGCCAATAATAAATTCGTTTATCCCAAAGTTCATTGTGACGTAAATATCTTCATGATGTTTAACGTTTGGGAAATGTGCCAACCATAACTTGTTTTTGTTGTTTACAGCTGAGGCTAATTTCAAAGCTTTGATTGGACTTATACCCGATATACCGGATTATATATTAGAAGATGGTCAAAAGAAGCCGACGCATGTCAAACTTGGGGGAGTTCTAAGTGATTTCTTGTCGACGCTATTGTTACTGCCTGTGAGTGACAATAACCAATGACCATTCAGCAATAATGCACTTTTGCATCACTTCCATTTTGTTTAAGATAGATTGGTGTAAATTAAGATTTATAATCATTTACGACACTACCACAACCTCCTTTGTGCATCCTCGAGCAATCTAGCGCCACGTCAAATTTTCTGGGTTGAAATCCCTCAGGGCAAATATTTTTTTGCACCAGTGTCTGCTTGGACATGTTGTAATGTTTTTCTTATAATCTAATTGTTTTATTTATAATACTTAGTCTTACACACTATGCCGTCTGTAAATCAAATTCATCATTAATTATGTAGTCTAAATCGAAAATCCTGCTAGATGTCAATCATACCTCTTTTTGATATATGTAGGAGGAGGATAAAAGGAGGTCAGAGGAGTATAAAACACCTACATTATGCCAATAAGAGGTTGGTTCCACTAACTCAATACGTCAATCGGGCGCTATATGAGTGCATACATACTGTCTGATTTATAACAGTCCGATCCCTTAAATGCCCTTTTATGACATCCACATTAATTAAACGACGTATAAATATAATTTAAAGCCACAAATTCACAACATAAATATATTTAAACTGTTCAATTTTGTTTACAAAGTTCTTGTTTGTGCTACGTGTTTACAGATAATAAAACTACGAATTTAATTCTGCAAATATAAATAAATCTCGTGTTTATAAAAAAAAATTGTATTAAATTCGTTTTTTTTCTTATGGCAAAAACTTTACAAGTAAGACTTTCATAATTTAATTTTGATAGATGAAACTCTCTTATTATACAGCTTTAACAAGAACTCAACGCAGCTTTTACTTGGTGTCCTGGAAGGAATAGATGAATATTGTAATACATTTAGGTTTTTAATACTACAGTAGGAAATAGATGACAATCGCATGTTGTAAACTATTTGTGACTGCGAGTTATTTAATGACATCTAATATTTTAGGACAACGTAGACGGTAACTGTAAGGCGTATGTACTAAGTGGATTCATTAAAACTATGGAGAAGATACACTGGAAGAGAACGGAGCCGCTGTATTACAACACTCTCCTACATACGTTAGATTTACTCTGTGAAATGACCCAAGAAACCTATGCACACCATATTGAATCAGGTTCTGTTTATTCACATTTTTTTTAATATGCGCAAAATAAGGACTTCAAAGTATTCCACTTCCTATTTTTCATTCTTAGAGGTGGCATTAAAAAACAAGTGGTGTACCGGCTGATTACCGTCAACCAAAATAAAAAATACAAACAAATTGAAACACTTTTTTATTAAAGTTGTACTTATAATAAAATATCCTATAGTACTGAATATATTTTGTTTATTCTTTAAGATAGTTATACATATATGTAATTATATTAAAGTTATTCATTTGTATTTTCTAGTGTTATCTAATGACAAACTGTACGGTAGTGACTCGGAATTCATAGCAGTGTTAGAAAAATATTCTAGTAATATTTGTCAAGAGCTACTGGTTGTCTTAAAAGCGCTGAGTGACAACAAAGAAACTAAGAAGCAGTACATTTTGGCCCTGGAACTATTCTGGCGAGTAGTGAGACGCGGTGATTTGAAGGAACGTCCTATGTCGAGTCTGGCGGCTAACTTGTGGATGTTGTCTCTAAAGCTACAAGACTCCAATAATAAAGTTGGTGTAAGTACCTCTCACTTAGAAATGTTGCTTCCCTTTACGCTTGTTTTATATTCCTATATAATTCATCAGATTGCGTTTTCACACAAATAAGTAGTATAGAAAGAGATCAATAAAAGATGAAAAATAATTGAAAACTGTGAACTAACCATTTTATAAAATTAATATTTACATCATTAAAATTATTAGTTATTGAATAGTACATATTATTTTGAGATACAAATATATGTTAAATGCGATTACTATTACTAAAAACTTTTTAGATGGAAGTAGCGCTATCTTTGTTGCCTAAACCAATATTAAAAACATAAGTAAAAACAAATGACCATCACTTCGACAACGATAGCTTCATATTTATTACGTCGCGGAACGGATATGTTATGCTTTCAAATAGTTGTTATCTAGTAGCTGTTGTATCTACAATAATTTTAAATTACATTTATTTTAGTACAAATTTGTAAGATGTATCGTAGGATAACTTAAACATTCTATGGAATGTTATTGAGTAAAATGACATTCCAGATTGATATTTGAAATCCTGTAAAATGACAGCAAGGTTTTTGTTGCAGAAAGCGATTATGTGTACATTACAAAAGGACAGCAACCCAAATATTCGGCAGTTACTTCAAAAACTTGAGGAGGGCGTCAAAAATTCATAAAACAAGAATTTGTAGACCTATGTACATCTAACTTGGTCAAAGTTTAATCAAACCTCGTTTTATATGAGCTTTGTTGAGTATTGTTGTCTTTTTCTTAACGCCGACAAGGTTTTTTATTCTTATTATTTAGTTACATACTTGCGAAATGTTTGTATATACTGTATTTAATCATTCCATGTTTATGCTTATGTTTTATGACTATTGAGTTGCTATGTTAAGGGCTGAAGACTCGAAATTCTGCTCTGTGCAAAATTACTTATTATTAAATGGGAAATATTATTACTTAAAATCAATTATAAGTTGTACATTTTATAAATGATAGTAATTATATTATACGTTACTAGTAGTATGTATTCGACGTATGTAAGATAGAATAAAATATTAAATATTTAATTTTATTCCATTGTTGTTTTTGATATCCCTCATAGACATAAATACAAACGTATACCTCGCATGTCATGTCGTCATTGCTAGGCCACAAGTGTCAACCGTCTGACTCGCGAACCGGGATACTTCGGTTGACAAAACGGACTTCTAAGTACCTAATTAGTAACTAATTTACTTATAAAAAGGTATATAACCGATTTTACTGCGCTTATTAGGATAAATGCTAATATGTATGTGTATTCTTAATTCTACACCTTAGAGGTAGAATATTTTGTCCTACATAATGTAAACAGCCTTGAGCATAAACAATTCAATTAAAATAAATTTATCACATTCAGTAAATTACAGTATCGCGTATTGCGTAGCATATATTCATATCTATGGTGTTTAAATTTAAACTGGACTAACCTTGAGGAAAACCAATTCTAATAAAAAAAGAATTATTGAAATCGAACCGCCAATGGCGGAGATATGCCGTAATAAATAATGTTCTTTTATTGTTTTACCACATTAGAGGCTTCGGATGTGAAATATTGTGTTCACGTTTAAATTTAACGTACCTAGTAGAAATAATAAAAAAAAAGTTTTCTTGAAATAATAAGTAACGGAAATATCGAGTATACCCACAAAAATATGTCTAATTGAACCCCTCCCCCTTTTTTTATTCAATTTTAGTACAAAGAAGTAGGATTCATATGACGCCTGAAATGTCAATATCCATAAAATCGTTTAGGCTAGGGCCGGATGTCATCGAAATATATACATACTTACATATAAACATATACATACACAAACACCATACAAAAGCATGCATGCATACATACACCCGAAAAACCACCCTCCTTGCGCAGTCGGATTTTTGATTTTGTTTGTTTGTAAATGGCATGATTGATATCGACAGTTAAGGTATATGTTAGATTCATCTCGAAAGAACGACATTTTGATTTCAAATCAAATGAAATCAAAATGTCGAAGTTTGAAGCTAAATAAGTCATTAATAAAAAAAAATGCAAAACCTATCGAGTAGGGTATCAAAGTGAAATTAAGTGGAGATTACCAATATATATATGTCATGTGTTGAAATTTAATTAAGAAAAATCATCAAATAGTATTTGATAGCGTAAAAATCAGCATAGTGTGCCGGGACACTAGACTTATTTATTTGCAGTCGGATGTTTTGAATTTTTATTATTAGATTTTGAAAAAATCATTCAAGTTTTCATCAGTAGCTATTGCTTCTCCTGTTCTTTGTGCACATTTATATTAACTTACGAATTTTTATGTTTATATCAATGATTTATTATTTTACTAAAAAAAATTGGACATTCTATCGTCATCACTGGTATTAACAACCCATAGTTTTATTAATAGCAACACTCTCTTAGGAGATATTTAGCTTAAAGGAGCTTTATCAGTCAATTATCAATTTCAATTTGCCGATATCCCAAAAGGTTTCTCTATAACAAGTTTTGATGTTTCCTAAACCTGTATGCGTTTTACGTTATACGACCTTAAATGAGAACTACACCTTTCTCTAGAAAAAAGTGTATAAAAAAGTTAAAATATGTCATATCAATATACATATTAAGTCAGCAGGTGAGTAGGTGAAGCTGGTTCGGTTTCGACCGAGGGCGTGCATAACAGTACGGATTCTTCTGACTAACGAGTGACTCTACCACTATATACTGAGCTTATTTAAATCTTATACCTATATTACCTATATTAGACGATTTGGATCAATCAGCTATAGGTAAAAATAATAATGGCTGAGCCGGAGGTCTTGGATTCGATTCCTATACGGCATATAAAGTTGTGTAATCCACAAATGGCAGGAAGTTCTTAGTGTTCGTTGTTCGTATGTTTGTAAAGTCCGCGACACAGGAATCGTTCGTAGTGCAGAATTTGTCAAAAAAAAAAAAACCTCCTAATATTCTAAGGATTTATATTTATCTTCAGATCACTGAGCTCTCCGAAGTATTTTAGATGCAAGTAGTCAGGAGCTACAACGTAGCAGTTATTGACCGATTAAGAACTGATTGCCGCAGATAGTGACCCCAACAGTCGATCGCCGGATGGAGTAAGCGGACATTGTCCGCTACGATACGCTTCAGTGATCCGATCTTTCACCTTCGCAATATTGACGCCTATAAAACCTTGCCATTTCAATATTGTAAAGTTACTTTCATCCCAACACAAGCGTAGAAAAGAACTTTACTCTGTAGGAAGTTACTTACTATAATAATTTAATTTGGGTGTTAACCCATTTTCAAAATGTCCAAACTTGGAGGTTTGGTGGGTTTCAAATTTTTTTTTTTCATATATGTCGTAGAAACATTATACTTATCAATATTTTCTTACAGCTTTTAGTCTGGGCTATATGTGAAGGACTGGTTACAAGTGAACAGCAAAATGATTTCGTCCAGCCGTTGGATTTCGGACCTATATTCGAATCAGGTTAGTCATTTTTAACTTTCCGTTCAAAAACAACTAACAGTCACTTAACGGTTAGGCACGCATGCTGTTGTATATTATAATAAGTATATACTTATCCTCTTTTCAGGCGCTACTTCACTGGCTTCCAATCCTTTATCGGCAGCTGTTCTTAAAGTAGATAAGAACCAGTACCCTCAATTGTTTGATACTATTGTCAGTAGTTCCATAGATTCCTTACAAACAAGATTAGCACCTAGAGAACTCGCATTTTCAGCAGAGTCTTTTGGCTTTAATCCTATTGCAAGTCAAAGCTTTTTGCCGCCGGGAAGATCGGCCAAAATAGTTACGCAACCGAGGCAACAACAACTCCAACATCAGGCAACACCGGTGGGTCAACAGCTTGGCCCGTTACGATATGATATTCGCACTGTTCATGACGCTAATTATAAAGTATACAAACCTGAAGAAGAGGAACAAGGGGAGGATATTTTAGCTGCTTTGAAAAAAAATCCTGCTGTTTCAGCTTATTTTAAACCTACTGAGAATAATGTTGAAGTAGCTCATCCACTTAAGTATCGAACGGAAGATTTTTCTGAAAATTCCGACGTTGAACAAAACTACAAGCCAAATGCTTATATTACAGGACACCCCCGTGTTCGACGATACACTAGCGGAAGACAAAGGGCTAATCTGAAAAAAGGTAGAGAGGAAGATGATGATCCTTACAACTACAAAGCTGATTATGTTTATAAACCTAAAGCCTTTGATGGTGAATTATACAGCGGCGCCTACAAAGAAGCAAAAGATCCTAACAAAGATTATGAATATCCTTATGGAGGGTATGATTCAGGATACGATCATAAAGAATATGAAAGAATCAAAGCCCTATCAGAAAAGCAGGCAGCAGATATAAAACAAAACCCAGGCAATTGCAAAGAAGTAAAAAAAGATGGAATGACGTGCACAACATGCAAGGATCCTAAAACTGGTGGAAATTTTGAATCCTGTTCCTATGTTGCAGAGCCAAAAAATAACAAATATGCCTACTCAAAAGAAAGAAAGTTTGACAGTAATGATGAACCCGAAGAAAGTGAAGCGCCACAAGAAACTGAAGCACCAAACAAATCTGAAAAATATGAACAGGTGCAAGATGATAGTAGGGAACAAAAATATGCAAAGCTATCTTCCGATGAGCCTCAAAAAGACGACGAATCCAGTGAAAAATATAAAGGTTACTATGTCCATTCTTCAAAACCCAAAACCAGTGAAGCTCTTCGAGATGCAGACGACAAACAAAGCTCAGAAGAAGAGAGAGATAGTTCTGGGTCCAAAGCTTACGACTATAAAAAAGCCATACCCGGATTTTATACCGATAATGAGCCAAAGAAGGACGTGGAGCATGTGTTAGCAGAATTTAAGAAAAAAGACCGTTCATCGTGTAAAAAAGTTCAGAAAAATGGAATGACTTGCTACCAATGTGTAGATAAAAATGGTTTGAAAAATGAAGAATGCATGTTTGTATCGGAATCTGCTCCAAAACGAAGCCATTTAGCCTATCAAGAACTGAAAGAATTTACGTCTAAACCAGCTACCTTTGAAAGTAACAATGAAGGTGCCGAAAGTAAAACAGTTACCACAAGTGCTCCTCCAGCAAAAAAATCAGCTGTTTATGTAGTAGATAATACCGCGTATGGCAAAAAATTAAAGCGAAAAAAGGCTCCACATTCTGTAGTAGCGGCTGCCGCTACACCTGTCGTGAATGCTGTGAAACCCGTTTCTTCGGTTGTTAATGTACGTAAAACCAAGAGAAGCGTGGAATCAAATGCCGAAGAAAATGCAAAAATTGTAGATGAAACAAATCTAGCACCACCTGAAGAATTTTCCGGTAGTGATTCTAAGGGGGCTTTTTGGGCAGAAACAATTCCTCAGTATAGTCCATCCTTAGGCGTTACCCTACCGCAGTATATGCTGTCAAGGTCGGATCACGAAGTTTCGTTTGATGAAACTGTTGCGAATGCGTAAAAGCTATTATAGGTATGATTTGTTAACCAACAAATTCAACATTAGTGGAGCGTGTCGGTTGTACAACGCTTTAGATAAAACCTGAACTAAAGGTAACGGGTATTTGTTGCGTAATAGTAAATAAAATTTCTCAGACTGACGTGCTGCGAGTCAGGGCATGAAAAAGCATTGAAATAAATTTGTAGCCGAATCAAACAATTATTTTGGTACTGTTATTAGTTATTTTGTTTAATTACTTATCGTGCTAGCGGAAACGACATACCGCAATAAGTAGTAGGTACATAAGATGTTATGAGACGTTGCCAACGACTGTTAATTTCTCGAAAGTTCTTATATGTTGTTAACTAGTTGTAGAAATTATAGAACTATTAAAATTGATTTATTATAATTGTTTCATATATTTTTTTTATTTTTGTCATAAGCACTAAATATAAAGACCTCATACCTACATAATAGTGCAGACACTTTGTAAGATGCAAACCTATACTAAGTTAGTACATAACAACAACAACAAACAATGTCTTTATTTTTCTCTCAATAACGGTTACAACTTGATATGTACTAAAATACTCCAATGAGATGATGATTGGTGTCTGAGGTAGGGTTTGAAATACCTATTACAGGTCACCAAGCCTCCACCCGTTGCTAGCATTCCAATCATATAATTAGGTATATTTCATTGTAATTGTGCTGGAAACAGAGAGAACTATTTTCATCTGTAATCATAATTAACTAAAGGCAAAGAACAGACAAGAGTGACATATAGCAAGGAGTTAAGAGTAATTGAGAGTGGTGTATGAGTAAATGGAATGAGTGTACATATATGTATGTAAGCCTGTGACCAACGTGAGAATGACTGAGGGTGTGTGTATATGAGTTTATAAAGGTGCATTGCGTTTATCAAAATAAAGTCACTAAGCAGTAGAGCAAACATAGGGATAGTTATAAATTACGTAAAAAGTTAAACTAGATAAACAATAATAACTTGCTATTAAGGAACAGTTAAGAGTTAAGAGAGTCCGTATCCGGATAATTCAGTTTTAAAATAGGTAGTAAGTGACATTTTACAACGAGATCTAGTTAGAGGATGTATGTTTAGAGTTATGTCTGGTTTATTGTGAAAGCGAGAGCCAAGAAAACAAAAGAATTGCTGCTCATGTGAGGAGCAGAATCTTTCTGGTAGGCAGACCTTATCTTTAAGTCGCTTTTCTGTTATTATGTTTCAGTTCTAATGTAATGGGGAGTGTTTCATTAAAACTATTCGTATGAACAACAACACGCTCATATTTATGCACACTGCTCCGCTCCTTAGTGTCGAAGCATGATTTGTTAATAACTCAATAAATACCTTATCCTTTTATCATATTATATGAGGCTTCAGACTGCAGGACGTGAGGACTTTTTTTTCAAATATACTTAAGATAATTTATTGAAGGCAACCCGAAAACTTGTCCAAGTTTACAGTGCTTTAAAATGAAACGATTGCACTCTTCGACCAAATAAAAAATAGGTAATTTTAATTTTTTGGACTATTGTATTGTATGACCATAAAATGCTAAATAGATACACGAATAAACATGTCCTGTATAATGAAAACGTATCGTCGGGTCACAATTGTTGGCATGATATTCGGTTAGCGTTCTAGATGTCGATACTGTGTTTAATGTTTCTATTTTTACTTGTAATTGTCCAAGATACGTACCTACGTCAGTAAGAACGAATTACGAGCAAAAACGGAACACCAGACTTCGAAAGAAAGTGATTAATTTCAGTCGTATACTGGTTATACAGCAGTCCAGCGTTCTGCGCTTATTTATAAAGGCGAATAAGATTGGAAGCCAATTATAAAATTGTAGTAGTGGTTTGTTTTGTGTAGTGAACGCACTGTTTGATTGAACGGCTGCCGGTCTTCATACTTTTTATTATAAAAACATGTATGTACTGTACATTTTCTAGCTATTTATAAGTTTATTTTTATTAATATTATTATTTGAGCACTAAAAGTTATAGTATCACATGAATATGATATTTTTTCCAAATTCAAAGGTTTATTTACATTTCTGAGTCCTTATACAATTGTATACCTGTTTATCCAATATTTCATATTTAATCTATTTATTTACATTAAAATGTAAAAACATTAAAAAAAGTAAAAAATCCTATTTAGGTCTTAGCCAGATGCCTTTTATATTTACTGTCAGCACAGAGTGCCTTTATGCTGCGTGCACCTGAAGAAGTACCTGAACAATAATTCGGAACTTTACCGCTATAAAGAATGCAGCAGGCGGCCACCAATGACGAAAAAAATAATTGTCTCTGTGCCAAGAAGCCATTTGATTAAAAAAAACGAGGTTATTTTATTACGCAGCGGTTTCGACAGCTCAGCATGACAGCATCAGTCTTACCGACTTATTTTTATTTTAGGATGTTCGTCTATTTTACAGTACATCGTAAAAATAATGTATCGATAGACGTCTTATTCCGCAATAATCGTTATTGTATCCTTAAATCAACGTGGCGGCAAACAAGTACCTATAAGAAATAATAGCCTTAACAGCAGTTTATAATTAATTATAGCCCCACCTGCTATTGTTATTAATGATCCCTTACAATATTAACTTATAATACTATGTAAGGACCCATAGTGTACACCATAGCAACCACGGACATCGATATCTACGATAGCAACACAATATATATTGTTAATCATATTAAATATATTATGAATTAAAAGTATATTACGGTGGCTAGCAATGCAGAAATGGCAAAGCATTGATAGCAGTTTAACCCAATAAAAATAGAAGTACTTCTGTAGTGTCTTAAAAAATGTACAATAATTGTTATTATAATAACTTACAGAATATTCAGTAGTTTATTTACAAATATGAACTCACAAGACTTTGACGAGGAGTTTGTGGACGTGCGAAAGTTGCCTCTCAAGCCGCCACAACCGCTGTTGCCCCCACAGCGGCCGGTGCGTCGGCCTTGGCACCCTGTCATGTGGGACGACTCAATCACAGGCATTCCTCCACCAGAACAGAAAGAATCGGAAGAGGTAGACTATTTCTTTCATCGCCATTGCGTGCATGTTTGTGTTTTTTATCTTCTTTCTTACCCTACTGAACCCTGGCTTACCCTTACCCTACTGACTGGATTAAGTCCGTTTTTTTATATAAAAGCCTACCAGTGACTCCATTTTGCCTGATAAAAAGCAATAAGTGGAGTCCAAGAGTGGTGGTCACCATCCTCATTGCATGTCTAGTCAATGCAGCATGGTGACCCACACTATGGCGGCCTGGTGAGGTGCTTTTTCATGCCCCGCTTAAAAGACCCGGGATCAAAGTGGTAAGTCGTTGGAGGGTAAGAGTCATTATATTCGGTTCAGTTCTTCTGATTAGTCATATCCTACAATCTTGCCATTGAGGCGACTATGCCCTTATTTTGAGAGTAAAAGACACAAAAAGCTGAAAACCCAAACTGTAAATCTAGTGTGTTAGCGTATACGTACATCTACATCTGGTCGTGAAAACATGAAAACTTGTCATGAAAACTTTTCATATAATCCCGCTGGTTTCGGGTACGACCTAAGAACACCTATTTGATAATTGCATGATCTTTTTATGTACGCCAAGTTAGCTAATAATATTGACTGAACTCGTTCGGGGTAATTAAATATACATAATTCAATAACTAATAATAAAGTTACTTTAATACAATCTTAACCAACTCATCTTCTATTGACGTCTTAAATACCTGATTTAAACTTAGAATTCAAGATTAAATACAAAGGATTACAGAAAGGTTTGGTCAAATTTTAGTATCATATAGCAGACCCAGTTAATAAGGTACAGATAGTGCTAAAACTTTTAGGAAAATTCGTACGAAATCATATTTCAAAACTGACAAAGAGCATTTAAAATTTACCTATAATATATATAATATACCTATAAATGTATCTAACATGACCTTGAAAATAGAAATCTTCTTGTAACCACTTATTCAAATATCAGTAGCAAAAACAATTGCAAAAAAAATACAGGTTTTTTTCACCGCCGGTACTTATAAATGCAGGTGGAATGTGTAAAGCTAAAGATTTGCATCTAACACATTTTGTTGTTTTGCATTTATTCAATCCACTATTGAGAATCTATTTTCAAGGTCACGTTGTATTGTTTCCTAAGAGGGGCTGACATGAACAAAACTGTGTTTATTTAATACTAAGGTTGTTTAATAGAATTTCGGTTTTTGAAAATATTAAAAAAAAATGAAAATTATTGAAATTATAAAAAAAAATAATGAAAATTCTGGAAATTATCATAAAAATAGTTATTATGTTATGATGAATGTAATACTTAGAAATTAGAAATAGTTTCCGAAGGTTTCTATTTTTTTTATATACATCACTCTTCAAGCTAAATCAAAAATTGTAATACAAATAACGCTCCTAAAATTTTAATTAAGACCACCTTTCTGTAACCCTGTATAGTTGGGTAATCTTTCTGCCAAGTTCCATATGCTGCAAAGCTTACTTCACTTATAAGTATACCGCTTTCACTTGCAGTATGTCATTGTACGGCTAGCTATATTTCAAACAACGTAAACAATTATCGCTCGTATATAAGTTTAGGTAGGTACACATTGAAAAATGAAAAATCTGCAAATTCTTACTTAACATTTGTATGTTCAATGTAATTTGTCAAATTATATGCAGTGTAAATATAAATGTACATTAGATCATATTATCTTTTAAGTATTATTGGTTTCCAGCAGGTGACAGACGAGCGAGTAAGTACGCTTGCTAGTATGTGTAGTCATCAAAAGTAAGCGCGGCTGGCGACCATTTTAAGTTTTAAAGTAAGCGTACTTTTGAATCATCAAAAACTCCCGTACCCGACCGTTGGCATATTTTTTTCTAGAATGTTGTTATTATCTGGTTAGTGATCCTGACTATATCAGAGATCATGGGTTCGATTCACGCAGGATTAATAATTGTGTTATGAGCACGATCATTTGTTATATATTTGGGTGGAGTTAGTAGTAGCCGTATAAGTATATTTTTAATAATATATAAGTATATTTAACTGTCTGGGTACCATAGGGATCAGACGGCCGTGTGTAGTGTCTGAAGATATTAATTAATCGGAATACGATTAATATTTTTGTCTATCGTCACTTACTGTACATCTATTGTAATGACATTAGGTGTTCAAAATCGAGTTCAGTAAGTTTTCGAGTTCTCGAGTTTTCAGAATTTAAAAGCCACGAGTTCAAAGCTCACGCGTCTGTCACCCCCTTAACAATTACTTTGTTTACTATAAAAGCAAGCCACGTTACTCTAGACTTAAGTTTTATGTCAGAGCTATTGTGTTTATTTCAGGCTCAGTCGGCGTTGCGCGAGTACCCGCACAAGCAGCGCATACGCAACCTGCGACGCCTCATCGCCGACGGTAAAGTCAAACCTACTTCCGAGACCTTGATATTTTTCCTCTGTAACAAATTCGCAGCATCCGACGACCGTAGACAGCACGACTAGTACTACCACGGCGGAAGATACAAAATTATTATTTTACTTATCTATAATCTTAACTAAACATATTATTATAAATTTGTACTCAGAAAAATGTAAATATAAAAATGATATTTTTAGTAGTCGAGTTTTAACTTTAATCCTATGAAATCGAAATATGTACAAATATTACATCATTCGAACGGTCGACGAGTTCGAGGGACGGGGCAGACTTCCAAAGAGTGGAGGCGGAGTAGGTACATATACTTTATATTCTCATAAAAATTATCTACACACAAGACTTAATATAAAAACAAAATGGAGTTTCTCAAATTCAAGTTATACAAAGAAATGAAGTGCGGGCGGCGGACAGCGCGGCGCCGGCGCGCCCCGCTACGTGGCGGTGGCGGCGGCGGCGGTTGCTGGGGCCGGCGGCGGCGCGCTCGCAGCGGCGTTACCCGCCTCCGCCGACACCGCCGCCGCCCCCTCCTCCTCCTCTTCCTCCTCTGGGTCGAACTTCAGCATCAACTGCTTGAACTGGAACAATCAAATACTTATATAAAATCTATACTGATCAATACAAGATACAACCATGCAATAATAATAAGAAACTGTTGGAGGGAAGCCAAGTTTAATTACATAAATAGACAAAACAAATAGAACAAACAAAAAGTCAAAAACCATATTCGCTTGTTTGTCAAAAAAAAAATCTTCATTTTGTTTTGTTTTGTTGATGTCATAAATAGCTGAGGAATTTTAGTTGTATCAATAAAGATAAATTAGATAATGGAAAAATTTAATTAATTAAAAAAAAAATATTAAAAAAAATATCTACAAAAATATAAAGGCGTCCACTATATATCCTAGCCCGTTAACAGATACGGATAGTCATCATCATGGCTATCAAGTTATAGTGGTGAAAACACTCCGGGTGTGCGGGTGCATGCTCTTAGAGACAGTTGGAAATTGACGTCACAGCAGCGGGCATTGTACATCATACTAAAACATATAATATAGCTGAGAGTATATTACGTATAAAAAATAGTTTTACATTATTTTTTGCTTTTAATAGAGAGTAGAGTAAAATTGTTTATATTCTAGATTGGCATTCTAGAGCCTTCAATATTTTTTGATCAGATAGTTTTTTTTTCATATGGGAAAGTAAAGGCTAATCAGTGCAGTACCAGCCATTTTCTTTTTTTTTGTTTAGTATCTGTTTGACGAGATATATGTACAGTCGTGGTCAACTAATTAGGGACACTCTCTAGTTAATCCAAATTGTGAATTTATTTTTTATTTTCCAACGAGTCTAAACAATATTCCACATCTTTTACATGTAAGTATAATTAGTCATTTATGTGCCTAATTATACAAACAATAACAACTTCTTAAACATTAAACCTCTTTACAGTATAGCTGATAGATGATCACAGTGCTATTTGTTCAAAGAATGCTGGCTGGCCATTTAATTAAGGACACTGAGATATTGCGTTCTAGTTTCAAAATCTGAATCTCAATTATTATTTTCTTTCTTCTCCTATTCTTTGTGGTAGTTTTGGCGGCAATCTAGATTTGTAATTTCAAGTTTTGAGAGTTATTTTGAAGAACAATGGGCAAAAATAAAAGTTGCGATGCAACACTACGAAAAATTATCATGAAGTTTGTCGAGCGTGGTTGGTCATACCGAAGGATAGCAGGATATTTAAATTGTTCAAAAACTATGGTATGCAATGCAGTGCAACATTTCAGGCGCAATAACACAACTTTAAATGTGCCCAGAAAAAAAAGATCGAGAAAAACAACTCCGCAAGAAGATAGAATGATAACCAGGTTAGCTAAGAAAGATCCGTTTCTAGGCTCTATTTTAATTAAACATGAAGTGTTTGGGGCAGATGAAAGAGTCAGTGTATCAGCGAGGACAGTTCGACGACGTCTGGTAGAAGCAGGGTTGTTCGGAAGAGTGGCTCGCAAAGTACCGTTGTTAAAGAAAGAGCATAGAAATGCACGTTTGGCGTTTGCACATAAATATGGACATTGGACCTACGACCAATGGCAACATGTATTATTCTCTGACGAGACCAAGGTTAATTTGATTTCTTCAGATGGAAGGCAATACGTACGGCGTCCTGTAAAAGCGGAAATGAATCCAAGATTCACAAAAAAGCAGGTGAAACATGGCGGAGGAAACATTAAAATGTGGGGATCATTTTCTGGACGTGGAGTGGGACCTGTGAGGAAAGTTCAGGGTAACTTAGACCAACATCAATACAAGGCAATATTAGAAGAAACTATGCTTCCCTATGCTGAGGAACATCTTCCTATTATATGGACTTTTCAGCATGATAACGACCCAAAACATACAGCCCGTTCAGTCAAGTCGTTTCTTAACAGACAGTCGGTATCAGTGCTAGATTGGCCAGCAAATAGCCCCGACCTCAACCCAATCGAGCACCTTTGGCACGAAATTAAGAAAAAAGTTGCCATTTATCGTACCACAACTTTAGATGAACTTAATGAAGCTTTTTGTGAGGCATGGGCAAACATTCCTGTTGAAATATGTCAGAAACTGATAGACATTATCACATCGGTGTCAAGCGGTAATTACTAACAAAGGTTTTGCTACTGGGTACTGATTTTACCCGTAATAAAATGAAGTTGTTAAAGAAATTAAAATACTGCAGATTATTAGTTCTGTTTATCTCTATTTTTCATTTTACTTTACTGTTCTTAATTAAATGTCCAGCTACAGAATGTACCTTAAATTGAATACATGGTTAACCTTTGATATTAAACACTTTGTTATATTTATTTAATCTTTTTTTTACAGCCATTTATAGTATAATAATCGGATCAAATTATGCAAATAATAGTTACTGAGAAATCAACAGGGTTTTATATTTATATGTACATAGCCGGTTATTGCTGTCCACTATCTTGAATGTCCTTAATTAGTTGACCACAACTGTATATATGTATTCAGGTTTTTTACCTCTTATGTTAAATCATTTTACATTTTTGAACATTATAAATAGTTGATATGAAATGTTATTATAATAAACTTTTAATCCCGCCTTTACTACAGAAAATGTAAATATTTAAGTAACGATACAATGCCATTACTAAGACTTTTAATGAATTAGGTTCAAATATCGACTACAGACGACCTCTAGTATTATTATCATCATTTAACACCTTTACTAGGTATTATCATAAACTTTCCTTATAACGTTCAACTAACAATATATATTCCACTAATGTACTCTCCTGGCTTATGCAACACATGACCATACCACAGTAGATAACAACTACACAAAGTTACAGCCTGTGATGTGTGATGTGAAGCTACTAATTGAGAGATGCACTGGCAATGCAACAAAGATCTATACATAGATAGGCAATAGGGCCACCCTACATCTTCCCGTGGCGACGAAAAGACGACTAAGGGATTTGACTGTTATCTATCAGACAGAATAGAAAGAGTTTTATAGCGCCCAGGTGACGGCAATAGACATGCCTCCTACTACGTAGGTAATCTTAATCATAGCTGGCCAAATTATATTTATACATACATATATAGATTAATAATGAAGTTTTATTCTGGATAAAAATATCCTACGCCTTATTCTTAACTAAATAAAATATAAAATATATGTAAATTGAAGTGCAAATTTCACAATGACCAGTTTGGACAAGGAAACGAACTCATATTCACATTCTCATATATAACTCGTCTACCAAAATAAACGAATGGTACAAAATTTTATGAAAATGTCGGTGTCTTCCAAATTACGTTGTTCAATTGTGTTCTAACCATCAAATTAACGATACTAAAATGATTGACAGCTTTTTAAAATAACTACTAAAAATTCCCTGTAACAGCTTAGTATTAAGTTGTCGAGAGGAAAACCAAAAAAAAGAGAGGCACGGTAAATATAAATATTAAATAATGTGGGTGGGCTCACCTCCAAATAGTCGTCGACGAGTCTCCGTCGGCCACGATCGTCGAGGTCCTCACTGGCGTCTTTCTCTTGCAACTGCGCGATGGTGGCTTTGGGCTCGAAGATAGGCGCCTGTCTTCGCGACACCGCCTTCTCGTACACCTTCACACCCTCCGACGGTGAGTACTGATTTATTTTCCTGAAATTATTTATTTTATTTAAGATCTCTAACAAAGGACACACAAATTTTAGTTTATCTTCTCAATTACTGACTACGCAAATTTAAAATCTATTTGATAAGACTAAACCAAATTACCAAAATTTTTTTTTTTAGAGTTTTCATTTTTATTTATTAAGCTGTCATTAAATTCTATGTAGTAACATAAAAGCATATTTTTTTTGAGTTATAAATATTAAATATAATCAAAATGAAATTATAAAGTAAAGGAATCTTAAAAATTTGATATGGGTAACAACTGAACTTTTAACAGAATTCAACTTCAACGAAACATCAACTTGACTAACACTGAACTAGTTGACAGCAAAATGTCTTTAATATTAAATTTAGGTATAGGTACAATGAGACCTAATTGTTTGTCCTAGAAAGCTTGTCATGCAGACAACCTGCAAGTCTTGGCATAACGGCAAAATGTTCAAAATGTGTTGTAACGTTGTCTAGTGTCAGCAGCTTTCATGGCAGAAACATAGCGTGTAGATATTTCCTACAACGACCCAGTGTACACATATTGTTGTTTCAGCCTATCTGTGTAATTTGGAAAGCTTTCACGTTAGGTAGTCAGTTAGGTAGTCGGTCTTGACCGAAGAAAAGTTAGTACTGGCTGATCGTTGAATTAAATTGTGGCAGATAGCAGATGAAGTGCAGAGTACCAGCAAATGCTAACACCGCTTTACTAGCAGCGACGATTAGATAGGTATAAAGATGTTTGGACTTGTGCGAGCCTGATCTGGATGATATTTGTAATTGCATTGTGTCCGATGGATGAAACATGGATTCGTACTAACCCAAGCCCAAAAAAAGAGTCCATGCAATGGAGAAAAAAGGAAGAAAGGCCATACAAAGAAATTCAAAGTGAAAAAGTCGGCATAGAAATTTATGGCTACCATGGTTATTTGCCTAAAGGAACTACTATGAACGACCAGTATTACACTAATTTAGTGGATCAGGCACTGAGGCCGTGCAGAAAAGACATGGCAAATTTGAGCGTGGTGATAGTGCCATTTCCTGCAAAACAACGCGACCGTTCACACCGCTCGGGTTGCAAGGGATGCCTTAAACTAACGTTTCGAGAACAGATTGTCAGTGTAGCCACAAAAGCGGCGAAAACGGAGGCGAGACTTTCTCGGTTAATGCCGAACGTCGTGTGACCGGGGAGCAGCCGCAGAGGAGCTCTTATAAGCGTCGCTAACTCGATCATACTCTACGTAGTAGAGGTCTGGGGAAAGGCACTCAAAGTTGAGAGAAATCGAAAGCGACTTGCGTCGGTACAACGAAGAGGTGCGCTGAGAATAGCTTGAGCAAAAAAATATCGAAGGGTATCGGAGGCAGCCGTGCTTGTCATCTCAAGTTCAACTCCAATCGACCTTCTGGGTTTCGAGAGGAGGCGTATTTGAGATGCTCGACGTGCCGGCGAGGAATCTTTGATGGATGTTCGGGCTCGAGAACGCGAGGAGATCTTTGCGCTCTGGCAAAGGCGCTGGGAGTCTGGGGAAACCGGGTGTTGGACTTATAGGCTTATTGAACAAGTCAGTAACTGGGTCCTACGGGAACAGGGAGAAGTGGTTTATTACCTCACACAGTTCCTTACTGGACACGGACAGTTCAATGCCTGTTTACATCGAATGGGGATCCGAAACATACCCGATTGCGTGTACTGTCCGGGCGATATTGATTCTGCCGAGCACACCTTTTTTCGAATGTCGACGTTGGTCGGAAATAGGCTGGCATAACGAGAAGGGAGTGCCTCAAAGGTCAGAAGAGATCCTTGGATACTGGAGAAGATCGACAACTGGACAGCTATGATGGGGTTCGTAATGCTCGTGAAAAAGGAAGAAGAAAATAACACGGATGAATAGCCGCAAGGCAAGGAGGGGCCTAGTACCGCGACGTAATGCTAACGCGGTCTCGCGGTACTACTACCGCGTAGTTTTCTACCTAATACTTTCTTCTTGTACGTAGGTACAAGAAGAAAGTATTAGGTAGAAAACTACTTATAACATAGCCTGAGTATTGCACTCATATTCCCTCTTTGCTATACAACATTCTGTTTAATCTTTATATACCTTCCTATGTTAAAAGGAAAATTTGAGTTCCTTAATGATACTCATAAGGTTTAATGATGATCATTAAATCTGACATTAAGGATTTCAGTGCATTCAAAAACCTTTTTTTGATAAATAATTTATGATATTGTCTGTACGTTTGTCTCTTACAGCTTTTAGAAATATGGGGAGTCAAGCAACTTTATCTGTCATCGTATTATTAATGTCATTCTGTTCCATAGCTTAAATTTATTTTGCTATCCGTAAAACTATATTATCCCTACTTAGTAGCTGTATATAGTTCTATATATATCTTATAAAGTACGCCATCAATTGCCATTTTTATTAAATCATTCTGCTATAATCTCCATACTTGTCTGTTAAAGATCGTTTTAGCGATAAGACTACCCATTGTGCTCAAATTTGTGTTTCTTTTTATATATCTATCTATTTAAGTTACCTATTATATATGTTTGTAATCTTACTTAATAAATAAATAAACTGATTAAAGAAGTACGCGAAACTGGCGGGCTTGTATGAAAGGTGTAATGACGTTAGAGGAAGCTCGTGAGTGCTGTTGTAAACAGAAGGAAAAAAAGGCGCCAGTTTTATGTATCTATGACTGATTGTGTGACACTGGTTAAGCAGTTCAAGATTCTATCTGTCATGGTAGATTAATGTGAGAAAGTTAGAATAACAATCGTTTAATTACGTACAGAGTTACACTTTCGTTCCAAGACGTATGTAATTTATGTAATGACATTACAACCACTCACTCATGGTTAAGGTGGGAGTCCATGTTACTTTTATGCTTGTCAATAAGACTAGTCAATTTATGTTTGATTATAAATATACTTACGCATCAGTGAAGCCATAAAGCTGTTTGAGATGTTGTTTGAGCACAAGGAGCAGAAGGCAGCCCCTCGCTTGTCGCATGGCATCCCGCAGGGGCCGCGTGCACTCTGGCATTTGTGCCAGTAATGTTTCGGCTTCCTCGTCATCTTCCTCCTCGTCTAATGGCTCCTTTTCTTCTGTACATGGTTTGTTCAACCCCTGTGCAGATTATAAAATATACTGACCATTGTTCTTACAGCATTTTTAAAAGTCAAATATTCTTTTTCACATGAAGGTTAGGCGCATTGTCAAAAGTAGATATGGCTACGAGCGACAGACATTCAAATAAAATGATAGTTTCACGACAAATGCTTAAAATTAAATCATGGTCACTCACTACACATTTCACAAAGCTATTATACATATATTATTAAAATTTTTACTAATGGACGCACTTTATAAGGTACTTATTCAATATAAAATACTTATTCAGTTTCGCGAGTGCTCTTACAGTGATTGTTATCAACCAGATTTCTCAAAAAAAAATACGGCTGTCATTGATCTGTTTATAGTTACAGAAAAAGTGTAGGATTCTTACCTCACGAAAAAGCTGCAGTAGATTTGATCCTGACGTTGAAATAATTATATCAATGTGATGTATAATAAATAGTGGTTCATCTTGAACTTGAAATGGAAAGTAGCTCAGATTATCAGCTAGGTATAACATTTGATCCAGTGGCGCAGTCTGAAAGATAAAAAAAATTATACACAATATTGATTTGAATTTGAAATATGAATTAAAGAGGTCCTCTTGCCCATTTTGAAGCTGATTGCAACTCATTATTTAGAATGAGTGCTAAAAGGTTAAAAATAATTTAATTGGCTGCTTGTTTACTTTGGTGAATATTGATATCTTCTATCTTTAACGAATATTTTTTTTTTAATAAAAATCACTATTTAGTATATTACGTTTAATACGAAACAGCCACAGATTCTGGCTACAGATGTGGGAGAATGTATAAAGCATATGCATAGGTCACATCTTGGTAATGGTGTGGGTATTTACACAACATTTTAAATTTAAAGAAATGCAGAAAAATCAAGTAATACTTACAGAAACATCATCAAATTGCTTCAATAATGACAAAACTAAAGCACGCCGTTGTGGTCGCGTATTACGCAATAATGAGTACAAGAAACCATTTAGAGCAGTCGGCAAATCATCTTGATCCTTTTTCCTGGAACACGTAAAAAATATTATGCCTATTGGTTACATAAATGCACGTAGTGGAACTGTTTTCTTAGAACTAGCCAATAAGTACCTAAACCCTCTGATAACCCCGGACCTCTCTCTTCCTTGCAGGATTTTCTGCAATTGGTATGAAAGCTTGATTCCAAGTTGAGCTTTCATATGAATAAAACCAGGATACTTCTTGTCTATCTCTTGAAGATGCTTGTCAGCCGTATGTGATACTGTTACCTCCAAGTCGGTACTCATGCATATCAAATATGGAACAATCTAGAATAAAACAGAAAACATTATTATACTTTGAAGTTATCAGATCGTATTTACAAGTGACCAATTATAACACTCTTTATGGAGATTTTAACAGACAACCACATCACTGAAAATATAGATGGCTAGTCTTTAACCGTAACTGAATGACGTAGTTGCAATAAAATGATTCTATCTGATAAACGTTAAAGGTCATTCGTAAATAAACTTCAAATGACCAAGTGTCTTGAACTATAAAAGTATAAGATTTCTTTGTTTATATTTATATTTAAAAGGTTTCGTGTTTGGTACTTTTTGACAAATCTAAACTGTAGTTAGCGAGTAACATCTTATTTGAAACGCATAGGATTGTGTGCTGTTTACCTGTACAGGATGCACGAGACCTTGCGCCAATACGAGTTGAACAACTTTCATAGCACTGGACCGCACCACTGTACTTATGTGCAGAAAGGATCCGAGGATCTCTTTCAAGTACAGCTGTATAACTGTCGATGCCATACCAGAAGAGACGTCACCCATCTCTTTGAGATTCTCGTGTTTTGACCTTTTTGACCCTATAATTTAAGATAGATGGAACACTTGTATATTAAATGCATTAGCAGGTCATACTATAAGCTAGCCAGATATGAATTTGATGTGTCAAATGCCCTTCAGAAAATATTCATAAGATTTACTTGATACACTAATTTACCCGATTAGTATTTACTGTATTAGCAAAAAAGCTTAACTTCTGGAATCTTTCTGGAAATGAAAACCAAAAACTAATACACATGATGTGAGATACTTTCTAGAGTCATCCAAACTCACACTTACAAGCACAATAGGTACATCAAATAATATTTAAGTACAGACTACTAACTGTGTCGAGGTAAGAGTACTTACATTCTTTATCTTGTCTTATCATCCTCTGTTCCTCTTCTTGTAAGTACATTTCAATATTTCTAAGCACGTCAGCTTTCATTTCTATAGGTGCCAAATCTGATGTAAGCAACTGATGATAGAACTCTTTCAATTCTGGTCGCAGCATAAACTCGTAATGTCGAACGCAAACAGAACCCAACGCTTTGAGCGTATGTGAAACAAAATCTTCATCCTCGAGACCAACAAAAAACATCAAGGTCGTGAAAATTTGTTCCTTTATATCACCCTAAAAGCATTCCAGGAATGTTAATGAGAAATGAAATAGTAAATAAATGGCTAACTTTACTTACAAATACTAAATACCATAAATTAATATTGAAATGATTAAAAATATAATTAAAAGTCAGACTCTCAACAATACAGGTTGACAAACCTTAAGGTTTGACATGAAACTCCATTCAGTACACATAAAAAACAATTTTCTAATTCGACATAATTCAAAGTTTGAATTCAGTTCAGTTTGAAATAATTGGTTCGCCAAATCGGTACAATTTCATAGACCAATCCAATAAGGATTTTCATTATCCCATACTACTTACTACCAGGCACTTCATTTGCATCAATTTTAATTGAACCGATTACACCGTTTAAATATACCACACTTGAATCGTAAATAATAAAAATAAAGTAATAAAAGTAAATTGCAATTGCAATTTGTCGATCAAATGCTTATTTTTATTAAGGGGAAAGTTCCTTAAGGGTTACTGATGTAAAAACGGTGTTACTACGAGTTTTGTCTAAGAAATATATATATATATATACTCCACAACTGTTATTATATTAGGTACACGTGCACATAAAAGACAGGCAAATTACCGGTAATCCATCTATAACTCTTGATTCTGTAAAATCAAAATATCGCAGCAAAAGTCCAACTATAAAAAGTGCTCGTCGAAAATGCGGTCTTGAATGTAATGCTCTTGTCATTTCAGGATTTCGCTGCCAACAATGTTTCCATTGAAGTAGTACACCTAAAAAGAAAACATGTTAAAGATATAATTAGAAATTAATAAATGTGTAAAGTATTGTTCGTAAATAAGTGCTCAAAATATGATAAACGTATTGAATTTATGTAACACACCATGTATACAGGTTGTTTCAGAAAGGTGTGATCATAATTAATGGTTGTATAATTGTCTCCTGCACTTGATACTTAAATTATTCTTAATATCCTCCCTTATCCTTAATATAAAGCTAATATTCGTATGAGAGAGGAGTGAATATGAAGGAAACTTTAGATATTTAATACCATTTTGTTTAGCTGAACCAACTATTTTTGGCTACACAATATAATAAAAGTAAATACTTTTTTATTCATATACTACTTTTTACAATTTACAAATGACGTAGTAGTCGAGGACACGCATTAGAGTAGACCGTTATTCAAAGCTTATTTATTGTGATAGGCAATACTGTTCCCGCCGCATATTACTGTCACTTTCTAACCGGCACCTGGCAGTGCGGAGTCTGTTTATAAGGAGGTCCGCAATCGCAGACGTTCTCAAACGAGATATTGCACTCAACTGGTGATATTTGAACACAAAAAGAAGAAAATATAGACCGTAAAAATGTTCTTATATATGTTTTTTCTTTGAAAATTAATCAAAAGCGTAAGGATGCAATAATCTTACCACGTGATTAATTGAAATCATTATCAAATACTAATTGTACGAAACAGACCCAATTATTTTTTTAAGTTTAACCTGATATGTCATTTGTTTTTACAAATTTGCGGCAATTTAAAAAGTGTATGTTGTGCACTGAAATGGATTTGACTGGATTCCATTTATTACGCCTTTCTACGCGGTCTTAGTCAATAAAAATGTTACGATAGACTTTATTGGCATTTCATTATGAAGCACCATCTGTTGCCACTGTTTACAACTAGTTTAATGAGTAGAAGCAACTCCCTGATGATTCTCGAGAAGGACGTCCTTCAACGGCGACTACTGAAGATAACGTGATTGCTGTGAGACTAATGATAGAAGCTGATAGAAGGGTGACATATCAACAGATTCTGGCAGCATTAGGCACTAGGCATTGCTATGAGTGCAAGTATAAAAAGTGTTACATGAATATTTAGGCGTCAGAAAGGTTTGTACTAGATGGATACCTCATAATTTGACGAAAATAAAAAATACCGTTGTTTGGATTGGTGCCGCTCAGTGCTTGAAAATAATGACTAAGGTTACTCGGATGCTATATTTGACAGTGTCATAGGTGATGAAAGTTAGATATATTGTTACAAACCCGTCATTAAAAGATAATCTGCGCAATGGATGTTTCAATTCACTGCTTCAGTCAATGGTTCCATCGCATGCGACAGTGCTTAGAAAGGAACGGAGACTACTTCAAAAAGCTATTAAAATATTAATATGTCTATATCATTCCGTTTTTTATTTTCTAAAAACTTTCCGTTTCACCCCCTAGGAAGCCTCTTACCAAGTATTTTGTTTAATGCTGACAGAGCTTGCGCAGCATTGGCAATATGCAAAGAATCTCATTTCTTGTCTTGGAGGGTTCGGACAATGTATCTTTTTAGAAGGGAACCTTCCTGATACACTTGTTGTAGTTGCTTGCTGAAGTTTTCTAAATACAAAACAAACAGATGTCTAATATAACAAAGTAGTGTTATGTTAGACATCTATTTGTTTTGTAGTAGTGGAGCATAGTTGAAACCACTTTGACTAATATACTGCCACCAACATGTTTAATATTAAAAAAGTACAGCCTTGAAAAGGCTTGTCAAGTCCGGAACTTCTTAGCAAAGAAAATAGCCAAATAAACAGCTCTAGCTCGCAGACTGAGCAAATAAAACAAAGCAACTTGCAGGGGGTTGCACTACGGAAAGTAACCTACGCCAGTCATGCAGTTGCTTTTATGTCAATGCAGTCGTGCGCAGTACACACATGCCACCATTTGTCATATAATACAACCTGTAAAGTGGTTGCATAACAAGCGGTATGCTCCGAACAATCATAGTTCGTTTAGAGTCCGTAACAAATTCAGAGGTAGTATCGAATAGCAAGAAAACTGTTCGAGCAGACTATCTCAAACAGTACTTGCACAATGGAACAATTTTAAGGACTAATGTTTTATTGTTGATTAAAAAATAATGTTACTAATTATTAAAAAGAACAAATCAATCTAATTTTATGCAAACCGCCATTCGTTCAACCAATAATAATATAGAAACGTATTTTTTATGTTGGTAATGTAAATGTAAATAATGAGTTACACACATTTCTGTATATGTGAGAAGCTGGTGTCTGATAAAGGTCACCAGCTCCTCACAATATTATGCGTGTTCTACAGGTCACCAGGTCCCCACCCTTGGACAATTAAAACACCATATGTATTTCTCTTATCTTACTGAAACATCAAAGAGTGCTGACGAGAGATATCCAGCTAGGAAGCTAGACACCTTGCTAGGGTACAAAAAAGAATTATTTTCAATAACTTTTTTGTACCCTAGAGCGACGGTACGCCTCGTCTGATATTCAACAAAATAATAATAAAAGAACTTTCAATCGTTTTAAGTTGCTCAATTTTACCTTCCTAAACGGGAATGAATCTGAAACCATATGAGACATTACCACTCTACATTCTCTCCTTTCTCATCTCATTTACTCACCAACATTTGCCTTGCTCACAGTGTAGTGTGGTGCAACTGTAAAGAGAGATGGCGAACAAAAAAAAATTTTGGTGGTTCATAAGACACGCGGTAAATGGAAGCCGTCGGACAACTGTTGAGGGAGATGAAAGACTAGCATGTCGACGCTCGTCGATTTGTTTTTATAGATTTCAGTGGTAGAGCCATGCTTAGGCACGAATGGGCCGGCTCGACCGGTGCGATACCACGGTCTCACAGAAAACCGGTTGTGAAGTAACGCTTGCGTTGCATTTCCCCGAATTGAGTGAGGTGGAGTGAATCACCCTCAAAGGCGGGCAGCGCACTTGCGACTCTTGAGTTGCAAGTGTCCATGGAAGGCGGTGTCACTTACCATCAGGTGACCCGTCTGTTCGTCTGTCCCCATATAGTATAATAAAAAAAAATAAAAAATAGAGAGCAACAATGTCATCTATGGAATTACAATTTATTAATATGGCTTATAATTTTTAGGCCTTGCAATAGTCCCGTCAATACTTTGTCCTACCTAAATAGTTGGTTGTAATTAGGGTAAAAGCTAAAGAAGCAACAGCTATGATAACGAAAGCGATAAAAGCAAATCTCATTAATTAATAAAGCCTAGTAAGTCTTCTTTACTACTATTCTATTTTATCAAGATCGTTGTCAGTGCCCGAGTCACAGCACAAATAGCACAACGGGACCGTAATTGCATATCTCTGACTTGAAGGCAGTACCAGATCGGCTACCATGGTAACTTTATAAATCCCCAGCGAACACCACATACAACAAATACCTACAGGTAGGCATACATACATATGATGATTTATCGCGTTCTATTGGATTTACAAAGGATATATGGATCGTTTATCAACAATACAAATCTCAGAATGGCATGACTTTCCAGAGGCATAATTAATGTATTGGTTTCCATCCGATTGATTATTGTTGTTTGCCTAAAGGATCAGAAATCTTTGGTTAATTACGATCCTCGTTGTTTGTTTCTTCTAGCTTTGGGTCTCAACCAATGACGATTAACCTACCTAGGCTGGTAGTGTCTCGTTAGACTATGTTATATATATAGAGCCCTTTAAATTTAAAGGGCGGAGAGCACGTGCAGTAACCCCTCCTTCTCTACTTCTAATCAAACACATATTGATTTCAATATTATTACAAAAACCAATAGTAACTGGTTTTGAATACATGCGTTTAGCTTCCACTCCGAAGAGGCACAATGTGTATATATCAGAAACGAATCGACACACAACCTAATCTGATATTGTATTCGTGACTAAGAGATTTATTATTAATGAAGAATTTAGGTTTAACTTGGTTTCGGATCATTCCTCCTTATTAAATTATGCTATGCTGTCTCGTTTGGATTAAAACTGATTCTGCAGATTATATATTATATTTTAATGGTGTTCGAGGTTGATTCCAAGCAAACAATCTTTAAATGGGGTTTCCTTTTTTTTTTGGATAAGTCACATAATTGATTTACTTTATAAGTCGAGCCAGGTGTATAAGCTATATGTAATGCATAATTATATAAAAGATGTAAGAGTAAACCAAAGTCGGTTTTCAAACGATCATTGTGGATAGGGTCAGGAGCAGATCATGATCACATTGCATCTGTGGTCGCGTGGGCTAAAAATATTCATATTCGAATATATTGTCAAGGGGCAACTGTCGTTCAACGAACACCTTTTGTCAAGTTTCTACAAATGGGAAATTATGCTTTCATTTGATCAAATTTTTCTTTTTGTATAATGTGGAAGGACGCTAAATGGCATATGAATGATGTATTAAATATGCTATGCTTAAGTTGTTTACTTAATATATAATATTTGATATAACGCACGAGTCTAATTATGTACGATGCGATGACAACAGTTTGTACTACCGATATTATTATTTTTTAAACTATTCTTATAACACCAACTACAAAACAGTAAGTAATAAATAATATAACTTACCGTGGTACTTATTGAAAACATCCCTAATAAGTTTGTAATTGTGCGTAAGATTATTGACGATGGCGGCGAGGCAAGCGATACACGACGCTATGACAAGCTGCCCACGCTGCAGGATGAGCTTGACGGCATCTTCCTCCAGCTGCGCCAGGAACACCTCGCTCGGGTGCTCCATCAAAGGCACTACTAGCTCCAGTGTCGACGCTACAGTTGACATTATTTGTTGCTCGTACTGATTCTATAATTAATGGTAACAGTTTTAGTTTGAAGGATTGTATAATTTAATTTCGGGATAGACAGATCCTACAATAAAACGATCAACATATTTATGGGCGATTTCAACAATTTACTTACGTAATGTTATTGAAAAAAAAAAAATTAAACGTGAATATCTTATATTAAATTTTAGAAATGAATTTAGTTAAGTTTTTAAGCAATTTTTTTTAAGTGATACCATTTGTTTTGTTTTAATTTGGCGTACTTACTTGACATTTTAAACTCAAGTATGGTTGCAGCGTTAATGCATGGTTCACTAACAATTGTGGCCTAATTTTCGCAAACAAATGCAACGTTGACAAACATGCTAAAATGCGCTGTGACGACCCAGTCCCTGCAAATATATGTATTCGTAAATAACTGCTATATACAATTACACCAAATTAAATTCATGCGATATTCATTTTAGGTGTTTACCTTCAGCGCTCGTCTCTTCTAACTGAAGTAAACTTTCTATGAGACAGTCTACTATTTGCTGACAAGCGAGTAACAGAGATTTAGGAGGTTGATAGATAATTTTTGTTGAATCATCTTTATCTTCTTTCGGTTTGAATAACTGTAAAAAATATACATTAATAAAATCACAAAAGTCACAAGTAATTTTGTGTGCTTATCATAAAAAGGAATTAACTTACACTGGTCAGTAACTGTTGAAACCATTCCAGACCTATATCCCTGGATGATATAACAACATCTGTAATGTTAAGGACTTTCCTCGTGAGAGGATCGGCCGCAGCCGCCGTCATGTCCAATGTGCCCGGCCGCGCTGTGTTTGCACATGGACTAAACCACATATTTTGAAAAACTTCCATAACTAATTTCCTTATACCCTCTTCATCATTCACTCTCCTAATCATCTTTACACAAATCTCAGGTATTTTTGGGAACTCTGGGCACTCTATACAAATGTCTTTTAAAATTTTTATCACTCGTTTTCGCACCGAAACACCAGTGTCCTATAAATAAAGTAAGCACGTTATGAGACACTTATGACGAATATAACGTACGCTTTTTTGCACTATGTTTAAAACACTCACCAATATTCTATTTGAGAGCATTCCATAATACTTATCAATGAGATCGGGTCGACTGAGTACAAACTTTCCCACTAAATCGACGGCAGCTTCGCGCACAGCGGTAGACTGATCCAGAAAGGATCGGTTTACTCCGATCTGCATGTCAGGCCTAGCTAACACAGCAGGGTCCGCCTCAACAATCATGGCTAGACACTTCATCGCCTTCGTGCGTATCGCTATTGTATTTTCACATAAAATTACAAGTATTTTCCTTAAATATCTATCAAAACTCTGAGAAAACGACCTCTTCGAAGCTAGATACTGTGAGATGAGCTCTGCTCCACTATAGTCTATATACGATTGCATCACTTGCACCTGAGTACCTCCTTGATATCTAAAAGGTCGTATCTTTTCGAGAAAGAAATTTTTCCGCCGTTCTATAGTTTTGAATTTCTCGGCTGATACCAGCGCACTTGACGCTAGTTTCTTTTCAGACTTGGAATCTTTAACACGACGGCTGTCTTCGTCACTATCGTCGTCAGCATCGGACTCTTCCTCGCTAGATTCATCTTTGAAACGTTTCTTGGATTTGTTTTTCGCTTTCTTCGTGGGTGACGTACTTTTTGGTTGCACCACCATATCTCTATACCACTGCGTAATATAAAAATGTCGGGAACAATTCCAAGCTTGATCTTTTTGACCATTTATTGCCAGATAGTCCAGTAATACTCGCTGAAGGAATTCCGTTCTTTCTTCGTCTTCATCCAGACCAGAGGTAATGTTCTAGAAATGAAAATATGATGTTAAACTATAAAACAACATTTCTTGTAGCTTAATTGATATGACAGTTAATTAAAATATCCAATTTCTTAATGAGAATTAAAGTAATACTACAAAACATATATACATAAATAAATCAAAACGATCTTGTCTCAATACAAAACCGAGCACCAATTTTTAAAGTATTTATTTTAAATAAACGTTCGGATGGCTCTCGGATCCTGTTTATATCGAAGATAGATAGATAGAAAACTCTATTTGTACACCATTCTTACAGTAATTTACAGTACATGTAATACACATGTCGGCCTTATTGCTATATGCAATCTTTTCCAGGTAACCTTAGGATGGATCATAATTATTCGGAGAGACAGAGGCTTGGAAGATCATTTCGACATTTTAATGAAAATTATACTAACTTATTTTCATATATAAAACATATAAAACTAAACATATTTATGTACAACATATAACATACATACATACTACCACACATACAGATAAAAACATACAACAATACCATTCATATGGAAATAATAGATACTAGATAACAGAACTAAAGTGATAAATAATAGTCATAAACCATTTTCTTAAAAATGTTCAATGATTCTGCTGGCTGAATGTTCTTTGGCAACGCATTCCACAAGCGTACAGCTTCAACAGTGAAAGATTTGTTTGTCATAACACCTTGTGGAATGCAACGGCATATCCAGTCTCAATTTTTCCGATGACCTTAGATATTTGTCATGTGTGTCATGAAGGAACTTGAACCGTTCTTTGAGATAAAAAAGGGCTTTAGGATTGAATAAGATGTTGTAAAGAAAAGTTAGAATGTGAGCATTCCGGCGAAAACGAATTTGAAGCCACTTGAGCTTTTGACGGAACTCAGAAACGTGATCATATTTTCGTAGCCCAAATATAAATCTTATACAAACATTTTGAAGTCGCTCAAGCTTATCAAGTTGTACTTCAGTGAGATTCAGATAGCTGACATCGGCGTAGTCAATAATTGGAAGAAGAAGCGATTGTGCAAGTGCAAACTTAGTGGCAGTTGGAAAAAAATTGAATAGCCTTCGCAGAGATCCTGCTGAAGAAAAGACCTTGCAGGTGACTTCTTGCAGCTGTGGACCCCAAGATAAGGTACTATCAATGTAGATTCCTAAGTTTTTGACAGTGTTGTTGATTTTTAAAGATGTGTCGTATAACTTAATTTGGGGCAGTTGCAACCAGTCAATCCTTAAAACCAACATAGGACTGCCAATAACACATACCTGAGTTTTTAAGGGATTAACTTGGAGTCCATAATTTTGACTCCATTGGACAATGTGTGGTAGGTCGGCATTGACTATGATAATGGCTTCCGATAACATGATAAGATGAGTTTGTGTATATATCTGTAAATCATCTGCGAAACTAATCATTCATTTCGATCCTATGAAAATTTCACATATGTTCTCTTATTATCTGGATAATTAGTTCACATTTCCCATTAAGATCTGTAACCCGAGAGCCAGACAACGTTCTATAAGGTGATGAGTTTTAAAACTTTCTTGAATTGTCAGATACGCGATAGTCTTACGATAGTAAAATGAGCATACTTGTGTCTGACTGCCATCCTTTTCCTCTTCGGCTCGTATGTCCCGGACGACGGCGTCCATGGTGGCTAGTTTAGCGCGTGAGTGCACGCTGTCTCTTCGCAGCCGAGCCGCAACCAGCCCTAAGTATTCTAGCGAGGCTACGCGGACTGACATTTCCATAGATTTATCAGACATGTATTTTACCTAAAATAAAAATACTGTTTCAAAAATTAAATAAAGCTAGTTAGCTCAATTAAATAAATAATCTTACAGAAAAACTGTCACCAGACTGCTGATAAAAGTACTCTTATATTTCAATAATTATATATATACAGTCGTGGTCAACTAATTAGGGACACTCTCTAGTTAATCCAAATTGTGAATTTATTTTTTATTTTCCAACGAGTCTAAACAATATTCCACATCTTTTACATGTAAGTATAATTAGTCATTTATGTGCCTAATTATACAAACAATAACAACTTCTTAAACATTAAACCTCTTTACAGTATAGCTGATAGATGATCACAGTGCTATTTGTTCAAAGAATGCTGGCTGGCCATTTAATTAGGGACACTGAGATATTGCGTTCTAGTTTCAAAATCTGAATCTCAATTATTATTTTCTTTCTTCTCCTATTCTTTGTGGTAGTTTTGGCGGCAATCTAGATTTGTAATTTCAAGTTTTGAGAGTTATTTTGAAGAACAATGGGCAAAAATAAAAGTTGCGATGCAACACTACGAAAAATTATCATGAAGTTTGTCGAGCGTGGTTGGTCATACCGAAGGATAGCAGGATATTTAAATTGTTCAAAAATTATGATATGCAATGCAGTGCAACATTTCAGGCGCAATAACACAACTTAAAATGTGCCCAGAAAAAAAAGATCGAGAAAAACAACTCCGCAAGAAGATAGAATGATAACCAGGTTAGCTAAGAAAGATCCGTTTCTAGGCTCTATTTTAATTAAACATGAAGTGTTTGGGGCAGACGAAAGAGTCAGTGTATCAGCGAGGACAGTTCGACGACGTCTGGTAGAAGCAGGGTTGTTCGGAAGAGTGGCTCGCAAAGTACCGTTGTTAAAGAAAGAGCATAGAAATGCACGTTTGGCGTTTGCACGTAAATATGGACATTGGACCTACGACCAATGGCAACATGTATTATTCTCTGACGAGACCAAGGTTAATTTGATTTCTTCAGATGGAAGGCAATACGTACGGCGTCCTGTAAAAGCGGAAATGAATCCAAGATTCACAAAAAAGCAGGTGAAACATGGCGGAGGAAACATTAAAATGTGGGGATCATTTTCTGGACGTGGAGTGGGACCTGTGAGGAAAGTTCAGGGTAACTTAGACCAACATCAATACAAGGCAATATTAGAAGAAACTATGCTTCCCTATGCTGAGGAACATCTTCCTATTATATGGACTTTTCAGCATGATAACGACCCAAAACATACAGCCCGTTCAGTCAAGTCGTTTCTTAACAGACAGTCGGTATCAGTGCTAGATTGGCCAGCAAATAGCCCCGACCTCAACCCAATCGAGCACCTTTGGCACGAAATTAAG
This sequence comes from Tyria jacobaeae, assembly GCA_947561695.1. Lineage (NCBI taxonomy): Eukaryota > Metazoa > Arthropoda > Insecta > Lepidoptera > Erebidae > Tyria > Tyria jacobaeae. The sequence goes on from OX387217.1 coordinate 11,677,338, forward strand.
AAAAAAGTTGCCATTTATCGTACCACAACTTTAGATGAACTTAATGAAGCTTTTTGTGAGGCATGGGCAAACATTCCTGTTGAAATATGTCAGAAACTGATAATGTCTATGCCACATCGGTGTCAAGCGGTAATTACTAACAAAGGTTTTGCTACTGGGTACTGATTTTACCCGTAATAAAATGAAGTTGTTAAAGAAATTAAAATACTGCAGATTATTAGTTCTGTTTAACTCTATTTTTCATTTTACTTTACTGTTCTTAATTAAATGTCCAGCTACAGAATTGTACCTTAAATTGAATACATGGTTAACCTTTGATATTAAACACTTTTTTATATTTATTTAATCTTTTATTTACAGCCATTTATAGTATAATAATCGGATCAAATTATGCAAATAATAGTTACTGAGAAATCAACAGGGTTTTATATTTATATGTACATAGCCGGTTATTGCTGTCCACTATCTTGAATGTCCTTAATTAGTTGACCACGACTGTATATATATATATATATAATACTCGTATATTGTTAAAAACATACAAAAATAATATTATCTTATCAGGTTTAATTTCTTGTAATAACATATACACACTAGAAAAGATACATTTCACACAAATTCAACAGCTCACTTTTCTTATTCTGTAGCAGTTCAGTTCATTCTTGTGGCTGGGTTTGTGTGGAAAATTATGTGGTAATCATTGTGCATGATATTTTCGTTTTTTTTACTCTGTCTTGCGAAAAACCTACGGTTCACTGCTTTAATAAAAATTAAGTTTTCGTTTCAAACAATATGATTTCTCAACAAATGCACGAGTCACTGTCATAGGAAGCAGATAAACTACTTAAAAATACCTTTTTAATTTTACTGCAACCAAATAAAATGTAAATACTTACCAGCATTGTACCAAGTAGACTTAGTAGTAGTTCAGTAGCAGGCCACTCAGGTTTATTTACAGTGGTAAGCAAATCATGTACGAAATTTTCGAACAGGGGCCTGAAGTCGACCTCTTCGTTACGACTCCGGCACTTGTTCAGAAATGACGTCAGGAATGTACCGCCTACACTGATCGCTGCTTCGTACTTGGATATAATAAGAAGATCTTTATCTATACTCTGGAAAATTATACAAACAGGTAAACAACAATGTAATAAATAAAAATAGATCGAGAAATAGTTTGAAAATCGAATAACTTACTTTTTTACTATCAGTTGAATCTGGATTTTTTTCCTTGTCCTGTGACTTGCACAAAGTCTCTGGCAGCGTGACTACGCACTGAACCAGCTGCAGTACAAGTGCTGTCAACATTTGTATATGTTGATCAGAGCTAAGTTGGAACGATCTCAAGTTATGCTTGGAACTAGGTATTCGGGCTATTGATGCTAAGATATCTTCTAGTAGCAGTCGTCTGTGCTGTTCGTATTTTGTAAATATCTATAATCAACACAAAAACACTTGAGACAAAGTTGTGGATTGAAAAGGGTCGATCGGGGGTTAGACAGGGGAACGACAATATCATAGTGGAAAAGTAACTGACGATATATGTTTCTGGAGCTGTACATCATATTTTTTAGTCATACCACTTTTTAAATCAGGAGACACTAAAAATGCTAATAACTATAGACCTGTTTCAATCCTACCGGTATTGAGTCATTAAACTTTGCCCCTGAAACCTGATCGTTGTGGACTTTCTAAACAGGATCTCCGTTTGTTTAAATCGTACCTGAATGATAGACAATATAAGACATAAGAAATTTTGATTTTGATAAACGAGCAGACGAGTCCGATGATGGTAAGTGACTACCGCCGCCCATGGACACCTGCAACTCAGTTGCCGACCTTTAATGTGGGAGTACTTACCCTGTTTTTTAAAGGTTCAAAGATCATATTGGACCGAAAATACCGCAGGCAATATTAGAATAGTTATTACGTATTATGCGTTCTACTCACCGTAGTAACGAGCTTGAGTGCGCTGAGTTGCAGTTCGCTAACGTTCTCTACGAAAAAGGGTGACACTCCAACCGTGGACGCATGTAACACGGTAGTGTCAGTGAGGTGATGCGCTGCAAACAGTTCGGCCAGCATTGTGACGGACTCGTGCGCATGCGTGTACAGCTCTCGTACGGCACGCGTCGATGTGCCCGCGCTCCCACGCTTCGTCACATTGCCGGCGCCGCCACCGCGACGCTTTCGCCCGTCCACTACGTATACAAATAACTCGTATAAAATATATTAACCGATATTTAATATATCGTAGGTATGCCAAGACCTCCTTTCAGAGGCGAGCGGAGACATCTTGGAAATTCATAGGTTTTTTTGTTTTATTAAAAAAGTTTCCTCATAGCATATAGGTACAGTATACTTTATATGTATGTGACCTTATTCTACCTACATTGAACACATCAATAAAATTTAGAATATATTGTCATGTCATGTTAATAAAGATATTGCTGCCAAATGCATGTTTAAAGTCATACCTAATTTGCTAGTAACATATCATAATTAATAAATGCAAAAGTGAGAATACTTAATTTTTAATTTTGGGGTCTATAATTTTTCTAATGTGAGGAAAAAATTAATGGTAACATACCTTTCTTTTTAGATGTACTTTGAATGCTATACACAGGATCATAGACACAATAAATAGTATTGTTCAGTTGGAATTTTATGAACATAATAATTCTATCTATAACATCTTCTAGAAATATGCGTTTTGGCATATTTGGAGAGGTCATCACGTAAAGTGATGTTAGACATGCATCCGAAGCACACATGACCCTTTCTAATGCCGACTCCAAACATATCTGTCGCATTTCTTCACTATCCTCCTGCAAGTTTAACATTACATATTAGTATTTAAAGTTATCTAAAAGTAATAACATCATAATGTATAAAATAATAATACATACGGGATCTCCAACCAAAGACATTTTCTCCGCCGCTCTAATATTTTTCTCCATTAGACTTAATAATCGAACTAATCTGTCTGAAGGTATAGCTTCCATAGCACCTAGATTCTTTAACTTAGCTGCTTCTGAGCATAACTCTTGAAGCTGATAACGAGGTAATAATAATTCCTCAGGTATATCTGTTCCCTCTGTAATGTAACATCAACTGTGAATATATTTGGTGATGTTAATAGAATGCAAGTAAAACCTTAAGTATGATGCTTACCCATTTCGTCAGTTACTATTACATCATCATCAATAGTTTCGAATACTGATTCTATCAATTTATTAAACCGTTGATAAGTATTTGTCTCCATTAGTTCATCTACTGATAGCATTTCTAGTACGGGTACTAATCTCCTCTCGACTTTCCGCAACTTAGGCCGCACTGTAAATTATGAAATTAAATCCACAGTGACATCATTTGTCGTAAAATGTATTATCAGTTTATAATTTGTATAATAAAAAGATTCTATCATTCTTTACATGCTTTCATATTGTAAGTACAGGATGGGATTGATGACACTAAACTCGTATATAACATGATTGTTATATATATCAAACTTACGTCGTATTTACTAGTTTTCATTAAAATCAATAAATTTATTACCTATAGCAGCTTCTGCTTCTTCCCGTTTACTAGCTTCTTCATGTTTTCGTTTAACAGCCTCCCAGTTTTTCTCTCTAGCTATGTCTATTGCTTCTCTTTCTTTATCTACAGTTGGTGTATTACTACTAGTTTTCGGCTTTAGAGGGACATTGTCATCGGAATCTGATTCCAAAGTGCTATTTTTTCTTGGTCTCTCATCAGATGTGAAATCATGTTTCTTCAGCAATCCTTCCTGAATATTGAACTTTATGTTTATATATGCAATAACTATTATAATATTCTTAACAAAGCTGCATGATATTTTTGATTAAGTAGTTCAAAATAACTAACATAATATTTCTTTCCTAACTTAGGCTTTATTCAAGCATCACAAAAGTTTCAACATTTTCCACACTTACAGAAAAAGCTTTGGTACTATTAGCTAGTACATTGCCTGCAAAGCACTAAAATTGAATATTTTAATATTGGATTAAAACATATTTGTATCTAATTCGAAACTCGTTACGCATCCTTGAAATACTCATGTGAGTAAAACCATATTTAACTGCAAGAATACTTACTGAGAGGCGTCCAAGTTTAACTACGGGATATCTGTTATTAATTAATCCTACACTTTTATTTGGGTCTTGTTTGTCTTGACTACTGTTTTGCATTGATTGCTGCGGCGCATAAGGGGCGCCCATAGATGGTTGAGGCACTTGTGGTTCCTGTCGTAAAGGTGATGGCGCCACACTTGCTTGCGCTGGAGATTGGCCAGTCACTACATTACCACCTATAAAGAAAAATTGGATACATATCAAGTTGTAAACTAGTAGTTATTGAAATGTATCCCATATTCTGAATTCTTGCTTTCAAAATGTTGATCCTATATTGAAGATCTTTTTAGATAGACTTAACTATTTTAAACATGTGTAACAATACATACCTTGTTCAAATGCCTTCTCTTGTGATTGGGGATCACTTTGATTACTTGGTGATAGTGGATCTTTTTCTTCACTTAAACTTGTTCCGAAATTTCTATTATCTCCTACTAAACTATTATAGAATCCCCCATTTTGTGGATTTGAACAAGAAGTGTTTGAGAGGGGGCTTGTGTAAATATTGGAAGAGTTTCCACTGTTCCAAATAGGTGACACACTATTCTGGGAAGTAATGTTTACTGTGTTTCCAGGCCTAGCTTGGGAAGGAGGAGAGCCCATATTTACATGGGGTGATGACTGACATGGAGGAGCAAGCAATTGCTGATTTGGAATGGACCCTGAATGCACCGCTGTTCCTAATGATGAAGGACTTGAGGGCACAGTATTATGTGTTGAATAATTGTACTGAGAAGCTGAAGGGGACATTCCATTGAACTTTGATGAGTGTAAATGATTGCCCCAATGATTTCTCTGTTGTTGATCGAATATATTAGGATTTACATGTAAAATGGCCTTTAACAGTTCCGGTGTAGCTTGCTGTGGGGCAGGACTCACTGCATTAGGTATGCTTTCATCTTTTAGGTCTCTGAAAACAAGCAATTGTAAAAACAATGAACTGTGGCAGTCATTGAAATTTATTTCAAAGATAACAAGGACTTTAAATCAAGTGTATTACATGTGTTGTACTGAAGTCTGCATGAGAGATTGAAGTAGCAGTGTCACTAAATTGTCATCCCGTGTCGCAAGCAAAATGGCTGCCTCTTCTGCAACCCGTGGATGAAATAACTGTGACTTGTTGTTTAGCGTTGATGGCAATGGAGTAGGAAGTGGTAACACTGGTAGTACTGTAAACAAAATCACAAATTGACACCTAGGTACCATATAGATCGCAAAACAATAAGAATGCCATTATTGTAAACTAAGTTATCAAATTCTTATTGGCAAAATGTAGGCGTTCATACATCTCTGTCTACCCCTTCGGGGTTTAGCGGTATAAGAGTGAGCATATGTATGTTTGTATGTAAGTTATAAAAATAAAGCAATTTCATACAGTAGCAGTATTTTTCAGTTTTCTTACAGCATCAAACATTATATCATAAATAGATATCAATATAAATAACAATCTGTCTTACTTTACTAGATATATTAATATTATTGAATTATTTGTTATGAACCATATAATTAATGTCTACTTAATATTATTCACAACATACAATATATTTATATATATAAAGGTTTGTTTATTTACAGATGTTACAATATACTATTTAAGCCTTTACAAGTTACTTAAAACTGAGTTCTGTCTTTTTAAGCTGCTATACAGATATGTAGAATGTCCTATTAATAAATATATATATCATTAATAATAATTAAATCTATTTTTAACATGAATTATACTTTAAAGATTATTATTAATTATACTGATTAGAAAACTTACTGAGACTAAGAAAATCTCAGTATTAGGTATAAATAATAATGTAACTATATTAAGAATACTGTAAATGTAAAAAATACTATGAAAACATGATTTTATTTCTGTTTTCTCTTCCCAAGCTTTAAGAATGCATATTAATTGTTTCGTGAAGCAAAATCCAAGAATATAAAATTAATGTAAATTATGTCAACATAACAGAACTGGTCAATTTAAGTACTCTGTAATGTATGATTTATTTAAATCAGTCTAGTAGTATTTACACAGAAGGATGTTTTCCTCAAAATAATTGGTAAATTGAATTAATAAAGCTTTTATACTTTATCAAACTGCTAATTTTGTGTATAGTTGGTGTTTATATACTGCAAACTAAGTAGCTGGAGGCTAATTTACAAATAACAAATGATGACTACTTGTTACTAGCAAATCTAAAAAATTACAAAGTGAACTTATATCTTATAGATAATAATTTATTGCATACAAATATTCAATAAATTATTACTTCTGTAAGACTGAGTTATTTTTTGTAAGTAAATATGAGTTGTCGAAAGTACATATCTAATGTTGTTCACATACTTACAATCTGTCAAGCTGGCTACTCCTGCTAATGTTGTAATAGGGACACTTGGGATATCCCTTTCATTCATCTTGATAATACAATTTATTTTCTCAGGTTCACTAATATTTTCCTAGAAGTTGAAAAGAAAGCTTTTGCTGTGGTACTATAAAACACATATACAGAATTGTTTGCGTAGTCGTCCCTTCCATTATCATTTTACTTTCCACTCACGTTACACTTAACACATTAATTTTTTAACATAATCGGTCGATAATATAGTAAATCCAAACGTTTCACTAACAATTAAAGTAACATCGAATTCAAAGATTGTTGTGAAAATGGGGCAGCCGTCACTTTGATGCTTTGTTGTGCGTTGTGCATCAAAACGAAGGTCAGCGCATCAGTACGACACTCCCATACACAACTGAAAAAAGTAATTTGATAAACACTAAACCATATTTAGATTTAATATGTAGCAAATACTCACTGAAACATTATGATATCTATGTCTAATTTATTTATCCAGGACAAATCAAACATAATCCCAACATTTAGATAATCAAGAAATTGTGAGTCAGTGTTGCCATTGTAGTCAAAATGCCAACTGAATGTAAATTTCACCACATGACGCTAAAAATATTTCAAGGATTATTTTTTTGTTGATCAAAAAATAAAATATAAGGTGAATTATTACTCAGCAAAATAAAAATAGATTTTTTAATCTCTCTCTTAATAATTGAATAGTAACCAGTGTTAGTTACGCAAACTAAGACAACCAACTAAACACTAGAGGCTTATTCTAATGGAATAGATATCATGACACCTCAACGGATGAGAACTTTATTATGTAGTTTTGTAATATCATAGATCTCAGAAGATATCTCATGAAAGCACATTAGAATGTTTCATTTTATTTCATAAAACATCTCTTGATTAAATCGATATAAAAATATACAAAGGCCTAAAAATCGTAATCTCGAATACAAATAAAACATTATTTTTATATTTGCAATGATCATCCGCAATCACATTTTGTAATGATGTATTTTTCTAAAGACATTTTATATAATTTAATAATTTATTTGAACATCTTTCATATATGCAGCATGTGGTAGACTTAATGCCATTTAGGTATTCTCTACAGTCAACCTTTGGGTGATAAGGAGACTTGTTTGGCGGGAGTTTCAATCACGAGCAAGAGTTAAACATTAAAACTCAATAAAATTACAAAATATATTAACATGAATTTTAAATACATAACTTTACATAAATTATATATATATATATATATATATGCTAGTTGAGAGTATAATTATTGTACCATATTGTAAAAAGAAGTGATTATGTACTCTTTGGATTGTACGTCTAGTTGGACGTAAAATCTCCTATATGAACTTTGGTCTAAAAATTAAATGTATATAGGACTGGCTTGTAGGTCTAGTGTTTAGTTACCCTGATTGCTGAGCCACAGGTCGTGGGTTCAATTTCTATACGCGATAAAAAATTGTGTGATTTTCAGTTAGTTTTCCCGGGTTTAGGTGTTATTTATGTCTATTATATGAATGTTTTTAAGGTTAAAATCAAAATCATAATCGTTTATTTCAAGAAACCAATCATAGGTATTTTTGAACTGTCAAAAGATGAAGTCAGTATGACTAAGTCAGTCATGAAGATAGTTGCCTGTTCCAATACGTAGATCCCATCGAGAAAAACAAGGAAGAAACTACAAGGACACTCTTTTTCAAATATCTTACATAAGTTTTTGTAACATAAGTGTATATTCATTAGTTTATATAAAATAAAATAAGATAAGTGAGGACAATGCAATATATAATTCTAAAATAAAGTTTATTACTATTCTAGTCTGAAGATGACCACCCCGATCAACGGCACTCGTAAACGAGCATGGCGCCTGCGCCAGCCATTATGCCTCTCAACTATATCAAAGGGAGCCGAACGACACGCCACCATTTTGCCAATGCCAATTGGCAGGATTTTAGGCGAGCATAACATACTCAGAACTGCCAGGAGATACAAAAATACACCTGCATAATTGACTACACAGTTTTCAAATGTACAACTCAAAAATTTATATTATTCATGACATACCTACAATGTAAATTATTCATGTCCATATCGTATAAATAGTATATTTCAGTCAGTTATAATAATTGAAAACATCAAGAACTGAATACATATCAAATAATAAAACAATATTAAATAATAAGAGTATAAAAAAAAGACACCAGTGAAACTTCTTATATACAGTGTGGCTGTGGAGTAGGACCAGCAAGCTGCCAAGCATTTTTGTCAGTCAAATATACATTCACTTGTAATATGCTTGTATACAAAGCGTGCCTTTTTTTTTTATTTTTTTTTTTGATTAAGTAGAAGAACATCAGAAGGTATTTTATTATATATTTTAACACAGTACCCCGTAAGGTCCCCCGCATCACCGGAATCATGCTTAAGAGCATGGTTGGAGAATATTTAAATATATATATATATATATATATATATATATATATATATATATATATATATATATATCATATATGCATATATCTACTGACTTAAATATGTATTTACTACTTATATAATAGGTGACAAACTTTTGTTTATACGCTAACGATTGCCGAAAGTTTATTTTAAATTCCAGTCGACCGTAAAATTGCCAGAAAGAAATAGCATAAAGTGATAAGGCCGTCTGTGCATGATTGACATGAATATATGTATTATACATTTCCTACTTTATATTCTCTGTAAAACCATCTTATAGTTGGACTTTGACGTTTTAATATACATAGATAGATTATAGATAAAGGTAGGTGAACCAACTAATAATAATGCTAGATAGATTACACTTTATTTTAGTGTAATCTGTTGATGTATATTAAAACGTCAAAGTCACAAATTGGTTTGTCTTAATCAGTAGATACTTAGTTTAATAAATTAAATTCATATCGATTTATAACATGTATTGACAATCAACAAAATGACAGATAATCTACTTCTTTTTTTACTGATGTAGAAATTGAAATGAGGTTTATTCATAGAGGTTTATAGATAGAGTAAGGACGACATACTACTGCCTGTAAGCGGAGCGTCCTACAGTTGGAAAGAGAGAGAAGATCGCGGCAACTTTTTCTTTAGTATAATACTTTTATCAGTTACTGATTGTTTTCTGAAAACATTATTAAATATTTAATACTAATATTATTCCTAATACTTAGATGATATCACATTGTTGGAAATTTCATACTATTATTGTCTTTTGATAGGTACCGCGATCGTCTCTCTCTTTCTAACCGAGGGACAGCGGGAGGCCTATCTCCCCTGCTCTATCTATAATACCTCTATGGGTTTATTACATTTAGATATGATGAGATATGCACAATATATCTGTGGTCTGTGGTGCTGTAAAATTTTAATTATTGCTGGCGATTCTGCTGTTGCAAAACTCACTAAACTAAACTAAAAATCTCTAAATTTTAGTTTAGTCCTGTCTAACGACGTTTCGTATTCTGAAAACGTAAGACTAAACTAATTTTGGTTTGACAGAACCAAAATTCGCTAAGTTACTCAACTTAGTCCATATTTAGTCATTCGCTATTCTCCCGCACGTTTTAAATGTCAAAAACTGTCTAAAATTAAAAACGTCACTCTAATATTAGACATCACTTAAATGCATAGCGACTAATTTTAGTAATAGAAATTTGAGGTTCTTTTTTTGGCAAAATCGACCAAATAACTTCGTCAAATTAGTATAATTGAACTACGAATTCTTGATATGAACTGTGGCTGCTTCAGGGGAAAGGTATGTATACTGTTTATGTTACAATTAAATATAATCATGGCATTCTTCTCTGAAGTAATAAATACATTGTTTTTAGAAAATTTCAAGATTGATTGAGATTGGAAAACTTAAAGAGATCATTCAGAAATAAGGAGGAAAAGTTTCGCAAACTTTTAAGCTCTAATGATCTTGGATTAAGGCTACATCCCAAAGTACTCAACGGTGTGCTTGAATTTCCATGGCAAATGGCATTTTCTTCATAAAACATGATGGTATAGTACAGTACAATAAAAAAAATGTATGTATGTGATACTTCTCATGTAATAGAAGTGCACAAATAAAGTATTCTCTATCTAGTGCTTCTCTATATTAGGTAGAGGTGTAATTTGGTTGATCTATGTGCTATTTTAACAGGTTTTATCTGTACTTGAATTTTTGCTAACTGATTAGCTATTAGGCTGCTGTAGAACAAGGTAATTTATTGCACTCAGCCAAACTTCTATCATGTTTGGTGCGGGTTCAATTCCCACCCAGCATAAATGTGTGTGAGATGAGTGCTATTATAATTTTGTTCAGTCTGTATGTTTTTAGAAATATATAAATGTATGATGTTTTATTGAAATTAGGATTTAAAAAACTCTCATCAATACCAAATTGTAATGTTTATATCTCAAATTATATCTACTGTATCTTTCCAGGTTATGATGAATATAATATGTATACTGAGGAGAATGTACATCCTGATTTCATCGAGGAAGAGTACTATGATTTACTGACAGAGGCCAGGCAGGCATATTAGAGAAGAAATAATACAAACACACTTTAATTAAACTGCTAATAAACATATTTATTTTAATTACAACATTAGTTTTACTATTACTACAATAAAAAATCACATATCTCAACATAAAAATATTCTTTTAATGAACTGAAAATGTCAAATAAAACAAAATGGTTTGAGCAAGATAACAGACAAGCTTTAGGAAGTGCTCACAAGAAACAGCAGCAGTTTACAAGATATACAATAACATAGAAATAATGTTAATCAAAGTTATGAATTTTATTATTGATTTATATATCTATGGCTTAAGATAGCTGCTGCTATATCCTGAGCATTGTGATCAAGTGTGTCTTGTGACCTACAATTGCTTTCTTGTAGAGTAATCAATAAATTATTATAAGTAGGCAGCAGAGGTGGTCTAGGCATGACAGATGGTTGGGTGTGGGTTCATTCCCACCCAACAAATGTGTGTGAGATCAGCACCGTCATAATTTTGTTCCGAGTCTGTATGTGTATTTAGAAATATATGTGTATGTTTTATTGAAATTAGGATTTAAAAGTCTCTCATCAATACCAAATTATAATGTTTATATCTCAAATTATATGTACTGTATCTATATAATGTAGATTATGATGAATATAATTTGTATACTGAGAATGTAAATCTTGACTTCATCAATGAAGAGTGCCATGTTTTTCTGACAGAAGTCAGGCAGGAATATTAGAGAAGAAATAATACAAACACACTTTAATTAAACTGCTAGTAAACAAATTTATTTTAATTAAAACATTAGTTTATAATCAACAATCACATCATTTAAATTCTTAACATAAAAATATTTATTTAATGAACTGAAAATGTCAAATAAAACAAAATGGTTTGGATAAGATAACAGACAAGCTTTAGGAAGTGCTCACAAGAAGCAGCAGCAGTTTTCAAGATATACAATAACATAGAAATAATGTTAATCAAAGTTATGAATTTTGTTATTGATTTATATGTCTATGGCTTGAGATAGCTGCTGCTATACCGTGGGCACTATGTACAAGTGTGTCTTGTAACCTACAATTGCTTTCTTGTAGAGCAAACACTAAATATTATAAGCAGGAGGCTGATGAGGTCTAGTCATGCTGCGGTGTCTTGGCAAGATTTGTTGGCATATTGGTCCATGTTCTGCCAAGATATCTGTAGATTACTGTGACTCCTGTACCTCTTGATGCTTCCAAGGAGACTGTACAGGGAGCAGCGATTCAAATGCAGGTTTCTTTCTATATTAGTTAGGTCATACTCCTGTTGCCCTTACTGATTCACACACCTTACGAGTTTTGGTTTTCACTTTAGACACATACACTCCAAACCTAAAAAGTAAAAATAAATTATTTATTAATCATAATGCTTAAGAATGTATGGCTTAATGCTGTTTACTGTAGAGACTTATAAGCTGCCGCTGCTGTATAGTCCTATTACAGCCTAAGTTGTCTGCCTGATTACCTAATAAAAAAATACTTGAAACACTTGGGAAACACAAATATTTTATTTTATATTGGAGCTTTAACAAAATTGAGTTATAAATAATATCACTCAGCAAATGAATGTTTTCTTACCTCTCGCAATTTCCATATTAATGTGAAGGCGTTCCACATGTAGTTTTATATTTTAGGGGTTACAAATAAACTAATGTAGGCACTGGGTACGTATTTATTTATTCCGGACCGATTTATATCAGATCTTAATAGATTTGTACATCCTCGATATAGACAGTTAGTTACATAGATAACAAAAATATTAAATGGTGGGTTGCTAGTATTTGAACCGTAACTCTGTATTTTCTCAGCTTTGAGCAACAAAACTAACACTTTTTCTGCTACAAGTGTTATATTATGCGTAAACAAACATTCACCGGCATGCAAGAAAATTTAAAATGTAGTTTAAGGAGAATTCGTTATTAAACTCTTTATCATTCATTCTTTATTTTAAAGTAGTGGTAACATCTTCGTACTCAACTTTTAGTGATGTCAATTTCAAATTAAGAGCTGTCATGTTAAAACCTAAATTTAATTCGGCGTAAAAGCAGAATAGCATATTTGTAATCTGTTCACTAAAATAAGAGATTTTTAGTGAAATTTTAGTTTAGTGATGTTAACGGCAGAATCGCTACCATTGTCAAATAGACACAGCAGCAGACCTTATTCTAGCTAGAGCATTATATAGTCATAAACTCACATCATAAAGCTTCAGTAGTTTGGAAGGTTTCGACTTACTTTACTGTTTATAAAAATAATATCTTAAAATTTAACGCAAAATGTCGAGCTTTACGTTAAAGCGACGTCATTTTACGTTAAAGTTTAAGAGGTTAAATCAATCAAACTTGTTTTGCCGGTTTTTATAGTGTAATTAATTACAGCTACTGCAGATACTGTATACCGACTGCCGTCGCAATGAACTTGCATAGTAATGCAGTTGGATCACTTGCTTGGTATGCTAAGTACGTTGGTGTGTCATTGACCATCGGCCTAACTATGTGTAAATTATTTGACTGTATTGTACGAAAGAAAAGGAGGGCTGCATTACAAGAAAAGGTGAAATTTTGTTTAAATATTTAACGGTAAAGCAGTCTCCCTAGAAAATGTATATATAAAGATCCATTTATAAGCCCCCAAAGCAAATAAGGAGGAAATGTTATGAATATAAGAGGGAGTTAGCGAGTAGCTCCTCTAAGGAGAGACCGACATTGAGTTAGTTTTTAGTTTAAAAGGGGATTTAATTTTATTGTTAGCTATAATTCAAGGAAATATGTATGTTAAACATTTACATTAGTAAAGAAGTATGAAGTTATCCCAATTTTTGAACTGATTTTTTTAATATATAATTGCCAAAATAATCTTATTATTTTTTCAGGTAGTAGTTATTACTGGTGCAAGTTCTGGAATAGGTGAAGCTCTTGCACATGTGTTTTATGAAAATGGAAGTAAAGTTGTTTTAGCAGCACGAAGACAATCAGAATTGGAAAGGGTCAAACAAGATCTTATGAAAAAGGACTTGGTAAAATTATTTAATTGCATCATACTATATTCTGTATTTATTATATACTATATTTATTATTTGTATATCCACCTGTGTTTATGATCATTGTTCTACTCATAAGACTTGTAGTGATTGTTAGCCTATATTATTCTTCAATAAAGTCTATCAAAAACAAAAACTGGGAGAGCCATGCTTTGGCACCAATGGGCAGGTTCGACAGGAGTATTACCACAGCCTCTCTCTGACCAAGTTGACCAAACAAACTAAACTGGTAGACATTACATTGTATTGCCGAGTGAGTGAGGGTACCGGAGGCCCAACTCACCCTTTCCTTTTGCCCTTCTCCACTCCCTCATCACCCTTTGATGGCGGGCATAGCAATTACGACTCTTGAGTCGGAGGTGTCTATGGGTGGCATTCTGTTCATCTGTCCCCCTACAACAAAAAATATGGAATGGCATCTAATTAGAATCTTACTGGTACTTCCAGAGATTGTACTGTTTAAAAAAACAAAAAACTGTTTAGCTTAATTTTATTAGTTATGATTGTATGTTGTTTTTAAGTGATCATGACAATTACCATAAATAGTTTAAGTTATCTAGATATATATTTATAAAAATCCTTTCAGACTACACCAACATTAGAACCTATTGTAATAGAATTGGACCTGGCCAATTTTGAAAATTTGGAACCATTTGTTGAGAAGGTATATGATATATGTGGTTATATTGACATTTTAATTAATAATGGTGGTGTGTCCCACCGTGGTTCAATATTGCATACACAAATTGAAGTTGATAAAAAAATCATGGCTGTCAATTACTTCGGAGCTGTTGGTTTAACAAAAGGTAATATTCACTGACAATAAACTTTGATAATTATCTTATATTATTTTATATAAAACAATAATATTTGTTTCAGCATGTCTCCCAAAAATGGTAGAGAGAAAGTCAGGACACATTGCATTTGTAAGTTCAGTTCAGGGATTAATTGCAATTCCAGACCGTTCAGCATATGCAGCATCTAAACATGCTATGCAAGCATTTGGAGACTCCCTCCGTGCTGAAATGCATCAGCATAATATAAATGTAACTATGATCAGTCCAGGTTACATTAAGACTGCAATATCTTTAAATGCATACACGGGTTCAGGTGATGCACATGGAGGTAAGAATGAAAATAATTGAACAGTATTATTATTATAGACGAATTATTTAAAAAAATGTAATTTTCAGTCTTTATTCAAAAAAATCTTAGAGGTAGTTTTCTAATCTTAAATTTAAACTATAAATAAAAAGGTAACGGCGGCCTGTTATTGAGTAGTCATAATAGCAGAAACAAAGTATCTTCAAATGTGCAGGCTTCATAGTGTTGAATATTGTTTATAAACAAAAACTTTCCCTCGCGAGAAGAAAATGGTGGTCGGTATCGGTCACGTGACATATACAGATAATGAAACTTATATTTTAATTTAAAACATAAACAAATCTGGTGTTTTTATAACAAAATAGGTGTTGTTAAATTAGTTTTTCTAACAGTAAAAACTCTACAAATAACACCTTCATAATTTAATTTTGATAATTTTGTTTTCTTCTATAGAATTTATAGAAGAATAAGGGAATTCCATCCCCTATTCTTTTATAATTTCTATAGAAGAAAACATAATTATTAACAGGATTTAATAAATCTAAAGAATAAAAGCAGTGGCAACAGTAGAGTAAAGGCTAAGGTGTCCGACTTAATATCAAGAGGACGCGGGTGCAAATCCCATCCTGTGCACTACTGTCGTGAACAACCAACACCTAAGACGCAATTAGCTTAACTGGAATATTACTACTTTCTCTATCCTTGCTTCTGCTTTGATGTTGTGTTGAATCCTTGGAATATCTCTTTCCACTTCATTATGGATACATTCAACCATTATATGGTACACATCCTTGAGAGCATCGCATTCCACATAGGTCGGGGTGAAAAAGAATGAAAAAAGAAATGAATTTGTCCAGGTCTGAGTCTAAACCTGCCTCCTTATATCAGCACCATCGAACCATGGGTCCATAGATTTAGTTTTTTTTTTTTTTTTTTTTTTTATACTATAGGGGGACAGACGAACAGACGGGTCACCTGATGGTAAGTGACACCGCCGTCCATGGACACTTGCAACTCAAGAGTCGCAAGAGTTGGTGGTATTCTTTTGAACCAAATACATTTTGTCAATGATCTTTCATAAAAGTATTCTTTCCATAGTTCCCTACACTTGGCTTCACTTAGCTACCACTTTTTGCGATATGAGCAGGCAACCATTGCAAAACTATATTATTACTACTATATTTAGGATGAATAATTGATTTTATTAAACTATAAGCAATTGGATTATGACGATAATTAGCAATACATCGAAATGAAATAGGTGCTGGAGAGCGCTTTTCGAATCCGTATAAATCTCAAAATCTTTAAAAATATAAAATATAAAATAGTTTTAGCGAGCAATTAGTTCAAGGTCGATTAAGAAAAGTTTACAAATAAGTTTAAATTTTACTGAACTATTCTTTTGCAAATCTAAAACAGAAGCACCGGCAATGTGTTGGTTATTTTACCCATCCGTAAATATTCTGTAAAATCCAGCATTATGATTATTAAAAACCTAATATATAAATCGCTCAGTTCAAAGATGTTATATGAATTTTTCATTCCAAAACTTCTGTTTGTGTTTTAATAACATGACACATCGAGAGAAAATCTATATTATTAAATTGTTCTGAGACCATAGCTGGTAGCGCTTTTTTTTCCGCCGCCAATATGTGCTTCGATATAGAATACTAAGATTGTCTATTATTCTGAAAAGAAAGATTTTATTTTTAACAGGCATTTTGCTGCTAGGTAATATCTGTGAATATGTAATGGTAGCAGATGTAGTTCGTTTTCCATAACGTGTATAGGTTTAGTTTTTATAAAGCCGCCAATCACTCCCTCATACTTTAATTTTGAATCGATTTTAATTTGTTTAGATTAGAGCGATAGCTCTTATAGAAGAGGAAACGAATATAATCCAAATCCATTCTATTGCGTATTAAAGTCATATATAAACGTCGCAGGGAAGAAGGATGTATCCGGGTCCCGCTAATAATTTAAAAAACGTTTAAAAACCTCATACGTTTTTCTATGATCTCATAAATATGCTTAGTCCACTTGAGAGATTGATCCATCCAAACACGCAAGTATTAGACATTACTAACATTTTCTATGACTTATTATCAATTTTTAGATCAATGAAAGTATTTCTTCTACAAACAGCACTGAAGATACAGACTTTAGATACTAAATACTAGACCTGAAGTGCAGAATTTATCCAATGCTATTTGTAACTCATATTTAGCGTCTAATATTGTGTCACAAGTTATATATAAGATAAAATCATCCGCAAATTGTTTGACGAAAACTATTCATTGCTAACAAATGTCTATTGTATTGAATGAAAAGGGAAATATAGGGTCACCCTACGCCCACCATAAGGTATACTAGATATATAGGAATCACCGACTCTAATTTTAATTTCCTTTTTTTTTAAATACCTTAAATAGGAACATATTCTCAGACCCACCCCTGAACAGTCCAGTATATATAGGTACGTTATAAACTGTGTAAGTCCACATTATTGTAAAACTGTAAGTGTTAAATGAAGTAATAAGACCAATTCCTTTTACTATTTCTTACAAATTAGGAGAATAAAGAAGGTAGGAGAACGAAACAATGGTTGCAAATCACAATTCATTGACCTATTGAAGGAAATACATATATTCTAATGTAGGTCAATTTCAATCACTTGACCTACTCACCTTACTTATCAGTTTTAGTAAATGACATTGTGCATATGCACTGTATATTTTTGAAATTAACTTAATAACTAAATAAGTTGTGTAAGTGAATGTTGAGTTTGTTAAATGTATGAATTACTTAACTACTTACATATTTTTTTATTCGCTTTGGAAATAAAATAAAGGTTCCACTTATAAACTCATTTTAAACCTAGGGCTATTTAATTAATACAAACCCTTGTCTTAAATTTATTTAGGGTTAGTGCAATGTCTAAATAAAAAACAATTTAACTTTATAAACGTATTTATAAACTTTTCTTAGTAAATAGGCATATAATATTTATTTTA
The DNA here is from genome assembly GCA_947561695.1 of Tyria jacobaeae. Lineage (NCBI taxonomy): Eukaryota > Metazoa > Arthropoda > Insecta > Lepidoptera > Erebidae > Tyria > Tyria jacobaeae. Next base: position 11,695,569 of record OX387217.1, read on the forward strand.
AATCTGTATTCTGAAACTCATTGTTGACTTGATTTTAATGTTTGTTTCAGTAATGGATCCTCAAACTGCAGCTGGTTTCACACCAGAATATGCTGCAAATAAGATGGTGGATGCAATAGCAAATAAACAGAATGAATTAATTATTAGCCAGTTTGTTCCAAATCTGGCTATTTCCATTAGACATTCTATCCCATCTTTATATTTTTGGATTATGTCCAGGAGGGCAAAGAAAACAACATAGACCCAGAAATTAATTTCTAGTTATACTATACAGATTGTCTGAAAGATGTCAAGAGGTTACGAGCGATAGACTAGATTGTATCTGGTCCGTTAAAAATAACAAGAAAACCATGTTACTTGGTTAAGTGAAAATGTTAAAAAGCATCACCCTAAATTACATTTTAAGGTACTGTGGTCACAGATTTTTATTTTTCTTTTATGTAATCCTAAATTGCAATCACAAATTAATATTTTGAGCATAGTATAAATAAACATAATTGTATTGTCACCAAAATCCAAAGTGTATACAAAATTTCAGATTAATCGGTTGACAGGAAGAGGGTGAAATTTGAATTACTAAATTTGACCCAAGAATAATAAATAAAACAAACGGGGTGAGCTAAATAAAACCGTTTAAAAAACAATAAGTTTTAATAAGTCAAAAAAAACTACCTTAGGCAAAATAAATTGTGCAATAATTGCTACTTATCTTTCCATAAAAAAATATTATCAAGGTTGTCAACCATTTAGAGCATTCAAAACTCGAATAAAATTAACAAAATATTAATCATAAAGTAGAACACAACTTGTTTGTCAACCAGAACTGGTACGTGGCAGGTATGTGGCAATAACCTAGCTTATTGCCACATACCTGCTTGACATGAGTTTCAGGACGCCTGTATATGGTAATTTAAATACTAGAAATTGACATCCTGATATTGATAAGATCCTAGATCTTTTGGCATTTACTATAAGTAAGATATAGGATTTACATAAGTTATTAAGTGGGTAATAGTCGATTATTAATGTGTTTATAAAAGAGGTCTGTCGGCGCACGAGCACCGAGAAGCAGCGGGGAGAGGTGCGGGGAGGCGGCCTCTCTCCGTGCGAGACACACATGGATTATCGTATGTGAGACCATTCCGCGCAACATATCCGCCCGCGATACTCGCTTTTAATATTAGTATTATTTTATACAGTCTACTATCTTTTATTTACACCAAATACGCTTCTAGACATTGAATATATTGCTTAACCACTTTAGAGATCATCATGTCTCTTATATTCTTGTCAGCAACTCTCTTTGTGGATGTTATCATGCAGACAATTGCACAAGCTATGTTAGAACTTTTAAGGTATTGTCCACCAGATGTGGCACTTTCATTAATAAAATACATACAAGCACTCTGATTCCTCGACTTGCAAATCTCTTGCCATGTCTTGGACTGAATCTCTTGAGAATATTGCATGGTGTCATTAGCTTGGATTGTTCTTTATTATAACAGAACTTAATAGCTTTTGAAAATCTGATCATAGCAAGTAATCCAGCCTGTCTGGTTAATACCAATTTGCCCATAATAAGTTAGATTTCTAAATGTACTCACTATAACCACCTTAATACTTAAACTAGTAGAAGAATGATCTGTCTTCTTGTATGGGAACCTGAAAAAAATATTGCCTCATCTCCTTTGATTTTCCTTTCTGCACGTATATATGGTCCGTATTCAAATGATATCTTCGAAGCGAACTCTAGAGCCTTACTAGGAACTTTATCTTCTAGATCAGAGTTATAAATCTTTACAATATTCCAGAAATTTCTTACCAAGGTCAATAAAGTCAAACTCAACAGAAGATAGATAGATATAAACTCTTTATTGTACACGTTAAGAGTACTGCTTTATAAAGTCATCAGGTGTAATACCTAATAATGTAACAGTTTTCTTAATCTCTGCCCCAGTTATTGCCATTGGCCAGTGCCAATTGTATATAGCAAACAGAGAACATGGCAGAGAGTATGACATCCGAGGTTGTCCTAGCCAAATTAGGGACAAATAGCAGTGAACAAACCGCTGCTGAGTTTTCTATATCTGGTAACTGTACAATTAATAAGGCATTGTATATAGCAAACAGAGAACATGGCAGAGAGTATGACATCCGAGGTTGTCCTAGCCAAATTAGGGACGAATAGCAGTGAACAAACCACTGCTGAGTTATATACAATGCCTTATTAATTGTATGTCTGATAGTTTCTATATCACCAGTATGTCTATCACGTAATACTTGTGATAAGTTCTTAAGGCTAGTATCAAAGCTATCACATAATATAACTTCTGATGCTTCAACCACTATATTACCCTGAATAAATATAGTTAGTGTTATATCCCCATTTAATGTAACAATTGGATCTTGGTAAATGTTACCACAAAGGCAATTATTATATTTAATCTTTTACACCACTTTTTCTATAGATCTGCAATAATATTCAGGATGTTCCTTAATATTAGTAATTGTAATTATGTATTTTTAAACATTAGTTTAGTTATCCCTGCTTGCTGCTGCCGAGGTAAGAAGACCTATCTATCTTTTCCTAAATAGTATTTATATATGTATTTATTTTATAAGAAAAAGAAAAAAACAGTCAAGAAGGGTCCTACGACTTTGGAATAAATAAAAGATAGTGAACTGTATAAAGTAATACTTATATTAAGAGTGAGTATTGCGGGCGTATGTGTTGTCACATCAAAAGACTATAATCCATGTCTCGTACGGAGAGGGTGGCCTCCCCGCACCGTCGTCGTCCTCTCCGCTTCTCGGTGCTCGTGCACCGACAGGCTTTCTGGTGATTGTATTGGTAAATTATAATTTTAAGTAAGGAACACATGCTTTGAAAGCAGTGCCAGGTTTTCTTTTTCTACTGTTAAAAATAAAAATCTTTATAATTACATTATTGTATTTATTTCATGATAACAGTGTTCACTGTTAGCATACCTTAGCAAGATAATTCTCAAATAATCCACTATCACATTTGATTAACTAAAAGCTTCCTTATATTACAAGAAAATATCTTTTGTACATGCTTTCAACTAATTCTACTATTAACTTTATAACATTTTGTATACTACATACCTAGTACAACAAATTATATAATAATTACAATAAGGGACTCCAGGTCATTTAAACAACAATTTAGAAAGCATTAATTCACTTAATGTTTCTCAAACTATTATGTGACTTAAATTAATGTCATATTAATCTGCTAACTGAAAACATATGTCTTTATTTAAAAACATTATATAATCTCCATAAGCATATTGCAGCAGCTGTCATTGATATGGTAGTATGTAGTATTATTTTTCGTTTATTGTCTGTATGTACTAATACAACTGGTGATGCAGATGTAAGGTCACTCAACATAGGAAGTGTTGCTAGATGTCTACGATCCTTTTCTACTTGATATTTGCAGCAGGGGTCCCATTGCCATGAAAGTGTGTAACAACCAGCACAAAGGACAGAAACTACACCAAATGGCGAACAAACTAGGGAACTCCATGTAAGACCTGAAATGAATTTATTAAATTTAGGCTTTCGGATACAAATATAACAAAAGTTGATCAATGATACTTTTAGGAACTTTTTTTAAAAAAAATCATACACAGAATTCTCTTCGTGTATTAATATATAGCTCTATTTTTAATGTCATTTGAATTAGCACATACATATCTTAACATGAAGTACCTCATTCATGAATATATCAAAAGCGATTGTAGTTGTGATGAAGGAATACTTTAATCTATTTTTTTTCCTCATACTTTTAATGCATAGCTAAACAAAATTTAAAGTTTTCATTATATGGCTACTTGTCAAAATTATATAAATACTAGCTGTTGCCCGCGACTTCGTACGCATTAGTGATGTTCCGCGAAACAAAAATTTTGTCAAAAAAAAAATTTGACAAAAATAGATCTTAGCCGATTCTCAGGCTTACCCGATATGCACACAAAATTTCATAAAAATCGGTCCAGCTGTTTCGGGAGGGGTATGGTAACTAACAATGTGACACGTGAATTTTATATATAAGACATCAGATGATGCTTACAAGTAATGCAGCAGCAGATATGATATTTTAATTAATAATATATTATTTTAATAATCTATTGTTGGTATGCATACTTTGTCAAATGTTTTAGTTAACCCTGCAGATTGTTTACATGCTTAAAAAGAGTGTACATCACTTTTGCAATCTGATGGATAAGTTAAAGGTCAGAATAAAATTCACATAATAGGTGGTGTGCAATAAAGATAAATTTAGTTATACATTACAAACTTGGAAATCACCTTCATGTTATATTTACCTAGAGTTTACCTTTGTTTGTTGTCATATATGATAACTTGATAAATATTGATAAAACCTTAAATAACTCAATTAAAGCAGTATATACGGCGAGGATCAGTGAAATAAAGATATTTTTAATCTATATTTATAATAGGTAACATAATAAAGTTATTTAATATGTACCTGATGCAATGCTACAGAGTCCACTGTAAATAGAAACCTTATGCAAGAGGTTTCCTACGTAAATCCAACGAGCTGTTTCTTCTCCAAGTGGCTCTGGTTCTATTACAATAACTCTAACACCAGCCTCCAATGCTCTTTCCAGTTCCATCTCAAATTTAATGTGAGCATTTTCACTATCATATACTTCTCTTATGATCGCAACACTGGATGGCTTTAAATCGCTGTAAACAAAGCTCGATTATGTAATGTTAAAACTCAAGATACAAAGCACCATAAAATACACGGGTAACTATTTAAAATATTCATTACAAGCCACTTTTATTATATAAATTAAACTTTACTTTAGTTTATTCATTTAGTATTTACAAACCTGTCACTTTCATCACCCGCCATCTTATGTATAGACAGTATTTTATAGATTTGTAGTCATAACTATGCCAATTTTGTTTTATATACAATTCAATAAATATTTTATAACTATAAATATTTGTTATCATCTAAGCTTTTCCTTTGTTGATTGTAGGATATTCTCAAAATAAAATATCACTTACACTCCAAAAATATGCACAAAGTATATAAGTACGCCATGATATTCTCGTCTACCTTGAAAACACAGATTTGTTTTTAATTAGACTAGATTAAATTGAAAAATCGGTTCATTATTTTAATTTTTAAGCATTTTTTACATTAGCAATATTTAAAATTAAATATTAGTTACCTGTTACCTACCAAATGAGATGAGAATGGCTAGTTTTAGATATACGAGTATATGGGACATTTAATTGATATCAAATACATATATTATTTTGTCTTTTGGTATCGTGTATATAATATTATGGTAAACAAAGGTACACTATTACTTTAGATATTATGTACTAAGCATATTTATAATTGTTATGTCCTTTCCGGCCATTTCTCTGTCTGTCATGTCTCTCCAAAATCACCTGTTAACTTATAATAAATTCTACTAATGGCAATATTCACACTTCCACACCACACACAACAATCCACACTCAAATCTTAAAAGAAACCTCTGGAATTGTGTGTATAATTATATGTTAGTAGTAAACTGGTCACCCGTGATTCCTCAGATGTTATTTTGTAGCTGTGAAAGAAGAAACACATATAATTTAAATAATTGAATGAAATAAAATCCTAAAGGACATAATCAGGAAGAAACGACTGTTTTTCATTGATCGTATATCTATGATACATGTAATTTGTAATGTCTTTGGATGGTAATTCCCCGTATCGTATATGTATGTCTATAGGTATAGTATAGGTAGTATAGGATTTGAAAGGTTGCTGAAAATTGGTTGGGAATTGGGAAAAAGATGGTTAGATATTTCGTATTTTTGTTTAACAAAACAATGTAATAAAAAGGATGGAACATCGTAATTTCACAATAATAATTTTATTCTTCTTTAGAACTCTATAGTTGTAAACCCGCCATGTGTTTAAAGGTTATTTTAATTAATCTTTTTAATATTCGTCTCTGCTAGACTAAAGACATTAATGTTTCTTCTAACTGATTCTAGAAACATTGATATAGTAAAGAAGTAGTTTGAATTTGATTAGTTTGTCAAATGAAATAATAATTTGTGAAAGTAACTAAAGTTAAGAGTCAAATAATCAGATAGTCCATTTGATTCGGTTATTTGGCAAAATCTCTCAATCCTATATTGAAAGTTCCTATAAGGGGAAAAGGGCTTAGTAGGCTGTGGCAAAATATAATTTGTGACAGCTGTTGGCAGACACAAGTTTCAAGTAGATACTTTGGAGAGAAAAGAAATGATGGAAATTGGTCGTTAATGGTTCAGGAGCGTAGGATTAAGGATCTTCGCGATAGAAATGAGAAACGCGTTACGCCACAAGGTAGGGAAGACGCCTGAGTCAAGTGAGAGATTCACTATATGTGATAGAACAGGGAGAAGATAATCAAAGATAGGAGTGACCATGTAACGATTGATGTGGTCGCTTCCCATGGCGGTGGACTAATAATATTAGGCTGGCAACTAATAAACCCGCCATCTTTGTACACAAAGACGCGTTGGCAGAGACATAATGCCTTCCTCGTAGAAGTTTTTAGGCTTTTGATCAAAAAAGGTGATAAGGTCACTTTTAAGCTGGTCTTCATTTTTAAATTTTATTTTATTTTAAAATTTAACGCTTTTAAGTGTTTTAATAACAAATCATTGGAATTATGTTCCTGATCATCATCAATCGTAATTAGGTACTAAGTGGAATAAGTTGTATTATACACAAATGTATTAAAGTCTACTCGGTAATAGTAGCAGTCTCTGTGAATAGGGATACCCAGTTCCGATTAAAAACTTAGAGATAGTCTATTTCAGTGAACTGACGGTCAGACAGACTAAAAACAAACAAAAACGTAACTACTAACGTAATTAATATAGATAGGTATAAAGAAGTTTAGAAATAAGTACGTATTTGTCATTCATGCCTATAATATTAGGATTAATGTTTTTAGACAAATGTATATATATTAAAACTGAAGTCCTAACAAGCAACACGACAACAAGTGTTCAATCAAATCAAATCAAATCAATCTCGAACATGTGGATGGGTGTCTCGTTTGTGTTTGCCAATGATCGACATTGGTGTCGGTTTTTGTGCATAAATCGTAGGATGTTTATCAAACCTGTTTGCGATGAGCGATGTATCCAAACGCCTGGTAGCAATCATTATATTAATTAATATGTTAACTTTATTATTTCTGGATATGATGAGTTGACATATGCTGACCTATCTGATTTGCATATAAGCTTATGCATCTACTAGTACAAAAATGTCCAAGAGAAATAATGATTTTTGGAGACAAGCAAGTATCCGCGGGTAGTCAGAGGCGTTTTAACCGTTTTATTTAAATATAATTTAGTCCCACTTACGTAATAGCTAAGGCTTTTGCCGTCATCTATTCACTTTGGGAATGAAAGGGGAAAATTGGAAGTGTAAAATGGGAAATGAGAAATGGGAATGGGTAATAAAGAACAAGGATAATTTTGCTTATACGGTTGAGAAGTGTAAGCAATAGCAGATCCTATGTCAATGAATCTCAAACTGGCACTGGCACAAAGAAATACTTTGTACCAACCTATGTAAAGTAATATTACAGCAGTTTATGCTAGTTTCTAGTTAAAAAATGACATGTTATGGTCTACTTTAATAATAAATAAGTTTTAAGCGTAATGCCTAAAAATCAATCTGTACTCTACAACCTGCGCTCAATGCTGCCTTATTTGTATAGCTGTTCCTACATTTATCGAGTCAATGACTGCGGATATTCACTTAAACCTGTTACGTATCTATGTATCCAATCTTTTTAGAAGTTTATTTTTATTTGTTTTATCTTAAACGATTTAAAAAAAAAAATTTAACCACAATGACATAATTATCAAGCAGTTAAAATATTAACGTATGTTTAACTATAATATTTCCTTCCACTCACGATTGTCGCCCACGACGACCGTTCTAAAATCCGCTTGCCTGTTTAGGAAAAGGTGAATGTTGCAAACTGTTTAGTAACAAGTACATTAAAATTGGAAGTCAACTTCTATAGCTCGACAACTTTCAATATTAAGTCGGCTGCACAAGGTACATAATGGTTTAAATTAAACTTGTGACATACGATTTGTGGACTACATACATAAAGGTTGTTTAGTGTTGAGATACCTACTTAAAAGGCTTGTGTGGGTGCACGGCTGACCTTATAGGTGCTACCTACAGTCTTTGCTAAACATTTTGTATGATTTCCCTGACATCCCACACTCGATTGCTATTATCACCATAAACGAAACTACAAAAAACCTTAACGCGATAAAATCCCAATTATGACGTATTGTAAGTAATATCACTGGCAGTAGACCTGATATCTTTAAAGCCTCCAGACGTAAAGAGCGATGTATATAAGGTAAAAATATATGTATTAGATTGGATGATATAGAAAATGAATTCAAACAAACAGATTTCGCCTTCATTACATGTATTAACGTTTCGATCATGGTCACAGTCAGATGATGGACTGTGCAGTGTATTCACCATTAAAATATTAAAGCGATTGAGTCAAGATGAACACACTAAATACTTCAAAACATTTACAAAGACGACTTAAATTTGACTAACTATACCCACTTCTTTTCATTTCAACTCAAAATTAATTCAATAGAAAATGAAATTTTTGTCTGAAAAATGTCGAATGTCGGTCAAGAAACAATAACGCGGAGTTAACAATATACTTTCATTACCATCGAATGTGGACATATGTAGGTAGATATGTCAATTCTACACATTCATGCTACCTATATGTATATATGTCTATTCTTAAATTTCTTATACATACACAATATGACAATATAACAACCTGAATAAAATATACCTGGCTTTTTATTACACCAATGCGTTTTACTTCGTAACACAGTGTTTGTAAGTGTAACACTAAAAGTAGATGGTATCCCACCCATTCGGGCATCCGTTTAAACCGGACCTCAGGCATCCATGATTAAATCAAGATAAAAGACAGAAACGTGGTTCTTTCGCAGTCTGTACAGATACTTCAACAATATCAGATAGTAACCATCGATGATTTTCAAAGTCATGTTGGTATGTTGAGTTCAGTAAAAGATATATTAATGTGAGCTTAAGAATAAAAAACAATTCTTTATGGTCAAATTGATTACATCGAATATTCCATTGGATCGAATCATAAGGTTCAGACAAATAAAAACCAATTATTAGAATAGATGTTGGAGCGCTTGACTGACAAAAAAGTTTAATTTCAGGAACTAAGTACAATAAACTGATTTTGTATCCCACTATACGATCTGAAATGTCCGGCTAAAGCGTCATAAAAAAGAATTTTTCAAAACAATTTTTTCGAGCCCATTTTATTTCAATTATTCTTTGATTGATTGATTCAAATTAGATTCTCCTCTTTGTTTTTATTGTTCAATCAATCAATTAGGCCACTGCTATCCTCCGCTGGTCAAAAGACCATACAATGTGCGCCGTTACTTGTTTTTATTCTGGTTTCACAAACAAAACAAACAAACTGAAATATGTATAACAGGTAGGGCAGTTATTTATCTTTATTAAATATTCACACCTATTAGAAAGTGGAGCTATCGATATTAACTTCCACATCTTGAATATGGCGATAATGCTCTAAATAAAACACCTGATATTACGTGTTACCTCCCCATGGGTTCACTTGAACAAACAGTTTTTAATGTAAGCTAATACAATTGTTGCTAAATTCTTACAAAATACGGCAATCATTCTAATTTTACACGAACTGTAAGCTTGTTTCAGTATTTAATCTATATTCTTGTTTGCCCTGTGACAAAAAGAAACGGAACAGATGCGTGTTTGAGAAAGACGATGACAAATGTACGTATTGTTTTGTATTACCTACATTTACGTACAATATGCGATACAGTTATCTAAATTATCTGCGACGTTCTTAATTTATTTAATCATGCAAATAAAATGCTATTCTTAATTACAGTTAACCTTTTCGTTCAAAAGTAATTTTTAAAGTTAATTTATTGCTTTAAAACTTTTAGTTTTAGAAAAAGAGGTTGTGGAATGGAATTCGAGTCAATGGAATACCTTCTAAGTTGCAAGTATATTTCTTTAGTAAATTGATCCTAAAACAGTTCACCTTTAATATACACCAGCGGTAACGTTCCAATTAGAAGGACCTATTTATATATCATCTTATTTTTATATGAAGGTACATAGGTTTATGAATATTACTTATTTTTGTGTACATAATTATATTTTTACTGTACCATAAAGCATATTGTAATCTATTACTGTATTGCATTTTAAATAACTTAGATACATCAGAAAACTGATGTAAAGGAGTAGACTCCCTGAATTAATTAACACATGTTATCTACTTCTTATTTAAAGCTTGTTAAGCTTTAAATAAGAATAAGAAGTCATCTGTGTACAGTATTTTTTACTATGCGCAGTTTACAATTTCAAAGTATTTTTGCAAGTGTGGGGAACATTTTGCCTAAGTGCGTGTTTACGTTATATTGTCTGGTAGCTAATTATATTCATGGTCGACGTGAATATTAATTCGTATGTACGTACTTCCTAGTCATCATCATCAAATGACATAAACTAGCATCTATCATTTATAGATGCTAGTTTGTCATTTAAATAACTGTATTCTACCTCCTACACTGCAAGGTTGAAATTATTGAATGTAATTTGTGTCAAACCAAGATTCCAAGGAGTCAGTTCTAAATGCGGGCTTAACAAATTATCTTTCTAAGGTTCGTCATTGATTAGTAAATTATCCACAAATGTTGCTAGGAAACTTTAATGGTTTTAAGACGGTTGTTTACCACGTTCTAGTATGGTATGGTGTGTGTCCTATTGTGGATGGTCCGTGATCGAACGGGCGCGGGTAATGAACCCGAGCATCCGCGGGATTCACGACAAAGCAGTGCGCGCATCGCCCGCCGCGCTTCCCCCGCGCCTAGAGTACCGACTTACCTCGTGCTCACGAATTCTCAGCCCTTTGGGGCACAACACAGTATTGTACATTCTTTTAGTACCTTTTGTTTTATTTTAGTGAATAATATGTAGGAGAATTAATCTTATTTTAGTTACTTCAGTATAAGAGCATTTACATTATTTTCATTTAAAATGTTTCTTACACGTTTTCTATAAACATCAGTTTCGGAAACCTTTCTCAAGAGTAGCAAAAATTTCAACTTCTTTAAGCAACATAAGGGTATTGGATGGATCGATGGCTAATTTTGATTATAAGACCTGCAAAATGAAAATTAGGTACATTTAGGTTACTATCTAGTAACTCAAAAATGTCTCGTTCATGTTTGAATTGCGTGTTTGTGATGGATGGATAAACGATTTTACACAAAATATTGTGTGTCATACAGGAAATTTAAGAAACGTTGACTTAAACTCTTAAATTAAATAAAATACTAGAATGATACTTACGTATGTGTAAGTATTATTTGGTCAGAACAACTCGAAAGAACAAAATTAGTGTGACGATAATTACAGAACTGGTAAATGTATGTTTAATGAGTATTATCGTCGGTCCTGGCGGTCGGGGGCAACAACATAACTCAGTCAAGCCAATAATAATGGAGTTGAATGTCATCGCAATAACCGTCCGAGATACAGGCACAGCAGGAGCATTCTCAATTTTCAATCAATTTATTTTAATAATTAGAAATACTACAAAACTTTTTATCGTTAACACAAAATAAATGTAAAAAACTGTCGTCTTCGAGGAATGTAAATGAATTTGTTGACAATACGACGTTTATTCTCTATGTATTAGTCTGCATGACATGTTTCTTCTAAGAGAAATGCCACTTACCTTTTACTTATAAAAAAAAGAAGGACTGAGTTACTCAAGGTTAAGTGAAGGTTTTCCGACTTTTGTTGTCCGTCAACTATTTGTCCAACTCATTCTGCCGCTGTATGACTGTGGTATTCTTTATGCATACTAATAGGTACATACTTTCGTATTCAGCAGTCATAAAGGATTTTGCACAAATTGTTAGATTCCTACCTAATTAGTTTGCATGTCGTGTCCGCCGTCCATCCCGTGGCGTATAGCTTTTTTCGGTGACGTATGAATGTAATGTCCTTTGTTTGGTAGATCTTTGTCTCAAGAGACAAAGTCAATGTACAATGTCCATTACACATCCTCCGATTGAAATGCTTTTATTGTCACATATAGAGGTTAAGTTAACTAGAAGTAAGCCTTAATTAATTTAAATGTCGTTTTGAATACTTTAATTGTACACTGAAGTATGGTTCAGTGTCAATCTATGGTTGGACCGATCCTTACGTTGGGCCAAACATGTTAATGAGTTGACGTATTATATATCAAATTCGCTAATCCTTTTTTATTACGCACGAGTGAAATTTATAGAAATAGCTGCAATACACATTTAGGAAAATTAGATAAAATCCAAAATATATGCATGCGTTTCATTGGGGCTTTATTAAGAGTTATGCTAGTTATATTATGGAATATGAGCTTCATTTGGAACCTTTGTTCGTACGAAGAGATTATCTCGCCAAATGATGACTAAAAAGCAAAACGTTACCAAACAGTGTAAATATTGGGATTATAGATGAAATGAGCATACTGTACCAAAATAATAGCTATTGGAAAAATATAAGTAAACATTTATACAGCTAAGTATCCATGTTGAGTAGTAATTATTGAAGATTCAGACATACTTATTTTATTATTATTTTTAGGTGTGACTATACTTTTTAGGTGTGACTTAATAGCCATAATATACCTATTTTATAAGGTACAATATCTTTGTTTAACTTATGTTTCGATCAAATTACACAGACGGTGATCACGGGTAGATTTAAGAGAGTTTAACGTGTCCTCCGTAATACGAATCTTTCCGAAACTACCCGTACTTGGTCTTTATAAATTTTATTTTTGTTCGGCCTGCAGGTACTTGTCACACTACACTTACAACCATAGATTAGAATATCGATTTGCTTACAACGTCCTTTGGCTGCTTTCGAACAGCGTGTACTTGATGACGATAACATTTGCTGATGACAGGTGTAAAAAAACGGACAAACATATAAGATAGCGATTGCGGAACATTTGCTACGGTCTGGTCAAAACCCGTCACTATTACTACAAGATAGTACGTGAAGCAGTTGAAATTAAAAAATATAAAAAAAATAACTGAAAAGATGGGTTCCGTTTATCAAATATTATAATCAGCAAATTCTATCGTAAGTGTAGTCTGCAAAGGTACAGACAGTACGAATAAAAACTATGAAGACCAAGTGTATTTTTGGAAACTCTTACTACTCGAACACACTCGTGAACACGGTTAGGGCAATTCAATCGATATGTGGGGTAAACACAGGTATTACCTACCTTATAAAATATTTTCGCAATTAAGTCTAATGACGCATTAAATGTAGAAGATACAAATAAGTCGTGAAAGTTGAATTTAACAACTTTTTTATACATACACAATTTATAATTAAAATCTTAGATGTTATATTCCTACTACCTCCAACATTATTCTTGAATTAGTCAATCAACAATAAACGACGGTATACTTAGTTAAATTAGCCGTACATATCTCGTATGTTCACGAATCTTAAAGTAAGTATACTTCACTTACCTATTTTGCTCACTTATTGAGTTGGTGTCAGTAATAAAACTTTAAATATATTGCGAAAATATATTCTCAGATATTTTAATATATAAAATAACGGCAGCATATTTTAGGAGTTATTTTAGTGCTATGAACGATACTGTAATATATGGTATCTACAATTATTTTAGAAATAAAATATACCTATCTTTTGAACATAGCGAGACTTTAGAACACCAAAAATAAGAATTTAATTGCACATGACAAAGTCAACATCTTTTTTAATATATAAAGCATGCACTTGACAAATATACACGCCTCATCTTCCTCGTCCCTTATTAGTCCAGCAAGTTCTTCCATTTCCAGCGGTGACAACAATTGTAATGTAGTAATATCATATAAAATAAATTAAATGGTTTTATTGTTCTTTCTACACTTAATGAACCAGCGTGTACCCATCTTATTTATCTTTACATCAACGAAAGGTTGAAGGCTAGAAATTGCTCAAAACCTCTTTTGTTTTAAATTAGTTTCAAACTACTATTATTAAGGAATTAATTTATATATCAATGTAATTAAATGATAGTTTCAGAACAAGAATTTCAAATAATAGTCATATTTTTAAAGTTCATAACTATTTATTTTTACAAGTGTGTTTACGTCCTATTTTAAACCGTTATTACCGTTAGAGCAGTGATTTTACCTCGTGGGTAAGACGAACGGAAGCACCCATATCCTGGGCAAGCCAATGATCGCAGTGGCAGTTTTATATATAATCAGTCTTTGTATAACGTTCCGCAGTGGTCAATCCTTTTACGGTTTTAATGAATATGAAAATGGTTTCAGTTCGTAGTACGTAGATTTCTTTTTTATGTTTCAATCAAGACGTCACACATATATATGAGATATTATATAAGTTAAAATTCAAAATGATTTCGTTCTTCGCGGGGTTGAAGACTCCTGCCGCTTTGAAGCTGGCACAAATTAAACTAAGCTTTAATGTTTTACACGCTATGCAGTATAAAATAGCATGCTGCTTTAGCCAGTATGATTGTATGTAAGTATTTAAATTTAAATTGTAGACAACTAAAGAGTTGTGCTAAGTACAAAGTAATGTGATTTTTAAACTTAAAATAAAAATAAACATTAATCGATTGGTGTTGTTATTTGGCTTATAGAAAAATCACATTATTTATCTCTGTGCTAACAATATATTCAAAGCGAATCAATCTTCATATTATAGATTCGGCCGCATGTACATATACATATGTTGTGTCGATAGGGAATGAAAGATGTCACGGGACTCACTAGTTATCATGTTTAGGTATATAAACTGTGTTGTATATATTATTATAGTTAGAAATAAACAATGATAAATAAAGCACGATGTTATAAGGATGAATAAAGACAAAAATTGATTATTTTTATACCATTTTTTATACCAATTATTTTTTTTTATAACAAGTCGAGGTCACAAACATGAACCTAACATTATGTGTTACTATTGTCCAATGGTCACCCCTACTAGTGTTGTTCTAGAATTACTACGATATCTGGGTACAGCTGTTTTGTAAAGTGTGAATGGTTGATTTGCGAGTATATAAAACAAAATAACTGATATGATCACGTTCAAAAGTCACACTACGAGATCTGTCTTACTGTAAAAGTTTGTAGATAAGCTGATGTTTTACCTGTCACAGTCTTAAAAAACTTTGGTAATGCTACTTCCTGCGCTATGATATCTATATGCTGTTAATATTTCTATATTGATAGCATATACGAGTAGTATTATTTTTAATCATTCTAAAAGCAACTTGTTTGTATTAGAACTTTGATCACATCGTAAGTATTCTAGATGGTTTTCTTTTTGCTCACAAGTTAGATGCTATTGTCTTTATTATAGATAGATATTTGATAATAAAGCGAAAGAACACTTGTGACAGTACACCGACGACTAGAATTTGATCATATTATATTTGACCAATATAAATTATTTTTTAAAATGTGAAAGATTGAATAAACATACGCACACATAACAATTGTTGTTTTTATACCATAACGTGTTCCTACTGCGTGTAATGTTTACGACTGAAGGGTTAACGTTAATGTCAACTTACGTCAATACTTAAATACAAGTCTGACTTCAGTTGTCTGTTAATGTCTGTCTACCTAGAAACTAGTTCCACTAATTGTTGATTTTTACTCAAAATTATAAAATAGTCTTATAAAAATAACGAGATTGTTTACTTCCTCAATTAATATATTTGTTGATATAAAAAAAATCAACAAGACAATTCATTATTCTTGTGATAATTTTAAAAGAATATGTAGGAGTCGGTCATGATTTCCTGTCTTCTTTAAACATGCATTATAGTTGGCGTTGTCATGATGTGCGTGAGTCGTCTAACAGCTCTACCAGACCCCACCTCCCCGATACCCCTCTGCCTACCACGGTCACTGCACACTGTGACCTTTCACTGAATATCTTACCAGTAACATTACGTAATTCACACGAGTCTGTCAGACAGGATTTGTCTTGACTTTTAGAGCAAAATAGCCTCCGTATTATCGGTAAACCCGAGCGCTAATCTACCAACTAAATCACAGGAAGAATATTATTGTACAAACATGTATGTTGTAGACCTAAACTAAATTACACCTAAATGCTCCTATTCTATAAAGTGTAAGTTCACTTTCAAGTTTAACTGTCCAAAATAAATCTTAAACAAGGGATTTAAGATTGAAAATGTTTGTTGATTATAATTACTATGTATATGCACCTCGATCCAGAATCACTATAAAGACAAACCAATTTTAATCATTTATTTTCATAAGGGTTATTTAAATATCAATTTACTTATTAGTTTTTGTATGGATCTGTGTAGTGTTACAAGTATAAAATATTACATATAAATAAATTACACGTAAAAAACTTATTATAAGTTGTGCTATTTAGTAACTTTTAAGAAATGCTGAGTGTCTTTTAAATTACACAATAGTAATACTTGAATAAAACATTTTTTTTATAAGAATCTCCTTCCCAATTCAAACAAATTAGTGTTAGGTGATCATGTTATAACAATTATATGGAATTCAGTTCACAAAACTACAATTTAAAAAACTGAACATAAATGAAACGTGGTTGTGTTGTGCTTGTTGATTTTTAGAATAAAAAAAAATGATGTGTTTTGAAATTCGACATGGGCCGAGGAAGGTGTGATTAGTACTCTACATAGAGCGGTAAGAACATTTAAACTAAAGAAGTAAATAGGTGATATCAATAAACATTTATGGAATAAAAGTCCCGACCCTCTGCTCACGAAAGTTTCCGGAGAAACCAACCCCCGCTCTTTTCCCATTTCCTCATCCCCCTCTCTTCTTTCCCCTCGACTTATCCCTCATTACCCTCGAAGACGGGCGCGCATTTACGACTCTCAAGTCGGAGGCGTCCATGTACAGCGGTTGTCTCTTACCATCAAGTGACCCGACTGCTCGCCTGTCCCCCTATACTATAAAAAAAAATAAAGATAAATTACGCAGACATAGTAGAAATTATCATGCTCATTACAACACAATTTGTCCTTTGTTTTCCTGTCCTTCTCCGAAGAATGTGAATTCTTATTCGTAGAAGTCAAGATAATAACCGCTGGACCAACAGGCCAGTCAATGTTTTAAAGGTATGTTATTATGTTACAAAGATATTCATAATGACGACTAACAAACGCGAACAGAAACAATAAACCAAAACCATTTCAATTTAAACCAAATCAATAAACATGTTATATTAAAATCGTATCTCAAAGAAGAATAAATTAAAATCAAAATAAATTATTATCACTGTGGTACCATATCTTTTATAAACTTTCTGTATTCCGTAGCGTAACTCGGGCGAGATCAAGTATCGGTTGATTAAAGTACCGCTGAGATAATCTTGGGATGAGATCTGTCGGCCATAGTCCAGTTTCCCAATAGTGAGCTATTGTTGTGTGACGGATTCGGTGTTTCACTCATTATTTAGTACTGGCCTGCGACTGACGTAACGATCAATGTTCTCTTAGGCCTTCATTATACGGTACGGTTTGATAGAAGTTTTACCACAATTACGATAATGAAAGGCGGATAACGTGTCGTCTAAAAGGCGACTAAAGGATCCGACTGTTATCTATAACAAAATATATGTATAGTCTATAGTCAGTATATTATAGATAGGCCCCGGGTCTCGGCAAGAAGCTGACCCCTGTTAGGTTAGCGGGACCAAAATATAAATGGCTAAATGTGGATCTTTAATGCACCTCTCCCTACCCCTTAAGGGATAAACGCATGAGCGTATATGTGATGGTGTTAATGTTTTATGACTTTTAACTATCAATCATTTATTTACGAATTTAATGCCGTTTACGTTAGCTGTTATGGACGCCTTACAAAAGAGTTCAACGGGTATTGATCTAGTACCGGTGCGGGCGAGCTGCTACGGATAAATTTGATTTTTTTATGGCTTAGGCAGACAAACGAGCAGAAAGGTCACCTGATGGTAGGCGATAACCACCGCCTATGGATACCTCCTTCCTCCTTTGAGGGTGATGAGAGGGGGGAGGTCGAGGGGAGGGGAAAGAGTTGTAATAAGTTTGATCGGTTTCGGTTTGTAGACTACATATATACATATACATAGGTATACAATCCCACATCTTGTATGGTGAGCGACTACTCACTACTACTTCTACTACTATCTTCTGCAATTTTATCTTACTCGTATGTGAATGTTGCTGAAGAATTCAAATAATTCTAAAAATGGTTCTCAATCTTTATATAACAGCATAACTAATATTGCTTTATACTTGATGTTATTAATATAAAGATTAATTGAACTATTAAAATGTGGTTTCTGTTATATTCGTAGTTGTTTCTGATTCTACAATTAGTGGTTTATAATTGATTTCGTTAAAAATAAACAAATTAATTTACAATGAGTTAACTATGGACACGGTTGTTTATATAAAAAATGTGAGTGTAGTGTTGTGTTTGCCATGTGATTCTCGGTGGGGTACAATAGAGCCACCAAATATCTTCTCGCGAGTGTCGTGAAAACCGACTAAGGGATCGGACTATTATCAGACAGTATATATACAGTCGTAGAGTGCAGTCTCAAGTATTAGGCATTAATATTGAGGCAAAGTTGAACGCCTCAATTTCAGGAACTACTAATACTATTTGAATTACAAAATAAAAAAATTGCATAAGATACCTAGCCTGTTTCATGAGGCTATAACATCACTCAAATATTTACATATGCTAAAGTTACATTAAAATCAAGTTTTAAATACTTTTAGTAAGACAAATACATTCTTGTTATTTTAATCTACTTTCTAATAATGCTTTGCACCTAAGCTCTACAAAGGACTATCCATATTCTATGTTTACTTTTTATAAAAGAACTAGCTGTGATGCTCTGAAGCTGAGGCTATAAACATTTAAGAGGTCACATATATTAAATCCTTTTAAGATATTCTTAATAGAAGGAATATGGCATATGCATTATGCCTACCTGGGCCATTTAATGACCTGTCATCGCAGATTATTTTGTAGAAACACTTCTTTGCATATTTAATATTTTTTTTAATAAGTTCTATAAAAATAAAGGTTATGAGGTCATATTATAATTGATTACTGACATTTTGGTTCAAACATCTGTTGGTTTTATGCAATGGTAGGATTAAGAATATTGATAAAAAATTAAAATAAGTGATGAAAACTAAGCAAAATATATTTTTGTCCTTGTTGTTTGATAAAGGTGAAATCTGTTATACGGTCTAATAACGTAGTGCACAGAATAAAAATAAATTGTACTAAGAAGAACAGTTGCTTGTTCAATTCTGCGTGCCACATACCTATGTCACCTGTTGTGTGTTCATGTTAAACATCGGTTCTTGGATGTAATAACGTAATGTTTTGACAACTTTTTTAAAGATTAATAAAATTCATTTATTTGTACACCCTTGTTGTACCTCTTGCTTAGTTTAAAATTTAGATTTCTCTTCACCTGTTTATTCATAATAGTACCTGTGATGCTATAGGAAAAGAATGTTAGCTAATAATATACATACTTGTAAGTCTGATTCTGGCATTTAAGCAATAACATAACAGCTTTGATCTTATATATAGGGTATATCTCAATGTCTATCTTAATTTAATGTTTTATTTTTATTCTTTCTATAGGAAGCTAGTAATGGCATTTTTAAATACACAAAATAACGGGTTCATAGCCAACGTTGGTTTGTGTATGGGGAGGTGTTACAATTTTGAGTACGTATCGTATCAGGATATATAATATATTTGAAAAAGAAGGAAAATTAATCCAAAGAAGTTAAATGACAACTTTTTGGTAGCAAATTATGTTCTCCATGACACGAAATGACAAGACGTGCAAATTTGATCTGCGACAATGTCGTATTTGCAAATTCAGTATGACAGCTGGGCGCTACTTTGATAAAACCACATGTCATTTAAGTCCATTACTTTTTTTTTTGTCAAAAAAGTATCAACATCACCGGTAACTATCAATCAATCATAAAGCCAAGAAACAAGGCGCCAACTTCACTACTTCAATAAGTAGGGTCGTGTTATGTCCGATAATTTGTTTCATTCAAAAATGACCATCAGTACATACTTACTTGAAATAAAAAAAATGAATTAATATTTTTTTAAATTGTCATTTTTGACCAGACACCTTATACATATGCTATGTATGTCAGGTGAAGATGTTGTAATTAATGTTCTTGACCTTATGCTATGCATTTGAATCAGAATAGCTAATTATAAAGATTCCATTTATCGCAGATAGTAGAGTGTGAATACTTATATTTCATTTCGATTTCAAACAAATACGTTTAATAAAAAGCTTAAGGACGTTTATATATCTACTCAGAGACTCCAACATCTCACTCAGATATAATTATTCAAGTTCCTACACAGTCAAGGGGTCACAGTCATCCCAGTATTAAGGGGGTGTGACGGGCCTGTTAGTCTACTCGTTCAATTCCCACTTAAACAAAATTTATGTGATTCACAAAAAGTTCCATCCTGACTCTAGCTGTTGTTGTGCTTGTTGTATGTTTCTCAACGCCTCAGCGACACAGGAACCATTCCTATGGCGCTAGTTGTATTTTTAACAGATGGGTCACCTAAAAGTAAGTGATAACTGACGCCAACGGACACCTGCAACTTTAGAGTCATAAGTGCTCTGCCCACCATTGAGAGGTGTGAGGGGGCTGAGGGGAGAAGAAAGATCTGAAATAGTTTGAAAATTTTGAGAAAACATGTCAAATATGTACATATATTAACTGAGACCCCTTACAAACATATTGAATTTATATTTTATCGTACTAATATACGTTGAAAGTAAGCAATCCAGAAGGTAGTAGACTGCATTCGAAAGCATTTTTAACCTTTATTTAACATTAATTCCAAACGACAGATACTTTAAAATGAAGAGACCTTCAAAGCAATCACTTCACCATCCTATCGGAAACTTGTTGAGGCCACATTTGTAGTCACTAAATTTTTGATGATTCCACGCGTGTCGAACCGTAAACGTTTTGTTAATAGCCGTTGTCTTTATTCTCAAAAAACCGGTAGAAAACTCAATGTGAGTCAAGTATTTCTCAGAAAAA
Organism: Tyria jacobaeae; assembly: GCA_947561695.1. Classification (NCBI taxonomy): domain Eukaryota; kingdom Metazoa; phylum Arthropoda; class Insecta; order Lepidoptera; family Erebidae; genus Tyria; species Tyria jacobaeae. The sequence goes on from OX387217.1 coordinate 11,716,910, forward strand.
TTGATTATCTTAATGATTTCATATATTTAGTATTAAGAGCAAACGACAAGTGAAGTGCAAAAGGTATGAAATTGCTATCATTGTCTACTTTCAAATACATGTTTTAACATTCTATAATATTTATATTAAAAAAAAAACCACTTAACTGATACCCGACATATTTTCTATATTTATTGAATTTGCATGAGTTGTCTTACATTTATTTAAGAGGAACTTTATTTATTTTACAACCATATTAGTTAGTTTGAAACAAATCTTGGTCCTGGGTTGTTTTGTATGTCGTCTTTACGATTCCGTTGACAATGCGTTTTTATAATAAGCATGACTTGATTTTGCACCAAGAAGAATATTACAGATCCAAAACTATATTTATACCTATATATGTATATATATTGAAAATTATAGTCTGTTCAAAAGCATATCATTACCTGATTGCTGTGCTCAAGGTTACTCCCAGATGAACTCGGAATTAGATGAAATAGTGAACATTACTGACACGAAAACCTATATGACATGCATTGAGTTTGTGACTCCTTTTCGTGCAGTTTTTTTTTATAAATTTATGATCATTTCCATGTAAAAGATGAGCCAGTAGAAATAATTAAATGAAAATATAATTATTATTTTTTTTACAGCGGATTTCTACAGTTTAAGTGAATTAACTTTCATGAATTGTTTGCTAGATTTAACTGCTACCATAAATATTAATTGATATTCAACGTGAGTGTATGTCACAATTTAAATAAAAGTCTTAGAAGAAGAAAAAGAAAACCACAACGTACAGCACGTTGTGGTTTTTCATTATGATCTCAATAAGTTAATACAAAGCGATTAGGGACAGAAGCCGCGACGGTGCGAGTCCATCCGTCGCACGTTATTTAGTGAACAGTCTGCAACTGTACCACAGAACTAGGTAGAAACATCTGCTCAAACAAGCGATCAATGAACTTTAACAAGTTTAATCTATGAATTACAGTCTATGTAATATTATTATGGGTTTTAATTTGATGCCACAGTGTCGATATTGTCAATTGCTCTTTATATTACAAATTCTAATTTACCACAAACAAAAACATAGTGTTTAACGTAAGGGTTTTGCCAATTGTAATTTATTTATAATTTTTTTATTTAGTTATATTTTTAACTATAAAAATAGTAATATCTCGACATCTTACGACATTATTTGTCATTCACTTTACTCATATTGTTCTTCAAATTATTTATAATGTCATTTTATAAGTTTATTTGGAATAATTTATACATTTACAAGACACAATTTTATACGATTAATTCATAATCGTCGTCATCTCCTACAAATAGAAAGCATAAAAATAATAAAAGAAAATAGTAGTGCTTTCTAATCATATTTAGTTATGTTTGCAAAATTTCAGATCAATCGGGAACCGGGAAGATTGTCAAATTGAACGTGCAAGTTTATCGCACACAAAAATAGGTGTAATTAAATGAAGGCTTGTAAAACAAAGCTCTAAGTAAACTGAATTATAAAAGATGCTAAAGTATTGTTATTGCAAAATGTTGGTGACAGCATGGGTAAACGTTTATAGTATATAATACAAAAATAGTAAAATGATTTGCTTAAATAAACTTAATTAAGCTTAAAATATTGAAATAAAATGTTATAAGTTTTGGGTAGACAAATGGTGTTCAACCACGCCAACAATGGACTAGAAGAGTATGAAAACAGTATAAAGGTTGGCACAGTCTTGTCTACATTTTTATCTTAAGATTTTGTTTTGATTTTAAAACATGTTTGTAGAAAAAATACTTACGCAAGAAACAGCAAGGTTTTCCAACACGACATATTTACTCAAATATGTCTAAATATAGAGGTGACGCAAATACGATAACAGTTAGTCAGTTAGTCAGTTGTGTTATTAATTTTAAAACAAAATTAACTCAATACAAATATCTATCCATAATGAATAGATAATGTAAGCTAATATAAGGTCGGAGAAAAAAAGAGCAATAAACATTTTATACATCACAAAATATGAAGGCCTTGATAAATAAAGTCATTACTATGTGCATCTTTATCGAATGTATAATATGTAAGGTCGTCTGATCGTCACTTATAATGTAATCATGTTTATTGTCCTCGTCATGATAGTTTTCAGACGCATAATATTAAATATATAGTTAAGTCTTAAAGTGGTATGCCTTCAAAGTAAGCTTTACACATTCTAGAATACGTCAAACTAATTAACTTTAACTAGATCCGTTCGGTTTTCATACTGTGATATTTTGTACTTGATATTTTGCGATTGTGTCGTTGAATTTTAGTATATTTTGCTTATGCAGACACTGTGCTGAATATAGTCGTTTATTCAGCTACCAAAATAAGGTACAGCAAGATTTAAAAAAAAAACGTAAACTTTTACAGTTTACCTTCTCTAACTTATATTAAGAGTACAGTATCTCTATGTCTTACTTTTGTGCTTTTATAAATATTTCAATCAATAAATATTTTGAATGTAGCAAAAAGTATGATACTGGATATACGTATACCAGTTTCTATTTTCTTGTAGCATTTTGAAATAAGTTATTGTAAGTCACCACCTAATTTAATCTTGTTTGTGCTGGCGACAAGCTCGCGTAATAGCGGTCGAGGTTCTTCACACACAATCATATGTACAAATCGCAGTTGTGCGTTATGTTGGATCAAAGAATTTCTTACTTATTTTTTATGACCTTGAGACTTGGTGCATTTGCTGTGGTGACATCACCAGTAATACAAAATACTTGACAAGGAATCGTGCAGTCGTGGCAATTGAACGTTCTTGTAACCATTCTTTATTTCTACAATTAAAAAGCTGATGCTACTATGCTGTCATCCTCCGGACTTATTAGTTAGTCATTCAAGTTGCATATTGAAGGTTTAAAAAAAAAAAACATTTTCTACATTAATAACTGTCCTTTGTAAGATTCATCAGTCATCATATTTTTCACTTTTTTCTTTTTAAAACTACAACTCCCGCACTCCTGTGTAGCGGGGGACTTTACAAACATTGAAACAACGGACCCAAAGAACACCCAGACTCAGAACAACAATTTGAGGATTACACAAAGTGTTGGCCCGTGCGGGGCTCGAACCCTCAACACTCAGCGCGGCGGCGTATTGGCGAGGTGACCACTTAAACCCCTACGCCATTCGTGCATATTGTGTATTGGAAATGCAATGTAATGTTGTGTGACATGTGGTTCACGGTGGAGTGGAATAATGCCACTCCATGTCTTCCCGATGTTGTCGTACAAGGAGACTAAGGCATCGGACTGTTACCTATGTTAGCTAAATTCTAGTGGAGGAAATGGGGGTGTTTAGTACACCTCTGCCTACCCATTAGAGGATACAGACGTGAATGTACGTATGTGTAAGTGTAATGTTGTAAAATAACTACACCTAAATATTATACCGTTTCACAAATAAGTAAGTCATAGCATTACATTTGATTGTAATAATCATAAAGTTGATTAAGACAGTATACTTGTTCTGATGTAGATTTGAATTAACTCTTTATACCAGAGATAAAGAATTTAGTTTCTAATTTCCTACATAATAACGGCGTTTTCGCTTTATCTGATTTTGAAATATCTTGGCATCACCACAAAGTGGACCTGGATGGACCGGACCTGCTATCAATAATTCATGTTTTCTATAAATTGGTATAATGTACACATAAAAATATATAAAGGACTATTTTATTTTTATTTTAAATGAATTTGTGAGTGGGTGATGTTGGTATGTAAGATAAATATGGTTATGATATGATATGGTCGCAAGGAACCCTGAGTCGGTTCAAACGCTGCTGCGGCATCTACTCACAATGATTTTCTACTGTAATGGGTGTCTAGTTATGCGGAATGTTGACGCTAATTCACTTAAGGTTAAAGATGAACTGTTATTGCTTGCGCATTCAGATCTGATGCGATTACTCGACCTGTAACAAGGACATAATAATATTTATTGGCGTATTAAATAATCCTGAATTGTTGATTTTGTCGCATCATGATCGTACTCTTTGATATGTTTTTTTTTTAAATAATACAGGGGACAAGCAAAGACGGCTGCTTCACAACCGGTTTTCTGTGAGGCCGTGGTATCGCATCGGTCGAGCTGGCCCATTCGTGCATATGCATGGCTTTACCACAATAAAATTGATAAACGACAAAATGTATTGTGTTTTACAAATTGATTGACTTTAAAGATAAATAGGAACAGCAAGATATCAACGATATTTCGAAAAGTTCATCATCTTAAGTGCTTAGACATCATGTGAAGGTCAAGGATAATGATTGCCTTTCAATTATATATTTATCCTTTATGTCCATCATTTAACAGGTACTCGGCCTTTCAGAGGTATGATAAATACTTTATTGAAATATTAGATGATAGATTCGGTGTTTAACACGAAGAAACATGAAGGTAATTTAAGTAAAAAAACATACGGTCTATAATGTAGGCATTTAATAGCTGAGCCTTATTTCAAGAGTTTTTACAGCGTCGTGTGGAACGGAATGAATATATATTTTATTGTTAGGGGCAGCGAAGCGCGAGACGCTGATGTCATGCTTAAAATGCATGATATGTAAAGCTAACATAAAGCTAAGGCGTCTCGTGGTTTCTAAGAAATGACGCAAAATTGCCGCTTGAGCGTTCCCACAGGTTGGTGAAGAAGTTGAGAATTGATTATGCCGACTCTTAGTGTTTCAACAATCATAACTTTTATGATGTACCTAGCAAAAGTATTAAAAATTAAACTGCGAGCAAAAGACGGTGACTGGCTATTTAAAATCTTGAAAAAAAAGAGTAACCAGTTTTTTATAATCGCAGACTATGAGCTATGAGATACCCACGGTTAATTGCAGAGTAGTGGTCACCGTTAGATATGAATAGCGCGGAAATCAAGGGAAACATTTTTATTTCACAGCGAACGAGGATTTGAAAGAGCACTATGTTGAATAGACTGTTATTCGCTTTCTTTATAAATCGATATATTCTCAAATATATTTTCATTTCTTTATAGAACTCCTTTTGAGGATGAATTTAAAATCAGTAATGTTTCGTTTTGATAAAAAAAAAAATTAGTATTTTTTTATATTTGTGCTTAGTCTTAATTGATACTAATATAGTTGCATGAATAAAATCGTTGCGGAAGATTTTGTAGGAAAAATGTATAATAAAAAAATTAAATAAAAAATGATGCCTTCAAGGTAACAAAAAGACCGTTTCACAATAGCAAAACGTTAAACCAAATCTGGCACATAATTAATCCTTCGATTATAGGCAAGCAGAGGACCTCGTCGCCTTTCTAGGGCAAAGGTCTTCCCACTGATCCAAGAAAAGGGGCTCCATTCTCATGTTTTATTTGACATTAGTTCTCCTACGTGTATGTCACCGACTGCAATTACTTATCCTATTGGAGTGGATTTAGTTTATAAATATATGTCCCTGTATACATATGTACATGAGAGTATATAGCTTGACTATATCTGTCAGTTAAAATTAAGTATTTGTTATTTATCCAAAATTCTTTCAATTCCCTTCACGATATCTGTATATAGTAGTAGGATAAATACATGTGTCTAGTGATTATTTTGCAAGTTGGGCAAAAAGCTTAATATTTTAAACAGTGTTTAAAATACCACGGATTAGTAAATACCTACAAAGAGCGGACGATCTAACGGTATTTTTTTCTTTTTTTTTCGTGTGGCAGCCCCTACGTATCATCACTTCACAGTAGCTGACGGTGAAGTTGCATGTCGGAATCGAACCGTCTAAAACGACAAGTATACCCTAGAAGAGAAACTTCCAGGAACGCCATCTTCTAACGCTAAGAACGCTCTAATTGCTTGCAAAGTATAAATAGAGTGTCTAAGTGTATAACTGAGCACTTTTTTTTAAAATAATATCAAAAAAATTGTGTTACTATGTCATCATTTTTGTTTCACACGCTTCATAATAGTAAATAAAATGTGGAAACACGTGAGAAAAAAGAGAAACTTAAGGGGCACCTAATTATAAATTGTGTCAAAAGTCAAAAGCACCAAACCGTATAATACACTTGAGCATTAAAATACTATATAATGTTAGGAATTTTACTTTTATGATTTTAGATTTAGTGCTTTACGAATATTAATGTAATGCTTAATTCGCTTTCTTTTTATTACAGGACGATTATTTAGAAGAAGTTTTTATGAAACTACTCAATCTATTAATTAATAACTAAAATAAAGAAAAAAACATAGTAAATAGAATATAAAATATATACAGAATTTATAATACATATACTCAAAGAAACCTGCTTTCTAATATTAAGTAATATATTTATAATAATCGGACTTTAAAAAGTAGACAACCGACTTCAACGCGTCTATCATAAAATAAGATAAGATAAGATAAGATAAAGATTTATTTTCATTACTTTGGCACAATAGTCCACCAACAGCGTCATAAACACGATATATGTATAGTATTTACGATAAACTCTGGCATCCAGAATATGATTCAACTTGTGTTTAGGGTACCAGCGTTCTCGCGCACTCTGTAAACATAACGTCAGCAGTATTTGAAGACAAGCACAGTGTCAAATTAAGAAACATACTACAAAAATAATAGTGATACTAATAATCATAATAATCATAATAGTGATATTATATATATCATAATAGTTCAAAAATAATAGTGATACGAAAAACAATACAAACTAACAGTTAAAAAGTACTACTTAGTTGCTAACATTTTAATTTTATTACTGTAGCCTCTTATTATAAATATAAATAGGGGATTTGTGTTAGTGTGTGTGTGTGTGTGTGTGTACTTGTGTGTTTTTGTCGGCAGTCGACGAGTGTTGTGTGTTTGGTATATATATATTTATAGGAAACATATGTAGGTCATTCATTAATGAGTCGGAAGGCTTAGGATCCACATCGTATTAAATTCTCTGTCTCTTTATAATCCAGGGTCAACAACCATTTAGATACACAAGCTTTACAATTATTGCGATACATGAGCGCAATGGCACAGAGTTTATTAATTTTATTGTATAGATGATTAGACAAGTAGGTATAATTACGCTGTGCAAGAGTCGTTCTGCATTTTTGTTGCGCTTCACATACATTAAAGTATCTGCGTTTGTTGATAGTATTGAAATCATGCGGTACTGTCGGATGCTTACGGAGGATGGTACTGAGAACGAAGAGCTGCCTCACCGTCAGAACTTGACACTCACTGTTGAGAGCCGTGGTAGGGTACCGAAAAAGCTTTGAGGCTATCACTTTGTGGACAGCTCTTTGTGCTCGCTCCAAAGAAAGAAGGGAAGTTTTAGGTGCACCACCCCATACAACACTGCAATAACTAATGATGGATTAGCACAATGCAAACTAAACAGTCTTAATAGTCTCAGGATCTGCAGACTACCTTAGTTTTTAAATATCAATAAACTGACAAGTCGGGTTCGCAAGTGTATGTTCATCCTCCTGCGAACCCGACTTGTCAGTTTATTGATATGTGGCTTCCAGCTTAAAGAACTGTCTATAACAACACCAAGATATTTAACATTCTCCGAACTAGTTATTTGTGGACAGTCACATTGTGAAGAGGATAGATCGAGAGAGCAAGTATGGGCTTTGAGCGTCATAGCATCAGCGGGAGTATAATTATTGGAGCGCAACGAGAAAGGTAAATATACCATTGTATTAATGTTTAGGGTTAGAACATTTTCTGATAGCCATTTCATCACTGATCTGAGAGCAATCTCTGCATGTTTCATAGTTTCAGGACAGTTTTAATGTGAATTACAAGTGCTGTATCATCTGCATAAGTAAATATTGAGCACTGAGGTATGGACATATTACATAGACTATTTCGAAGAAGAGTTGGGCCCAAGATTGAACCTTGAAGAACGCCATAATTTAACGTAAAAGTGTCACTAGTAAGGTCATTAATTTTTACGCACTGAGTTCTAACATATAGATAGTCTTGAATGATTTTTAGAGTATCTCCACGGATGCCAGTGACTTCCATCTTGCTTAAGAGAAGTGGAACAGACACAGTGTCAAATGCCTTAGATAGGTCCAGAAAGATAACAAATTTAAGACTAATATGGTTTTCTCATGGATGCCATTGTCACAACTAAACCAAACTCTCATCTAACCTACCTTGAAGTACATCCTTTCCAATAAAAAAAAACCATCTAAATTGGTTGGCGTGTTATTGAGTTATTCTTCCATTTGTCGCGCACATGCATAATGCAAATTTAAGACTTCATTCATATCAGAACTGGGCCAAATTAAAATGGAACCACACGGGAAGCATCAGCTTTAAAAAAAAATCGTTGAATTTGGTTCACGCAGTCGAAAGTTCTGTGGTAAAAACATAAAAAAAATACAGTTGAATTGAGAACCTCCTCCTTTTTGAAGTCGGTTGATAAATTACATACATTGAACATCTAAAACAGACTCCTTTGGTAAATTTATAAGTAGATACATAACAGTATTTATTAGCGGTTATGACAATTATATATTTCAGTATTATGAACGCTACTAGAATGCTTATAGTGACTTGTGAAATAGTTTATGTTCCTAACTATGTCATAGACTTAACAATATACAAACAATCTACTAAAAGTTCAAATCACATCTAAAACTTTTTAATCTTGTAAGGTGACCTAAAGTCATCTATAGTAAATGTTACATGGATAAGCCTCAATAATAGATACGTGTATAGTAATGTTACTAATACAACCCTAAAACAATAATTAATGTGTGTTTGACAAGTTAAAAATGACACAAATATGGTTATGGTAACACTGAAGTCGCTAAGATAAAGTGGAGTTTTTAACGGGTTTCAAGTAGGAAAGGAGTTAACCAGTTATGTAAAACCTGTAAATATATTAAACATTCATGATATTCCTAACATGATTAAGTAATAAGCTTCTAACATGTCTTTCATAACATTTTTTTATGTAAATGGCGCAAGAGGATATTTGTTTGGTTTCTCTATATATAGAATGACCGGCACGGTGTTGAAAAAAGCTGTGCTTCGAGTTTTTGCGTCAGGCGAGGCGTGTGAAGTTCGGAGGTTATTCTTGTCTTACATGTAAGGATTATAACAAATGATTGTCGTGATTTTTCATGGATACACGTTACAAATACACGAAAAAAGGCGATTCGAAACTGTAAATGTATAATTTTAAGAAAAGAAGAATACTGATTGTGCAGTTGGCACAATCCTGTACAACAACAATTTAATAGACTCGAATAAATCCTCGTAATATTGGATTAAGACCCTAAATAGTATAATAATTGTTTTAATAAAACATAAAGAATAACGATGAATTAACTTAATCAAATATAAGAACTTAATCAACGTGGGCCAGGCTCGGCTCGACGAACGGCTGACGCTCGGCCCACAGAAAACCAGTTGTTAAGTAATGCCTGCGTGAGAGTGAGAGTGAGTGAGGTTACTGCAGGCCCAATTCCCTTCTCGTCTTTCCCTTCCCTTTGGAGGTGGGTAGTGCACTTGATTTTAGGTGTCAATGGGGGTGCTAATCACTTACCATCAGGATCAGTAGGATAAAAATCCCCATAACAACATGTATGTTTAATTAATATTAATTCAATATGGATGACCCGAGCAAATCGCACCACTGATCGCCGTCTACCCATTCAACACACCAATAATCGATTAAATTAAATAGAAACAATAAAAATATATATATACCTGTTTATACATCTTTAAATAGTTTATCTGAGTTTTAATATTCGTCTTAATTTTTTATGATATGGTCGTGACAATTGCCCCACATGTAAGCCGAATAAATAGAGAAAAGTAATTCTAAATCTTTCATCTTTTTGTCTAACTTAGAATCAATCAAAAACCTTGCCAGCTCGCTTTTTATGTACACAAGTTTATTAGGATTTTAATCCGGATGGTATGGGAAAGAAAACAGATATATCGTGCTCCCCCTACCAAGCACGATTTGTCCATTTTCTTTCAATATCTCCTTGTTTCGCTGCAAGCCGCTATCATACTGAACACCTCGGCGTTCTAACCACTGCTGCATTTTACTTTTCAGGGAACTCGTTGATGGTTTCTTATCGGTTTGAGTGCTGTGGTTAGCTGCGTTGTCCATAACAATAACATAATTCAGGGGAATGTTTGGTAAAAGTTTTTCATCGATCCAGTCTCCAAAAAATGTGGCATATACATATGTAGCTGTTATAATCAACAATCTTCAAATGAGATTTGAACATCAGTAAAGCATTATTTACAAAGCCATTGCGGCTACCTGCGTGTATCAATATTATACGAGGTCCTTTACCGATATTTTTATCGTTCTGTTTAGGACTGCCAGCATTTTTATGTCACGTGGTTTTAATTCACGTAAGATTCATCCAGAAAAATTATTGATGTAATTCCATCTTAGGCGCGTTATGTCAGGAGGTTCAATTAATAGTTTTCTCTTTGACTGTACTTATATATATAAGTATTCTTTCTTTTTTTTATATAAAAAGACAACTCCTGCACTGGGATTAATTCCTGTGTCGCAAGGGACTTTACAAACATTGAAACAACGGACACAAAGAACACCCAGACTCAGAACAACAACTTGAGCATTACACAAAGTGTTTTCTCGTGTGGGGATCGAACCCACAACATTTGGCGCGGCAGCGTATTGGCGAGTTGACTACTTAAACGCCAGTCGTGCAGTCTAATCTTTCATCTTAGACTTATTTTTGAAACCAAGCCTACGTATTGTCTGTATCAAATACGCGCGTGAGCAATGAATAACATTATTAGCTTGTTTCAATTCCGCATTTAACTTTTTCAATGACAGCATACAGTTTTTTATTTTATTAATTTATTTATTTACCATCATCTTATCACTTATTTATTTATCTTTATTGTACACCATACAAGAAATGGAAAAAAAATCCCTCACGGTGATTTCTTACAGACAACCTTTAAACACCAGACAACCTTTTTTTTTAGGAAGAACATTTTGCTGAAGTGATTTGAAAGTTACTGTACTGCCCTGTGCTTCCATGGATCTAGCTTCTTTTTTATTTTGTTAAGCTGGTTTCCGAGAAACTCGTCGCTTCAGAAACAGTTTTTGCCAAATTAATATCATTTGTATATTCGAACGACGACCCGTTACCGTTAAAACTTTCAAAAAATTTGTACACCTTATATACAACATCCTGAGCTCGTTATCTCGTCTGCGTCGAACCCAAGGTATAATAGATTGTAAGACCCGTAGCGCCCCTTTGACTGCACGGCCGAGACTGCCGTATATTGACGGGCAGATGTACGGTTTGACCTTCCCGCTGCACCTACCACTACCCGCTGACATCTTGAGTACCTCGTTCCCGCCACCGTCTGTCACCCCGCAGGACGGTCGTACACGACGTTGCCAGACTATAAATTATTAATATACCTGTCATTATAAGGAATTAACTTCTACCGCAAGTTATTACTTGTGAGATGATTATTTTCACATAGTTGAGGATGACGCGACGTGATCTCATCACGTATGAACTTGAACAGGCAAAAACGAGCCTCTTGTGTCCGTGTAACATATTGTAGCTCGTACTCAATCTGCATTACTTATATTCAGGGTTGTCATAACTGTAATTTCTTCAAATTGTTACGAATTGTAATAGTACTTTAATTAAGTTTATTGATGTAATAGGGTTTTAGTCTATATGTTTTTATCTTGTACTTTTGGGGACATAGTTTTCTACATATATTTTATAAATAGATTTAAGAAATAATGATGTCTGTTTACGTAACATCAAGGTTTACGGTATTTAGTAACTTAATTACTAGGTAACGAGGATTTGAGAAAGTCGTATCAAGTAACCATTAATATATTTATATTAATTCAACTTTTATTGCGGTTAGAATATTCGTTGTATAAAATATCTATTTTAAGCTTCTCATCATCAAGAACGACTGCAGTGGGATAATATATTCGGAAGAAAATGCAATATTTTTTTATCTAGCAAAGGAGTGACCAACCAAAATGATAGCATAATAAGCCACATAGTATTAAACTAAATTTCCTTATACATGTTTTCTATTGTAATTTAAAAGCGTCGTGTATAAAAAATCCTGGCATTGCAGGCGAATTATAAAATATGTTGGTGATTTGGTGGTCACAAAAAGTGCCTACTTAGTTTTTATCTACATTAATAATCGTTTAACATAAGCAAACGTGGGCGGAGCAGAAAGAATGCTTTGCCGCTGTCGCGTGCGAATTCATTTGTAGAAATCTCTTTCCTCCGCCTGTCGTCCGCGAACAGCGGGATGGTTCTATGGCAAACTAGACTAATTACGGACAGATTGCATCGGCCATTGCACCCCGTCCTACTCCGCTCCACAGCATCTACACTATAACTCACTCTATCTGCTCACCATCCATAACATATAGTGTTAATGAATGCATCTAGGATTTTAGGATACTAATAACATAGATATACTATAATTCGTTAGAATTCATGGAACTGAATCTTTGCTATTACCAAATACGAAAGGAGACCATTCGTATTTGGTAATAGCGAAGATTCAGTTCCGTGACCAAAAATCACTTAACCATCTAGGCACAATGTGAATTAGCCTTTTCCTATAATGGAATAGTTTCCACATAATTAGTCGCAACGTTAACGACTATTGACATTTACCATCTAACATTCCTTCGGGATTTATGAAAGTTTTAAAAATATATAGTGTTATTAAATTAACTGTTTAGAAATTACAAAACCCCTATATATCAAGCAGCCTTATGGCAACAGGTTGATACGGAGATAAAACGAAAAAATGTATCACACTTTTTATTTTATGTTGTTCGTCCGAAGTTAATAGCTTTCGGTCGAGTTGAGAGCCCGGGATGAGTTTAACGAGTTTTCAATGTGACCTTTGTTTGGATTTTTGCTATGTTTGCGTATCTTTTAAGTTGTGACAACCTTGGACATTAGCGATTGTCTCGCAGTTTCTGTTAATAAATTAATTTAAAATGTGTTATGTGCTTCCTTATAAATATTTCTTGTAAGAATTATAACGTTGTATTACTTACCAGCATGAGGTAATAATTAAACAATTATTTTTCTAAAAGTAAAAGTATCTGTATTTAGGTGTTACAGTAATCGATTTCGTGAATGGTGCAATCTTCAACACTGTGTCTAGTGTACGGGTTTGATCTCCATCAGTATTATTAGCTACATAAATCCATCTCTCAGTCTGGCATTTAGATTTTAATGGCCAATAAAGTAATAAATGACACAAATATTTTTTCGCCGGAGTTTCTGGTCACCGGGTATTTGTGTTGACAACGTACAAACCATGTGCTTATTAGCCGATATAATTCAATAAGAAAATGTTAATAAAAAATTGTATATACATAGTATTCAATTTTTAAGAAATTATATACGTTATTTTTATTTATTCGTTTCTTCGAGTCTGACATGTCAAATAAATAACAGGTTAATTTGTACAAGTAAGTGAACTTATAGAAATGTAATTCGTGCAAGTGGAGATATTGTTCGTTTACTAAGTATTTTACCGCTTCGTCTAAAGAGCATTGCGTAAGCGGCTATTTCGTCAGCGCGGCCGGCGGATATAGCACGGGGCCGTCTTTCGTAGCCCACACCTACTCTAAACTGTTTGAACTACAGAGCCTGCATACACCACTTGTGAAGTGCTTAAACAAACGGACCGCTAGCACGGTACATAATGGCCGGATCACGTTATCAGTTGACACTACCATTAGATTGTGTATAACCAATCAGTTTTAGCGCAAAGTCCCACTAATGTAGTACTGTATCTTACTGTATGTGGCTTTTATCATTTAGCAATTGTTTCTGAATCTGAAGTAGGTACCTATATTTATTCTTGTTCAGTGTTTTACTGCATTTTATGTAATATTTTTTTTTTAAAGATGATTATTATGGCTATGAAGCCGCTTATTACTTGGAACTTACCTAGTACAGACCCGTAAAGCAGTTATTGTCTAATATAATAGGCACTATTTTACTTTTTGCCTACGCCATCTTTTAATGCTGTTCCAATATATATGAGTATTGTTGAATCACGTCTTGTGTCATCAGTCGAGGTCTTTGTATGATCTCATTCTTTTGAGATCTTTATTATATTATTGAAAGTCAATTAACTTTATTCCATTGCAAGAACCGTCGATGGAGACTCACAGATAAACAGTAGCGGTAAGATAAATAAGTAATTGATACTGGCTACATGCGGCTATGTCAATTAATTGCTTTGTTATAGGCAAAAGATTAGTACAAGGATTGCAAGATTTTTAATGACATAATATTGGTGATAGATCATTAATTTATAATTCTATATTTATTCGTCCGTAACTAAAATCACTACTTATTATGTTTATTAATCATATTCATATATTGTAGACTAAGTCAATTTTTTATAAATATTTAGCACATAAACTTTCTGTTTTTTTTATTTATTAAAAGTTGCCCACCTTGGGTAAAAGATATGCATATAATAACAGGAACCACCCCTACTTTTTGTGTAGATCTCTCTATTGTGATCAAAGTCACAAGTAATTGTAAATTTCGAAGTTGCAAGTAATTGTAAATTTTAAATATATATAAATCTTGATTGTTTAAATCAAAGGACTAAAGAAAGTAAAAAATAAGATAGGGATCCAATGAGAAGTTCCAGGAATGCTGGCCGAGCGTGGCGGCGGCCCAGGCGCACTTTGCTTGTGAACGGCGCATGGATACGTGCTCTCCTCTAACTTGCCCTCCAACAACAATGGAATGGAATTGAACGAACACAACCATACTTATAACAAAAACATAGACTATCTGAAACACACTGTTAATATTAAATGCATATATGCGGACCAACGTCTCAACTTTGTTCGTTGCATCCATTTCTTGTGAGACTTTTGAACGAGTCAGCAAGGTACCTACATATACAGGTATTTTTGACCAGATTGACGTGTTTAGTTTAATACATGTCGAATAATAAGTAAAACCATTTAAAGCAGTGACATCACCATCCTGTGCTGCAAAAGGCCGCGTCCTTTGTAGATTATGAATGTATAATCGCAACTTTAATTACACTGTTAAATATATTTTATATTTGCAAAAATATAACAATGCGGTGTGAAATGAGTGTATAAGCAGTTGCAACAGTATTCGCATATGAATGATGTTAACAACGCCAGTAAAATAATATATAAATTAATAAATAATACATTTTTCATTACACTTAAATATACTAGTATCATATTACTATAGCTACCTATGTGTATTACCTATATATATCCCTATCTTAAAAATAACCATGCCACTACGCAGCCGTGCCGAGTGTTATGGGTTCGATCCCTTCGCGGGACAACACTTTGTCTAAAAAAGTTCTTTGTGTCCGGATTAAATAAGTCCAGTGCTGAAGCCGGTTTGATTTCAAATATAAGCATCCTGTAATCCTCGAGGGAATAGACAGCGAAAATGCCAAACAGGCGACTTGCATGTCTAGTGGTCTGACTGATCCTTAGCCAGTCTAGCCTTAGTTCCTCCTAAGCCGGAGATCGTGTAGCGATCTACTTACTCGATTAACAGACCTATGTTGCCAGGAAACTTTAATCGTGGAACCTTCAAGATATATAGGAAACTCTTGAATAGCCATTCATCACTTCCATTCAGGTGAGTTGGAAGACAAACACCTATTCCAATAAACAATAAAGAAAGTCATGCCTATCCTAAAATAAATCTCATAAACGTGAATGATAAATGGTCGGTCTTTAAAATCGTAGAATAAAGTAATTTAATGGTAAAGATTTCACATATTCTAGATGGTAAGATAGAATATAGCGTCCATTGTTCATTTTTAAGGTTTTGTAACAATGTAAGCCACGGATGAATTCATGCGGCCTACCCATCTGCCTTGTTTGCGCAATGTTCTCGTAGGCGACTTTGTATTTTATAATTACTATTATTTCATTCGCATTGTAAATAACATAAAAGTCATAGCCATATCGATCAGAACCGATTAGTTTAGGAAAGGAAAACCTGTATGCGCTTAAATATTGCCACTGCTAACTTTTATTAGCGGGCTTTCCAGTCTTAATTATGGTTTTTTTAAGAAGATAGGAATAAAAATCTGTACCAAAACTAACACCTAACTAATTAAATTAGATAAAGTTACGGTAATGGTGTAATCAAAATCAACTTTAATACACGGTAATTTTATGTTCAGTATTTGCATACATATATTGATATAATTTAATTGAGACTACTATAAAAAGATACAGTGGTTTTACCAAAAAATAAACTTTATTGATTCTACAATATACTGCCATTAATCACTTTAATGGTGTTGAATGTTTAAATAGAACGGTTTATATCATATGATGGTATCCTTTCCATTGGAAGGATATTATGTGTTCATAAATTGTTTTTTTTTTTTATATAACCTTACAAAACTTGATGATTAGAGAAATCTGCTGATTTATGACAGTTAGAGAAGCCATTAACAAGTTCAACTTTGTGATATGCATTTTTCTATTTATATGTGAATATAAACTCACATTTCAGCAACCCTAGAGTAATTTTTAACTAGTTGTTCGTTTTCTATACGATAGGGGCCGGAACTTCTTAAGTACAAACAAGTTGACTGCGATGTCCTTGCCATCTAGACCTAAATTGTTGTTCGCTACGGTCTGTGTATCAAACAAAATGGCGCATGAGGGTCATGGGGGATTTGTGCGAGGGACGGGGGTGTTCGGGACAGGTCTGGCTCGGTGCCCCGGCCCTGAGTTTGTTCGTAGCTCTATTTTTAGCGCTGTGTCACCGTTCGTGTGCACTCGCGACCCGCTTGCTCATGCGAATAAAGCCTCACCTACAGCGGTGGACGCGGTGGTTGAAGAATTAACATTAAAATATGAAGTATCCTAATAATGTGCTGCAAGTGCCATTAGCTTGTTAATTACGTACCTGGTATGACCACGCTTTTTACTTGCATTTTAATTTTTGAGTGGCGAACTACGTTTTTGCTTAACTATAAGTGTTTTTGTACAGAAAAACATTGCTTACGAGTAAAATTTGCATTTCTTACGGACATTTGTTAACATTTTCCATGGTTTTCACAAACCACATCGACCATGAGTAGCATCAGCACATATAGTTTTTTATTTAAATCACGTATCGTGCTATGTAACAGTAAGTTGACCGTCATGATGTCATCGGCATGTGATGGACTGTGCCCTTTTGTAGGAATAGTGTTGTGTCAGTACATGTTTGTATGTATGAACTGGTACTTACATCACATATTGTAGTCTAGAGTAGTCAGCAGGGCACACAGTCCGTTGCTCGCTAGTTATCAATTTGTTACGTACATTATGTTCTCAACACAAGCGTATTATTGCTGTGTTGTCATTTAATTCCGTTATAAGAGTTTTAGCTGTCAAGTTCTCTGACTTTTATGTTGAGAATGTCTTACAGTTCTTTGACATTTTATACAAAGATTTTGTGTGATTTTATGTGTATATGGTGAGGAGATTGTAGGAGTTGCAAAAGGCGTCGAAGATGACGTCAATATTATATTGTAGTTTAATGTTGACGGACTACAACCTATAAAATATTGTTTGATGTTAATAAAAAATATTGTTCCATTTATTTCAGTACGTAGCTTACTGTGATATTTAAATTATATTACTCATACCCGAAGACACTACGCAATGACATAGTTAAGTAACAGTATATCGTTCGTCGATTACTAATGACGAGTTATTTGTCAAGGCTTTCTATTGCGGGTTTCGTTAAACACCTACACGGACCCGGAGCTTTAGGTGTCGCCAGATGATTGCTGCCACTTGCTCCTGCCCACGCGGGCGCCGAGGACTCTGCCCACGGTCCTCTGCATATTACACATTCTTTTGCAATATCTTTTATATCACAGTTCTCTAGAAAAAAGCACGTATGACTTTAATTAATTAATATTCCGATACTCGTTATGTGTACGCCACTTTTATTACAATTATACACGAAGGTTTGTAGTTACCGGTAAGGAACAGTGAGCAGTCACGCAATTCCGACTTATAGATGATGTCAGACAAAATTTATAAATCAAAAAGAGAAGCAAATCAAGCCGGATATTACATCGGATACCTATTTATAGTTATTGAATCAATGTTCATCGATTTCCTGTCTTTATACGAAACACTGAGCCACGATAAGATGTACAAACCAAGGTAAACTGTACCGCATAGAGATAAAGTGCATTTGAGAATCAAAGCCGGTTTGATACGTTTATTATTAAAGATAAGTGTTTGCAACAATGTAGCGGCTTAGCAATGTAGTACTAGATCCATAAAGCTCATTTGTAGCCCTTTAAAAGTTGGTCTTCAAATAGTTTTAATGCAGGAATAGTGAAGGCATCATTGTTTGTGTATGAAATGGCACTTGAAGCCTTTAATACTGTGAGATATTTACACGTTTACGTTACGAGACATTAAAACGTTTTTGTATAAAGAAAGTTTTTTTTTCTGTGGATTAGGAAAACCTTTTTTGCTTTGTTATTGTATTTTGTCTGTAAAGATTCTCAGTTGTTTCTAAGATGATAGGTACGTACATGCCTATGCTAATTCATACATACTTTAAATCTGCATCCAAGATACGCAATAAGGTAGTACTTAGACAAGCGTTTAGCATTACGTATGCGCATATTTAGGCGTCCCGGAATCGGTGAGCAAGAATCACGCGGAAAGCTGAAACTCCTTTAGTTTATATTATAGGGCCTCGGCAAAAATATGCAAGAAAGAGAAGCTTAACAGGAATCATTTCAATTAATCTGAGATTAAGTGTGCAGGAATGTGCTTAAGCATTATAACAAGTATAACATAAGTGAGTTTGTTGCTATCGCCTTCGAATAAACAAAATAAAACAAATGCACACAGGAGTTTTATCTTGACTGTTCACATCATTTTGCAGATGATTTATACTGATAAAATATTAACGGGAACGGGTTTTATTTAAATTTATTAGAACATTATGCTTATTGACAATGTAATGCACATGTTGGTCATATTGCATTCAAAAAAAATAAAATTTACTAGATGGTCCTATACATAGCCTTATTTGACACGTTGTTGGACCGAATAGTCTAAAATTTGCCATTAGTTCCAAATTCGTCTTTCTCAAACTGAGGAAGAGGAGTTCTTTTGTCAAAATATTAACAAAACGTTAAGATTTTGATTCTCTAACTATGCAAAATATATATTTTGTACATCTTTTGTATATACTATATTTAAATTAAATGGAATTGGTTAATTAATGTTATAAATAATTGCAACATTCCATTTAATTTAAATTTAGTGCGGTTTTATAGGTCATACATATAAATGTATGGCAATTAAAATCGCCTGCATCAATGACGATTGGTTGTTATTGTCATAGTTTTCGTGAAGTTGATTTTTGGCGGCTAGATCACTTTAAATTACACCGCTTTATTTATTACTACTATTGATAGAAACCACAAAAAAAACACACAGTAGGTATTGCGTTATTGCATTTAGGTCACTAAGCTGCAAAAATCATAGCAGAATTTATCTATTTACTAAGTATTTCAAAGCAATTCTTGAATTATTGACTGATTTAATATATGTAATTAAAATACACGTAATTTCATGCGATCAGTAAAAACACGAATGGTTTGATTAAATCTATTGTTTTCCAAATATATATAGTTGAAATTTAAGAATGCAGTCAAAAGGTATTATGAAATTCGATTATTACCACGAATTATAACTTTCAATTCAATACGGACATTAAGCTAAATAAATTCCGATAAACTGAAGCAATCCGATAGACATATATTCATATATTCAAAAAGAGTTATACAAGCGCACTAAAACACTTACCTGACATACTGATACTGTACGAGTCCAGTGCCTGGAGAGGCTGGTAATCTGTCATACAGGTCTCCTCCTAGTACAGATACCAGTCTCTCACATAGTGAAAAATTGATGTCTAGTTTAAGTTCTAATGTGCAATTTAATTTTGTAGTTATGTGAGAGAGAATCAATAAATTATTATTATTATTATTATATATCTTAAAGAAGACAAAAAATAGGGACACAAGGCAAGTTTTTAGGTTTTTGATTATACCTACACTACATAAGTATATCTGAAAACGTAAAGTTGTTTACGTACATGTTAACATAAACTCATATTACTCGTATATCCCGAGGAACTTTTTGATTTCACGAGCCTCTGCCTGCCCAGGCAGAGGCTCGTGAAATCAAAAAGTTTTTATTTTGTTTAATTAGACATTTTGTGGTATTTATTAATAAAATGTTATCAAAGAACACTTTATCCGATTCTCTCTCTAATCTTTTCGCCAATTAAACCTTAAGACTGACTATTCTCAAAGCATGTATTTTTAAGTTAAACATTTATAACTCTGCCAATTTATTATTCATACTTATAATTGTTTTTTGCTGGATATAGTAGTTCACTATATTACTTTTAATTATTAAAGTGGTCTCCATTATAAGCTGACAAGAGGCATAACTGAAATGGAATTGGTCTTTGGAAATGTTATTAAAATTTTTATGGTAAATTCTATTAATTTTCTTTAGATTGTCGGGTATTACACAAAACATACTGGGTGTAAATTATTGTTGAGTCATAATTTATTCAAAATATACATCCTTTATTGTTTAATCAACCAGCCTCATTTACAAGTTTCCTATTTTATATACACCTCCATATACATACATATTAAAATGAATCAGAGGTTCTTTAACGCTTTTGGAAAATAAAGAATAGTCCGGTTTGTAAATTTAAAGACGTTTAATATGTGAAAAGTCGCTTGCCTTGATATTTGGATGTTAATTTGAATAAATGTCACCGACTGGCGGGCTTCGCGCGCAGCTTGTTGGTGCTGACGCAGGATTTGGACTCTCGCCGTGTATTACGACACACGGAGAAAGCTGCAAACGTCTGGCGAAATCACACCCACAGCACATGTGCCAAAAGCTTTTAGATAACCCTTCTTTACTTATATGGCAAGTAAAGCAGACAAGACAGTAAAAGTTGTTTCGTTAAAAATATATTTATTCATTGGTATCAAGGCGAAATCGAGTTTAATTTTAAGAGTAAATTACATAAATGTTATTTATTACGCATTTCAATTTAAGTAACAAGTCCAAGCTTCGATTTAATATTTAAACTACCTCATTTCAACGATAAAGTTGTAAATAACGTATCACAGCAATTAATAATCAGAATAAATGTGTATGTATTATAATGTTAAATACGTTGTCTCATGCATTGATTACTCGCACAGACGAAGAACATAGGGAGGATTTGGAGCGAAATGAAGCACGAAGCTCAAGACCGAACGGGTTGGCGGCGCCAGAACATAAGTCATGCTTTAATTACATCTATCAAGTTAGAGCATAATTTAAATGAATCAGCTGTATAGAGCAAATTCCCAGTTATGTTTTGATATATATGCCGTATATTATATGTATATATAATAAATTACATGTCATAACGTTACGTGTGCAATGGTCACGTATGCGATTCAACCTTGTGCGATGGCGGACTACGATTGCGATGGCGAGCCGACCGTGACAGTGACGCGGGTTATGATAATGACGACTTATACACGAGCTATTGTCTTGTTTCGGTGTAAATATGTACCTGGAGTTGGCCGCCGCGTCTGCCCTCAGAGCGTGAGTACCTAGACGACCGTTATGCGATCACCGCTACGCCGGCGCCGCACAGCGCTGCCACGAAGAACATGAACTACAACATTCAAGCCTTATGGACTTCGAAACAAGAACATTTTGTATTAAGCGTAGAAACGAATATAATCATAGACATAGGTATTTATACCAAAACAATGCGTTAGTAACAAAATGATGAAAATGACATCTAAAGACGATGTTGTTTAAGCAAGCCAATATAATTATATCCAGTTTTTGTTCAGAACCGTTATGCAACAAACGTTTAAGCAATCATTAAATACTTTACAATGTTATCAACTTTAAGATATAGGCAGACTTTAGTGCAAATGCTTCTTTATTAGCAAATGTCGAAGCAAAAGAAAAGAATTAAATTAAAACACGAAATATAAGAAACATTTATTAGCAGTTTAAACGAAGTTAAGTAGAGGTGAAGAAAAATAAACTACAAGGAGAACCAAGAGTTGGATTAAAACATGTTAGTCGAAAGCAAAAATAAATATAGAAATAGAAACAATATACACAATGAACCTCAATAGCAATTTTATCTTAGATTAATCTTCGAATACCAGAATGACTTTAATTCTATCCTAAACTACTATGAACTAAATTCTATCCTAAATCCCATAACCACAATTTTCAACCTTAAGCATAATTTACTGTAAATATTTATTTAAGAAAAAATAGAAATACGTTTGGTAAAAAAGTTGGAGTATTAGATAAGCGCTAATAAAAGTTGTGGTCTACTTTTTACATAAACGTCAAGTTCCAGTGGTAACGTATATTCAAATAATTAAAAGAATTGAAAGAGTATTTATAATCAACAATTTACTCATATTTCTTTGGTGATATTTATGCAATAGTTGTGCCGTTACAACAAAACGTATTACAATACGTCTGAATTCATTATGAGAGAACGAAATAAATAAGTTCAACCAAAATTTAGGTGAGCAAAAGTAAAAACATCTTTTATGGCATACTGTGTTAAATTATATAATAAAATAGCTCCTGATATTCTTCAACTAAATGAGTAGAAACTTAAACATTGTATAAAGGCACACGCCTTGTAAACAAGCATATTACAAAGTGGTTGATTATTTAGCATTTTACTAGACAAAAAACTGTAGAAATTTTACTGGTATATGTTTATTATTTGACATGAATTATTTGTTAATGATTTCACTTATTATTATCAGTACCCACATTGATACTTTTTATGTATAAAATATTGTACTGTACATAAGTACTTTTATAACAATTTCTTTGGACTGTAGGTATTTAATGAATGTATGATAAATTTTATTTATTATTTTTTGAGTTGTATATGTGAGAACTGTATAATCAATTATTCAGTTTTATTTTCCGTAGTCCTGCCAATGGATCCGTATGTGTCGGGACGTTCGGCTCCCTTTGATTTTGTTAGATGGATGTTAGCTAGCGCGTGCATCATGCTCGCGAACGAGTGCCGTTGATCGGGGCTGGTCATCTCCAGACTGCTATTACTTAACATTACATTGCATTACCAGTTATCACACAACAATTATCATTAAAAAAATTATCATAATGATGTATTGTTATGTATGTATTGACACTTATTAACTGTAATGAGAAAATTGTGTAAAATATTAAAAAAAGTGTCCTTGGAGTTTCTCCAGTCCTGACAGAAAGTCGTGTATATATAGTCAATTAAATAACTTGTACCATAGAGAAGTCTAGCAATAGCAATATTATATGTGTATTAATCGAAGATATGACACAGGAAAGAATCGCAAAAAAATGTCGTCTTAAAATAATTCGGTCTTTGGAATTACTTCTTAATAAAAAAAAAACATTGAAACTGACAGTCACAATTTAAGTTGATAAAAAATAATAACTAATTAACGTGGGAAACGGGTATAATTAGTAAAGTTTAATTCACACTTCGATGGTTTATTATAAGTACATAAGTATATATGTGCTGAATAAATTTGACTATTGGCGACTTTATATAAAATAAGTAATTAACTCACATCTCAGTGGTTTAAATTGAAAGTCATAATTGTTTGGCACATATCATTAAATGGAGTAAACTTCAGTCTTCCTTGTATAGTTTGTCCGCTCTCTTTTCTATCTCTCCTTGAATATCTACGTCACATAAGAGGTAGTTGACAATGTCCTTGGAAGTAAATTTTTATTGGTGACGTGTTTCAAGTATTTAGCCCCCTCAAGTCAAGTAAGTTGTCATGGGCGACATACATATACTTTCCGTGCAGAAAATTTACTTAAAATATATATCTGTCTCTTTGAAAGAATCGACGTCAACATACTCTGGAGATAATTCATTTTAGTTGGAAACCATTTCCATCGTGTCCGTTGCTTGTATGTCTGTAAAGTCCAAGTGCGGGGACAGGACTAACTCCTAGTGCGGAAGTTGTCTTTAAAACCGAAAAATGTTTTTTTATGGGATAGGGCCAAACGAGCAGACGTTGGTCATTAGATGTAAGTAACTACCGCTGCCAATACGGACACCTGCAACTCAAGTCACAAGTGCGTTGCCGGTCTTTTAGGTACGCTCGTTTCATGAAGATCGTATCGTATTAATACGTAAAACTGTTTAAACTTTTACCATAAACGTATATTGTAAAAAATCATAACATGGGTGTTGGTAGATACTGAAGCACAACTTTCAACTTACAGAGAGTAAATAGTATTTGGTCCGCAGAAATAAGAGTTTTTAATAGTAAATAAATTAATAGATTGTTGTTGTTGTAACTAATATCATGATAGAGCGTTCTAGTAGATCATTGGCACATACCACTTCATCCTCAGCTTCTGTGAAATATGGACCCTTGAGGTTATTAGCGTGAAAAAATACTATTTGCTGCTATCAATAAAGAGGAGCCACCTGTAACAGTTTTTCTTATACGTTTATGAATCGCTTTGGATGCTAGCTTGTGTGTGCCCTTTCAGGTCAGACTGATTGGGGTGATTTTTATAATTTTTAAACTAGAATAAATAATCTGTAAGTAGGCATTTTGAACATATATTTTTTTAGGAAATAAAAGATGTAGTATAAAAAAAATATAATTAAATTAAAAATACCTTAGTTACTTAAACATGATAGATAGTTCTGTTATGTAGGCTTAGGTAGTTGTTTCAATACCCTGTAACAACTGTAATTTATTAAAAACTTCAGATATTGGTACATAATAGTGAGCGTAGTATACCGCAGATAACAGAATTTGTATCAATTAGAAAGAATTTTGTATGATAATACGAATTAATTACAGTACCCGTTTTTTTTTAAACTGTATTTTATTTTAATAATACTTAAAACTAGGCTCTTCCACAGCATTTGTGAAAAGAATTAGTGTTATGTTTGTGGTATTTAAAGCTACATGTGTACATTCAACTCATTAAACCGGATTTACTAGAACAAACTCAGATTATTGCCATTCTAAAGTTGTAAATTAAGAAAATAATATTAAGTCACGTTTTGATTAAAGGTCAAAACAGACATTTGAATTTAAGACTAAATGCCCTTTATTCAGATTGCGTTAAATTGCTAGATCATGGACATGGGTGGCACTATGAATAAATGGCCAGTTTAATACAGTCACTGCTTCAAGTGTTTTGTGTTCGAAGCTCACTCATTTTATATTACACTCAATTTGTCTCTTATATCAAATCTTATATTATTCGAGTGATTATCAGATAATAGTTCCGAGTTTAGGTCCTTTGCATCCAATAGATTAGATTTATGTTTGTAGTGTCTACTGCAACAAATCGTTATTAAAAGATAAAACATGAGAGATGTTTTATTATTAAATTGTTTAAGTTATTTTAGTTATAAAAATGGTTTTAAAACATTAGTAATTATTGTATCGGATTATTCCCAGGTACAAAAAAGTGGTTACCGAAGCTTACATCGTAAGCAATATATATATGCCACATATGTAGTATGAGTAGCTGCCGTATGCTGTGCCTTGATTCTGATGAGACTTTAGGGGTAAACCACCTGGAGGGGTCGCTGCAGGTGATCGTAGTACGTCATCAATGTAGTTTCTACGTAGTTGGACTTGTCTTCGCTAGATGGTGCTGACATGTCACTTCTATATCTGGAGGTTGCCATAACACTAACACTACCCATTACTCTCTTAATCAACCATCAATGTTGTCCATCCAAAGGTTGTCTGTAAGAGAGCGCTTATAGCGATTAGGCCGGCCATTGTGAATATTCAGTTAGTTAATCTATTTTAAACCATATGTCTTTTGTGTACAATAAAAAATATCCTTATCTTATATAGAAAATAATAATTATACAGTCTTATATTTATTATAAATAATGATATATATTAAAACAATTAACCGCTACACACTATAACAAAGTAGTATTTTCTATAACTATCTGAGACTAAAGTTCCTGTTTGACCGCTAAACCCTTAAAAAGGAAGTTTATGATATAAATTTAAATACATTAATACCTAATTCTATGGGATTAGTTATACAATTTAAATATGTGTCTTCCTGCTGCTTTATTTTATGAGATGGCCACGTCATCGAACTTATTGCTAGTACCACATATGTTATATTGTTGCTCAAAAATATGACACCTAACATAGTACAGTTGTTTCCTTGACAATGATAAATAATTTTTTAAATACGTGTGCACTATCGTATAATCCTAATTTTTATGTTTTTTGATATCAACATGATTATTGATTATTCGTTGTTTTCTTTAATAGAGCCACCCCCTCGCTTCCCGTGGGAATAGGAATAGACCAAATTCATTGTAATGACAAAATGTGTGTGTTTAATACGCCTCTGACTACCCTTCAGGGAATGTCTGATTGTAGACGTGTTTAAATATGGTTTAACTAGTTTAATATGTATTAAAATATGATTAAATAAAAATAGACATTCAAATGGCTCTTATAGCCTGCTAATAAATATTAATACTTGTTGTTGCTCCGAAACATAAGTTTGCGTAGGCTCAGGTACCCGTTTTAAACTTATTTAATTCACTTTTTTTAGGGTGTCGATGCTAAAAAGAAAAAAGTATCCCTTATAGTGTCTCAGTTTGTTGTCCATCTATAATCTAGTTAAAATAACATATTAAATGATATGAAAAAGATCAATGTCTGTTTGTTTTGTGAAAATTCGTCAAAGGTCTGGCTGATTCGAAAACATTTATCTTAACCCCTTAAAAATATGCTAAAAATACGGATGTGAGTTTTACTTACAATTTACTAATCCTACTATTTTAATTTCAGGTGAGGAAACTACTAAGAAGGTTAGCTCGATTAATTATTACGGATACCGTCTGATGATCCCTTAAAATGCTGACAACCATTTGCTGCGATTCTGTTGATTGCTTTAGCGACATTGCGTCGACATGTACGTCAAAATCGAAACGGAGCGCTTAACTTTTATTCGGTTGATCAAAAAGAGATTGCGTTCGGAGGAGTATATCCATTACCGACATGCAACATTTGATACAAAACCTACATATTTTTACAGTCATTTCAGTCAATTCGTACTTGAGTGAACTATACTGTAATTAATTTTAGTTTTGTGATATCGAATTTCTGAGCTCTGTCAATATGAAATCGACTGTGTGATTGTTAAAAATCGATGAGAGCCCTAAACAG
The DNA here is from genome assembly GCA_947561695.1 of Tyria jacobaeae. NCBI lineage: Eukaryota > Metazoa > Arthropoda > Insecta > Lepidoptera > Erebidae > Tyria > Tyria jacobaeae. Next base: position 11,744,292 of record OX387217.1, read on the forward strand.
AGAGCAACTAGTCATATTTTTATAAATATTTTATTGCTGAATAGATTTCTTGTAATTGAAAAATCTCTTTAGTCTTTTTCCTATATCTCAGTTATATATAGATCAAACGATCGTGTGATTTAAGAATTACTTGAAAATAATAATTTGGCAATTCAAAATGAATTGGATACTCCATTATGATTTTATACTATTTATTCTGACGGTAGTTTATCTTTTTTGTTTAAAATCATCTAATCACTCTAACAATAAAAAGCAACAATTATGTACACGGATATAAAATGCAGACGACCTTGTTGTTATTATTGTGAATCACACTAATAAAGTTTTCAAGATATCTAATATCGTTAATAAATTGAGTTATATGTACTATCTTGATAGGAGTTCAGAGAGTAGGAAGGAGTTCAGAGATCTGTTCAGGATTCACAGGAGTGGTAATGTAAGTAGGGTAAGGCCCAACCAATGCAAGTCAAATACATAACACTCATTTTTACACCAGTTTTTGAGGCATAAGACGAGTTACTGCGCCATCTCTAGCTAACGATGGATAAGAGGGTATTAATATCTAAAGATACCTAAGAATGTTGTTACTAAGAATAAATTTTGTCAAATGTTGAATCACACGTGTCAAAGAAGTGTTACCGGAATGAGATTAAACAGGTTTCTATCGTTTTTATACAATTTTTGTGAAAAATATATTGTCGTCTAAGAGGACATAGAACTCGTTAGGAATGTTGTCAACGTTCACATACGTATTTGGTGTATTCGAGGAGCATTGGACACAAGGAATAGACGTAATTGCTAAATATCTCCTATATAACTGGTTTGACACAAGAAGATAAGGAGTTCCATGATTTATTACGTTCACTAAAATTGTTACTTTAACTAAAGATCTAAATGTTATCAAAAGCTGATTTCCATATATCATCTGAATTTGCTAAATTTAATGTCACTGATACAATAACCAAAACAGTTTAACGACTAAGGTGTCAGGTTTGCGATCAAGAATCTCTAACACAAACATTATTAGCTCGAAAGGTTAACAAAAGTTCTAATTTATAATTTTAAATATGTATATATAATATGATATGAATTATTTTTATACTTATACTACCAAAGCTAACATGTCGAAGCGATCAATTTTATCTGTCTTTGACAAAGATAGTCCAAAATACAGAATAGCTAACATTAGGCACTAGTCATTGACGCATTGTACAAATAACATATTTACTTATGACTATGACCAAACATTCAATAGGTGCAGTTTTAAGCACTAGTGTGCAGCATTTAAACTGAATAATGGCATCACTGCAATAATATACTATGCATGCAAAAAAACCTAGAATACCGCAGTTTTTAAATCTTAGAATCGTTATAGATCAACATACTTTTAAGGACAGGAAATATCATCTAAAAGGAAGTAAGTTTAACTTATTCTTGTTACTATTAGTTGGTATTATTAGTTAGTACTTATTGTTTTATTTCATCTGGTAACCATAATACTTTTACATTAAAAATGTAGGATTAGGTGGTGCTGTGTCAGATATGTGAAGTTTTTATATTTACTTGAGTTTTATATAATCTTCATTAAACTTAAATAACCTATACATTACATCTTTAAATATATCTACCTATATACTATGTACAAAAACAAAATATATTTAGAAATATAAAAATAGTAGACCTCCGACATTCGGACTCGAACACGAATCTCCTCAGTGAGAGACGCGTCGAGGAGAACGGCCTCTTGCATCAGTTTCTAGCTAGCTAGCCAGCTATCTAATAAGAGCGGCTAGCAGATATAATTATTGGAAAAATGATCCCCGAATCTACTTTCCACATGTTGAAAATCTCTAGACACAAATCCAAAGGTCTACCACCAGGTATATCAGGTCACCACTATATCATTATTGGAAATAATATGCCCGATAGATTCACCGGGATATATTTACAATAGTTCGACTTCGTCCATGATTGTAAAGACAAACCCTTCGGCTTCTTCAAAGAGATCACCAAACAGTAACCAGGATGTAGAAGCAGTCTACATTAAGGCCCTTTAGGGCCTTATAGAATTGACCATGAAGGTCTTTGCCCTTCCATACCACCCTGCGATCATTAGCACTAAGTACTACAGGGTTGCACCATTTCTCTTTGTCTTTCCTCGTTTGTGTAGGGTCTTAATGTTTATAAGACCATGACACCCGAACTTTCGCGAAATGTACAACCTCATTACCGATGAACGTGGGCGGTATGTTCAGAATGCAGTCAGCAGTGTAAGGTCTCCAATTAAGGGTGTGTTATTATTCCCTTTGTTAATATATATGCCTAGCTGACCTTCAGTAGTGAGTTTATGTATATACCGTTGATTTGCTATAGGAAGATCATTTATAGCGTTCATATTTCCTAGTATACAAAGTTACCTGAGGGGAGACGATTGTCCGAATCAACTTTCATACTTGTTTTGTAACATCGGACGCAAAAGGAGTGTTAAAAGTTTAACGTGTATGTCTTTGTCTCTATGTGATACAATAGCTGAACCAAATTTGATTATTTTTTTTTTGCTTGATAAGTAGCTTGATCGACGGTGTTCTCAGCTATCATGCAAGAAACTCCGATCAGTCGTTCGATGATAATCATCGGTATTTAATTTCTTTGATTTATACTTAACTTCTTAATGTTTATATTTTTTTTATAAATATAACTAGGAACACAGGTTTCATAACATATAAAAATATTTATTAAACTAGTCATATATACAATAATATTTAATATCAAATAAGAAGTAAGTAAGTATAAGTATAGTAAGAAATAAGTAAGTAAAGCAATATAGCATAGTTTTATTACTGATAGATACACATATTTATTATAAACCCAATGTTTACTTTTTTACAAAAGCAAAATTCGAATGATACCGTATTCTTGATTAATTTATGTTTCTGTTTTTTCCGACTTTTTACTTAATATCATACTTACAGAGCAACGTTCATGAGAACTATATTCACTTATAGTCTTATATTTAAAATTATACCTATATTTGGATAAATCGAATGTAACTATTGAAGTAATTTAGTTAATAACCCAATGATATATCTACCAAGTCTATTGAGTTTTCCGGTAATATAACTGTCAGTTTTCCTTTTTAAACGACTTCAAAAAAGGAGGAGGTTCTATGTTTGAATGTATGTTTTTTTTAACTATCTTAATCGATTTCTTTGTCAATTGTAGGCCGTTTTTTTATTCCAGAAAGTACTGTTTTCGTCTTATTGTAACCGAATCAGGATTTGATAATGAGATACCAGGGAAATTACGAATAAGTTGTTAATAATGCTATTAACAACTTATTCGTAATTTCCATGCGTTTTTACACGTAATTTTCTATTGTCAAGATCTAGAGCCTCTTTTTTTTTTCGTGTGGAAATGGATGTCACCTCACCGGAGTTGACGGTGAGGTGGTATGTCGGACTCGAACCGACTAAAACCAAACGGTGTTCCGACCCAACTAAGTCTATTGCAGGGAACCCAGGATACCTTTAGATGGAAGCATCCTTGAACCCCAGCAGACATTGGACACCTGACTAGCAGGCGACCAGACCAGAGTATGAGGGCCGTACGGCCCCACATCAGATAGGCGTGCGTGGAACAACTACGTCATGCCACCGTCTCAGGCCTACCTCTGCTGGTGTAACGGTCAGCTAGGCCCGTTAACGCTAGCGCTCATGACGACCTAGAGCCTAAACGTTTAATGGATTTGTACATGAGAATGTGTCATTTGAATTATAATAATATTAGTATGAGTGCATTAGGATGCTCTCATCTTTGGGATGGCTATGCGCAGTATCTGCTTGACGCTCTCGATCGGTTGCAGCGACGCGCAGTCCGCATCATAGACTGTCCTGAGGTCACCCAGTCTCTTGAGCCCCTGCAGTTGGGAAGAGGTGTCGCCTCTATGGCAGTTCTCTATCGCCTACATCACGGTGAGTGTTCTAACGAGTTCTTCCAATTGGTCCCACCTTCTTCCTTCCTCTACAGGACTACACGTGCTGGCCTGAGGAGTCACCGTTTGCGAGTCGAAGGTATGCGATCCCGAACGAAACGGTTTCGCTCTTCTTTCCTTTGCCGATCGGTGAAAGATTGGAATTCACTACCAGCGCACGTTTTTCCTTCCCACTTTGATCCTGGGTCTTTTAAGCGGGTGTGAAAAAGCATTTCACCAGGCCACCATAGTGTGGGTCACCATACTACATTGACCAGACATGCAATGAGGATGGTGACCACCACTCTTGGACTCCATTTATTGCTTACCATCAGGCAAAGTGGAGTCATTATGGTACATTATTATGGTCATACAGTATTATGCTGGCTTACACATAAAAAAAAAATTAGGATACAATATTTCAAGATAACGTCAGCAAAAAAAAATAAGAAGAAACTTAATAATGCCTGCCTATTTAACAATTTACCTATAGTATAGTCTTTTTATCGGATTCAGCAATAAATGATGATGCTGCAGAAAACCTTACAAGATATTATTTCTTGCGTTATATGATTTATTAGGATCCCTAATCAATGTTTGCAAGACTTGTTATTATTTCTCATTTTTCTATTATTTTTTTTATGATATAGGTGGAAAGGCGAATAAACGGTTCACCTGATGGTAAGTGACAACAGACCTCCATGAATACCTGCAACTCAATAGTCGTACACGTCTTTTTTTGCCTACCAGTTTGAGGCCGTGGTAATACATTCGTGGTCAAGCCGGCCTATTCGTGCTTCGGATAACATACTAAAATGTGTAATAAAAAGTAAGTTATAAACACTGAGGCAACATGATAGGTTAAGTACTTTGAAATGGCACAGAACGAGTAATAACGAGATGAGTATCAGGAAAAAACCGGAATTTATATTAATAACGTCTTAGGAACCCCAACTAGACTAGACTAGGAATTATTTACACGGGATGCTATATAATAATATTTTTCCTACAAAAAATCTAATCCATGCAACAAACAGAGTAGAACAGTCCTCTTTTACAATTACTTTAAACCTTATACTCATATGAAAATGGTTTAGTAATTATTTAGTATCCTACTTGGTCGCGGTTTTCTTTTCGAAGGTGGAATAAAACAGAAAGTATTTTACTGTCGACGGGCTATGTACATAAGATGCCTACATAGACCAACAATGTGGTTACTTGTTACTATGTATATGCATACTTACTTTTGAGTACAATCATTAACTACTTCCGTATCGACTACAAAATGTCTAAATTCATCACCAACTGTTGCAGAAACAATACTTAAAGAAAACGTTCCAGTTTGTGAATTCCAGTTTTATTTCCAATATGTAACTTGTAATGATATAATAAAAACTTTTAAAACTTTAAATATTAAAAAGACTGCAGATCTATGGGGTAATTCTGTTGACGTTGCTAAATCTATTATAAACATTGTAGCACCAACTTTAACAGTAATCTTTAATAATTGTATAGATTGTGGTGAGTTTCCTGATCTAATGAAATATAGTAAAATAATACCATTGTTTAAATCGGGTAGTACATCAGACCCTTCTAATTATAGACCTATATCAGTGCTACCTACTTTTAGTAAAATTTTTGAGAAACTTATTTTAGATCAAATGCACAGATATTTTACTAAACATAAATTATTACATAGCAAACAGTTTGGTTTCACAAAGGGTCGTTCAACAACTGATGCTGGTGTTGAACTTTTAGGGCACATTTATAATGCATGGGAAGATAAATGCGATGCGTTAGGCATTTTTTGCGATTTGTCTAAGGCTTTTGATTGCGTTCTCCATGATACATTGATCAGGAAGCTGCGCTACTATGGAATCCGGGGCACCTCTCTGGATCTTCTTACTTCATATTTAAGTAATAGGATTCAGAGAGTTGATGTGAACGGTAAAAGATCTCCCGGATCTGTAGTCAGAATGGGGGTTCCCCAAGGCTCTATTCTAGGTCCCTTTTTATTTATAATTTATATTAATGACCTGCCGTACCTCATAAAGGATAAACATGATATAGTGTTGTTTGCAGATGACACTTCACTTGTATTTAAACTCAAACGTCAGCAGGTGGTTATTGATGACGTAAATAGTGCCCTTTCAACAGTAGTTAACTGGTTTAATATCAATAATCTTCTCCTTAACGAGAAAAAAACTAAATGTATAAAGTTTACATTGCCTAATGTAACACAGGTGAACACTAGTGTGTCAATAAAGGGCGAAGTGTTAAAACCCGAAGATTCCACAGTGTTCTTAGGCTTAACTTTAGATGCAAAGCTTCAGTGGAGCCCCCATATAGATAAACTGTCCAAAAAGCTTAGTTCTGCAGCGTACGCCGTTAGGAAAATTCGTGGTTTAACAGATTTAGAGACAGCCCGTTTAGTATACTTTAGCTATTTTCATAGTGTAATGTCGTACGGTATTCTGTTGTGGGGAAATGCCGCCGATATTCAATCTATTTTCGTTTTACAAAAAAGAGCTATACGTGCAATTTATAAATTAAGTCCCAGACACTCCCTCAGAGATAAATTTAAAGAGATTAATATTATGACTGTGCCCTCTCAGTATATTTATGAAAATCTCATGTACGCACATAAAAATATTAATCTGTTTAAAAAATACAGTGATATCCATAGTGTAAATACTAGGAACAAAAACAAATTTGTTGTTCCTAAAACCAGGCTCAAGAAAATAGGTGGTTCGTTTAGATGCCAAAGTATACATTTCTATAATAAGCTTCCTAGCCAAATACAAGAACTAAGCAATAATAAATTTAAATCATTTATAAAAAAAAAACTAAGTCAAAAAGCTTTTTACACAATTAAAGATTATATTGAAGATAAAAAGGCTTGGGAATGAGCTGCTTCATTAATGTACATGAGCCTTTGTTTTTCGTTTATAATTTTTTTTTTTTATACACATTGACATTTTATATTTTACTTTTTGACATGAATACTTACTTTGTTAAGTATTATATTGTTTTTTTTTTATTGTTTAATCTTTGTACCTTTTGACATGAATACTTTGTTAAGTATAATATATTATATATTTGTTTCTTTTTTTTTTTAATTTATAAATTTAATTATTGTAAATGTGAGGACTATGTAGGTTATTTATTTATTTATTTTTTTCTCTTTTCTCCTGTAGTTTGTTTTATAACGATGTCTGACAGTTTGAGTACTTTTGCGGCCTACCCAAATGTCCTTGCTTTGGTACTGTTCGTCGGTCCGTTGAGCTCCTTAAAGTTCTAAGTTGAGCTACACGATAACTGACAAATGCTTGCACTGTTTGGACGGGTCCACTCAAATGAGCGTGGTGCTTTCTTCAAAAGCTCATCTCAGACGTTAGCGTGCATGGTTCTCATATGTTTTTGACCAGTACATCTGTATGGACTTTAAAACAGACTTTGACCTCTGAGTTTGTTTCGGTGTTTCTTCTCAGGGTAGTCAGCTAGGAAACACCGGCCTCATCTAGCATAAACTAACAGAAAAAAATAATATATTGACGTGTAAAAGTGTTGTTCTAACCTATTTACAAAATAAAGATCATTTATCATTTATCATTTATCAAGGTACTTAGAAAATGTGACGTCAATATGCGAAAACACATTTAGCGAGAGTCATAGACACAGAAAAGTCGTTCTGGAATAGCGCGCGTTGATGTCTAATATATGGGTCAGAGCGAACTTACCACAAAACCGTCCACCATATGCAATAATTATTGTGATTGTACTTTTAAATATGGTACACAAAACACTTATAAGCATGTATTTGCTATAATCATACCAACTAGCCCATCAGACAAGGGTCCATACAGTTATTTAAACTATTAAATTCAGGTGCGTTAGGTGTTCATTACAATCTTATTAGATTAATTAACGTAAATTGCTAAATGTTTCTTATATCTCTAAGATAAGAAATGAATGTACATATTTATTTGAAAATAGGAAAGTATGTATTTTTAATGACGATGTCACAGTACTAGTAATTTTACATAAAATTGTAAGAAATAATGTATGTAAAAGTAAAAACAGCCTGCGGGCTCAGAGCTCCGCTGCTGTTTAACTTTTTGTGTTAGTGTAATGACACATTACCTGCGCTCATTCTGTATTCAATTTTGCTTTTATCGTGTGCCTTTGAATAACATCACCAGAGGCGTATTCTCCAGACAATCGAATTGTAGAGCCATTACTGTGATTGTGGTTTTCAATGGACCTATAAAAATAGATGTAATTGGTGATGGAAAAAAAACGAAGAAACGCTTATTGGGGCCCGCGCCGAAGCGCCCGCCTGCTGCCCGACGAGGATGTTAATAGCCACACAGAAGCCACACTTTTTGTATTGCCTATATAAACTCAACAGAAATGTGTAAAGGGATTGAGTCTGTACAGGTTCCGTGCGGTTACTCGTGATCTATATTTGTAAGGACAAATACATTCATTACTTTATTATATGTTAGTTCATATTATATCATACATACATCTGCTGACGCCTGTATCCCCTAAGGGGTATTCAGAGGTGTATTACACACCCACATTATGCCAATTAGAATTCGCTCCCACTGACGTAATAGCACAAGCATTTTGCTGTCAATCAGGCACTGTATGACTGTATACATACTGTCTGATGGATAACAGTCCGATTGATCCATTAGTAGCTTTTTACGTCACCACCGGTGAAGAGGTGTGGTGGACCTCTTCTACTCCACGTTGAAGCACACCGCACGATATTACATCCAATGTTTTTTGTTGAGTTCATTTAAACTATTCTTTTTTTAAGTTTCATTCATATGTACATTTTGTTTTCTGATGTTTTAATGGTTTCTTTTCATCATTAACATACAAGAAGAGGATGATGATGATTAGTTTTTCAGTAGTTTGATAACCATAGCTCTGCTTAGGTTGTTAGTTAGTTTGGGACATAACTTTGTATAATAATTTGGAGATAAATATCTTGCTAGTCAAGTATTCTGTATAGAAACTCTTATAAGGAACTTGAAATTTGTGCATCGCTTCAAACTAAGTAAGCCTCATTTTGGCAAACATTTTCAATGTCGAAAGAAAGTTCTGGAAATCGAAACGATTTTTTTAATGTGCCCTTGTATTCTAATCGCCGACATTTCTGGCGAAGAGCTACACGGGTGCCTCTGTCTTTTTGCAATACTGGGCAAACGGGTTTAGTGCTCGCTGTATCGCCCTTACAGCCGTAGTATATAGAGCAGGGTTTAGATAGAGCAGGGCAGGCAAAAGCTCTGGGGACGCGTTCCAGAGCGAGGTGCAGTGCGGGGAGGGGGCGCATCATGGAGCTATGCGGGGCGCGAGGGGCCGCGCAACCTGCGCGAGCGGCGAAGCCTGCGACTTCGCGTTCAGTCATTGTCCGACCAACATCTCGGTCGTACGTTCTACCGACCGGCATTGTCGCTACTTCATTTGTCGTACGAGTGTCCGTTAAACGAACGGTTAACTCCGACTCTGGAGTGTACGTGTAGTGCTAAGTGATGGTGTGTTTTTAGCTGTACAGAACGGAATTGTATCGCTAACAAGTATTACCGTCTACGGTGTGTGGCGAGTTCCACGGAGTTGCCTAACGGCTGTTCGCCTGCCGGCGAGGGAACGCAAAACACATCTACCGGGAGGAATGAGCCCCGTACATCACAGATCCCGCACTCACCGATGATCTCAAGGTTGGTTTCATATTTCTTAGATTTGTTTCGATTGATGCAGCAAGCAGTGTCGCAAGCGCAACTTCGCACGACACTACCCGCGACCGCACTCGCATTCTTGCACACTCTATTCTGATCTCATTCCAATAACTTAACATTCATTATGCCACGCTTATATTTATTAAATGTTCACTTGATTGCTACTATTTATTGTTCTTACTTTATATAATAATCTATGTGAAACTCACTCTCCCTTTTCTCTCATTAAAATTGTATAAGAGTCTAATTGGTTAATAAACCTGAATTAAAATAATATTGTCACTGTAGTGTAGATCTCTCACATTTCTTCTTCAAGATAAAAATACACTAATTAGGTAAAAGAAAAGACAAATATCATCTGACAATGAGGAAGCAAATGTTTGATTTAAGCGGACTGACTAGCATTAATTACCTTGTTGCATAAAGTATTTGTTCTCTGTTGGATGGCGGCGAGTCTTTTCTCAGAAAAATTTAAATTGTATTCAAGAAACGTATTAGTAGTTTGTAAAAGGGGTTGTTACATAAACACCTACATGCTACATTGGGACTTATCGGTGACTGTGAGGATTGCAAAACAAGAAAGTTTCACTGCGAGACGCTTTATTGCTCTTACGTGGAACTGTAAACAGGGTTGTCGAGTAACACAATGCTGTCATTAAGGCGCTGATTATGGACACAAGGCGACATTTTAACACGAACATTTTATCTTGAAATATTTGGTTAAAGTACAATATAAGTATTATATTTTTGTTCACCGATTATGAAAGTATAAAGGTATATACATGTATTGAGAACTTGGACCTTACAATAATAAGCTTTAGATTATTGTTGTAGGCGGATATCAATTAGTTGTCACAAACAACTGACTGACATTAGTGTTTACATACTAAAAGAAACTTATTTTGTAGTCATTTTTTTAATATTAGCAGAAGATGTATGTACATTTACGGTAATGGTAAAATGCAAATGGGCCAAGGGGTTTTTAAATTTTAAGGAGCTTTATTATACTCTAATTACTTATAATTTTCTTTTAAAAGCCGCTTTGTTCTCGATAAAGTAGAATAAAGCTGCCCCATCTCTTCCCGTGGTTGCCGTGAAAGGGGTCTAAATGATTGGACTCTTACCTATTTTCTGTCTAAGCGGGACTTCATAATAACTTTGTAGCTTGTTAAAGGTGCTTCATACATACTTTATACTTCCTAAATAATGGCTTGTTAAAAGTTACCAGAGCAGTCGCTATGTTTTGTAAGCTCTTGATTTAGTCTGCAGTGAAAGTTTAAACAAGAAATGAAGGTGCAATAGTTTTTGCTCTCTCGATTGATTGATCACAACGTTTATAATAATCATATAATACCAAGCGATATATTACAACATGATGTTGAAGCACCAATGCTTTGGCAAATTTACATTATATGTGATTTTAGAGTATGGGTTCTACTATTTTCAGCCAACTTATGGTGATAGATGATAGGTACTCATCATCAACGTAAACTATTACACGTAAAATTGGTATCACACCACCATCACATACCATTATATCACATCACCTAGTTCTTAAAATCTATCTACCTTAGACAAATAATCACATAAAATACATGAAGACAAATTGTTTTGAAGTCGTTTAGATTTCTTTACAGAGTTGATGTTTGATACTTTTATTGCCAGTATAATAAAAACATACAATAATTAAAACTTCATAACATATCAAACGAGAAAATTGTTACCAGTAGAGTGTGGCAGCCCTAAACACAGATTTTCATGCCGGGATAATATGCTTTTCCACAGCCGCATCCGGTGCACCAACATTATGCAACGTGATGCAATCATTTGATACAATAATGTGCACTATTTATTACGGAGTGTTGAACTAGACTATGATGCGTGGACTATGATTAGTTGTTAAATCCAGTTTTATAGATCTCAGCCATAGATAGTGGCTATACATATAAAACGAGTTGATTGGCATGTAGAAAACGACGCCTATTTTTGCATGCCATGTAACTAGCCTCGGAGTAAACGATGCTTGCTTGGACATTACAAGTTATTTACATCTTGTGAGTAAGTAAGTAAGTAAGTGTATTTCAATAGATAAAAATATATCTTAAAGTTATTCTTGATATTCATTGGAAGTCAAGACCAGATGTTTAGACCAAGTTCTTAATTTTAAGAAGTTTTGTTCAAAATCTATATATATATATATGTATATTGCTTTAGCTTGGCTAATTTCCTAATATTCATTTTTTTTCAATAGTTAAATTTATTATGATATTTATTTGAACATTTTCTTTTATTTACTTTTAAGAAGCATATTTTAAGTCAAATGTATACTGTACTATTTACATTTATGCAAAGAGTAATCATAAAACCTTATTTTTCTTAAGTATTACAGGGTCGGCATCTTTTCTCACCATGTTCATTTTGGCATCAGTATTCGCTCGAAGTTATTAATTATTAGACGATGTGTGCTATTAATTATCCATAATATTAAAAAGACATGCGTATGGAGATTGGCCTGTTATCATAGGGTCACTTATAGGCATAGGCATATGGAAATTGAGAATCTTATCCAAGTCTGAGAATAGAAAAGTTGGCGAGTATATTATGCCCCTGCCTACCAATTCAGGGATACGCCGTGAGTGTATGTATGTTAAGAATCGAGTTGCATTAATCGCATACAAGTTGTGAGCTCCGGAAAGTTCTTGAAAGTATGTTAATGTACCACAAGTTTCACAGATTTGGAATTGCAAAACCGGATTTTCTGATCATATAAGGTCAACCTTCCAACGTCTTCAAATCATGGTATTCATATCACATACTTAAATAGTTAATGCTTTAAATAAAACCTTATTGTCTAAATTAATGTCATCTTGTTTAGATAAATGACATGACTATACGACTTTCACTTCTGGTATAGTTGAGTATATTTGGATAACTTCTATCTGATGAATGCAATTACTTCCCCATAGGCATCTAAACTGTTAAAGAACATATTAGGTCACGTATTGCTAGTATACTAGCGTCTCTACTAAGCCTAATGTTATTTTTACTGTTACCTTTACTGTGTTTTATGTGAAACGTTCATTTATAATAGAACAGCTTTACATACCGTATATGTACAAGACATCTGTGGCAAATGTAAGGCGGGCTGAGATTCCATATTAAACAAAATTCGATTGTTTAATTAAATAGGCTTAAGAATTTACGTGAGCAACAGATTTAGTCACAGTTCGCCATGACAGCGGTTGAATATTCAACTTTTACAATGTAATGAGTAGGTACGTTTTCTCTTCTCCGTGTTGCCTATTATTGTACATCTCATATGGAAACTATTTATTGTATGAGACATTTTTCTACATTGTTAAAAGTTTCTCAGTTACCATGGTGATACAGCTCTGAAAGCAAGATGCTATCTCTTATATACTTATGTGTATATTTATAAAGATATTAAAGATATGGTAATTATATAAAAAAATATTGTTATTTATTTTACTCCACGATTTCATTCTTACTGGTATAGAATGAAGTGGTATATTATTAGTAGGTGTAGATAAGACATCAACCAACTTTAAAAACTATTAACCGATACAATGTAAAAACTTAGAAGGCATTTTTATACTATAGTTTTTAGTAAATTTGGAATTCCATGTACATATGTAGATTTACGGGCGGGAAGAAAAAAGTCAGGTAACATTGATAGTTTTTAAGTCTTATTTACTTACTACTTAATTTCGAATCTTTTCTGTTTGTCTATTTAAATATACCAACAAACGAGTTCTCGTTACTTTTATATCAAACTCGTTTGACCATATGGCGAGCGTCTCAGCTCTGACCTTTCATGTATTTGAAATGTTTAAATAAACATTATCATATCAGGCATTAGCGGTCTAGCTACCCCTTAAGCTTTATAAAAGTCACCTTATTCGCTGACTATTCGTTTATAGATAATTTTAATAAGCTCTTAGGTATATTTTCAGAACCAAAGTATTTAAAACTTTATTTTGAATACTTTGGTCAGAGAGCTAGAGCTCTTAGCTGGTATTGTTACATGTGTTATAGTTATATATTACTGTTTATTAGTTGGTAGTAAATCTATTGTTGCGTAAATTAGTACAAATAATAATATATAATAATGGATCAGATTATTATCTATCATAAAGTATACATGTATGTATACAGTCATATTGTGCCCGGATGTCGGCAATAGGCTTGCTCTCTCGTGGTTGGCAAAAAGTGGGGCCTTGAGACACTTCTGTCTACCCCTTCAGGGATATACAGGTGTGTATGAATATATATGTATATATGCATAAAGATTTTAAAGAATATTCGAAAGTGATTGCTGTAGATGTTATTCATAGGCACGTAAATGAATAACCTATACTTTAATGGCAGACTGTAAAAGAAGAATCTTTGTGAAGTAATGAACAAAAATGTAATTAGTCATACTTGTTGTAGTTCATTAGCCCTCGGCCTATTGCATTAATTAATCGCATGGATTGTTGTTGAGAAGGACAGCGAGATTAGCAACAAAGGCACAGCATGAGTAGACGAGGTTGCACCCGAGCGTAGCACCTCCTTCAAGGTCTCTTTGTTCTTAATACAATATATTCCCACCGAGTGGTAATTGTAATCAACGGCAGATCAACTCGTTTTTATTCTACGTTTCGAAATAGACTCGAATATTAACTGTACTTATTAGATTTTTATAGGTAAACCTAAATAATACTATAAACTACTGAAATGTATCAGAGAATATCGGAAGAATTAAGTTAAAATGGGTCTTGCGTAAAAACCAGATAAACTTCATGCGAACCACACACATATTTTTATCACTCCTGTTCTTCGTTCGTTTATTTTTACGATTAACTGTTCTTCAAAATAGTTACAAAGTTTTAAAAAAGTAGGTATGTTCCGGTATTATGAAACGAGGAGGTAAATAGGTTTAAATAGAAAGAGAAAGTGACTTTTTAGAATATTAAAAGTGAAGACATTAGGATTTCTATAAAGTCATTAACAATCCAATAATTTTATGATTACGTGAACAGTTGTTTTAGTATTTCCCACTGGCTAATGTTGAAATGATTCGAGTATTATATCAACGCAGATGGCGCCAAATTAGTGGCGCGGGCGCACCTGTCGCCGTATACCGCTCCTGGCCACCCGACCGGCGACAGAGGCCCGTTATGTCATTTCGTAATACAACTATAATTTACGTCATCCCATATTCTCACGCAACCACAAACAACATCAATATCTCATTGCCTTCGGGAAACTGAATAGGTATGAGGCCATTAGGTGAGTAAATTACAATAAAACAGTGGTAGAGCCATGCTTCGGCACGAATGGGCCGGCTCGACCGGTGCGATACCACGGCCTTACAGAAAACCCATGTGAAGTAACGCTTGCGTGGCATTTCCCCGAAATGAGTGAGGTGTCCAAAGGCGCAACTCTGTCACTCCTGCCATCCAACCTCTCCTCTTTCCCATCTCCTAATCCTCACTCTCTTCTTTCGCGTCATCGCATCCCCCCATCCCTCATAACCCTCAAAGGCGGGCAGCGCATTAACGACTCTCGAGTTGCAGGTGTCCATAGACGGCGGTTGTTACTTACCATCAGGTGCAGGCTTACAATGCCCCCCTATAGTATAATAAAAATACAGTAGAGTTAAAAAAATAAATAATTACAATGTCTTACATAGTTTGCTTAGTTATGTTACCGTTTGCATTAATACTGACTTGCTGGCGGTTCAATCGATTATTGTTCAATGTAATGAGCGGAAATCGAAAATTTATTTTCTAAAAAATTCAAATTCACTATCGACAGCTTTCTGAGAGTTTGAGTCATTAATTTTGCTTTGATATGGACCGAAATAACAAAAAGAAAATGTCGTTTAACGTATTATGATATTTTTTATTTAGTCCCTTTATATGATATGAGTTTTTTTTTCTATGTCTGCATTCTAAAGGATTAAAATCAATTATATTATATAAATATAATTGATTAAAATACTAAACATTTCGGTGTTGTTGGATGTTGGATTAGCCGGACCATTTCGTATTTTCGCCGTTATTATTTACAGAAGGTATATCGCTTGAGCAGATTTGTTGCTGTTTTTGATATTAACTACTTTCGAACCTGTTTTTGAAGCTGAGTGAAGTAGCTGAGCTGTGGGTGTGCTTGTACAACACAATAAAAGTATTTCTCTCACTGCATTCAACCTCGTGTATTACACCTTTATTGAGGTTGAATTACATGTTTTATTACTCAAAGTATGTACATTTTCGTAAAACATGCTTATTTTACAAGTAAAATAATAATAAACCTGCGTTATTGACATAATTAGTTTATATTTAAGTCTTTAATTAACGGTCATAAATACTTGTTAAAGTCTAATATATAAAATTCTCGTGTCGCGGTGTTTGTTACCAAACTCCTCCGAAACGACTGGATCGGCCAACATCTATTTTTCATACCCCTAAATGATGAGGGTGACCCTAGTATTTGTTATAAAAATCTGTTATAATATTAATTGAATTAAGTAATTTTTTAAAAATTGATATCTATCTAAAGTACTCTGTAACATACACGCATATTGCATCGCATAATTACACAACACACGTATATTTATTTACACACAAACATGTTTAATTGATATCAATTTTATAAAATGTTACTTTACTTAATCAGTTCTTTTCATTGAATTGTCCCCGTTCTAATCAATAGAGGAACATCAACTCACAAAATCGGATACCTTCTATTGTTATTACCTTATTACATCAATACTTAAATTTTGTTTTTATAAAGAGTTCTTTATAATTATCTTTAATGTTTATTTATAAGCCTACGATCCACTATAGGTCTGTGGTAGGAAGGTGGGACTATGGTGCACTAACACAACAACAGAAGATAACTTATAAATAAACCTAATATTAAAATATAATAACGTGTTTATTCATCAGTATGTTACGTATATTTATCTTATTTATATATATAATAAAATAATCTATATAATACAACTTGAACGTACATATATAAAAAGCTCCTCAATATCTACCGGATATGACGTATTGAACTATTCTTATACTCACACGACAATCACCATTAATTACCACGTAACTCGTAATTGTTCTATAAGGCCACGGCAACTGTTAAACACAGCAAGGACTTCTGATAGCAGAGGCTTCACAATAAAGACAAACTAGAGGCTGGGATAAAACGACTATAATAAATCAATGCATTGTAGGCCTGTAGTAGGGTTGATAGATTTACATACCATATGTGATAGTTAGTAACTGCGCTAGCACATAATAAAAGACATAAAACTATCTGCATATCTCTACACAATGAAACGAGACGTGTCCTGTATCGGGACGTGCTTTAAGGTATCGAAGTTTTTAACTTCATTAAACTCTATGTTGTACACAACTTAGAGTTAAATGAAGTTAAAAACTTCGCAAGACTGTGTCCAACTTTTGATTTAAGTTCGGTCTTTTTTGACCAGAGTGTGTCTACGTAAAGCAATTAAAGTTACACGATCCTTTCTATGGATATCATACTCAATCCTCATTACTCGGTTTAAAAAATCTAGTGTTAGCTGGTGAGCTGTCAGCCTGAAACTTACGTCAAATACATACATGCACACCTCGTGACACATACATACTGCCTTACAAATAACAGTTAGATCCCTTACCTCTGATACCGCTGTCTTATTAAGGCGTGAGGCAAGTTTTACGTCTACCTAGGGGGCCGGGTAAACAGTGGTGTGTCCGTAGATCCCGTTGAACGATTCTAACAAACCGAATAGTTAACGGTATCCACTAGATGATTTCCCAAGGGCATTACAGTGAAGTCAGTGATTCCTTAATATATTTTTATAGAAAAAGAAATAGCAGGATTACTAGCTGTTAAAGCTGCATAGATTTTTGTATTCGTGGTGAATAGTCAAAATTACTTCCATTGATTATTATTAATACTCGTAAGTGTGACCCAAAGTTTTGTGTTACATAGTGAAAAATATGTTTTGTTTTAGTTTTCTAATATCAGACTTTATTAGAATATATATGGTAGTATATATACAGTACTAAAATAAATAGTAGTTTATTATAAGACATACTGTTTTTTGAGTCTTACTGCTTTTTTTTTTTTTTTTTGTGTGGATACCCCCGCGGTTCGTCACCTTACCGGGGCTAATGGGTAAGGTGGTATGTCGGACTCGAACCGACTAAAACCACACAGTGTTCCGTCAACGGGTCTATTGGCCGGGGCCTCAGGTGTACCCTAGAAAGGAAATCCATGTGTACCCCGGCAGACCTAGCCGCTTTTTGAGCAAGGCGAACCCAATATGATGTCTGTATCTATCCCCCCCCCCCCCCTCATATGTTAGTCAGGCGCGCGTGGAACACGTCGCGCCGCCGTCACGGGCCTGCTTCTGCTAGGGCGATAGATGGCCCAGTCTGTCGCCCTCAGGCCAGCGCTCATGGAGGCCGGAGGTCATTTTGCACTCTCCGGCGCCTTGTGCGTCTTCTGCGGGACGGAAGAGTACTAACTCTCTCCCGTTCCCTTTCCGCCGCTTCTTTTGCAAGCATCACTGCCTCGCAGTACGAAGCGGCGGACTCCCATGCACTCTCGCTCTGGACCATAGCAATAACCATGGTCTCTAGCGAGAGGCTACCCACACCAATAGCTGCCACGAGGTCAGCACGCTGCTGCACCCACGCATAGCACTCCACTAATGTGTGGAGTGCGGTATCCTCGTGACAGCTCCCGCAGTGGTGGCACCCAGGCGTTGGCTCCCGGCCTATGCGATACAGGTACTTACCGAAGCATCCGTGTCCGGTGAGTACCTGAACTAGCCGGTAGGAGAGAACTCCATGTCGCCTCTCCAGCCAATCCTCCATGATGGGTCTTACCGCCACAATTGGGGGGTGCCCCTGAGTCTTACTGCTGGGTAACCCAGGTAATTTACATATACTGATTTTTCTGTTCGATTCAGTTTTTTTTTTAAATAACACAAAAGTGTCTATGTATCTCGTATAAACGAAATTAACACAAAAGTGTCTTAACAAACATCTTAACATTAATAAGTATATCTACAGTCTTAGTGTGGTTTACGTAACATTATGTTATAGTTACAGTACTACTTATAATTACAGTAGGGAATCTGAAAAGCATCTCATATCATCAATATATGTATATTTTTGTCGCAAGAATCAAGAATCTCATAATATAAACAAGATATATAAATATTGGGTAATTACCATAACAAGAAGGGCACCGATGTGCAATTTGAGAGGTTCTTTTGACAAGATATTTTATTCATGGCTAGCGCAGTGAACGGAGTTTCAACAAACGAAATGTTCACAGACACTTTCTTGAAATTTTATCTTACTGAATCTTAAGACTACTTTCTAACGGAGTGTCATTCTTCCTTAGTTCCCTTTGTTTTCATCCCAGTTTTTTAAATTCATCAACTCTTGTTTTTTCACAGAAAAGATAATATCTTTATATAATATCACCCCTTATCTTTTAGTCATATTTGCAAATTGCGATTATGCTATATTTAGTTAGAGAATACATGTTGATTAATTTGTATAATTTTTATAATGGGAGGGCAAACCTTAGGCAGGAATGGGCCGTCTCAACTAGTGCGATACCACGGCCTCACAGAAAACCGATTGTGAAGCAACGCTTGCGTTGTATTACGCCGAAATTAATGAGGTTTCCGGAGACCCTGGATGAACGACGATTATCACTTACCACCCAGGTAACCCGTCTGTTCGTCTGTGCCCCTATATTATAAAAGAAATTAAGCTTTTTTTATTTATATTTGCAGGAAAAATTTCATGAAGACATTACAATTTTGTAATTTTGTGTAGTAACTACTGTAAAATTTACATAAACAAAATAATTATAGGCCTCGTATCAGTAAGTAAGCTACATTTTTTTAAATATATTTATATAGGCTTTCCACGCTCATTGGAATATACACAGATTACTTATTTTCCAAAAATAGACTCCCCGCTCCCTTTTCAATTATTTTTTAAACTTAAGTTGCTTTTTTATTAAGGTTATATATAGTATATTGTTAATTTATTGCTGATTTAAAAAACCGGCAAAGAATCATCTTCCCAAGGAAATGTATTTTACTTCTTTTATGGCAAACGAAGTTTAACTTATTTCGTTTGTGACCCCTTTCCCGTAACCTCATAAAGTATAGCAAAGCTTTCTAAGTATCTCCTCCTCTATTTGACTAGGCTATGTAATTAATGAACGGATTCTTACAGTTAATGTGAGACAATGTTACGCAAACCGAATACGAGTATAAGTGAAGATAATATAACAAAGCATGGTCCGTACAATAACCATTGTTAAGAATGATTAACTGTTTCAAAATTTTTAATTATTTATATTTATTTTGGAACAGATTTCTTTTGACGATTAAAAAAATAACACTATTGTACCAAAGACCTTCTCTACCTCTTGCTGGTAGTTTGTTTCAAAGAATAATAATAATTTGTTTAAATTTAAGCTAAATTTTACGGTTTAACAACATCATTATTGGCCGTGTAGCTCTCGGTGGATTACAATACCTCATCTCTTCCCGAATGTGTCGTAAAAGGTGACTAAAGGATCAGTCTGTTATCTGTCAGATAGTGTATATACAGTCATACAGTACCCGCACGATGGCAATACGATTGCCCCTTATTACGTAAGTGGGATGAACTATATAACGGTTGGCACAAAGTGAGCGAGTGAGACGCCTTGGCTTACACTGTTATGTTGCTATTCCTTCTCTACATTAATATGTATTATATTAATATTATACGTTGTTTAATCTTCAATACATTGAAGTTTGACAATAGATTTTATTCGCTCAATTACGCCTTTCTAAAGAAATATTTCTGTATTATTGATTGTCCACAAAGATCACACACATTTTTTTTAAATAAACTGCCTTTGCTATTTCGATATAAATAAAAGAATAGGTACATCGGTAACTAAGTTATTATTTGTATTTATTTTACCTTTTCCTTGCAATTAGTGTGATATCTTGACTTCCTATTTTTGTATGTTTATTCGCTCCACTGATCGTGAATCATTTATACATTTGATATTCTACCTGTAAGAGTTTATGTAACAGGTATCTTTGGCAAGTATAAGTACTAGAAAATTAGATAGAACAAAGTTGTGTAGTACTGGTACGTATAGTAGAATAGAGCGCCTCGAGCGGTCACTCTACTTGCCTTTCCCGGGGGGCGATCGACGAGGCATGCTTGTATTTAATATTCCTTGCGCGGAGGCATTGTGCGCCGGTCGCCGCCGCCGTCCGCGCCGTCACCGGAACTTGGTCTCGACCTAACCGCTCTTTCGCCTTTAATAGATAGTATCGACACATGCACCATCACGTTTCTTCTGTGAGTTAGGTTTCATGTTACTTTAATATTCAAAGCATTCAAGCTTACGATGTCATTGTTGTACTTTGATCTATTTACAAGTAAAATATTTTTTGAGGATACACATATTCCTCAAACTTTACATGTTCCCCTTTATTGCAATATTTATCCGTTTATCGATCCGTTCTGAAAGCTGTCTAGGCGTTCCTTTTAAAGTACAGTATTACTTATATCGTACTTTAAAAGTTTACTCATTTTATAAACTAAACAAAGAAAATAGCATACCACACCGTAGAGAACATTGCTACATATCAAAGAGCAATCTGATTATATTGACAATCATAGTTTTGTTATAATCAGAGCAAAGCCAGGTTTCTTCGGATGAAATGTAGCGAGTCTAATGTTTATTCAAAACAAAATATATTTTTTTTAAATAAACTGCCTTTGCTATTTCGATATAAATAAAAGAATAGGTACATCGGTAACTAAGTTATTATTTGTATTTATTTTACCTTTTCCTTGCAATTAGTGTGATATCTTGACTTCCTATTTTTGTATGTTTATTCGCTCCACTGATCGTGAATCATTTATACATTTGATATTCTACCTGTAAGAGTTTATGTAACAGGTATCTTTGGCAAGTATAAGTACTAGAAAATTAGATAGAACAAAGTTGTGTAGTACTGGTACGTATAGTAGAATAGAGCGCCTCGAGCGGTCACTCTACTTGCCTTTCCCGGGGGGCGATCGACGAGGCATGCTTGTATTTAATATTCCTTGCGCGGAGGCATTGTGCGCCGGTCGCCGCCGCCGTCCGCGCCGTCACCGGAACTTGGTCTCGACCTAACCGCTCTTTCGCCTTTAATAGATAG
Organism: Tyria jacobaeae; assembly: GCA_947561695.1. Classification (NCBI taxonomy): domain Eukaryota; kingdom Metazoa; phylum Arthropoda; class Insecta; order Lepidoptera; family Erebidae; genus Tyria; species Tyria jacobaeae. The sequence continues at coordinate 11,766,274 of OX387217.1, forward strand.
TATCGACACATGCACCATCACGTTTCTTCTGTGAGTTAGGTTTCATGTTACTTTAATATTCAAAGCATTCAAGCTTACGATGTCATTGTTGTACTTTGATCTATTTACAAGTAAAATATTTTTTGAGGATACACATATTCCTCAAACTTTACATGTTCCCCTTTATTGCAATATTTATCCGTTTATCGATCCGTTCTGAAAGCTGTCTAGGCGTTCCTTTTAAAGTACAGTATTACTTATATCGTACTTTAAAAGTTTACTCATTTTATAAACTAAACAAAGAAAATAGCATACCACACCGTAGAGAACATTGCTACATATCAAAGAGCAATCTGATTATATTGACAATCATAGTTTTGTTATAATCAGAGCAAAGCCAGGTTTCTTCGGATGAAATGTAGCGAGTCTAATGTTTATTCAAAACAAAATATATTTTAAATCCCACCACATTCACTGTAGATGACGAGCATAGTTGTAAGGTCTCGTGTTATTGCCCTTACGTTTCGCCCGCGCCATGGGGCGTGACCACTTTATGTATAAGAATGCTAGCAAGTTCAAAGTCGCTCAAACTTATTTTCTGCTTGTGTAAAATATCCGTGAATTTATATTTTAAATAAAATGTTAATTCTGAAAGAAGTGCGTCTTCAATGTCTTTTTATCATATTATTAATAAACTTGACTTAGGAGGTTCGAGTAATACTAATTTAGTACGGGTCCTTTGATAATATATTGGTACATTATAAGCAATTACTTAAACACACACATCAGTAACTGCGATCAGATGTGTGTAGCTTTATGAAATGACTACGTAAAGAATGTTAATATAAATTACAATAACATATATGTATTAATGTATGTTTTTGTCTCCATTTGTTTTATTAAAAATATGGGTTGTACATACATACATATACGCACTTAGTAAGGGGCTGGCCTATTGCCGTCAATCGGGTACATACTGTCTGATTGATAACACTCCGATGCCTTAGTCGCTTTTTACGACACCCACGGGAGGAGATGACCCCATCCCTTCTCGTGGGTGTCGTAAATGTCGCTCTATTCTACTCCACCGAGAACTACAAATTAATACACAAACTGGTAAATACTGCGCTGGTGTTAAATCTATTAGAAACCGAATAATACTTATGTTCACCTTAGAGACCGAACATGACTCATTTTCATTAGGAAATATTTCCACGGCAAAATCATTCGACTGTTATTGTTCGTTAAACAAAAAAAAAAAAACAATCAAGTTTTGAAGTTAACACATCATTTGGCTTTTTTTAAGCTATAAGATTATACTTTTTATGTAACTCGCCGTTTTTGTTTAAGTACTTTTTGAAAGCTTAAGTTGAGGTTTACGATACCACGTCCCAAAGATTTAAGCAATTATATAGATACTAGATATCCGCATAGTATAATTGAGAGTTAATGTCCCGAACATTAACTTGGTGACTTGTTTCTGTATAAGTAAATATTAAATTAAAAATATCTATAAATAACTGAATCTAATATAACCTGAACTGACTTTAAGATAATGAGCGTGTTAATACTTTGTTATTAACTTTTTATCAATGAATGAAATTGACAAGATGATGCGATGATCAGACATGGAATTGTTTGCGAGGAGAGAAACTGTTGAGGCATTGTTAGCTTGGAGCCCACTTTCAGTATAAACGGAGTACGAAATGGTAGCGAGTGAGTGCGACGCGGGACGTGAAAGTGAATGGCGCAAGCGGGCGCGCGAACGTAGTCTCGCGGACGCATTTTATGCCCGATCGGATGCCACATTCGAACACGCAAGCCAACATGCCACCTTTTACCGTTTATGACATAAGGTTTAGTACTTAGTTGGCGCACATTACGATTATAGTTTGATGAGTTTGCAATTTCTAGAAAGAGGTTTAAGATTTTTTGTTTTTAAGACGGTTTCTAGTTTTAGATATAAAAATGTCTTGATAAATAAAGATATGTTGTACTGACTTAGGCAGTTTAAAGTTTTTTTATTTTGTACGCTGAAGAATTCATATTAGTATTTATAGCTGACGCCTCAACTAAAAATAAAATGAAATGACTATTTGAAAATAAAATATGTATGTATATCCTAGATATATTTTATTTAAAAGAATCATGCTGGATATACCTTCCAAATTTAAATGAAAATTACTGGTTTATGTTTTACATTTGTTATTTGTATAGATATATAATAGTTTGAATATTGATTTCCTTACATACTATATTTTTTATATTTATATATCTATATGAAACCTACAATATGAAACTTGCGGAAGCAATGAGTCTATTAATATTTTAGAATAAGATACTATAATGAATAGATAGTATTTTATAAGCTCTTAAAACATAGCCTCTCAAGCATAAAGACCATCGAGCATGTCATTGACCTACCTATCCTATGCTCTATCTTGACAACGTGAATGTAAAGCAAAGTCAATGACGACCGCGAATGAAGCGATCATCCATTACTTCCACTGCATTCAAGAAATCAAGCTTGCTTAACCGATACTTAATAAACAAATTCGTATTTTAATAAAAATTAGCTGTGTGGTTCTCTGTAGAGTATAATAGGGCTAACCCACCGAATAGAATCGGACTGTGATCTATGAGGGAGTATATGTATAGGATATACATTCATAAAAGACCCAGATTATGTTAAAAGGCTCTACCCCCTATTAAGTAAGTGTAAATAATGGCGGGCAAAAAGGGGACACGTAGATGCCTCTGCTTACACTGTTATAAGCAACAGAGTATACATGTATGTCTGTATTTATTTTATATTAAGGATTTATAAATATACTTATTTCCCATATTTCTCTTTTTAATTCGATTTTTATACGAATTATCGTTTTTTGTAGATAGACAAAAGTAAAATATAACGATAAAAGATTTTGTAATTTGGATTATCGTCTGTATAAACGGAAAGGTTTTTGACTCACTTCAAAAAGGAGGAAGATCTCAATTTGACTGATAACGAAATTACGATAACAAAACAAGCTAACAAAACTTATAATTATTTTTAAGAAGTTCATTATTTTATTCTGTATACCTATAGTTATTATAGTCGTTTAAACTTGAGAGGACGAAATGGTTATACATAAAACTTTATAACAGGGTATAAATAGACTATTGACAAAAGAAGGTACAAGAAAAATACATGAACCAACTAATTGAGTTGGTTCATGTATTATTCTTGTACCTTCTTGTATTTTATGAGTAATACTCGTAGTGTACTGATAAAATAATTAGCTTGTAAACTTTATTTATGCCTGCTTATAAGGATATTCATTACAATAGACTTTTTTCGTTTATTTAAAAAACAGTTTCGGTCCGCATGAATATAATATTAGTAAGGAATATGTATTCTTACAATTCGAAACAAAGTTCTGTCAGTAATAAAATAAATATTAGCGTTTGTCACGAGTACTTTAAGGTGTCAAGGCTTACCATTATTGAAAACAATATAAGGCGTTTTATCTTAGTGCCTTTTGCGACCTTAGTACAGTCATAATGGTAAGTGCCTTCGCAATTTATGACAACATCAGCCGTGGCCACTGTTTCTGATTAGACATATTCTCTTTACAGCTACAAAACGTAATATGTATGTATATGCTGTGCATGCCTATTAATACATTGGCATCATTGGATGACAATAGTGTATACTAACAGTAAAGAGAAAACCTCCATCTATCGGCGTTACGAAGAGCCTAGGTGCAAGGATAGGGGGCGACAGCAGTGAGTGTCTGTATAGTATTTTTTTTTGGCATAGAAGGGCAAACCTGCAGATGGATCACCTGATGGTAACTGATTTCTGCTGCCCATGAACACTTGCAACTCAAAAGACACAGGAGTGCTGTCCGCCTTTTGGAATAGGGGAAAGGCAAGAAGAGAAAGAGGTGAAGGGAAAGGTAGGAGGGGAAAGAAGGGAAACGAAACGGGAAAGGAGGCCTCCGGTAACCTCACCCACTCGGTCATACAATATTAATATTGTTGAACAGTTGTTATTTTTATTTTTCAATACTCCGCTTGAGCCGACTCATATTTGCCGAAGCGTGGCTTTCTCATATATTTCTTTTAACGCTTAGAATTAGAATATATCAGTGTTTGAGTATCTTATAACCCGTACCCACTTCACGTCCACTCTATATACAGTATTGACACGTCATCTAGATGTTAACTCTACCCTATTAATAACTTAAGGAACAACATATTATACAAGTGAAGACTATTATTGATAATTCAAGGATTTATGAAGCAGAAATATAACCTACTACTGTTATGAATACTTATAAATGTGTTGTAAAATATGTTAATATAAGTGAACATGTATTGTGTTCGTGTCTAATGAGTTTACTTTAAGTGACAATCACACTTTTTATCACAAAATATGCCTGTTAATGCTGAAGAACTGGCACAACAGAACACATTTTGCGGTTAGGTCCACGCACGCTTAGGTAAAGTGTAAATGCCCTCGTTAACAACCGTACAAGTCAGTTAAGAACGAAACATTACAAAGTAATGACCAAATTATTCACAAAGATGATAACGTTATATGTGAACAATGTATTGGACTACGCCTATACTCACTTTTGTCGCTACCCAATAGTTAAGCAGGTAACTGATAAATATACCGCTCACACAGTTATATGACCTCGCACTGCAGCCTTCGCCTTTGTCGTGGCTAAATGAAAACTTTATACTGTTACTAATATTACTACATTCTCTGAATTGACAATATAGTTATGAGCTATAGTTTAATTTGAGTAAGGTCTTGATATTTATTTATTTTAATACCTTGACGGACTTAATCTCCCTTAGGCCACTCCACAGGCCCACCCTGTAGAAACAGGAAAACAAGTTAATGACAATATATACATTGGTAGAAAAGAATACTATATATATATATATATACTTATCTTAAATAAAAATACAAATACAGACACACTCAAAATACAAATACACACATGATAACTCACTCTTACGATATTATTTTTATAACGGAACTTTTTAAATAAATTTAACAACTTTGTTAATTTGTTATGCCCTTGTCTGTTTCCTTAGCGTTATTGATTTAGAATTAATTTTTGTTGTGTTTATTCTGCTTTTAGAATGATATCTAGAATATATCTGTTCTGTAGAAAATTATTATAAGTAATTCCCGCTTACTCAATAACAGGCACTTTTATGATATGCATGTAAGCGAATATTACTTTAATTTTATTTTCTAAAACAGAACTAGCATGTAATTTCTAGTGTATATTCAAAATCGTTAACCATTTCATCCTTATTTAACATAGATACAGATACACCAAACTATAATTAATCTCTTGTCCTGCCTCTAGAATTAGTACCGAAAAAAATCCTGAACAATAACATTATTACATCTCGTAATGGTTTGTACCTCTGGTTTACTAATATTTTATAAACACAAAGTAACTTCTTTGGTCAAGGCTGACTAATTCAAAAATTCAGAATTACTGTCAGCATTGAGCAGTCAATTCAGCATTCAGCATTGATGACGGTAAAGTGTGCGTTGAGTGAGTGAAGGTTATTATTAAGAGATATCAATAAGCTTCCTCGTCACTTTTAATAATATGACCTTCAGGAGGTTCCATGTATCTTATTGACATATTACTGAAACATGTGGAAGTTAGTAATAAGGTTTGTTTATTGAGTAGTTATCATAGTACGAATAGAACTCTTCGTGTTGATTTGAGGTCGTGTTGTAACACTCGTTATATCGCAAAGAAGACAATGTTTTCGAACCAAATGAATAAGATTTAATTCGTGTATTAACTATGGACTATAAACAAAGTTACTATTTCAGGCTGTCAATTTCCTTAGAAATCCGGTCAGTATTGGTTGGAACTATAAATCCTTTATGCTCCAAAAAATTAAGAACTTATCATTATTTTTAATTATTTTTTTTCGTGTGGAAACCCCCACGGTTCATCACCTCACCGGAGCTAACGGAGAGGTGGTATGTAATAAAACTATATTAGTAACTATATTCTCTTTCCTATTTCTTTGATGCCATAAATTTATTAGTTTATTACTCTTGACTTCTCCTAGTCGCCTAAGAGACCAGGAAATATGTGTTCTAACACTCATCATTGTTTTCTTTTGTTTCAGAGACAATGTATATAGACACCTTACCGCTCGTGGTTTGGACGCTTTTAGTCACAACGACGACACATGTGAGTAGAATTGTACAAGTGAGATATTTTGAAATGCTTTGATTATACACAAATTTAAACCATTTCCATACCAACCATTCATAAAATAAATATGTTTCGTTGTTGAACATTATTTAAATAACTTTTTTTTTTAATTTATTTAAACTGGAATTCAGTTGTTTTAAAAAAGCAATGAATCGACGAGTTTTATGAAATCACTAACTTTTTTTATTCCATATTAACCTACTCTCTTAGCAGTTTATTTTTTTGTAGAGTTTTTTTTTAATCAGATGATTGTGTGAATGATGGACTCACAATTGTTCATAATGACACATCGTTAGAAGAACAGTCGTTTAAATTCAGTCAAAGAAACCATGGACTCGTATCTGCTTGGATTTATTCATATTTATTTTAAGAGAAGATTAAAAAGTTGTCTGGTCCCTGTATAGCGTTCCAGCTTATTTGACGTGTGATTTGGAAGAGCCTTGCTTAGGCACAAATGGGCAGTCTCGACCGGGTTAATACCACGGTCTCTCAGAAAATCGGTAGACAAACAATGGTTGCATTGTATTGCCGAGGTATGGTACCGGAGGCCCAACTTTCATTCTCCCCTTTTACCTCCTACATCTCCCTTCCCCTAAACCCCTGTCCTATTTTATCCCCTCCCCGTGGACATGGGCGGCGGCTATCACTTACCATCAGGTGAACCGTCTGTTCATCTGTTCCCCAATATAACGAAAAAAAGGAGTTATATGTATTGTGCCTTTCAGTTTGGACTTGTGTGGTTCAGTTTCTTTATCTATAGTTTGTCCGATTGATGGTGATGTTAGTAAACACATTTACATGAATCTTTTTTTTAACAGGTAGCGACACAAAGCCAATATGGAATAGGATTAGGGATAAAACGAGAAGTATTTTTCTTAAATTTAGAAGACGGCTATTTTGGCTGTCAAGTAAACGAATCGACACAAATATTACAATTATATGAATTATCAAAGTTATGCGACGGTGTTTCGGATTGCTATAAGGGGTCCGACGAACTCAAGTCAGAGTTGAAATGTACAGGTGAGACGAATTCATTATATTTAGCAATTATACATCATGCATCGCTTGTTTATGTGCCAGGAATATTTTATTCAAATACAGAACATTTTATGGTACCTTTTATTGTGAGAATACATATGTTTGTATTGTATAGGTAGTGGTTATTGTAAGATTTTATGGCTCACTGTCTTACTGATACAGATTGCTTTTAATTATGATATTTAATATTAAAAAAAATACACGTCTACGTCCCCGATTTTTATTATAGAAAAAAAAAGTGATGTCACCTCACGATTAAATAACGCCAGTTATTTTAGGGAGGGATTACAGGTCATTGAAACCGCTTATGCTTGATTCCATCAACTATAGATCTGTTCCTTTGTGAGGCATTGTTTAGGAAAGGTTACTAAGAAAAGGCCTTTGACTTCATAGTTCCCCTTGCTAAGGCACATTATATAGCATATTTTATTTTTTAAGCGTTGTGAGCCACACATAACCGCTTGGTTTAATTGAGACGTGTATATGTAGCAGTTATATTTTTGCAGTAAACAATCTCAGAGAGGTTACAACATAAGATTTAAAAGAACTACTATACAACTAAAGCGATGTCTGGTAATTTTGTAGTTTATCTTTAATAAAAATATTATTGTAGATGATTGTACCAAAGAGGATGGCGCCCGATGTATAAATGGTGCTTGTCTAAACGGGGTGTGCCATTGTAATGATGGTTTCGGTGGATGCAACTGCCAGGAACCTGGTAAGTGTTAGTCTTGTAGATGTTACAAAATATTTATCTTTTAAAAAGTATTCAAACTGATTCCAATATCCTATTATGAAAATAATTTTAATAAGATGTATTTACTACCCCTTTATTAGTTTTCAAATCTTAGTGAAAACAAACTGGAAGAATACCCTTCCACATATTTTTTTAAATGTAACTAACATGTAAAAACGACGAAACCGATTAAAAAAAATATGTGGATGGGTATTCTTCCAGTTTGTTTTACGCGGTTACTAACATGTAGAAACGACGTGATTGAGAACCTCCTCAAGTTCCTCCTCAGTTAAAATGTTAACTAAGTTACACATAGGTAAAACATTTCAGTAACCGTGTTGTATATTTACAGATGTAAACGAATGTAAAGAAAGACCATGCGATGTTTTTGCACACTGTACGAACACGGTTGGTAGTTTCCAGTGTTCATGTTTCCCAGGCTACGAAGGCGACGGTTTCACTTGCAGAGGTAAATGAACTGTGTACTGTGATTATTATATTATAATGACATCTATTAATAATAATTATTTATTAGTAATTAAAAATTATGTCATGAATTATAAGTAACAAGCTGTTGAGCACTTCGTCTGAGGAACAAGTGACTTGAGATGCTGGTGCATACTCATTCTCATATTTCATTGTTGAGTACGAAATTTTTTTGTGTCTGTTAGTATCTATAATAAAATGAATTTTTAATAATCTGTATAAAATTATTATTCTGCAATGCTATAATTATTATGTTTAAAATTAGTGCAATCGATTACTATTGTTTATTATATGTACATATCAGCTAGCGTATGTAAGTATTTTAATGTATAAAATACTTAATTGACAGATATAAATGAGTGCGAGGATCCGGCGGTATCGGCACGTTGTGTTGCGAACGCAGAGTGCTGTAACCTGCCAGCTCATTTTATTTGCAAGTGCAACCGAGGCTTCGAGGGCGATGGCGAAGAAGAGTGCCGAGGTACTTGTTATCGATCAAGATAATACTTAAACTGAAATTTGTCGTAGTCGACCCTGTGTTGTAGTTTACGCATAAAGTACGCTATGTGTTTTAGCGTGTAGTATCATAATAATCATATGAATGTTGTAGATATTGACGAATGTCGACGACCCGGCGCTTGTGGCGTGAATGCTGTTTGTCAAAACTATCCAGGAAACTATACGTGTGCATGTGATGCTGGTTATACCGGAAATGCTTTTGATGGCGTATGTAAATTATTCATATTATTTATTTTATATATTTAAATGTATAGACATGTCAGATTATTATATTCTATAAATAATATATCCTACAGGAGAGTTGATTATTACACGCACACACATTTGCCATCTCTAATGATATAATTAAGTGTTAATGCAATAAACACAATTAAAACGTGAATAATTGAAGTTGCATTTATAAAAGAATCGCGTAACAGATAAACAAAAACAAAAAGAACATCCAGTTGAAATAAGAATATTCTCCTTTTTTGAAGTCGCTTAAAAAGCCTATTCTATTCTATTGTAATTTTAATCCTTTACGTGTGCGTGTGCCTTACTTTTACGAATGGGAGTAAGTTTTTTTATGTAATAATTTGGTATATTTTATGTGTAGTGTATTGATATCAACGAGTGCACGAGTAGCGAGAGCTGTGGACCCGGAGCCATTTGTCGTAATTTGGAAGGTGGCTACGAGTGCAGCTGCGCGCCAGGCTATGAGGGTGATCCTCGCGTCGGCTGTCGAGACAAGGACGAATGCACACATTCTTCTTGCGGCATCGGTGCTCTTTGCGAAAATCTACCAGGCGGTTATCAATGCGTGTGTCCTCCAGGTTTTGAAGGAGACGCGAACATACGGTGTACTGGTAAGCTTCTATTGGTTACGTCAATAGTAGGTGTGCTCTAAATCTAACAGTTTTTTTTTGTGGTCTTAACGCTTTCTGACAATTACCTAACTCGACTGCGTTTATCGTGCCGAGCACCTAATTACTGGACATCGTTGCTCGGTAGCTTCATGCTTTTACTAATTCAATTGATCCTAACACTACAAACATCTAAACAACATTTTTCAGTGTTTTCGGATAGGATTCGCCGTGTCAGCAACACAGCTTTTCATCGATTACGCTTAAAAGTGTATTTAAGCGTGATTCCGAAGGATTTATTATTTCTTCACTTCGTGCTTTTATTACCATTTTCAACAGTCTTTCGTCTCTTCTTTTGTCGATTCTACTTTCGCCTTCCGAGTCGTCTATGTACCTATCACTTTCTCTTCATAGTGGCTGTTGGAGTACCTACTGCGTGTGTAAATATCGGTGATCACACACGTGGCACTTATAATTAGACGTTGCGTTGTTTGTTATACCAGACATAGATGAATGTAAGAGTAGCAAAGCTGTATGCAGCGCAGATGCATTATGTACCAACACTCTGGGCAGCTTCGTGTGTACATGCAAGCCGGAATACACAGGAGATGCTCGAAAGCCGGGTGGATGTAGAGACATCGATGAGTGCGAAGCCATTGAACATCCTTGCGGCACCTTCGCAATTTGTGAAAATGCTGTGCCAGGTTACAATTGTATTTGCCCTCAAGGATACAGAGCAAAACCGGATCCTCAAATCGCTTGTGAACAGGTAACGTTATCGATTATTATATTCTATTTCAAATGGTGGTTACTTTGTGCTTAAAAATGCTACTATTTTCAGGTTGATGTTAATACATTGTGTAAATCAAATTTTGATTGTACAAATAACGCTGAATGCGTTGAGAGCCAATGTTTTTGTAAGGAAGGCTTTGATGCTCGAGGATCAGTTTGCATTGACATTGATGAATGTGCCAATTCTTCGTTATGTGGAGAAAATGCAGTATGTATAAACACACCTGGTGGGTATAACTGCGAGTGTGCAGCTGGATATATTGGTACTCCACCTAGTATAGCATGCCGTGCTCCTTGCGAAGACGTGCAATGTGGTGAGCATGCATTTTGTAAACCTGATGGTTTGGAAGCATATTGCGTCTGTGAAGATGGGTGGACATTTGATCCAACGGATATCGCAGCTGGATGCATTGATATCAATGAATGCGATCGTACTGGGACAGTCAGTGGTAGATGTGGTGATTATGCACGCTGTACTAATACTCCTGGAAGTTTCACTTGTGAGTGCCCAGATGGATATACCGGAGATGCTTATAAACAGTGTACTGATATAGATGAGTGTCAAATAGATGGAATTTGTGGCATTGGGGCAGAATGCAATAATATGGATGGGTCTTATAACTGTGAATGTCCCGATGGTATGATACCAGATCCGGATCCTAGGGTGCGATGTATTGAAATAGTTTCTTGTAAAAATGATAATGATTGTCCCGGAAACGCAGTCTGTGATCCTAACGCACGATGTTTGTGCCCCGAGCCAAATATAGGAAATGAATGCCGCCGTGAGTATGTTTTGCAATACATGTATATTTTATAGCATAAATATGGTTTTTATGGTATAAACCTATCTGCTTATTTCCCCCCCAAAATGAATAGACAGGTCCCCTGATGGTAGGCAACAATCGCCGCCCATAGACATTTCCAGCTCAAGAGTTGCAAGTGCCATGCTTGCCTTTGAGGGTGATGAGGGGATTGGAATGACGAGAGGGGGTTTAGGCCTCAAGAAGCCTCATAACAAAACACTTCCATATAAAATAAATTATAAATTTAATTTTCTATTTTTTTACAGATCCTTGCGAGACATTACATTGTGGAAGTAATTCTGAATGTCTGCTTAATGAACAAATTGCACAATGTACGTGCAAAAGTGGGTTTGCAGGTGATCCAACATCTCCAACTGGTTGCCAGGACCTAAATGAATGTAATGAAAACCCCTGTGCTTCTGGTGCGGTTTGCAAGAACCTGCCGGGGCGTTACCAGTGTGAATGTCCGGGTAGCTTCAGCGGTGATCCCTACATCGACGGCTGTGTTTCTGGAAAAATGCCAAGTGAATGCAGTAGCATTAATCCATGTCCGCAGGGTGAACAATGTATTTTACACGATGGAGAAAATGTTTGTGTATGTTCCCAAGGATTTTCACGTAGTAACGAAACAGGATTATGTAAAGATATTAATGAGTGTGGTCGATCGCCTTGTGGTTTGAATGCAATCTGTAAAAACTTACCAGGAAGCTATGAATGCAAGTGCCCTGCAGAATATAGCGGGAATCCGTATAACCTATGTGAAATATGTAATGACATAGCTTGTCAGTGTCAACCTCCATATAAATTAGTTAATGGCAATTGTGTTCTTGCGGGTTGTACGAAAGATAACAAATGTGGAAAAGGTGCAGAGTGTATTATAATTTCGGATGGTGTCAGCTACTGTGCATGCCCTGTTGGATTTATCCAAACCTCAGAGGGTGCATGTGAAGACATAAATGAGTGTACAACTGGCCAACCAGGTTGTGGATTTGGTGCAGAATGTATAAATACAGTTGGTTCTTACATATGTAAGTGTCCTCCAGGTTATAGCCAGGATTCGATATCTGGCTATTGTACACTTAACCCAAAAGGTTGTATTAGTGATTCAGACTGTTTCCCTAACGAAAAGTGTATTCAACCTGGTAAATGCGTATGCCCTCCACCATTTTATTTAGATGTTACTGACGGTCAAAAATGCAAGAGCCCATGTGAAAGGTTCACTTGCGGTATTAACTCTAAATGCACTCCCAGCGATCCTCCCCGATGTATGTGCTTAGGTGGATATGAAGGTGATCCATATACTGGATGTACTAAAACCAACGAGTGTCACAGTGCACCTTGTGCATTTGGTGCTATTTGTCACGACCAAAAAGGTGGATACCGATGTGAATGCCCTCCGAACCTAGTCGGTGATCCATACAAAAGTGGTTGTAAGTATTTATAATGTATGTTTATACTTATATTTATAATAAATTATATAATTATAAACATATGTATCTTTTACCTTACAGGTACATTTGAGTTCCCACCAACAGAAAAACGTTTAGCGTGTAATTTAGATAATGAATGCGCAAATACTCTCGCTTGTTTGAATAGTACTTGCCAGTCACCTTGTGCAAGTATTACTTGTGGACCAAATGCATTCTGTCAAGTTGACGATCATGCTGCTTGGTGTCGTTGTAATCCTGGCTATACTAAACCAGAAGGTGGTAAATGTATATCTGGTGAGTATTATTGTATATATATACACACATATTAGGCTCTTACTTAATGTATGTGTGACTGAGACTTCCCGGCACCAGTGCGTTCAAGTTAGAGGTATGCAATCCTGACTTGCTTGAACTATTGCTTATACTCCCCAGCCCATCTGTATAAGCAATATACCTTTCGGTTCCTTTCAATCTTCTCTTTCCTGTCAACATAGTCTAAACTTTCCCATGTAACGCCCAAAAGTACGCGGACGACGACAATCGGCCTTCCCCCTATTATGTCAATGGACTACAGTATAATCAGCCAAATGTGGGCGTTTATTTCGCGTAGTAGCGTGAGTGTATGTATGTATAAACACATGTATACACACATATACATATATATATAGAAAATATATTTTACAAAGCAATTTATAAAATTCCAGGTCTGACGATAAAATTTAAATGTTGTTGTTTTCAGGGTGTGATACATATTCATGTGCTTCCGGTGCTCAATGTATAATATCAAAAACGGGTCCAACATGTGTTTGTCCTGAGGGAATGGTTGGAAATCCATTTCCTGGAGGCGCTTGCAGGAGGGACACTTGTGGACCGGGCGTACCATGTGAGAAACCATTGATGTGCGTTTCTGGTCGTTGTAGACAACGATGTGACGGTGTAGTTTGTGGTGTTGGTGCTTCGTGCGATGAAGAAAGCGGTAGATGCGTTTGTAATGCATTCTTTGTTGGAAATCCTGATTTATTGTGCATGCCGCGTAAGTGATCACGTTCTCTTTATGACTATCAGTTTTTTTTAGGATTAAGATGTTTTAGTGCTGCTATAATATATGTTATTACTTTACAGCTGTTTCTCCCCCAGCGTGCGAACCTGAATGCGTTCAAAATGCACATTGCGTTTATGGACAAAACAACGTGTGTAAATGTAACAAAGGATTTACTGGAAACCCTTATGTAAAATGTCTGCCTAGAAGACAAATTACTTGTGCTAAAGCCTCGTGTGGTTCAAATGCTGTATGTCAACAAACACGATCACATGTTGAATGTTTGTGCCCCCCGGGCTACATTGGAAATCCTAACATCCAGTGCACAGATATAGATGAATGTAGCAGCAGGCCTTGCGCCGAAAATGCTATTTGTATAAATACACCTGGCAGCTTTAGTTGTATCTGTCAAAGTCGCTATGTTGGTAATCCCTACGAATTATGTTCACAGGTCTCTATACCCAAATGCACAGACACAAATATCTGCACGTGCTCTCATAACGCTACTTGTCCCGAAGGCTTTCTTTGTGAAAAAGGTAAATGTGTTGATGTGTGCAGCCATATGATTTGTGGCCCAAAATCTCTCTGCCAAGAAGGTAGTTGCCACTGTCTTCCCGGTCATAGTGGAAATCCCAAGGACCTACAACGGGGGTGCATTCTACACAACAAATGTATGGTTGATGGAGATTGCAGAGATTCAGAAATATGCTTCCAAGTAGCTAAAAGTGTACGCAAGTGCGTAGATTCTTGCAGTAAATTACAATGTGGACCAAACTCTTTGTGCATAGGTGCAAATCATCAAGCCCATTGTATATGTGCAGAAGGATATATCGGAAAGCCTACTGATACTAAAACTGGCTGCCATTTAGATATGCATGATACATCTGAGATAGAATGTAATGAAGACAGTGATTGTAATGAACCAGAACTTTGTATTTCAGTAGAAGGCTTAGCTAAACAATGTATTGATTTATGTTCGACAATCGCTTGTAGTGCTAATGAAATTTGCAGAATAATTGAAAACAATCCACGCTGCGAATGTAAGGAAGGCTTCTTGTGGAATTCTTTTAATTCTATTTGTGAGCAACCATCGACACCAAACTGTAAAAGCGATGATCATTGCGAAGACAATATGTCATGTCAAAAAGATATTCTTGGAGTTAAAAAATGTCAAGACGGTTGTTCATTATTCACTTGCCCACAAAATTCTAAATGTGTAACAAGAAATCATAGAAGCCAATGCGAATGTTTATCTGGTTTTACAGGCAATCCAAATGACCGCGACGGTTGCATTGCCATAAACAAGAACCAATGCTTAGATGATGCACAGTGCCGAGAAAATGAGTTATGTAAACTCGTGGGTTACGTTAAAAAATGTGTTTCTGCTTGTCTTAATATAATATGTGGTCCTAATGCGGTATGTGTGACTAACAACCACATTGCGAAATGTCAGTGTCCATCTGGTCCATATACTGGAAACCCGAATGATTTAGAGAAAGGATGTCAATCCGTCCCTTGCATATATAATGCAGACTGTCAATCACATGAATTATGTAACCGTATAACGCATACATGTATAAACGCTTGTGGAGAAGAATCATGTGGTGAAAATGCCGTGTGCATTGCTGACAATCATAGACCAAACTGTCAATGCCCTAACGGTTATAAAGCAGACCCTGTACCTGATGTCAACTGCAAGAAGATTGAAGTTTGCAATCCAAATCCATGTCACCCTTCAGCTATTTGTGAACCACGACATTCATCGTTCATATGTAAATGCACAACAGGCTATGTAAAAGATCTTAATGGAGCTTGCCGAAAGCAAGACCAGTGTACAAATGGTGATGAAGATTGCCCACCTGAAACAACATGTGTTAATGACCGTTGTGTTAATCCTTGTCAAGATGCTTGTGGAATCAATTCATTGTGCAAGGTTGTTAATAGAAAAGCAATTTGTATGTGTCCTGATGGCTATGAAAGCATTAAAGGCAACGCATGTAAGAAAAAGTTACTGCTTTGTGCAAGTGAACTGGATTGCAACGGTGATATTTGCTCGAATGGACAATGTTTTACAGCTTGTAAAAATTCTAGCCAATGTGACCCAGGGGAGACATGTGTCAAACATTTTTGTATCACACAATGTGCTAAACATACACAATGTGGCGTAGGGCAAGCTTGTATAGGAGAACAATGTTTGATTGGATGTAGAAGCAATGGAGACTGTCCGAGTGAAGAGGCTTGTTTAAATAATAAATGTACTAATCCTTGCTTATCAACAAGAGCTTGCGGTCCTAATGCTATTTGTTCAAGAAGTGATCACAGTACCAGATGTAACTGCCCTATCGGATTTCAAGGAACACCTACTCCTCAGCAAGGATGTGTGCGAAAACCTAGTTCATGTTCTAGAACATCAGAATGTCCTCCAGATCACATGTGCATCGGATATCTCTGTCAAGTACCATGTCAAGATGATTCTGGATGCGCTATAGGTGAAAAATGTAATGATAGCAGATGCCACAAAATTTGTCATTCAAGCAGTAATTGCTTGCACGGGGAACACTGCAGTTCAGGTATATGCGTCCCGGGTTGCAAAATCGATTCCGATTGCCTGAATAACCAGTTATGCAAATCAACGATATGCCAATGTACTGAAGGTTTTGAGCTGTCCAATGATGAATGTACAAATATTAACGAATGTGTTAGGAATCCATGTCATCCATCTGCCCAATGTGTCGATACACCTGGGTCTTACAAGTGTGTGTGTTCAGTAGGGGCAATTGGTGATCCTTATGCAAGCGGCTGCCTATTACCAAATCAATGTAGAAACGATAACCAATGTGAGGACTCGCTTGCTTGTATAAGAGGAAAGTGTTCCAACCCATGTCAAAGTAAAGCTTGTGGCTTAAATGCAATATGTTCAGTTGTAAATCATAGAGTAACTTGTTCCTGCCCGAAAAGCTTTCTTGGAAATCCACTTGATAAGAAAATTGGTTGTTTCAAAGTAGAGTGCATAGAAGATACCGATTGCTCAAGTGACAAATTTTGCAACAAGAGGAATAACAAGTGCTCCGGTAAGTATTCAAGTATAAGTTTCTACGTATTCTTTATTTTAAGTAAGCACCCTGTAATATGCTTTTGTGTTTTACAGATAAATGTGAAGAATCTGCATGTTTAGGAGGAATATGTTCCATAGAAAACCATAAAGCACTATGCACCTGCCCAACCGGATATGATCTTGAAAATAATGCTTGCAAAGATATAAACGAATGCCTTAGTAATCCATGCCCTATTAATGCTCACTGCACAAATAACCGTGGTTCGTATTCATGTTCTTGTGTAAATGGAACAGTATTAGATGCAAGTAATGGCAACTGCAGACTACCCGGAGAATGTTTTTCCGACAATGATTGTTCCGAGAAAACAAAATGCAATAATAATTATTGCATAGATCCATGCAAAAAGCTTTCTCCTTGTGGAGAAAATGCAGAGTGCGTAGTTTTACAACATAAGCCCATTTGCGAGTGTCCCTCCGATAGTCAAGGTGATCCATACAAGAAATGCATCAAATTCGAATGTATCGAAGACAGCGCTTGCTCATCAGAACAAGCGTGTGTTAATTATAAATGTAAAAATTCCTGTAGCATACCTCGTGCGTGCGGAAGAAATGCTGATTGTTTTTCTAGAAATCACATCGGACATTGTTCATGTGCACCTGGTTATACTGGTGATCCTGTTCTTGGGTGTGTACCTATACAGTATTGTACAGACGATAGCAGATGTTCATCCGGAACCAAGTGTGTTGACAATCTATGTGTCGGTAAGTGTATACGAGATGTTAAGGAGATTATGTAAGGTGTTTTGATAATCTTATTATTAGGTTTACGTTCCTCATAAAAAAAAAAAATGATTTTGTCCGTTTGTCAAGATTCTTTTGCTACGGAGATGTTAAGTTAAAATTCACTTCAAATGTTTATGTCTGCAGTCTCATTAAGCTGAAAAACTATCCAGTTTCTAAGCTAACACAAGAAATAATTGAATCTCCTCTATGTACATATAAAAAGTTCTACATTTTGGAGGTGGGTTTTGTTTTTCGGTTGTATGTCAGTACGTACATACGAGTATGTAATATGAGTTTTTTAACGAAGCGATAAGAAGAATATGCAAATATGTGTGTACGTACGTTTCTATGCATGTATGCATGATGTTTCTTTATTCCGTCTTGAGCCTAAACGGCTCTGGATTTCGAGATGTGAGGTGTCATGTGAATTTTAATACATGAGTTGACAATAAAAGATATCGGATAGCTTTCGCAAAATTAAAAATAGAGAGAATAATAACGTAATATATTCAGGTTTAAAATATTTTTAAACGACTTCAAAGAGGGGGTGTTCTCAATCATACTCATTATTTTTATGGCTGTGTTAGTCGATATCATCACGATATGACAACTGATTTCAAAAATACTTTTTTATTTGAATTAGTAGTATTCAAAGTGAATCAAATTTAAATTTTAAGACAATATCCAGCTCTCAATAACATATATACGCGATTACCCCCTCATTAGTGAATCAATTTTAATAATTATTTTAATATTGAATTGCTTGTACTTTATGTTGGTGTAGATTGAATTAAAAGTCCTTATAATTTGAATTAGGACCCTTAAGGTGGAAAAGAAAACAAAGAATACCCGCGGTGCGCGTGACCGTTCATTGTATATTATTTTTGTAACTTGAATCACCGTGCGTCACCAATAGTACTTGATTGAATTTTGTTTTATTTTCAGGTTTGTGCAAAAATTCTAGAGATTGTTTGAGTGATCAAATTTGCATTCAGGACTCATGTCGCATAACTTGCGACGCAAATAGTACTTGCCCTGACTTCCAGTTTTGTTTGAACAGAATTTGTACTAAAGAAGTTCAGTGTGTATCGGATCAAGATTGCGATGAAGATGAAAGATGTAGTGTCGGAAGGAAAGGAGTCCCCCAGTGCGTCAATGTTTGCGATAGACATCCATGTGGAAGACAAGCCAAGTGTTTTGGCAAAAATCATGAACCCACTTGTTCATGTACACCAGGTTATTTTGGTGATCCCCTACTAGGATGTAAAAAGAAAGAATGTGACTCAGACTCTCAGTGTTCTGATGATAAACTGTGTAACGATAACACTTGTAAAATTGCTTGCCTTGTAGAAAACAATTGTGGTGAGAATACCATTTGTTCATCTGAGAAACATCGACGTGTATGCTATTGTCAACCAGGTTATACTGGCGACCCCCTAAAGGGTTGCAATGTTATGAATTATTGTTCATCAAATCCATGTGGTGTTGGTGCTGAATGCAAAAATCTTAGAGATCGAGCTCAATGTACTTGTCCACCTGGATATGTGGGAGATCCCTACGTAGAGGAATGTCGTAAAGCTCAGGAATGTCGATTTAATAAAGACTGTCCACCTGTAGCCCGTTGCATAGTTGTTGATGGTATTCGTAAATGTACAGGTAAGTTTAAATATTATGCACACGCTAATAAGTATACAAAAAACATTGGTATTATTATTAACTGCATATTCCTTTACAGATGCATGTGAAACTGTTAAATGTGGACAAAATGCGGAATGCACTGCCTCAAGACATACTGGACAATGTAAATGTAAAAATGGATATATTGGAACTCCTACAGGTGAAAAAGGTTGTCGTCTTCGTGAGATGCCATGCAGTGAACGAAATGACTGTGGGGACGACCAATACTGCCACAGAGGAATTTGTAAGAGTAAGTAACGGTCGGCTCGACTTGTGCGATATCACAGCCCCACAGAAAATCTTTTCAACCGACTTTAAAAAGGAGGAGGTTATCAATTCAACTGTATTTTTTTCATGTTTGTTACCTCAAAACTTTCGACTGCGTGAACCAATTTCAACGATTATTTTTATTTCAAAGCTGTAGCTTCCCATGTGGTCCTATTTCAATTTGGTCCAGTTGTGACAATGGCATCCATGAGAAAACCATATTAGTCTTAAATTTAATGATAGACTCATTGAAGTAGGTTGGTGATTTTTTTTTGTCAGATTATTATGTTAATCAACAAACAAAATTATTGAGGGTTTCCGAAGACTCAACTCCCCCATTACTCTTTTTCCTCCCTTCAAACTACTTTTCTCTTTCCAATCTTGTCACCCCCTCTAATTTTTCCCCTCCCCTCGTTCCCATTCCCCTTATCACCCTCAGAGGTGGGCAGCGCACTTACGACTCTTTGTCTCTCGAGTTGTAGGTGTCCAGGGACAACGGTTGTCACTTACTATCAGGTGACCCGTCTGTTTGTCTGTCCCCCTATATTATAAAAAATAATACTATTTACGGATCGTTTATTCAGGTTTGTGTCTCTTGGATGAAGAATGTGGTTCACGAGAAAAATGTTTTAATGGTCAATGTTTAGACCCTTGCGACATGGAAAAAGCCTGTGGTTTGAATGCTGTCTGCCGCACTGAAAACCATGTTGTTCAATGTAGCTGTCCCCAAAGTTTTACGGGGAATCAAGCTATGGAATGTGTAAGAAGTAAGTGCCATTCAAAGTTTTATTTGATAGATCCTAAAATGAAGAACGATAATAACTTATTACATTTTGATTGTAGTACCAAGGCTATGTGGTGGCTCGGGAGAATGCGATGATAAATATATATGTCAAGACTCTATGTGTGTCCCTCAGTGTGAGGATGATGAAAACTGTGCGTTAAATGAGAGATGTAGCAAAGGAGCTTGTTTGTGTAAGTATCTTTAAAAACCTGTGTTTATAATAATCTGTTAGACTCTTAACGTTAACCTTAAATTATATTTGCAGTAACGTGCCGTGTAGACAATGACTGTTTTTTGGGTCATATATGCTTGGAAAACAGTTGTCAATATGGCTGTAGACACGATGAAGATTGCGGACTTGATGAATTTTGTAAAAGCAATGTCTGCCAAAATCCTTGCGCTACTGATATGAACCCATGTGGACCCAACGCACGTTGTACCATTGTTAATAGGAAAGCTTCATGCATATGTTTGGAAAACTTAATACCTAACCCTACGCCTAATATCGGATGTGTACGAGCTCCTTCGTTATCATGTCGTATGCATACTGACTGTGCTCCTGGTTGGCGCTGTGAGGATGACCGCTGTCGCCCAGCATGTACAGATGGTTCCCAATGTTTGCAAGGTGAAAGATGTGATTCTGGTGTATGTCGTTATGCTTGTACTTCAGACGACCAATGTTCTGATGAAGAAGTTTGTGATGGGCGAAGATGTGTAACAGGGTGCAGGTCAAACTCTCACTGCGCTAATCACTTAGCCTGTCTATCAGGACAATGTGTTGATCCATGTATTGAACCTGCAACATGTGGGGCTAATGCATTATGTGTTACTAAAGATCATCAACCAGTATGCACATGTCCTACATCACTAACAGGAGATCCAAAATCAGTATGCAGAAGAATTATCTCACTTTGTGACTCAAATAAGAATTGTGCCGAAGGGTTTAATTGTTACGGAGGCACTTGTCATCCATCTTGTAGGAGGTAAGGACTTATTTTTGGTAATGTAGAATGGCAAAAAAACTGTTGAATAAATTTATTAATAGTGTAATTTTATTGCAGTGACAAGGTATGTTTATCTAATGAGAAATGCATTCGTGGTATATGTAGAGTTGTTTGCAATAGTGACGACGCATGCAGTGAAGGTTATATTTGCGAAAACAGGATCTGTAAACAAGGTTGCCGAGATGACAGTGCTTGTGAAATAAACCAAGCATGTTTGAAAGGACAATGCAAAGGTAATGAAAATTAGAGGTACTCACTTTCCTTAAAAGAGTGCGCTGAGTTGTACGAACATTTTAATCGTATGACATATAAATAAACAGTAAATGTCTGTATTTATTTTTGCAGATCCTTGCAGTCAAAATACAGTTTGCGGAATATGCTCAGAATGCAAAGCCCAAAACCACAGAGCTCAATGTAGTTGTTCTGGTAACTACACTGGTAATGCATTAGTTGAATGTAAGAGAAAAAATGTAATCTGTGACGGATTTTGTCCTTGTGACGACAGTGGATATTGCACCTCTCTTTGTGAAAGTGACACAGATTGTTCATGTGGTGAAAAATGCTTCAACGGAGGTTGCAGATCTCTATGTTCAGGGAGAAATAAATGCCCGGAGAGACAAATATGCCATCAGAGTGTGTGTATTCCTGGATGTAGCATTGATGCACATTGCGGAGATGACATGGTGTGTTCTTCAAGGCGTTGTGTAAAAGCTTGCAAAGAAAACAGTTGTGGTCAAGGTGCTGCATGTTTTGCTGTACAACATCGCGCAATTTGCAAATGTCCTAGTGGTTATACTGGTGATCCCTCTGATAAATGTAAACTTTATGAATGTACTAAAAATGAAGAATGTAGCGCGCATGAGGAATGTGCACAAGGAAAATGTAAGAACGTTTGTTTAGGATCGTGTGGAATTAATGCAATTTGTCGTTCTGTGAACGGAATTCCTCAATGTTCTTGTCCTCCGAATTATTTGGGTAACGCAAAGGTGGAATGTTCAAAACCTCCGGCTGGCAGCTGTTTACGCAACCCTTGCGGGGTGAGTGCTCGTTGCCGTGACTTAGAAGATGGGAACTATGAGTGTACATGTCCTCCAAACTGTGCCGGCAATCCTCATAAACAATGTTTCTGCGGTGTCATGGAATCGTGTGCATATAAATCTTGTGGTACCAACGCTCAGTGTCACATCGGTCCCCAAGGCGAAGCACAGTGCTTTTGTCCGCGAAACTATCCTAATGGTGATCCTAATATAGAATGTAAGTTAATAATTTCAAACTAATGTCATTATATTTACAAAAATATGTATATTAATAATTAGGTGCTATTTTAGGGTTCGACACTCCTGGCATTTTAACGACTGTTAAACTAGGCCTTTATTCGGATTTAAGATAATATATTATGATTTTAATTGTAGGTGCTCAAGAGCGAACTGTGGTGGATTGTAGAACCACAGGATGTGGATTAAACGGGGAATGTTTGAGAGAAGGTGCTGAGTTTGTGTGCCGATGCATTCCAGGCACTGAAGGTCAAGCTGATATCGAATGTCACACCAGTGAGTAACATAGTCTATCGATAGTCTCGTCACTATGTACAAAATGTTGCACTTTTATACATTCTGTATTTCATAGTTTTAATTGTTTCATATAAAATAACTAGGCGATATAAGTTTTTTAGTATAAAATTATATAGCAGATTGTACAAATACAGATATGGAGTCTTTTACCAAATTCTTGTATATACAAGTGGTATTTAATTGGTTTAAATATACTTATATTCTTATAGATAGAAACGGGTGCCAAAGGAGGTTTATATGTAAACTTAGCAGTTTTAAAACCTTTAGCAACAAATAATCTATATTTAACCAAGAACCGTATACATACATCCTTGGGAACCCTTGAGATATAAATTGGTCAAATCACTTAGTTCTAATAATGAAATAAACATGAGTTTGTGTAAAATAAGTTAAGCAATATGCCGTAACATATCCGTATTAATGGTATGTTTAATTAGTGGAAGCATTCTCACCGTTCGTGCTTATGTTTATTAAACCGTCAGTAACATTTTGTTCGGCTTCATGTACATATCGCTTGTATTATAATTTTCCGTTATATACATATCTCTGGTCATAAACTATCAGTTTCAAAAAGCATGCACTGTCTCGTGAGAAAGTTTCCTCTTTACCGGCTGAAGGTACCGCTCTCTCGACTTTGCTTTTTTCTTTCTCATCTTCCTAGGTGTCGAATGTACGAGCGACAAGGATTGCCCTGTTGACAGAGCCTGTCTCAGTTTACACTGCGTGGACCCTTGCACAGTGCGCGGTGTATGTGGAGAAGATGCCTTATGCGTGACGCTGATGCACAAAGCCCAGTGCTCATGTCCTCAGTGCTATGTCGGTCAACCGCGAATTGCATGTCGTCTTGATCCTACATGCAAATCCACTGATGAGCACAATATTACCTACACCTGTTCTGATACAAAACCTTGTCCATCCAAACTGGCTTGTGATATTGATACCAATGAATGTCGCAATCCTTGCCTGGGATATAATATCTGTAGACGCAATCAAAAATGTGAAGTCCGTGACCATAGACCAATTTGCGTGTGTAGAAATGGATTTGCTTTAAATGAGAAAGGAGAAATAAATTGCGCTCCTGAATACGCAGAATGCACAAGGGACGAGCAGTGTCCATCTAATGCGGCTTGCCGTAATTCTAAGTGTGTGAATCCGTGCCTAACTTCTATAGAGCCTATGTGTGCGAAAGGAAAGCAATGCGAAGTAGTAGATCACCGCGCTATATGCGTGTGCGTTGAAGAATGTAATCCATCTGTATTAATATGCTTAAGAGATAGTGGATGCCCAAGTAATTTAGCATGTCGGGACTTCCAATGCAAAGACCCATGTAAAGACGCTTGCAGTGGTGCCCCGTGCTCGGTCGAAGACCACCACCCTGTTTGCAAGTTCTGCCCTATTGGATTCACACACGATGAGAAACGTGGCTGCATTAAAGGTAATTTTATAGTGACAAAAAAAAAATTAGTGTATTTTCCATTTCAGTATACATATTAGTCTATGAATCTTAATAATCTTGTTCTTCATTATTACAGGAAATGTTGATAGTTTCTACTTTATGACTTCATGCGGTTCTTTTCCTATCTCTGATTTCTACTGTTTCCAGCATGCTCATTTTTATCTTTCTCCACAGTTTGTATTCCTTCAGCATCAGGTAGTTTTTCTTGCATGTTGGTATTATATTATAGTGTACATATTATCGACTTAATTTCACACTCATTTCGGTGATGGTTGATCTAACTTAATTTATTTTAACGCTTCATTGCCTTGGTATTGATTATAAATGCAACAAAACAGTCACGAGACAGAGTTTGCAATGGAATGCCTTCTAAATACTAATATGTACGTATGTGTAATATAACTATTCATTTATATTTTGCAATATTTACTTGTCTTCTTGTTAAGTAATCAAATTTCTCTGAAGTAATGAACAATGTACCTTTTACTGCTTAATTTCTTGTAAACAAAAACCATTTATTGCGGTAATTTACATCTTTTATTGTACAGATGTGTAATTTTATATTATATTAAAACTATGGATTTGGATCGTAAACGTAAATTACAAAGCTGCGGTTTTACATCTTTTTGTTTGTGATTTAGTTCGGTCAATTATTGATTGATTTACCAAACACTGGACGAGAGCATGTTTGGCATGTGGTGGATAAAATATTTATTTTTTATTATTATCCTTGACTTTTTAGTCCTAAAAAATAACTATTTAAATATTGATAGTGCTGTTAGTTAACTGCAAGCGTATGTTTATGATACCTGTAGTATCCTGCTATTTGTAGGACACTAGAGTAAAAAGATTGTAACGTATGTAACATTAGGCTAATAAGAATATTTATTCACTTTGGTCTACAAAGATAGATACATAGATGATACAACGCTAAAGTTCTTTCACAAGATCGAAACCAAAAACACCATCTGAGATACAAGGGACTTTCACAATAATAATTAGGTCAAATAGAGAAAAAATAACCAATAATACCTCTGTAAGTACAAGTTTGATGTTTTGCAGTATTTATTTTGGAGGAAACGGTTTCTCACGTGTGTATTTCAGGTAGATACCCTGTCGGGTCAAAAACTGGCCGGCCATCCCTTAAATACACACGTGTGTAAAATTGTTGCTCCTTAATAACTATGAGCACTACTCACGAAAGTTTTTATGTGTTGTAATAGTTCAAAGCTAAGTAATTTAGCATGTATTGATGTTAATTTTGTGTACACAGCTACAGAATGCGGTAGTCACGATCACTGCGCGCCCTCTCTAGCCTGTATCAGCGGCCGGTGCGCAGATCCTTGCGCTCGTAGCGGTCCCTGCCTGAATGGCCAACATTGCGCTGTGATCGATCATCAGCCTGTTTGTTCAAAGGGTATGTACATATGCATTTTATTTATCATATCCCATGCATTTGCTTTGCACATTGATATGCGTATGCTATATTTTATTTTTACATATTTTGGCTATATTTTACATTTGAAATATTTATAAATAGTAAAAGTATTTTGATTTTAACAGCCATTTATATTTTAATAACTAAACTTGTAAATTTTCGTATTGTTTTAGTGTGTCAATGTCAAACATCGTCAGACTGCATAAGGTATCCAAATACATATTGCGATGGCTGCGCTTGCATTAAACGTAAGTTTAAGAAGACATTATAAAAATAGTAATCTACGTGAATATGTTTTTAGTCATAAAACTAATAAACTTACAATTATATAAGTAATAGGTTCTCAATACAACGTCGAGACCCTTTATAAATTGTGATTTTTACTATCAAATGTAAAGCACTTTCATAAAACTAGAATGTTACATATTACTCAACTGTGGTAATCAGTAGCTTTGGAACGTTACGGGTTAGTACTTTTAAAGACTTAGGTCATAAAAAATACTAAACTGAGGTTTGTTAAAGATAACGTCGTTTAAAACATCACTAATTAAAATCAAAATATTTTTTTTTGTAAGAAACAAATTAAGGCGATTGGATATTTACGTGTAAAGTTTAAAAGACAAAATTATTGACCAAACGCAATTTGGGCTTCCGTTTCTTCAATATAATGTTTTTTTTTATTCCATTTAGATGAAAAAGGAATTCCAACAACGAATTGTGCCCACTGTCGACCCGGAGTCCCTTGTGATCCTTTTTCGGGTGCCTGCATGGAAAGTAAGTTCATTGTATATACATACTTACCAAAATCAATAAAAATTTAACATACTTGCTAATTATAAAGTTAACATTGCTAAAATTGCTAATATGAGTAAAATAAATTAAGCTATAATACGAAATTTATCCATATTTGAGCTACGGTTGATTCTTTATATCTACATGCTATTTTTACATAATTGATATTTCGTGGACTTCAGCTGTATTACTTGAACGTCTACAACTATTATTATTTTTATTATGTGAATAGCAAAACTAACTCCAGATGGACTGGTTATTGCTAGCTAATTTTAGTTCTATATTACCATTTGTCCGATAAAACGCCACAAAATACTGGCTACGATATCTCGGCAGACCCGGTAGGCAATCCTTTATAAGTTTTATATGTACATACTCCGAAACACTTTAAGACAGTGTAAGTTTCATGGGAATAAGTATATATATTTGATCAGAGTACGCGGCTTTAGGCTTAAAGACCCTTTCGATACCAACTATAAATGAGCGAAGACATGATTGTAAGTTTTTGCATATTTAACACTGTGTTTTCATTTAATTTCTCCTGCATTTTTACTAGACAATTCAGTACTATCACAGTTCTTGACTATTGGTAGTTGGGGAATTAAGCCTAAATTCGTAATGCCTACATTTTTTTCTTCTTCTTTCTACTTTTAGCTTCATCACTATTAGATTAATGAATTACATTACTAGTAGATAGATGATCTCTTTTATGTATTTTATACTACATACATATACATTTCAAAGTTATTATTTACATATATTTTGTTGTGGTTGCTACTTAGCATGACTTCTCATCAAACAGAACAAAGAATTTTAATGTTATTATTGAATTCCCATTAACAGATGAAACTTATGTCCCACTAACAGAATCCACTACTACATCGGAAGAAAAAAGTGAAACTGCCACTGTTGACATAACTGTACCTACTGAATCTTTTAAAGATTTACCTGACACGACGACTTCTCTATTAAAATCTAAACATGAAACTACTGACTATGATTTTATTACAGCTAGCACAATATCAACGACAATCTTTGAACAAACGCCTCAAGATAGTTCGACTGATTTTAAAACTATTAATGTAGGTTTCACAGATAAATCATCAGAATTCCAAAGTAATCTTGAATCTACTTCCATAAGTTCTACTGGGAAACACCTATCAGTCAGTACAGTTAATCCTACTGTAAACAATAATACTTTAATCGATTTTACAACTGAAACAGATGAGTCCCAAAAAGATCAACACACACTTAGTTTAGAAGATATTACGAATAAACCATTAAACAGTCCAAAACAGAAGACCCCATTACACACTATAACATCAATTTTAAATTTTGAAACTAACAATGTAAATGAAAATGACAATATTTATGATAGTAGCACTTCACATGCAGTAGTAAGAAAAGAATATACAGATGCAGAGAGTGAAATAACTACATCACCACCAACGACAACTTACATTGGCATCAATGATTACCACACCTCAATAGACTCTGATGTTCTCCTACAAGGTAGTAGTACTATTCATGTTGAAAGTACAGTAAAGCCTTATACTAAAAAAAATGTAGAAATAAATCATTCACACAAAATACCTTTTGAAAATAAAAATACTAAAACTCCTGAAAATCAACGTAAACTTAATAGCAACTATACGGGAATCACATTAGTACAAAACATACTTGAAAACGATATAAAAATCTCAACGCTACCATCTGAAATACAATCCGCTAGCTTAAATTCTGCTATAGAGAACAGTACTACATCAAATTATTATAGTAATTCTGAAATAACTTCTCTAAACCCTAATTTGAGTAAAATCCGGTACGATGATATAGTAGAAACTGTGACTGAAAACTCTATTACCGATTTCACGAAAGACATTAAACCTGAAGACGTTAATGTCAATGAAACGTATGTAAATATCACTGACCTGGAGAACTCTTCAATACTATCTCTCTCAACTGAATCGACTGTGACGGACAAAATGTCTAATGAATTATTTATAGTGGATACAGAAGTTGTGAATCCAACTATCAAAACAAACACATCAACTAATGAGATCATGGGGGAAATATCTACAACAGAAATGGATATAATGGTCCAAACATCTACCGAAGACTATCAGCATAAAGAACTAACTTCACTGCCTGGCTTTACGCATCCTAAAACAGATATGACAACTGTTCAAACATTTAAAAATGACTTTTATACAACAGTAATGAGAAATACTATTAAAGACTATTTATCAACCATTCCTAATAACCTCCATACCTTAAATGTAGAAAGCACTACTATACAGCAAAAAGATAACACACACTTCCTTACATATGATATAAAAGATATTGATATGAAAACCAAAATGCAATATAATGATCAAAGTACTTTAATAAGTCATATTTCACAAAATCCATTAGTGACAAATCAACCAGAGTTTGAAATGTTAACCACTACTCAACTATATCCGGAACAGTCATCAGACAAAACAACTTTAGAATTATATATACCAACGGAAAAACCTGCAAAAATGGCAGTTAAATCAAGCATTTCAACAAAAACTAAAAAAACACAGGATGACGTAGAACATTCTACAAATAATAGATTCCAGACAACAGTTAAAGAATATGTGACTAAACAATTAACACAAACTGAATCTCAAACTTTCACAGACAAATTGGTTGATGATTCGTCAGGTTTAATCGATACCGCGTTAGATTTCACGACATCAAGTAATTTAATAACGGAAATAAATGATGATACAGACTTTAAGGATCACAATTCTGTTTCAACACTAAGCAATTTTGAAAATTTTGATTCTATAACTGAAGTTAATGTAGAAACATTGATGTCAAATATAGCAAAACAAAAATTACCACCAATATCTCAAACTAGTTTTGTTAGTCAGGACGAAATAACAGCAAACCCAACTAGCATTACACAGTTTACATCAGATACAAATACTCCAAGTAAAATAACAGACTCATCTACAATAGTTTATTCTAACTTTTATACACATTTTACAAAAACAGATTTCCCTGAAGAGTATAAAACTAAGTTTGGGAGTGTAGCGACAACAACAAGTTCCTTTTCTTCGACTAGCAGTCCTATTATTGAAACAAATACAAAAGAAACAGACTCATTTACAATTGATAATCATGGTTCATCAGTGACAACAGAACAAACGCAGGACATTAAAAAAGATTTAACTGTTGTATCAGATGCTAAAAAAACAACATCTTCTGATCATACGATACAGGATAGTTATAAAGCAACACTAATCATACAGAGCACTGAAAGTATACCATATACAGTAACAGAAAAATTTAGTCAACAAGTGTATCATCATATGAATAACAATAATGTTATACCAGAGACAACTACTTTGAAAAGCGTAACACTAACTCAGGAACAAACAAATGAACCAGACCCCGTTAGTATAAATAAAATAGATCTAAATTACAGCCTTGTGAATAGCCAAAATGATGTACCAACTACTCATGCGAGTAAACTAACTACTGACATAGTTTTAACATTTACAAAGAGTATCCCAACTATAAATGAAAGCTTAGATGAAATCAATGTAAAAATAAGTAATGTTCCTACACAAGTCACTAACACAGTTTCTGAAATGGAAAGTACTGTATTAATTACTAAACACGGTTTTCAAGAAAGTACATTACTAGACACCGATTCCTTAAGTAGAAATAAAGGTGTCAGTACAGGATCGGAACTTAAAACAACAACAACTGAAATAGATGTTACTGACATTCAAAGTACTACAGATAATGTAAATGACTTTTTAACAAACTTTTCAAATCACTTAACATCCCATGTAGGTATTACAAATATCAGTGACAAAACAGAAACTGTCTCGGAAACAAAAACAATAGTAAAACCAACAACTAATAACATCACTGAAATAACTGTGGCTCCCACACGTGAACCCTTAAATATTAGTAATAACGAATATTTTACTGATAAAGGCCGTACAGCTGCAGTGCCACAAAATATAAATGAGTTATTTACAACTACATCACTAAGTGACCGCTCATTAAGTGTTGGTATCACAGAGGTACTTGAACAAACAACTGAAATAACTCGAAATGAAATAACAACATTTCCACAAAAAAAATATGGTATAGAAACACCTATTTTATACGATAATTTCACCTTCTTTGATTCTGTAACTGAAAAATATGATACTGAAAGCGGATTATATACGGATGCAACGGAAAAAAATATAATACAAAATTCACTCGAAGCAGTAGCAACCACTCCTATCGATTATTTAAAAAGTGGTGTGATTAGAGATATATATGATCAAACAAAAACTAAGTCATTATTAGAAACGTCTACTTCTAGCTATGTAACAGAGACGTTTAGTAAAACTGAAACTCATTTAGATACTGACATAACAAAGTTTATTAAAAAAGATGTAAATAAGGCAGAAGGAGCTACACCTTTTCATAAATTTGCAACTGACCAAACTGTGCCTCATATATATGAGACAATGGAAACTGCATCGATAACTGAAGCAATAGTACTCATAGAAAATGTAAATAAAATTAATAAGGTTACCGAAACTGAGCATTTAATTGCCAGTGGTACTGCAAAAGATATATATGAGACAACAGATACTATACTAAGTGTAGACATAACAAATAAACTAGTCAAGCAGAACACAAAAAACTTAGAAACAACATCTCCAATTGATAGCTTAAAATCCAGCGTAGAAAGTACATTAGGAACAGAAATGAATTTACTATCGCCTTTACAAAATAAAATGAAAGTCGAAAAAAGTACCACAAATTCGGTAAATGAAATATTTTACACTACACAAGTACCACACAGTGACATAGCAACCAAGTCAATTTCATTAAATATAAAACAAAAAGATATCACTACTGATCTGACATATGTATCCGACACATGGCATAGTGATAAAAGTACTAATTCAACTATACAGGCTAACACTGAAAATGTTACAGCCCCTAACAATTTAAATTCTTTATCAGATGCTAGTGTGATAGGGTCTTCAAATATTGCATCGGAATTTTCAACATCTACCTCTGAGAGCATAAAGGAAAACGAGACTGTGGTAACAATAGAAAATTACACAGCAAGTATAAATAACGTCGCAAAGACAATATCAGCTATAGATACTACTCCAATGTTAACTATAAACTCAATAGATAATTATTTTACCACTAATTATTTAACGTCTGGTGTAAATACAGTTGGTATTACTGACTTTACTAATATCGAGGCAAATGCTGATACAACAACAAAATCTTCAACTGTTGATTTTAAAACGAGTACTATTGCTACATATTTTAATGAACTCGAAAATACTCATAGCACCGAACATAAAAAAAATGTAGAACGAAGCACAAGTAGTACCCCACATGATGACATTGATATGACAAATACATTTGATTCAACTCCAATTGTATCAAGCGTAAGTAAATTAACAACACAAAATAAAAATGTTAATGACGTTGGAAGTTTTACTCATGTCGATCAGCTAACTTCAGTTGATACTATAACAACTTTAAATCCACCTAACATTGTACCAATAGACGAAACAAGTGCATTGATAACAATCAATGTAAACGACGAAAAAACATCTAATCCTGTCAGTCCATTTGAAATTACTGAGCCATTTGAACAAACAACTGCAGTATCAGCTGCAGCATTAACTACAAAATGTATGAAAAAAAATGTTAATAAAATTGATATATTCAGTGCTACTGAGGGCATTATATCAGAGTTACACGATTATTCATCCGGTACAGAACCTAACATTGAATTAACTACACTAGATAAAGATGACGCAAATAGTATTGC
Source organism: Tyria jacobaeae (assembly GCA_947561695.1). Lineage (NCBI taxonomy): Eukaryota > Metazoa > Arthropoda > Insecta > Lepidoptera > Erebidae > Tyria > Tyria jacobaeae. The sequence continues at coordinate 11,798,864 of OX387217.1, forward strand.
ATTCACTCGACTATATGACCGAAACGAAACTGTACAAGAAACAACGGAATATACTACTCTAAACGAAAATGACGTAGGTAGTACTAGCTCTATTAATTATTCATTATCAAGTATAGCGACGAAAGTAGATAATAGTTTACCTACGTCCTTACATACTAAAATTACTTCATCATTTGATTACACCAACAGACCTTCTGATGCTACTAAGTTTGCTAGTAGTACTTCCTCTACTAATCAGGAAGAAGGAACTTATACGTTATATAATGAAATTGGTGTTAGTAAGAGTGAATTTTTATCTACTGAAATGTATAATTTAGATTCAAATAAAACCAAAATCTCATCAAATTCACGACATACTTTGGCAACTATGAGTACTTCTACTGAAAATATAACTCCTCGTAAGAAGGTCGTTGATATATCTGCTTGGACTGACATGACACATACTGACTTGACTTCTTCAGAGGCTACTGAACCAAGTAACGACTTAATTATTAACTCCCATTGTAAAATAAACTCACACTGTCCGACGAATAAAGCCTGCCTAAATGGAGTATGCCAGAATCCATGCGACATGGTTCAAAATGGTTGTACAAAGAACGAATCGTGTATAGTTATCGAACATGGCGCTGTTTGTTTATGCGATGACTCCACCGGGAACCAGTGCTTACGCAAAGGTAGGCATTTCAAGGTGTTTTGCATTTATAAGTGAACAATTTTTTACAAACTTTTGTAAATTGTTTTGTTAGTGTTCAAGTTATAGTCGTTTTATCGGACAAATGTGTAATTGTTTAGATAATTTTTCTTGATCATGCAATTTGTAAATACCTAAACTAATATTTACTTTCGTTTAATAGTAACAAACTAATTACATATGTATCTAACGTGTAACATACTAGAATCACCCGGAACAGCAAAGGTACGAGAACCTTGTCATTCTGATCGGGACTGTATACAGACCGAAGCCTGTTTTATGGAGTTGTGTCAAAACCCTTGTGAGTTTGCCAACGTTTGTGGTGAAGGAGCTAATTGTCAACCTGTAAAACAGAGGCCTATGTGTTCGTGTCCCGCTGGACACGATGGAGACCCGGCTGTTAAATGTTCACCTAAAATATGTAAGCTTTAACTGATACCTACTAATAACAATGACATTACTTAATTCAATCACTTCATATGTAATTTAACAAAAGAAACAAAACATTGGTCATGAAACCCTACTAAATTTAGAAATTTGTAAAATATTTGTTCTTGATTGAAATTAATTCTATTAAAATCTAATCATTTTGTAAATTGAAGACGGTTATGGCATTATAACAAAAGAAAAATCCCTATACTTCAAAATATGTAAATTATAAGTTCGTAAAAAAAAAATGTATATATATATATCTTTTACTCAGTTGGTTGCACTCGAAATGAAGATTGTCATTTAACCGAGGCTTGTATAAATAATGCATGTCAACACCCATGTGCCATACACAACCCGTGCGCACCTAATGCTGCCTGCATAAACACAAACCATGGTTCAGATTGTAGTTGCGCCGAAGGCTTCCAAGGTAATGGATACGTCGGGTGTGTTCCAGGTAAGTCATACTTACAAGAAATATATATTTTTATTAATATTTGTCTGTAACAAAATCACTTTAAAAATAATATTCTCTAACCCTAAGCTGAATTTGTTTTACTTTAAAAAATCTTCTTGTACCAATTTCTGTAATCAAGCATTGAAGATGTATCACATCCTCTCTATCCAGAATCTTAATGCAGCTCTTACATCCGAACCCTGTAATGTTACATTACAACAGACTAAGGTACTAACTTAAACATAAATTAATTAATTTCGCATCCTTAGAAGTCTATTTTGCGTGGAAACGGGTGCTGTTTTTTTCAGTAGATACCAGAAAACATATTTATGACATGTTCAACTTTTTGTAGCATTTTTGAATATTTTCAATTTTCGATACGATTTGTTATTTTAGTAACGCCTCGTGGTTCAGTATGTCAGTATAACGAAGACTGTCCACCGGAACTCTTGTGTGACAGACTTAATAGAGTTTGCATTAGCCCATGTGCCGTCGACCAGTGTGGAGATAATGCTGAATGTATCCCATCAAATCATGGCATTCAATGTAAATGTTACGCTGGTTTCACCGGTAACCCATACTTAGAATGCATCCAAGGTAATTTTTTCTAAGTAATTTATTATTATAAAAATTATATTCATTACCTTCAAGAACTTAGTAGATTCTAAAGGTAGATAATAGGTAGATCTCAAGCATTTTGTTTTGATTCCATTCTTGATTATCAAATTATTTATTTGTTCTATAATCATGTCTGAAAAATAATTATGTTTTTTTTTTCATATGTTTGAAGAGATCTAATAATTAACCATAGAATAGAAAATATTTATAATAGAAGTGTAGAACAAAAATATAGTAACCTAATTGTTTATTGGTATAAATATAACAAAGCTTTTCAAAAGATCGCTCTGTAAATTTATTATCAATTATGAAAACATAAATAATTTTATACATTTTATAAATACTCGACACCTACACAAGATTACTTACTTCATTACATTATGTAATTTTACTTTTTAGTTCAAGGGTGTCGATCTGACAATGAATGTGCGAATTCCGAGGCATGTATCAATGGTAAATGCGGTTCTCCCTGCCGATGCGGAATAAATGCTGTATGCGATGTTTTGAATCACCGTGCATCTTGTAAATGCCTGCCAGGTTACACTGGAAATGCAAAACTTGGATGTGAGCCTCCTAAAAATCCGTGTATTCCAAATCCTTGTGGCACAAACGCAATTTGCGAATCTGACGAAGGAAGGCCAGTTTGCGTATGTCCCAAAGGTTTAACTGGCGATCCTTTCAAAAATTGCAGTAAGTTATTAATTACAATATGTTCCAGAAACGCCATAATGAGACCGTTATTTTTATTTTATTAATATCCGTAAATAGCTTAATCACATATTACGTTATTTCTAAATGTAAAGGTTTAAATACACTAGATCTACATACAAACATACATTCAGTCATGCCTGTAGCCCGCAGGGTAAGGCAGAGGTGTAATTGACGCCCACATTATGCCGATTACATTTTAGTCGAATTTACGTTATAGGGGCAAGTCTCTAGCCGTCATCCCTGCACTTTTGGGAATATGTTGATAGATGGCTAAATTTGGGGTATCTAGCAAGCCAGTCTCGTATACATATAACTCGAACTGTCTGGTGCCTCAAAGTTTACACTAAATGTAGATATTAACATCACTGTACTTTTAAATGTTAAGCAACAAGTTATTAGACAGCTTTTTATTATTTTTCAGTACCAGAAGGAAATGAGTGTGAACCGAATCCTTGTGGACCATATTCAGGATGTAGATTAATAGATGACAAACCTGCTTGTTTCTGTTTACCAAACTATGAAGGGAATCCACCACGACAAGCTTGTCGACTACCTAATAACCCATGTAATCCATCACCTTGTGGTCCTAACACACAGTGTACCCTTCAATCGAACGGATTTGCAAAATGCACATGTTTGCCAGGTTATATTGAAAGTCCTAATACCATCCGAGGTTGTGTGGAATCACGGAATCCTTGCGAACCAAATACCTGTGGTAGTGCAGCGCGATGTGATCCTAATAAAACTCCACCATGTTACTGTCCTGAAAATTTTCTAGGAAACCCTTATAAATCTTGTAGTCCTCAAGGCTATATTCCACCAGATGTGCTTTGTAAACCTGGTCCATGTGGTCCCAATGCAGATTGTTATGTAAGCGGAAACCTCGAAATGTGCTTCTGTAAATCTGACTTTACTGGTGATCCACATGTCGGTTGTCAACCACAAAGAAGTCCTTGTACTCCTAATCCATGTGGACCCCAAGCTATTTGTCAAGCTACTTATGATGGACAATTTACGTGCATTTGCCCTTCAGGCAGCATCGGCGATGCTTATGGATCCGAAGGTTGTCATACAAGAGAATGCGAAGTAGATGACGAATGTAAACTCAACAAGGCCTGTATAGGGTATGCTTGTCGTGACCCCTGTCCCGGAGCTTGCGGGTTTAATGCCTTGTGTAGAGTAGAATCTCACCGACCGGTTTGTACTTGTAAAGAAAAGTTTATTGGAAATCCATTAATGGGATGTTTACCGTCTGGAGATCAAACATCAAATGAAAAGCCTTGCCAGAGGGCAAAATGCGGTATTAACGCAATCTGTCAAGATGTTGGTGATGAAGCTATCTGTTTTTGCCCCCCTGATTTCTTAGGAGATCCTGCTTTAGAATGTAAACCTCAATGCACTATGAATTCAGACTGCCCGTCGAATGAAGCGTGCATAAATAACAAGTGTACAGATCCTTGTTCTTTCACTAACGTATGTGGAATTCATGCTATCTGCTTGTGTTCTGATCACACAGTATCTTGTTTATGCCCAGATGGCTACATTGGGGATCCATTAAGTCATTGCATTTATCGACGTAAGTATTTTAAGTTTTGACCATTGCATAAAATGCGATAATTTCACTTATTGCATTTATAAACTGTCAATGTAATAAATGATTTTATTATAGTAAGTTCTTTTTTGCCGATAATAATGATGATTTTGTTTGTTTTATCTTAACAAATATTAATTTTTTAGCGATAATAATTGGAGACAACACAACAACTCAGCCTTGTTCACCGAATCCATGTGACCCTCAATATCCATGTGACACCTATGGAAATCAATTCGCAATTTGCGATCCCTGTGTTGGCCCGAGTGCAATTAATAACCCACTTTGCAGACCAGAATGTGTATTTAACTCTGAATGTCCGTTTGACAAGGCATGTTTGAGAAATAAATGTATTGATCCTTGCCCAGGATCATGTGGTGTCAATGCTGAATGTTCTGTTTATCAACATGATCCTATTTGCCACTGCATAGATGGATACGAAGGAAATCCTTATGAACACTGCAAAGTTACAACTATAAAGACAAGTAAGTTTCTTCTCGACACTCTATGCATCCCTGAAATACTTTTCTGTTTTACTATATTGAAGTATTTCGTTTTGTAATTTTTCTTTTAAATAATTTTTCAGTCGAAACTTGTCATAATATTATCTGTGGACCGAATGCTGTTTGTGAAGATTTAAATGGTGCCTTGATATGCAAATGTTTGCCAGAATTTTACGGTAACCCATATGTCTCATGCCGACCACAATGTGTTGCCAATAGTGATTGTGCAACAGAATTAGCTTGTTTAAATAATAGATGTGAAAATCCCTGCAAAGACAATTGTGGAATTGGAGCATTATGTAAAACGATCAACCATCACGCTATTTGCTACTGTGAAAATGGACATACTGGAGACCCATACGTAAGATGTCAACTATTAAACGGACCGCCACCTACGTTATCTCCTTGTGATCCATCACCGTGTGGGCCATATAGTCGATGCCTGGTGTCACCAACGGGTTTTGCAGTATGTTCATGCCTACCAGGCAATAGAGGAGTAGCGCCAATGTGTCAACCAGAATGTGTCAGCAATTCTGATTGCTCACAAACAGAGACATGCGTAAATCAACGATGTTCCAACCCTTGTAAAGGTAGTTGTGGTGCTAACGCAGAATGCGTTGTAGTGAACCACAATCCAATCTGTAGTTGCAGTTCTGGAAAAACTGGGGATCCATTTGTAGCCTGTGTAGAGGTAGTGATTCCTACTACACCCGATGGAGATGAAAATCCTTGTGTGCCTTCACCTTGTGGTCCAAATTCAGTTTGTGAAATAACATCCAACCATCCCGTTTGCTCATGTCAGCCAAACTATTCGGGCACACCTCCTTATTGTAGACCTGAATGTGTTATTAGCCAAGAATGTCCATCTAATAAGGCCTGCATCAATGATAAATGTGTTGATCCATGCACCGGGATATGTGGAATAAATGCTAAATGTAATGTGGTGAACCATACACCGCTCTGTAGCTGTTTGGAAGGATACAAAGGTGACGCGTTTATTGGTTGTGTAGCTATTGGCAAATCCGATCCTACTCCGTGTATGCCATCGCCCTGTGGAGAGAACACTATGTGTACAGTAACTAACAATGTTGCTCGTTGTTCCTGCATTCCTCCCAATATCGGTAATCCTTATGCGGGTGGTTGTCGACCAGAATGTACGCTGAATTCCGACTGTCCGAATTATCTTGCTTGCTTATCGAACCATTGCCGAGATCCATGCAAGGACTTATGTGGGATAAATGCTGAGTGTTCAGTAACTAATCACGTACCGATTTGCACATGCTTTAAAGGATATGAAGGTGATCCATTTTCATCGTGCCATTATCGTTTCATCAGACGTAAGTATCAAATATACCTATTTTTTTAATGTTGACGTTGACGTAAATATATTATAAATAATAAGCATATTACAGTTTTATTTTTTACACTTTACAAACACACTCATACTTCATTTCAGTTCACGTATAGAAGGAGTCTGTGGTATTGTAACCAGGCTGCTGATATACATACTTATATATTTCTAAATATATATTTAATAGATTAATTATATTCAGACACTAAACAGGTAATCGTACTCATCACACAAATATTTATCGTCTCAGCAATCAGGATCATGATATATAAGTGTAGTTATATATTTTTATAAGCTATAAGTTTTTCAGTACCTATGAATATAAGTAAGGAGGATGTTTAAACATAAATTAAGAGCTACATAATGTTACCGCCGTATGCCATGCAAAATATTAAGTTATAGTAAAAATATAATAATATGTAGATAGCAATATACAAATAAAAAAAAATATTTTATACCTTTTCAGCATCTCCCATTAAACCTTGTGAGCCATCGCCATGTGGACCAAACAGCGAATGTCACGTAGTGAGTGATAGAGCTGCGTGTTCATGTAGACCGGGTTACTTAGGCGTTCCCCCAACTTGTCGCCCAGAATGTGCAGTTAACTCCGAATGCCCCGCGACAAAGGCCTGCATCAACCAGAAATGCAGAGACCCTTGTGTGCACAGCTGCGGTTTAGACGCTCGATGCCACGTCGTCGGGCATAACCCCATATGTACCTGTCCAGAAAATCTACCAGAGGGAGATCCATTTATTAAGTGCAACGTAAAAAGTGAATATAAACTTTTATAATTTAATGCAATGCAGTTTCAAAGTTAATGTATCATAATGAACCTCAGAGGTTTACTGATTCATGCTATATTTTTTTGTTCACAGCTATTTATACACCGGCCCCCGATCCATGCCTACCCTCACCGTGTGGCCCACATTCATCGTGTCGCAACGAAAGTGGACGAGCGGTGTGCTCATGTGAACCGGGCACACTCGGAGCTCCACCGTCTTGCCGTCCTCAATGCGTCATTAACCAGGATTGTCCTCTAGCTTTAGCTTGTCTTAGTGGAACGTGTGTAAATCCATGTTTGGGCTCCTGTGGCATCAACGCAAGGTGTAGTGTTCAAAACCATCAACCAATATGCTACTGCGATGACGGCTTCTCTGGTGACCCGTTCGCAGGATGTAACCCCATAGAAGGTAGGAATAATATTCAACTGTACATCCATAGTACCTAGTAATAAGCTGTTGTATTATTACCGCATGATACAAATCTCTGTACCTCTTTGTGATAGCATGATTATGTATGAAACTTTTCAGCTTTAAAAGACGTACTTCATCAGCCTTGCAATCCATCACCTTGTGGCCCTAACGCCATTTGTCGAGAAAGAAACGGTGCTGGTTCTTGTACTTGTGTAGATGGTTATTATGGTGATCCATATCGTGGCTGTCGGCCAGAATGTGTCATGAATACTGATTGTCCAATGGACAGATCCTGTTTCAATAATAAGTGCGTGGATCCGTGCTCTGGTGCTTGTGGGCAGAACACTGAATGTAGAGTGGCGAATCATGCACCCTCATGCTACTGCTTGTCTGGATATCGCGGAAACCCACTTCATGCATGTACACCTATATGTAAGACCTTCTTTCTTTATCTTTCTATACGTGTATATTTATATATCTCATACTATACTTATCTGTCTATTTTCTGTCCTACCTAATTTAGCTGTAATGGAACCAGTGGATCCGTGTAACCCTACTCCTTGTGGGCCATACAGCAAATGTCGGGTTTTTAATAGGCATGCCGTTTGCACATGCCTTGATATATGCGTTGGTTCTCCACCAAACTGTAGACCTGAGTGTATTGTTAGTAGTGACTGTAGGCCTGATAAAGCATGTATTAATCAAAAATGCCAGGATCCATGTCCTGGTATGTGCGGTGTTGATGCGCAGTGTCAAGTTGTGAACCATAATCCAATATGCAGTTGTCTTAATGGTTACACTGGTGATCCTTTCGTAAGGTGTTTCTTTGATGAAAGTAAGTAAAAGTTTTATAATTATTTGAAATACACAAAGTTTGTAATTCAGCTCAAATTAAATACTGTATTTACATATATTTATTTTTAACAGGGCCTATGGATCCAATAAACAATTGTATGCCAAACCCCTGTGGCCCACATTCTCAATGCAAAGATCTTAATGGTGTACCCGTATGCTCATGTTTAGAAAATTATGTGGGTCACCCTCCTAATTGTAGACCTGAATGTATGATAAATGCTGAATGTCCTGGGAACTTGGCATGTTTGGCTGAGAGATGTAATGATCCTTGTCCAGGATCTTGTGGATTTAACGCAAATTGTGCCGTTTTTAAACACATTCCGATATGTACTTGTGATCATGGATATACAGGCGATCCTTTCTCGGGGTGTTCTCAGATCCCTTGTAAGTGAAACAGTATTTTATTATTAAAATACATATATTAAAGTCTTACTATCCTTCATTAAATTAATTTATTTATTCTTATAGCTATCGAACCTCAAGTTGAAAGTCCTTGCTCACGTTCACCATGTGGGGCAAATGCTGTGTGTAAAGAACGCCATGACGTAGGGTCATGTTCATGCCTTCCTGAATACTATGGTGATCCATATGTGGAATGTCGTCCAGAATGTGTTTTAAACTCTGACTGTCCAAAAGATAAAGCGTGTGTTCGTAATAAATGTAAAGATCCATGTCCTGGGGTATGTGGTATGAATGCTGAATGCCGTGTAAATAATCACGCACCAACTTGTGCATGTTTGCCAGGTTATGAAGGAAATCCATTTACGTCTTGCTACGCAAGTAAGGACTTAAGCCTTTATATTGTAAATTCAAATTAAATGTTTACCCATAAGATTAATAACAACATGGTATATTTTAGGCCCCATCGAAACTCCCGTTGATCCGTGTTCGCCGTCGCCTTGTGGACCATACAGTATATGCCGTATAAGCGGTGATCATGCTGTTTGCTCCTGTGACGAAAACTTTTTCGGCTCACCACCCTTTTGTCGTCCTGAATGTATGGTCAGCAGTGATTGCATGCCCAATAAGTCTTGCATGCATCAAAAATGCGTAGATCCCTGTATTGGGGTATGCGGCAGAAATGCTAAGTGTAATGTTGTTAACCACAACGCACTATGCAGTTGTCCTCAAAATTACGTTGGCGATCCATTTGTGCAATGTACCTACGCAAAACGTGAGTCATGCTGAGTATATTGTTCGTTTTATTTAATAAATAGAAAAATAAAAAAAATAACATAAATAGATTGACTCTTAAAAGCTCTAGATCTTGTAAAAAATAAATAAAAATCTATAGTATGCTAGCTATAAAATCTATAAAATGAATAATATAAACCAACATTTCAATACCATGCTACTAATATCATACCAATATGAATACTAAGATAACGAGTAGGTCAACTAATAAGAGAGACTTTTACATGGTTTCCTGCACACCGAAACCGGTGTGTTTTTATTTGCCTAGCAAAATTAATGCTATAACTTTAATTGACACTTGAAATCTCGCGAATACATATTTATATTACACCTTCCTGCCCTCATTCTAGAACCAGAAACACCAATCTCTAGAAATCCCTGCATTCCATCACCATGTGGTCCTAATTCTCAATGTAGAATAATCGGTGAAACGCCTGCATGCTCTTGCCAAGCTGGCTACATCGGAAGGGCACCAAACTGCCGGCCTGAATGTTTATATGATGAAGAATGTCCAAGCAATTTAGCTTGTATTCAAGAAAATTGCGCAAGTCCTTGTGAAGGGTCGTGTGGTGCTAACGCTGAATGTGTGGTTATTAGTCATAAAGCAGTTTGTCACTGTCATGAAAGTTATACCGGTGATCCCTTTAGTGGTTGCTACTTCATCGGTAAGTTTTGCAAGTTCAATTTGTATTTGTTATTGGTGAAAATGATAGCCCTCATAAATTATTTTTCCTGTTAGTGACGGTGCCAAGTGAAGATGAAACAAATCCTTGTAACCCATCACCTTGTGGACCCAACTCTGTTTGCACGGAAAAGCTTTCCGTTGGAGCTTGCAAATGTGCACCTGGATATTATGGTGATCCTTATCTTGGTTGTCGACCCGAATGCGTCACAAACAACGACTGTCATTCAAATAAAGCTTGTTCAAACAATAAATGTATAGATCCTTGTCAAGGAGCATGTGGTATCAATGCAGAGTGCATTGTTTCGCATCATACACCAGTATGTCTATGCATAGACGGCTATGACGGCAATCCAGTAGTATCTTGTCATCCTGAGAAGAAACGTTAGTAAATTTATTATCTTCAAACTGACTTATTTCTGTTATAAAAATATTATTAAAATTAGTAAAATTAAATAATATGATTTTAGCGTCCTTAGCCGATGTTAATCCCTGTGTGCCATCGCCGTGCGGGCCATACAGCATTTGTAAAATAGTGGATTTCCATGGAGTTTGTTCCTGTCAGGAAGGATATATTGGTTCACCGCCGACTTGTAGGCCAGAATGCGTTATAAGCACTGATTGTCCTCAACACCAAGCGTGTATGAAACAGAAATGTAGGGACCCTTGTCCGGGTACATGTGGTATAAATGCTAGGTGTCAGGTCATAAATCATAACCCAATTTGTACTTGTAAAGCTGGATTCACTGGCGATCCGTTTGTTACTTGCCGATTGGAACAAAGTAAGAATTTGTTTAAAATAATAAAGATAATATTTTTCAATATTTTATTTTATATTGAATTCCCATCAACATTAAAAGTGATTTATTTATTCTAGTAATTAAAAAAAAAACTTTTTTCTTCAATTATTTTCTTTCTACGTTATCTTCTATCTCTAAATGCTATTATTATTTTTTCTACTTATCTTGTGTTCTTTTATTCTTAATCTATCTTATTTACTCCTTAGAACCTATCTTAAATGGGCCTAAAGGAAACCCATGTATTCCATCACCATGTGGTCCGTACTCTCAATGTAAATTAGTTGGAGAAGCACCTGCATGTTCATGCTTACCAAACTATATTGGCGTAGCACCAAACTGTAGACCTGAATGTTCTATCAATGCGGAATGTCCTGGTAATCTTGCATGCCAAAATGAAAACTGTGTGGATCCATGTCCTGGTTCTTGTGGTTTTAATGCGGAATGTACTGTTGCAAATCATCTTGCATTATGTAATTGCCTTGTGGGGTATACAGGGGATCCATTCAGTGGCTGTTCACCTTTCGAACGTAAGTTTTCATTACAGTACATCAAACACAAGAAAAGCATTAGTTTCCATTTGTATACTTAAGTAAGTTCTTCTGGTTTCTTTTAACAGGACCTCCAGAGCCACCACGCAATCCTTGCAATCCGTCACCATGCGGAGCAAATGCATTATGTAAAGAAAGAAACGGAGTAGGCTCTTGTTCCTGTCTGCCGGAATATTTCGGCGATCCATATACAGGTTGTCGACCAGAATGTGTATCTAATTCCGATTGCGATCGCAATAAAGCTTGTTCGAATAATAGATGCAAGGATCCTTGTCCAGGAGCTTGTGGTATCAACGCCGAATGTAGAACTGTTAACCATGCGCCGACTTGTACCTGTTTGAGTGGCTACACTGGTAACCCGTTAGTCAGATGTGAAATAGAAGGTAAAAACATAGAATTATTTTTTATTGTAAACAGTGAAAAACAATCAGATACATAATGAAAATATTATTTTGAAGTTGAATTTATAAAAATACATATAAAAATAGTGTTCACCATTCATAGAATAATACTTATATTTCAGTATTTACGGTAAGGCCTACTCCATCTGATCCATGTGACCCATCGCCTTGTGGACCAAACAGCTTATGCAGGGTGGTTAACGGTCATAGCGTTTGCACATGTGAAATAGATTATATGGGCACACCACCCTCCTGTCGTCCTGAATGTATTGTTAGTTCTGAATGTCCGCAAGACAAGGCATGTATCAAAAAGAAATGTAAAGACCCATGTCAAAACTCGTGTGGTGTTAATGCACGATGCCAAGTTATAACACACAATCCAATTTGTACATGCAGTCCTGGATACACCGGAGATCCTTTTACAAAATGCATTCCTATTGAATTCATTGATGGTAAGTAATATCTTTCTGTAAAACTTACACATAAGTACCAAAATACTACAAATATAATTTATGTGATGATTACACATTACAAACTTTAAGTTTAACATAAAAAGTCGGTTAAACTTTCTGAAATTTGTGGAAAGTGAAAGTGATATTGACCCTCCTAACGTAAGCTAATATTATGCTCCAGTGTGGTAGGCAATATCAAATTAATGGCCATGTTTTTAACCCCTGACGAATAGGAACTGTATCGTGTCTATCTACGTGTATGTGTATCTGTGTGTAAGTGCTCTATAGTTATGTTACTATTTTATTAGAATTTTTATTCATGTTTAAGTCAGAGCAATATAAAATAAAGGATAATATAAATTTATATAAGCACAACTTTTTCTACCTACTTTTAGAGTAAACTTATATTTTGTATTATATTTTAGTTGGACCAGAAAAAGACCCGTGTGATCCCTCTCCTTGTGGACCTAAATCGGAGTGTCGTGTTATTGGAGACCAGGCTGCTTGCTCCTGCTTACCAAATTACATCGGAAGAGTGCCTAATTGTAGACCAGAATGTACAATAGATCCAGAATGTCCTAGTAATACGGCTTGCATTAATGAGCGTTGCAAAGATCCGTGTCAAGGAGCTTGTGGTGTTAACGCTCTATGCTTAACGATTAACCACAAACCAATATGTTCATGTCAACAAGGGTTTACAGGCGACGCCAGCAGAAAATGTGATCAAATACCAATAACACGTATGTATTTTTTTTGTATGGTAAATTGTACCTAACTATAGTAATTATTGCACAGGTGTCTAAAAATCTTGCAATACTATTATAATAGAAATTATACAGGTTATTGTTGATAACTAGCCTAGATTATACCACTTTAGTGTGAGGGCAGTTTTTTATATTTTTAAAAATGTCTTCTTCAATAAAATGTATTTATATGACTATCTGTATTAAAACTTTAGCTGAAACGACACCGACATCAAGTCCATGTACCCCATCACCTTGTGGTCCTAACGCTGAATGCCGAGAGTATAACGGAGCAGGAGCATGTATATGTTCTGAAGGATATGAAGGTGACCCGTACAGTTCATATGGATGTCGCAGAGAATGTGAGAGTAATGATGACTGTTTACCAAACTTAGCATGCACCCGTTTCAAATGTATAGATCCATGCCCAAGAACTTGTGGTCATCTAGCACTGTGTACAGTAGAAAATCATGTTCCTGTATGTACTTGTCCTAGAGGTTATACTGGTGATCCATTTTTCCAGTGCAAGGAAATACCATTACCACGTAAGTAGAAACCACTTCAAAACAACAAACATAGCCTTATAAATGTTAATAAGAAAACCTAACTAAATCTTGATTAAATTACAGCTCCACCTCTGCAAAATCCATGTGAACCAACCCCTTGTGGACCTAACAGTCAATGCCGACAGGTTAATATGCAAGCTGTTTGCTCTTGTTTACCAAATTATGTAGGATCTCCGCCATCATGTAGACCTCAGTGCATAGTAAACAGTGAATGTGATACGTCAAAAGCATGTGTGAATAAAAAATGTGATGACCCTTGTCCTCATTCATGTGGGCTAAGAGCTCATTGTGTTGTTAAAAATCATAGTCCAATTTGTACGTGTCCAATAGGCATGACTGGTGATCCATTTACACACTGTTACCGTAAGTATAATCACAAAAATAAGATAGCTTAGATCAAATTATTAATGTTACATCCAAAATGACAGCGATATTATTGATATTTTGTAGAAAACGAGCCAACTACAACTGTAAGACCAGCATCTTGTACTCCTTCGCCGTGTGGCCCATATTCAAGGTGTCAGTTATTAGCAAGTGGGCCAGCGTGTTCATGCTTACCAGGATATGTAGGCTTACCCCCATCTTGCCGACCAGAATGTACTATTAACACAGAGTGTCCAGCTTCCTTAGCATGTGTTCGACAGAAATGTGAAGATCCCTGCCCTGGATCCTGTGGAGTTGATGCCTCCTGCCATATTTTAAACCATGTAGCTGTGTGTGTGTGCAACGAAGAATTTACGGGTGATCCATTTTCGAGGTGTTTCCGTATTCCTGAAGGTATAATTCACGCTTAGTTCGTCTACACTTCACAATAAGTAAGTACCTATGAACAAATTATGAATATGACTCTGTTTTTCTAGATCCTACTACGCCACTATCTCAAGATCCATGTAATCCATCTCCATGTGGAGCGAATGCACTATGTGAAAATGGATTCTGTAATTGTTTGCCAGATTACAGTGGTAACCCATATGAAAGTTGTCGACCAGAGTGCACGGGTAGTCAAGAATGTCCAAGAGATAAAGCTTGTTTTAGGAACAAATGCCGTGACCCATGTCCTGGTGTTTGTGGACAAAATGCTAAGTGTGATGTTATAAATCATATTCCGACTTGCTCATGTATGACAGATTATACTGGTAATCCTTTCACACATTGTCTCCCTATAGAAGAAACAAAAGGTCCAGGAAGACCTAGAGATCCGTGTCATCCATCACCCTGTGGCCCTAACAGTGTATGCAAAAATATTGATAACGCTCCAATATGCGCCTGTCTTGAGGATTTCCAGGGATCTCCACCAGGTTGCAGACCAGAATGCTTAGTTAGCTCTGAATGTCCATCAACTAAAGCATGTGTTAATCAAAAATGCATAAACCCCTGTATAAATGCTTGTGGCGTGTCTGCAAGATGTGAAGTGATTAATCACAGTCCAATTTGCAGCTGTAATCCCTTGCAAACAGGAGATCCATTCAAAAGTTGTTACGATGTTATAATTCCTCCAAGTCGAAGTGAGGACGTATGTAATCCTACACCTTGTGGACCAAATTCACAATGCATTGAAAGGAATGGAAAACCAAATTGTAGGTGTATAGAAAATTACATTGGTCGGCCACCCAATTGCCGACCTGAATGTGTCATTAATCCAGATTGTCCATCCGATCAAGCATGTATCAAAAATAGATGCATAGATCCATGTCCGGGTTCATGCGGTATTGATGCAGATTGTATTGTTGTTAGCCATACAGTCTCTTGTATGTGTAAAGAAAAGTTTACTGGAAATCCATTTATGCAATGTTTGAAACTGGAAGGTAAGTTAAATTAATTCATATATAATAGACTACTTGACTCATATCGAATTTTATGCAACAAATTATTAAATCCTTTGGCATTTGGTCTAGTAAACCGAAATATACTAATATAAATTTAATTGAATAAACAGTTAGATCCTTTAACAATTCAATTGAAAATGTCTATTTTTAAATTTTAGTTTGAGACGCTGAAAGCGCTTTCAGCCATGATGTGAAGTTGCGCAATTCGTAAACATGTAATCATCATACGTATTTATGTCTAAACCTCTTATTATACATTACAAAGTACTGTATTCGTATTTTAAAATTATCATGAGAAAGATTCAGGATTCCTTTTAACTTTTCCGTTTTGAAGCCATTTCTTGCGTAATAATAAGTACTTACATATTTCTCTGACTACTGTAATTCACAAATTTCCAGGAGTCTTTCTTGATGTCTTTTTGCTTTCGCGTTTTATATAATAGTAATACTTTAAATTTTTTCAGCCACATCAAGGTTAACAGTCAAAGTTATAATACTTATTTCAAATCTCTTCACAGCAAATGATAGTTAATACTTACATTGTGGACAGCGTTTTAGTATGTTTGTAAAGTTTTGTTTTGTTTCAAGTCTCAAAAAATATAAATACCAATTAGTAGCTTTAATAAAAAAAAAATTCCAATTTATTATATTCATTTTTTTTTTCAGAGCGAGTACCTCAGCCCTGCGATCCATCGCCATGTGGCGCTAACGCGGTCTGTAGTCAGCGCGATGGAGCCGGATCATGTTCATGCTTAGAAGATTACCAAGGAAATCCTTATGATGGTTGTCGCCCTGAATGTGTACTCAGTTCAGATTGCTCCGCTGATAAATCATGCATTAAAAATAAATGCGTTGACCCCTGTCCAGGCATATGTGGAATAAACGCAGAGTGTAACGTTATTAATCATGTTCCTAGCTGTGCCTGTTTAAAAGGATTTTCAGGAAATCCCTTTGATCAGTGCACAAGAGATAGGCCCTTTGAATTACCTAAGCCATGTCAACCATCACCTTGTGGTCCTAACAGTATTTGCAGAGAAAACGGTGGGTTAGCCTCTTGCGAGTGCCTTCAAGATTACAAAGGTGCACCTCCTGACTGCCGTCCAGAATGTACTGTTAGTAGTGAATGTCCGTCTGACAGAGCTTGCCATAGGTTAAAATGTTCTGACCCTTGCAGAGGTGTATGTGGTATAGGCGCTCATTGTCAAGTAATTAATCACAGTCCTTTATGTAGTTGCCCATCGGGCACAACAGGGGATCCATTTAAAAGATGTATAGAGAAAGTTGCTCTTCCCCCTGAGAATAAACAATCAAATCCTTGTCAACCAAATCCTTGCGGACTCTTTAGTGAATGTCGACCAATCAATAATAGTCCATCTTGCTCTTGCATCCAAGGATATATGGGTGCTCCACCTAACTGCCATCCTGAATGTCTTGTTAGTACGGATTGTCCGTCTCATCAGGCATGTATTGCAGAAAAGTGCAGAAATCCTTGTGAAGGATCGTGTGGATTTAGAGCCGAATGTCGTATACATGACCATATACCAATATGTGTTTGTCCAGTTGGTTACTCTGGTGATCCATTCATTCAATGCTCAGAAATTATTGGTACGTAAACTTTCTTGTATCAACTAATAATTACATTGATTTATTATTATGGAATTTAGTTGCATTAAATTTAACATGAATGTTAACCAATTGCTCTCCTCTATATCTTTTAATGCCTATCTTACAGTGACACCAACTCCTTCTGCTGATCCTTGTAATCCATCTCCATGTGGCAGTAATACAATATGTGACACGGGGGTATGCTCTTGTGTTCCTGGATATTTTGGAGATCCATATACTGGATGTCGACTGGAATGTAGCACTAACGGTGAATGCTCACCAACTCGTTCCTGTCAAAGAGGAAAATGCGTCGATCCATGTCCAGGTGCCTGTGGAACCAATGCAATATGCACAGTTAACAATCACATACCTTCCTGCAGCTGTCCTCCAAATACTTCAGGAGATCCTTTCAGTCTCTGCAATGACATTCCAAATGGTAAAGGTGCATTACATACTTTTTCTAAATATTTGGATACTATAGTTTATATTCTAAACCAATCAAATGTTTTTAGTAATCATTTCGCCGTGTTCTCCTTCTGTGTGTGGGCCGTATAGTGAATGTACTGTCAGTTCTGTTGGTGCTGCTGCATGCTCATGCAAAGCGGGACATATCGGTTCTCCTCCTTCTTGCCGACCAGAATGTCTTGTAAGCGCTGATTGTAAACTGCAGTTGGCTTGCATTAATCGACGATGCCGCGACCCTTGTGAAGGGGCTTGTGGACGCGGTGCTCGCTGCCAAGTTATTGCTCACTCACCTATTTGCACTTGCAATGAAGACTTTACTGGTGATCCGTTTAACTACTGCTATCCAAAACCAGGTAAGATTTGATACGCTTCAAGTAAAATTTTTGCGATTTCTAAAAGTTGCTATTTTTTTAATTAAAATAAAATCGAATTCGTGTTGCTTTAAGAAAATTATTAACATAATAAAGTAAACACAAAACTTATCACAATTATAGACGGTTTGAAATGTAAAATTATTATTAAAATATTTATACATTATACTTAAGTTCCTAAAGGTAAGAGAGAATAAATATATAATAAATAATAAGAGAAACAATCGGGAAAACAAACTCATCATTCTTTGCCCGACTTATTCTTCAACACTCTTTTTAATTACAAGATACAAGGTAGCATAATTTAGTAGGGCACTGTTTTGTTAAATATTGTTATGTTATTAAAAAGAAAAGAAACTAAAATTATAAATATTATATGAAAAAAGTGGAAAAAATAAGAAAATGAAAAGAAAAACATGGGTTATGATAAATAAATACGTAATAGCTGACATTACAATTTTTACTTAACATATAATTGAGTATTAGAATCTATCTTAATTTAGATTAGCCTGTGAATCTAAACTAATTCAATCCCATTCACCGTGTAATGGCCCATGATAATAATATATCTTTCTGCATAAAATGCGGTACAATAGATGACATGAATAATGAGCATAAGATACATTTCGCCATACACAGTACTAATAATAATAAACTCCACACATCTCACAAACGGCCGTCTGATCCCAAACTAATCAGAGCTTGTTTTATGAAAACCAGACTGCTGATAAACATGCTTTTATATTTCTAAATACATACATATCCAGTGGCCTACAACTACTAAGTAGACAGTAATGACATTGAATAACATAATATTTGTTTTTAAATACTTTTTGAAAATACCATCAATAACTTTAAAAACTCATATATATATGTATATAAATGAAATGCCGTTTGTAAGTCTTAAACTCAGAAATCTTTATTTAAGAAAAAAAAAATCGTTGGCTCCCTAATTTTGCTTAAAAACCAGTCGGGTAGACTGGTTTTTAAAAAAATATAAAAATATCCACGAGAGCGAAGCTGCGGGCAAAAGCATGCACTTTATAAAATATAATAATTCAAAATAAAAGCTTTATTAGTTTAATTTGCTACAATATACTGAGCTATATGTTACGATTAATTATATGTTTTCGCAGCACCTCCTGCTAATACTACAATCGACCCGTGCCAACCATCTCCATGTGGACCAAACTCGATCTGTGTAAATTCGGGGGAAACGCCAGCATGTAGCTGTCAGCCTAGTTTCATTGGAGCTCCACCAAATTGTCGTCCAGAATGTACAATAAGTGCTGAATGTCCAGCAACGTTGGCTTGCATGAGTCAAAAATGTAAAGATCCTTGCGAGCAAGCATGTGGAGCGCGAGCGACTTGTTCTGTTGTCGATCATCGCGCTATTTGCGCATGTGAGTCTGGCCTCGAAGGCGATCCTTTCCAGGGATGTTCTATGCCAAAAGGTAAAGTACTAATTAAACACATTATTTATATCTGTTTAAAAATATTTTACAGAAATTTAGATACTTAATGAATTGTAATGGAAATTATTCAAATTTATTGCAACTCCTGTATTGACATTTGGTAGGTACTTTGTTTGTGCTTTAAAATGTTTTGGTTAAAATATCTGTTAAGATTAAGGTAAACGGAATTGTACATTAATATTTTAGAACAAGTGACGTATCGTCAATTAAATGCAAATAACACTCTGCTTCGCAAAGCGTGATAATTTGTTCATGCTTTAACGAAAGCTTGTTACAAAGGAACTATACATAGTGGTTATGCCTTACACGGTTTTACTAATGTGCATGGGACTGTACTGGTGTCTTTACTTTTGAAATTGTATAGTGACCATGCCCACTGTGTAGTTTAAAGGTGATTGCGTCAGTACAGCACCTATGTCAATGCTTGAAACATAAGCCTCGGATCAGGTCAATAGGCTCGGATATAAAGAAAGCTAGTTGTAAACGAAACTTTCAGAAGGGATTTAACTTTTTAAAATAACTTTTAATGTGATATTAATGCCTTTGCTTGACAACGGAGCACGCGGAGATAACATAGCACTTACAGTAAAGCTTAGGCCGTTCATCATGACGGCCGCTTTTGGACGGCGCTGCTTGAGGTAACGATGCTGTCAACGGATAAAAGATGTCACTAAACGTCGCCAGCTCCACCAAGCTTCAACTAACGCTTCGGAACAAGGAAGTGCTTCTACGGTGACTGACATACTCATCGGTAAGTGAACTTATTTTATTTCAATAATATTTCAGCTCCATCTAAGGTCGAATATCTTAACCCATGTGATCCCTCTCCTTGTGGAGCTAACGCTGAATGTAAAGTACAAGGGAATGCGGGATCATGCTCTTGTTTGCCTGATTATACCGGTGACCCGTACCAAAGTTGTAGACCTGAATGTATAGCCGATTCAGATTGCCCATTACTGCTGGCTTGCAATAGAAATAAATGCGCAGATCCATGTCCAGGAGTGTGTGGTTATAATGCCAATTGTTATGTAACAAATCATAGACCAACATGCAACTGTAAAACAGGTTACAGTGGAAATCCGCTTACTATATGTCACCTTATACGAGGTAAGTATCAATGTTAATAAATGAATTGTATAATAGTATTAGAATTCGCATTTAAAGAAACATTACTTTTTCAGAAAAAGATATAGGAATTGTGAATGTCTGCAATCCTTCTCCATGTGGTGTTAACGCAATATGTAAAGATATAAACAGTCAACCTGTATGTTCATGTCTACCACATTATATGGGATCACCGCCTAATTGTAGGCCAGAATGTATGGTTAATTCGGAGTGCAAACAAAATCGGGCATGTGTTAACCAACGATGCGTAAACCCTTGCCCTAAACCATGCGGACTAAATACAGAATGTAAGGTTATTAACCACAGTCCTGTATGCTCCTGTCGGTTAGGCTACTCTGGAGACCCATTCACGGTGTGCTCCCTAGTGCTACGTAAGTTACTTACTCTTATACTAATTTAATAAAACTGAAGACTTTTTGCTTGTTTGTTTAAACGGGATAATCCCTGGAAGCAGTCTAGAAATATTTTTATATTGGATAGATTATTTACAGAGATATAATATAGGCTTTAAAACATCATGCGACCTTTAGGAGCAAAGTGTTAACCATCAATGCCTTTGAAACTGCGTTAAACGCCTAGTCTTTATTATAACACTCGAATAAGTAAAAATATCATCATCATCATATACGTTGCAGAATCAGTAAAACTACACGATGCCTAAAATATTCAATTAATTTTAATTATTATAGATACACCTGTATTTATTATATTACCATATTTAACAGGCTTCAAGAAAGGAGGAGGTTCTCAATTTGACTGTATGTTGTTATTTATAATCTAATCCACATGAAAGTGTTATGCTAGCTATTTTCATATATCACCAAAAACCGTAAACTACAATACGAAAAATATACTACACCTATTACAATACATATTTATATGCCATTTCCAGAAACTTCTCCTAGTGTGGGTGCACCGTCAGATCCTTGTTTACCTTCACCATGTGGTCTTAATGCAGAATGTCGAAACAATAATGGTATACCATCTTGTTCCTGTTTGCCTTCATACATGGGTTCACCACCATTTTGCAAACCTGAATGTGTTGTCCATACTGACTGCCCGAGTGATAGAGCTTGTGAAGCTGAAAAATGTCGAAATCCATGTGAAGGTTCCTGTGGTTTATACGCTAGTTGCTTTGTTAATAATCATATTCCCGTATGCTTGTGTCCGGAAGGGTTCACTGGTGATCCTTTTAGTGAATGCAGGTCACTTCCAATACGTGGTAAGTCTATATATTCATAACTTTTGAATTTTTACAATGATTGTACTCATATTTGTGAATGATATGATAACCACAGTAGAGGTAGAAATAGAGGGTTCGAACCTCTCGCCCAAAGCCTATTCTAGTGACAAGACAACCCCGACGTCATCGTGCTCTTGCTTAAACTTCCCAATACATCCGTATAAGCAATTTCCCTTTTGCTTTCATTGCCCTGCCTTGCTGTAACTTTCCCCTTCAATATAATCCCAATTTTCCCGTCTTAAATTCCCAAGAGTCCGGTTGATTAAAAAAACACGAAGAACACTGAGACTCAGAACAACAATTTGAGGATTACATAAAGTTTTGTTCCGTGTGAAAAATATTTTTTACTTCTTTCGGCCATTTATTTATGGCTGCTCTATTTAAATGATGGCTTTATCAAATAGGAGTGCGATGTTATACTGCAGATATAAATTATTCCGTATTGATATCCATGATGCTTCGGCGCGTGAATAAAATGATTTAAACCATACAAAACTAACAGACGCTATACTGCTGACAACGGTACGGTCGGACTGACCCGCGCCACCGGCACCTGCAGCACTGTGAAAGCAAGTGGCGTCTACGGACATTTGATTTGAAAGACGGTTAAGAATTAAATGTATAAGCTAATATAGAATAGAAAATGTCACTACGGAAAGTTTACTAAATTTAAATAAGTATTTTTAATCATATTAATATAGTATTTTACTTTTAGATGAACCTCCCATAGCCATTGATTTGTGCAATCCAAGCCCATGTGGTCCAAACGCTGTATGCAATGATGGTTTATGTTCGTGTATCATTGGCTACCACGGTGATCCTAATCTGGGTTGTCGACCAGAATGTGTTTATAGTACCGATTGCCCGTCAGATAAAGGTTGCCTACGCAATAAATGTGTCAACCCGTGCATTGGCACATGTGGGCTAAATGCAATTTGTAACGTAATGAATCACATACCAATGTGTTCATGCCCTAAAGGAATGAGCGGTAATGCTTTTATGGAATGCAGACCTTCATCAGGTAATCAAAGAATCATTTATCAGATATTTAGATGATTGTATTGTGTATGTTTGTACTTCTTATATTAAATTGTATATATCTTCTAGTGTCAGTCTCTAATCCGTGTAACCCGTCACCGTGTGGACCGAATAGTCGTTGTCAACAATCAAATGGACAAGCTGTGTGTTCTTGTGTACCTGGCTATCGAGGAAGTCCACCAACATGCAGACCAGAATGCGCCGTCAGCCTTGAATGTCCATTGAAAGAAGCTTGCAATAATCAAAAGTGTATAAATCCATGTTTAGGAGCATGTGGTGCAGCTGCTGTATGCGACGTGATTAATCATAATCCGATTTGCATGTGCCCACCGTCATTTACAGGCGATCCGCTTGTGAGGTGTACAATAATAGGTAAAATATTTTTCTGAATTGCCGCTTTTTTTTGCCGTCCATTTCATATGTCTCAACTTTTGTATGCTTTCTAGTTGCAGTCGAAGCGCAAGTTAATCCATGTGAACCATCTCCTTGTGGACCACACTCAGTATGTAAAATAGGCGGTGAAAATCCAATTTGTGCGTGTCAACCAACTTTCAAAGGATCGCCTCCCAACTGTCGACCCGAATGCATAAGCAATAGTGAATGTGATTATAATTTGGCGTGTCTCAATCAGAAGTGTTCAGACCCTTGCATAGGCGCATGTGGCTCTAATACGGAATGTAGGGTAGTTAGCCACGCACCCATGTGTTTATGTCAAACAGGATACACTGGCGATCCATTTTCATATTGTAGTGTTATACCAATCATCGAACAAACTGAAGTATTAACACCATGCAATCCAAACCCATGTGGATCAAATGCAATCTGTAAAGAGCAACAAGGTGTAGGATCTTGCCGGTGTCTAGATAATTATTCGGGTAACCCATACCAAGGATGTCGACCTGAGTGTGTAGTAAACTCCGATTGTCCTCTTAACAGAGCTTGTTCACGGATGAAGTGTATTGACCCCTGTCCGGGTACTTGTGGCGCAAATGCTCTTTGCCAAGTATATAATCACATGCCAAATTGTGTGTGTCAGCAGGGTTATACGGGAAACCCGTTCAGTTACTGCTCCATTCTGCAAGAAAGTAAGCAATACTATAAAATATATACATATATATATATATACATATATATATAAATATATGTATTTAAGATAATAATGTTTTTGTTATTATTTTAGGTTTAGTCGTAGAAACGAATCCTTGTAACCCTTCACCGTGTGGTGCTAATAGCCAATGTAAGGAAGTCAACCGCCAGGCTGTATGCTCGTGTAAACCAAATTTTGTTGGTTCTCCACCAAACTGTCGCCCAGAGTGTGTAGTTAGCTCAGAGTGTCCGGCACATTTGGCTTGCATCAACCAAAAATGCTCTAACCCTTGTGAAGGCACATGTGGAGAAAACGCTAACTGTAACGTTATAAATCACAGTCCAATATGTGTCTGCAAACAAAGTCTTACTGGCAATCCATTTACGAGATGTTATCCTATAAAGAGTGAGTAATTATCGAATAATTTAAATGTCATATTTTTAAATGTAATTAGATATAACTCGGCTCTTAATCTATGTTTTTTACAGTTTCGCAACCGCCATTACATATACCACTTCAAGACTCTTGCTTGTCATCACCTTGTGGACTTTACGCAGAATGCCACAATACCGGAAATGCTCCGTCATGTGCTTGTAAAACTAATTATATTGGAAGTCCACCAAACTGTAGGCCCGAGTGCACAATCAATTCGGATTGTCTCAGCAATGAAGCATGTATAAATGAAAAATGTCGTGATCCATGCCCGGGAGCATGTGGTATAAACGCACAATGTTCCGTTTTAAACCACATAGCGCAATGCAGTTGTACTGAACAATTTACGGGAGATCCATTCACCCGTTGCATACAGGTGCCTGAAAATGACTGTAAGTTTTTATTTATATTAATTCTAGCCTGCAGCTTCAGTATTGATAACTCTAAAACATGGACTGGCCTGTTGGTCTAGTGGTCAGTGACATTGATTACTGAGCCAGCCATCCAGCCAGGGGGTTCGATTCCCACACGGGACTAAAATTTTGTGATCCACAAATATTGTGTCGTGTTTGGGTGATCTTTGTGTCCGTCATATGTATGTTTCCTATGCATTCCTATGAATATTTTCTAGTGCGGTAGTTGTCTTTAAAAAAAAGTTAAACTAATATCATTATATTTTTTATAAAAAAGTTTATATCAGTACATTTTTATTATAATATAATTATTTATGCATTTTTGTTTTCAGATACACTAGTAGAAACCGATTTGTGCAATCCATCCCCATGTGGTGCCAATACTGTTTGTAACGATGGTATATGCACATGTTTAACTGAATACCAAGGCGATCCTTATATAGGGTGTCGCCCTGAATGTTTAATGAGCACAGATTGTCATCAAAATAAAGCTTGTGTGAGACTTAAATGCATCGATCCATGTGTAAATACTTGTGGCAAGAAAGCTATTTGCACTGTTTTTAATCACATCCCTATGTGTACATGTCCAAATGGATATTCAGGAAATGCATTCTTGGAATGTCGGCCAGCCAGGATCGCTGAAGCTATTAATCCGTGCAATCCTTCACCATGCGGCCCAAACAGCCAATGTCGTAAAATCAATGGTCAAGCCATATGTTCATGTCTTTTCGGCTACTTAGGAGCACCACCAACATGTAGACCTGAATGTATATCTAGTGCAGAATGTGCTCTAAACCGGGCGTGCTCCAATCAGCGTTGTATAGATCCATGCAAAGGAAACTGTGGATCGGATGCTCGGTGTCAAGTAATAAATCATAATCCAATATGTTCGTGTCCATCAGGTTACACAGGAAATCCCTTCAGCAGATGTGTTATTGAAGGTAATTATAAAACAATTGGATACCCGTTGAAATACATTGTTAACATAACATTTATAACTATTTTTTTTTTTATGTTACAGATGCACTACCGCCACCCTATGTCAACCCTTGTGAACCATCGCCATGTGGTCCTAACTCTGTGTGTAGAGAAGTAGGTGGATCACCGTCATGTGCCTGTCTTGTCGACTACCTTGGAAACCCTCCAAACTGTCGACCAGAATGTATTTCTAATTCTGAATGTCCTAATGAAATGGCCTGTATAAATCAAAAATGCAAAGACCCATGCCCGGACTCTTGTGGCACAGGAGCAGAATGTATGGTGGTAAGCCACTCTCCTAGATGTCTTTGCCCACCGGGATATACTGGAGATGCCTTCATAAGCTGTCAAATAATGGATATACCTCTTACACCTTGTTCACCATCACCTTGTGGACCAAACGCTATATGTAAAGAGCATAGAAACGCTGGAGCCTGCGTTTGTTTGCCTGATCACATTGGAAACCCTTATGAAGGATGTCGTCCGGAGTGCGTTGTTAATTCAGACTGTGCTACAAATTTGGCATGTATTAAAAATAAGTGTAAAAATCCGTGTAATAATATCTGTGGGCGTAATGCTATTTGTAATGTGATAAGTCATGCTCCTACGTGTCAATGCTTACCTGGTTTAATTGGAAGTCCTTATCAAAACTGTTACGAAGACAAGGTTGCAGATGTACCTGTAACACAAACAAATCCTTGCTTACCATCGCCATGTGGACCAAACAGCGTTTGCAAAGTTTTGAATAATCAAGCTGTTTGTACATGTCAACCTGAATACTTAGGAACACCACCAAACTGTAAACCCGAATGTCTTATCAGTTCTGAATGTAACCAACAACAAGCTTGTATAAAACAAAAATGCAGAAGTCCTTGTGAAGGTGTTTGCGGACAGAATACTGATTGTAAAGTTATTAATCATAGCCCTATATGCTCTTGTCGACCACAGTATACTGGAGATCCGTTTAGTAGATGTTTTAGAGGCCCAGGTATGTATATTAAAAAATCTCTGTTTAATATACTGTTCCTATCGTAAAATATACAATTTATACTAATAAAATTTTCAGTTGCGGATGTAGTCGCAATGGCTACCAATCCCTGTTTGCCCTCGCCATGCGGGCCATTCTCTCAATGCCGAGAAATAGGAGGATCGCCTTCGTGTTCTTGCATGCCACAGTATATGGGTAGCCCACCAAATTGCCGTCCAGAGTGTACTATCAATACGGACTGTTCTAGCGACTTGGCTTGTATTAATGAAAAATGTGTAGACCCATGTCCAGGATTATGTGGAGTTAACGCTAATTGCAGGGTTCAAAACCACCTGTCTATATGTACTTGCTTCGATGGATACACCGGTGATCCATTCAAAAGTTGTAACTTGAAGCCAATAAATATAGGTAAAAATTTAAGACATAATTATTATGTTAAAGGCTTATGTATCAGGTTTCAAATAGTTCCTTATATTTCTATTTTCAGAACCTGCAGTGTCCGATCTTTGTAATCCATCACCTTGTGGTCCAAACGCTGATTGTAATGATGGAATTTGTACTTGCATACCTGAATACAATGGTGATCCATACTTTGAATGTCGCCCAGAGTGTACAATTAGTGCAGAATGTCCTAGGGATAAAGCGTGTGTTAGAAACCGATGCGTTGATCCCTGTGTAAATACTTGTGGAATCAATGCTAATTGTCAGGTGGTAAATCATATGGCTGTATGTTCTTGTCCTACGAGAACAGCTGGTAATGCATTTATACAATGTAGTCCCGTGAAAGGTCAGATACGTATGTTTACTCTAAACCACATATAAATATATCTTAGTAGATTGACATAATTTCTACCAGATTTTATTGTGTTACAGAATTTATAACATCTAATCCTTGTCAACTAAGGCCCTGTGGCCCCCACAGTCAATGCAGAGAGTTCAACAATCAAGCAGTATGTTCATGTTTACCTGGATTCCGTGGAGCACCTCCATCATGCCGTCCTGAATGCGTGGCTAGTTCCGATTGTCCTCTTGATAAAGCTTGTAGTAACCAAAAATGTATTAATCCATGTGAAGGAACGTGTGGCGTTGCCGCTATATGCCAAGTGGTTACTCATAATCCCATATGTATATGTCCATTAGCAATGACAGGAGATCCATTTACAAGGTGCACCATTACAGGTAGGTTACATTACTGCATAATAAAATTTCCCGCAATAATGCTTTATCTAAGATTATTTTATTATTATTTTAGGTGTCACAACGCCTCCAATATCTGTTCACCCGTGTCAACCATCACCATGTGGGCCTAATTCCATATGTCAACAAACTACCGGAGATATTCCAACGTGTCAATGCATGCCTGAATATATAGGAGCACCCCCAAACTGCCGCCCAGAGTGTGTTACGAATAGCGAATGTGCTTCGCAAATGGCATGTATTAAAAGAAAATGTCAAAATCCGTGTGCTCAAGCGTGTGGTATAAACGCAGTATGTCGGGTCGTTAGCCACACACCTATTTGCATTTGTCCCGAAAACTATTCAGGTGACGCCGCTGTCCAATGTTCAATTACGTCTTTGGTGCCAATAGAAGTAATTTCACCCTGCACACCTTCACCTTGTGGATCAAATGCTGTATGCCGGGAACAGAATGGTGCTGGTGCATGCCTTTGTATTACTGGATATTTTGGTAATCCTTATGAAAGTTGTCATCCAGAATGTTTAGTAAATTCAGACTGCCCTAGTAGTAGAACATGCACCAGAAATAAATGTATTGATCCTTGCCCTGGCACATGTGCCGCAAATGCTGAATGTCAAGTAGTAAATCATTTGCCATTGTGTACATGTAGACACGGATATGTTGGTGACCCATACACTCAATGTAATTTAAAACGTAAGTATTTCTACTATTTAAATAGCTGTTACTATTGATGCCTCAACACTTTAAATGTAACATTTACATTACGTTGATTACAGCGGTTGAAGACAGGCCAATAAATCCATGCCAGCCATCCCCTTGTGGTCCTAACAGTCAGTGCCGGGTATCAAACGGACAAAGTACATGCTCCTGCTTGCCTGAATTTCAAGGATCACCACCCAATTGTAGACCTGAATGCGTTGTAAGCGCAGAATGCCCCGTCGATAAAATATGTAAAAATCAAAAGTGTATATCGCCATGTCCCGGACCTTGTGGACGAAATACAGACTGCAGAGTAATCAATCATAGCCCTATATGTACATGCATGAGCAGATACACAGGCGACCCCTTCTCTAGTTGTTATATTGTAATGACAGGTATGTTGTCGATTCTGTTAATAAAATCTAATTATGGTCTATTCACCGTTTGGTTTATTTATAATTGTATTTATTTAGTTCCAGATGTGCAACTTATGCGGGACAGAGACCCCTGCATTCCTTCACCTTGTGGACCTAATTCGCAATGCCGTAATTTAAATGGCATTCCATCGTGTTCATGTTTACAGGATTTTGAAGGCAGCCCCCCTAATTGCAGGCCTGAATGTACAATAAATGAAGAGTGTGCTAGTAATTTGGCTTGTATAAATCAAAAATGCAAAGACCCATGTTCAGGTTCTTGTGGAATAAATGCAAACTGCCAGGTGATAAAACATATTTCGATATGTTCTTGTACAGATGGATTTACTGGCAATGCATTTAGCCAATGTGCTCCAATACCACCAAAAGGTACTAAAACTAAATCAGTTATCTATTAATGTACTACTCTCTCTGTACTTGATGAATATTTTGTAAGTTATAAACTGTATCCCAAAAAGCGACTTCAACGCGCTTAAATCAGTAGTCAATCCAAACAACCTATATTTTGCAGCCCCTCATTTTGCGAGCTTAGATTTTGATGAACTTATTCATATATTAGGAGATTAATTTTGAGTACCTTTAAAAACAAAAGGATTAAATACTTGATTCACAACTAGCGGAAAGCACAAAAAACACTTATTATTAAAGTTAATTGTTGCCATCTGTGGTCCGCAAAATTTGTTTCATTTTACCAAACGTTCTACCTAGAGTAAATGTAAGAGTTACATTGAAAAATATTAACATCGCTATAGGCGTGTCTATAATATTTTAAGAGTTACCTAGATTTCTCCAAGATCGCATTATTAGATCCTAACTTCATGACAATGCGATCAATTCGAAAGTATACTAATTGAAACGTAAAGGAAGGAAGCGATAGGAACATTGATGGTTTAATATCTAATAATATACACTTTTTTCATTTACAGTAAATGATGACTTGTGCAATCCTTCACCCTGCGGAAGTAATGCAGAATGCTTTGATGGAAAATGTAGTTGTCTTCCCGAATTTCAAGGTGACCCATACTCAGATTGCCGCCCTGAATGTGTACAAAGTTCCGAATGCGACCGTGACAAAGCTTGTATACGTAACAAATG
Source organism: Tyria jacobaeae (assembly GCA_947561695.1). Taxonomy (NCBI): domain Eukaryota; kingdom Metazoa; phylum Arthropoda; class Insecta; order Lepidoptera; family Erebidae; genus Tyria; species Tyria jacobaeae. The sequence goes on from OX387217.1 coordinate 11,829,122, forward strand.
CATCGACCCTTGTCTTGGCACTTGTGCAGTTACAGCTACTTGCAATGTAGTGAACCATATTCCGATGTGCAGCTGCCCTCCCCTAACGACTGGCAATGCATTTATTGAATGTCGCCCCTATACAGGTAAGCTCTAAAATTACACCAGTAAAAACAAGAGTTCAAAATGAAAAAAAAAAAAAAAATATTTAACATATTCGTTTCAGACCCAGTAATAACAAACCCGTGCCACCCATCACCATGTGGTTCAAATAGCCAGTGCAGAGAAGTAAATGGGCAAGCTGTGTGTTCATGTGCTCCTAACTATATAGGAGCTCCTCCTTCATGTCGTCCGGAGTGCACGATAAGCGCGGAGTGCCCACTCAATCAGGCCTGTAGCAATCAACACTGTGTCAACCCGTGCATTGGATCCTGTGGTGTAAACGCACAATGTAAGGTGGTAAATCACAATCCAATCTGTACATGCCCGATACTTTACTCAGGAGATCCATTCTCACGATGTATAAAACTTCGTAAGTATTAAATATCTAAACGAGTTTTAATAATGCAATATACTACATGAAATTAGGAAGATGATAATAATTATATTTTTTACAGCTGAACGCATGCCAGAATCTGTAGATCCTTGTACACCATCGCCGTGTGGACCAAATTCCCTCTGCAGAGTTATAAACGAAGCACCATCCTGTACATGCTTAGAAGGCTATCATGGCCAAGCTCCTTATTGTAGACCAGAGTGTTCAAGTAACGAAGAGTGTTCTGTGCGATTGTCATGTGTTAATAATAAATGTACAAATCCATGTGAAGGATCTTGTGCTTCTAACGCCGAATGTAGAGTTGTTAGTCACTCCCCCATTTGTCTATGCCCTTATGGGTTTACTGGAGATCCCTTTTTTTCCTGCGTCGAAGAAAAACTTCAAACTGAAATAATTTCAACACCCTGTTCACCTTCACCATGCGGATCTAATGCTATATGTAAAGAAAAAAATAATGCTGGGTCGTGTTCTTGCATTGACGGATATAAAGGAAATCCATACGATGGCTGCCGTCCAGAATGTGTTGTAAATACTGATTGTTCATCCAATAGAGCCTGTATCCATAATAAATGTGATGACCCTTGTCCAGGAAGCTGTGGCAGTAATGCTGATTGTCAAGTAGTAAACCATGCTCCCTTGTGTACGTGTATTAACGGTTACACTGGAGATCCGTTTAGATATTGTGTTTATCAAGGTAAATATTTTCACTGATTAGTAATAAGTCTTATACTCATATTATTGATTACCATAGTACAAGCTTTCCTTAGTTTGGGATCAAATCGGATCAAAGCGGATGTGTGAAGTTATTACCTGTTATAATTACCTATAAAGCATTTTTTACTAACAACTTCGGTTACATATTGCTAGTATTTTTGTTAACACCTCCAAAATGCTTATGGAAGAAGTGGTTTTACTACGCTAGTGCTCTGGGTGGGTTTAAGTTCAAGTCCACAACCACTTGAATTTCAAATCTAACACCGTTAACATTTTGTTTATTCCATTTTAATTTTTTAGAATCTACCCCACCATCGACTCCAACAGATGTATGTTACCCTTCACCATGCGGTCCAAACAGCCAATGTAAGGCTTCGAACAACCAGGCTGTATGCTCATGTTTGCCAGAATACGTTGGATCCCCGCCTAATTGTCGCCCTGAATGTATAGTTAGTTCCGAGTGTTCTCATGACAAAGCATGCATCCAACAGAAGTGTACTAATCCTTGCCCAGGACCTTGTGGGGTTAATACAAACTGTAAAGTAATAAATCATAGCCCTATATGTTCCTGTAAAGTGTCCTTTACGGGTGATCCATTCACAACGTGCAGCATTATCAAAAGTAAGTTTTCGAATTATTCTGATACCTACTACTATTTTATTACTATTTTTATTTTTAATAATTTGCTGTCTAGATATTAACAATTGTATTATTAATGTTTAAGGTGACTCTATTGTTGACATAAGAAACCCATGCGTTCCTTCCCCTTGTGGCCCGAATTCAGAATGTCGAGATATTGGTAATACTCCCTCTTGCTCATGTCTGCCAACGTTCATCGGCAGTCCACCGAATTGTAGACCAGAATGCACAATACATTCGGAATGTCCTAGTGACCGAGCATGTATCAACTCTAAATGCCAAGATCCATGTCCGGGATCATGCGGTGTATCAGCCGTATGTAGCGTTCATAATCATATCCCAATATGTACATGTGTTGAAGGATATATTGGGGACCCATTCACCAGTTGTAGAATAAAACCATTGCAAGGTATGATATTAATGTTATTTTTTTGGAGTACAAAACTGTTTTTTCTTGTAATTGCTATAAAAATAATGAAAACATCTTCTGTATTACAGTGGAACCGGCAGCAACTGATGAATGTACTAATATACGTTGTGGTTCAAATGCGGAATGCATCAATGGTCAATGCCATTGTTTACAAGAGTATCACGGTGATCCATATTTCAACTGTAGACCAGAATGTGTATTTAGTACCGATTGTGACTATTCTAAGGCTTGCATTCAAAGAAAATGCGTAGACCCATGCATAGGAACATGCGGACAAAATGCCGTCTGTCAAGTTGTTAATCACATCCCAATGTGTAGTTGCAATATAGGATTCACTGGCAATGCTTTCGTTTTATGTAATCCAACAAGAGGTATGAAATAGTTACATTTTCTTAAATCATCATTAAAAACTCAAATCTGACTAGTTTTAACATTTTTTTTGTATAAACAGTCCTAGCAGAACAGACCCCGTGTAGTACAGCAGTTTGTGGCCCTAACAGTCAATGCCGTGAAGTCAACAATCAAGCTGTGTGTTCGTGTTTACCTACATACTTGGGTATACCACCTGCATGTAGACCAGAATGTGTTGGCAGTTCAGAATGTCAACAAAACCAAGCTTGCATGAACCAAAAATGTGTAAACCCTTGTATTGGCACATGTGGTTTAAGAGCAACATGTGAGGTGGTCAATCACAATCCGATTTGTGCTTGTCCTGCAACACATTCAGGTGATCCATTCGTTGCCTGTACTTTTGTTTCAAGTAAGTGACATTTTGATAAGATTTCAATGGACTGTCTGCATTGTTTTTTTGTCTGAATGCTAAGTATTACATTATGCACTTTTTTAGATTTGCCACCGTTGGAAATAAATCCCTGTCAACCATCACCTTGTGGGCCAAATTCTATTTGCCAAGATATTAATGATACCCCTTCCTGTACGTGTTTGCCTGAATACCAAGGTGAACCTCCTTACTGTAAACCCGAGTGCATAAGCAACACTGAATGTCCACCACATTTAGCCTGTGTTAATCGAAATTGCAAAGACCCGTGTATCCAAGCTTGTGGGGCTAATGCTGAATGTCGTGTAGTTAGCCACTCAGCCATGTGTGTTTGTCCACAAGGCTATTACGGAGATCCATTCACACACTGTACACTTCAGTCCATGAATGAATTATTGACTCCATGTTCTCCATCCCCTTGTGGACCCAATGCAGTTTGCCGAGAACAAAATAGGGCAGGATCTTGCGCTTGTACTGATGGATATTTTGGCAACCCACATGAAGGATGTCGACCTGAATGTGTATCTAACTCAGATTGTCCTGGACATAGAGCCTGCATAGGAAACAAATGTCAAGATCCGTGTCCAGGAATGTGTGGAGTAAATGCAGAGTGTGCCACAGTAAATCATTCCCCGACTTGTACTTGTGTTATTGGGTATACAGGCGACGCATTCCGTCGATGTAATCCTACACCTGGTAAGTAATTTCGAACATAAAATATCTTGATGTAGTGTATTTGTTATAAATTGGTTTTCACAGATTCTTTTATTATTTGCTTTAGCACAAGATCCTGCACTCATGAATAAATGTCGTCCAAACCTATGTGGACCAAATAGCCAATGTCGTGAAATAAATAACAAGGCAATATGCAGCTGTTTACCAAATTACTACGGTGAACCACCAACGTGTAGACCGGAATGTGTTTTGAACTCGGATTGTACATCAGATAAGGCTTGTGTAAATAACAAATGTATAAATCCCTGTCCAGGTCCTTGTGGACAAAAGGCTATATGTCGTGTATTTAATCATAATGCTATCTGCAGTTGCGGATCTGGTTTCACAGGTGATCCCTTCACACGATGCTATCACAAGCCAAGTAAGTTATCTAATCATAAATCTGTATCTCGTAGATTTTTCCACAAAACAAGATATCATGATTTTTTTTTTTTCAGTTTCTCAGCCAGCTTTCGATGAGACAAAGGACCCCTGTCTACCATCCCCGTGTGGTGCATTCGCAACTTGTCGTAATTTTGGTGGTCAAGCTTCATGTTCTTGTTCTGCGGGTTATGTTGGAAGCCCACCAAACTGCCATCCTGAATGTGTTTCTAATGAAGACTGTATAAGTTCATTGGCATGTATAAACGAGAAATGTAAAGATCCTTGTCCTGGCTCTTGTGGTCAAAACGCACGATGTTTGGTCATAAAGCACATGGCCATTTGTACATGTTTAGATGGTTTTAAAGGAGACCCATTTACCGCCTGCAAAGTACAATCATTGCAAAGTAAGTTTAATTTTATAATTTTATATACAGGGAAAGTAAAAGAAATTGTAATAATTCATTAATACATATTCATTTTTATTTCAGCTCCGGTACCATTAGATTTGTGTAACCCATCACCTTGTGGTTCTAATACCCAATGTGAAAATGGAGTGTGTACATGTTTGCCTGAATACCGTGGTGACCCCTACCTCGGGTGTCGACCTGAATGCACAGTTAGTACAGATTGTCAAAGAAATCAGATATGTTTGAGTAAGAAATGTGTCAATCCTTGTCCAGATACTTGTGGAATAAATGCGGTCTGCGAGATATTTAATCATATACCAATGTGCAGTTGCCCTGTCGGCTATACGGGGAATTCTTTCATTTCATGCAATGTTCTTCGAGGTATTATAGTTACTTCTTTAATTTACTTAAGTGTATTTACTCTTAACTGTATGATATAGAAGGATTTAATGTAATGTAATGTCTGTTTTAGCTCCATTACCGATAAACCCATGTTATCCAAGTCCCTGTGGACCAAACAGTCAATGTCGAGAAGTGAACAGTGTAGCCGTGTGCTCCTGTATTCCTGGCTATTCTGGTAATCCCCCAACATGCAGAGCGGAATGCACTTCTAGTGCTGAATGTTCTTTAAATAAAGCTTGCAATAATTACAAATGTATCGATCCTTGTACTGGAGCATGTGGAATAAGGGCTCTCTGTCAAGTCGTTAATCATAATCCGGTATGCTCATGCCCTAATGAATACACTGGGGATCCGTTTGCGAGATGCACACCAAAACGTAAGTACATACTATAAATGTATACATATCAAAAAGGTGAATGTAAATAGAATACATATTTATCATATAATTATTTTTACAGCACAAGAAAGTCCCCAACAAATAAATCCTTGCCTACCTTCACCTTGTGGACCTAATGCAGTTTGTCAAGCTATAAATGATTCACCATCATGCACGTGTTTGACAGAATTTATAGGTTCGCCCCCTAACTGCCGGCCACAGTGTACAAGTAACAGCGAGTGCGCTAATAACTTAGCTTGCATTAATAATAAATGCCTTGATCCTTGCATAGGTGCCTGTGGTTCTAATGCCCAATGTCGGGTAGTAAGTCACACTCCAAATTGTGTGTGTCCACAAGGATATATTGGAGATCCATTCTTATACTGTAATGCGCACCACGACGTCTCATCGTTAGAACAGGTGACACCTTGTTTACCATCACCATGCGGGAGCAATGCTGTTTGCAAAGAACGTAATAATGCTGGATCTTGTGTTTGCTCTCCCGGATATTTCGGCAATCCTTATGAGGGTTGTCGACCTGAGTGCACGGTGAACACAGATTGCCCTTCAAATAAAATATGCCTGCAAAATAAATGTCAAGATCCCTGCCCGGGAACATGTGGCACTAATGCTCAGTGTCAGACAGTAAATCATGTTCCTATTTGCTCATGCAATACCGGATACACTGGCAATCCATTCCAATATTGCAGGACAATTCCCCGTAAGTAATTGTTACTTGTCTTTTTTTAGAGATTATTTACATTTGTTAGAGAAACCTAATTAAAAATAATATGTTTTCAGAAATCGAACCACCAAGAAATCCCTGTTCACCATCACCATGTGGTCCTAACAGTGTATGCAAAATAATTAATGATCAGGCAGTATGTACTTGCATACCAGAGTACAGAGGCAGTCCTCCAAATTGCAAGCCCGAGTGTGTCATTAGTGGTGAATGTGTTTCAAATAGGGCATGTGTTAATTCAAAGTGTGTTGACCCGTGCATTGGGCAGTGTGGTCATAATGCCAATTGTCTCGTTATTAACCACAGTCCGATTTGTTCATGCCGAGACGGATTTACGGGTGATGCCTTCAGTAGATGCTATCAGCTAGTTACGGCTATCGTTCAACAATCAGAACCGAAAAACCCTTGCTTGCCTTCACCTTGTGGACCCTTTAGTGAATGTAGAGATATTGGCGGTATACCTTCTTGCACTTGCTCACTTAATTACATAGGAGCCCCACCAGCTTGTCGACCTGAGTGCGTCATCAATACTGACTGCTCAAGTAACTTGGCTTGCATCAACCAAAAGTGTAAGGATCCCTGTCCAGGTTCCTGTGGCCTAAATGCAAAGTGCACCGTTACAAAAAACACCCCTATTTGCACTTGTATCGAAAACTACGTTGGAGACGCCTTTACAGAGTGTATACTTCAAGGTAGGTTTCTGATTTGTTTTAAAGGTATATATTGATTTTGAGTGATGCTACTGATTCTAGTACACATATAAGTAGATATTAAATGACCTAGCTTATTTCACTGCATATTTTGAACTTTTAAAATGTATATTTTAGACACACCGGCGCATGATGAAGTGGATTTATGTAACCCATCACCCTGTGGTGCTAATGCAGTTTGCGATAGCGGTGAATGCTCTTGTTTGCCGGAATATCATGGAGATCCATATTTTGAATGTCGTCCTGAATGTGTGCTGAGTTCGGATTGTCTCCAGGATAAAGCGTGTTTCCGACAAAAATGCGTAAATCCTTGCAACACCGGTGTGTGTGCATTTAACGCTGTATGCGAAGTAATTAATCATATCCCAATGTGTAGATGCCCAGAAAAAATGACTGGTAACGCATTTATTCAATGCTCACAATTGGAAGGTAATTATGACATAATGGTATCTTATTTTGAAATTATATAATAATATGGGAAGTGAGGTATTTAAATTAATAACTTTTCCAGTTATCCACACGCAACCGTGTCTACCAAGTCCGTGTGGACCAAACAGTCAATGTCGGGAAATCAACAATCAAGCGGTATGCTCTTGTCTAAGTGGATACAAAGGTAGTCCACCTTCGTGCAGACCGGAGTGTACTGTTAGTACAGATTGTTTGCCTAATGAAGCATGTAGCAATATGAAGTGTCTTAATCCCTGCCAAGGGTCATGCGGTGTCGGAGCGAAATGTCAAGTTATTAATCATAATCCAATTTGTTCATGCCCGCCATCATATACCGGAAATCCATTCGTAAGATGTATTTTCCAAGAATTTATACCGGAATATGTCAATCCTTGTCAGCCATCGCCATGTGGAGCGAATTCTATTTGTAAAGAAAAATCTGGTACTCCGTTATGTTCGTGTATGAGTGGCTATGTGGGTTCACCACCACATTGTAAACCGGAATGTATAAGTAATTCTGAGTGCCCAATTCATCTCGCCTGTATAAATGAAAAATGTGTAGACCCCTGTATTGGTTTGTGTGGTACAAATGCTCAGTGTCATGTAACAAGCCACTCACCGTCATGTTCGTGTGTGTCTGAATATACTGGAAATCCATTTATAGAATGTACTCGCATTGAAATTGTTCAAGACCTTACAACACCTTGCCAACCGTCGCCTTGTGGTTCGAATGCCGTTTGCAAAGAGTTTAACGGAGCTGGATCATGTACTTGCTTACCTGATTATTTTGGCAACCCCTATGAAGGCTGTAAACCAGAATGTCTAATAAACACAGACTGTCCATCATATAAAGCTTGTCTCCAGAATAAGTGTCAAGACCCTTGTCCTGGAGCTTGCGCACCAAATGCTCTGTGTCAGGTTGTTAATCATGCTCCGTCCTGTTCTTGTCAACGCGGCTACACTGGAGATCCATTCCGATACTGTAATATTGACCGTAAGTTTCTCTTATATATTGTTATTAAACTTAATGACGCGAATAATGTTAAATTTGAAATTTCTTTATGCACGTACATTTTTATACAATTTTGTTATACAATCATTTTTGGTTTACCAGTGTCAAATAAAATAATAGTGAGTGATCTTATTTTCCCAATATTTCAACAAACTGAGTCTCTCTCTTTAACATAATGGTGAAAGAAAGTAAAAAAATAACATTATATATAATATATTCCAACTTTTAATAGAAAATTTGGACACACCAATTCATGTATGTCAACCATCACCGTGTGGCCCAAACAGTCGGTGTCAAGAAGTAAATAAACAAGCGGTGTGCTCCTGCTTACCGGAATATATAGGAGTACCTCCAGGTTGCCACCCTGAGTGTGTGACTAGTGCAGAATGTCCAAGAGATAAAGCATGTATAAACCAAAAATGTGAGGACCCATGCCAGAATTCATGTGGGATCAACACTGATTGCAAAATCATTAATCACAGTCCCATTTGCACTTGCAAACCACGATATACGGGTGATCCCTTCACAAGATGTAACCCGATACCACGTAAGTAAAGAAAAAAACGTTATGAAATAAACCTTATTTACATACGCAATATAATTCTTTTTACGTCTTTATTTTAAATTATTTTAAAATAGACCTAATAGGTTATTTTGTTGAAACTGAGGTATTTGTTAACAACAAATTTTACAAAACTTAGTTTAAAACAAAAGTACACACGATGAAGTGCATCCAATATTTCTCTGATGTATGGACATTGGACTTACTTAAGCTTTTCTTTTAGCTCCGGTATCAAATTCTATCATGGAACCATACAGAAATCCATGCGTGCCATCACCATGTGGTCCAAACTCGATTTGTCAAGAAACAGGAAATATACCGTCTTGCACGTGTATGCCTAATTACATTGGAAGTCCACCGAATTGTAGACCTGAATGTACTATCAATTCAGAATGCTCCACCTCACAAGCATGTATTCAACAAAAGTGTCGAGATCCATGTGAAGGGTCTTGTGGTATTGGAGCTTTGTGTGCAGTATCACGTCATATTCCTATGTGCACATGTCCAGATGGTTACACAGGAGATGCTTTTTCAGTCTGCACTCCTAAACCAATAGGTATAAAATATTTTTTTAAAGTTAAATTTCTATTAAGGCATCACCTTAATTCAATATATTTTATGTAACCTAACCTTACACTGTACTTATAGAAGCGGACATTATTGATAAATGTAACCCATCACCATGCGGTACAAATGCTATTTGCAACGATGGATTATGTTTCTGTATCGAAGAACATCAAGGAGATCCGTACGTAGGCTGTAGACCCGAATGTGTACTTAGTTCTGATTGCGCAAGGGACAAGGCTTGTGTAAAAAATAAATGCATTGATCCTTGCCTCGGTACGTGCGGAACGAACGCAATTTGTGAAGTGATCAATCATGTTCCAATGTGTAGTTGCCCTCAAGGTATGACTGGAAACGCATTTTACAGTTGTGAACATATACAAGGTACGTAAAATGCATAGGAAGTAATATATAGTAGTATAGTTATGTAACATCATAATTTTTACATATTAATTGGGTTCCAATTCCTATTTCTTTTCAGTACCCATTGTGACAAATCCTTGTGTTCCATCACCTTGTGGACCGAACAGCCAATGTAGAGAAGTAAATGGCCAAGCTGTATGTACATGTGTACTTGGCTATTTAGGCAGCCCGCCTCTATGTCGACCTGAATGTGTGGTTAGTTCTGATTGTCCGGCTAATAGAGCGTGTAGCAATCAGAAATGTATCGATCCTTGCATTGGCTCATGTGGCGTTGGAGCGAAATGTAACGTAGTTAAACATAATCCTATATGCATATGTCCGCCAAAATATACTGGAGATCCATTTACAAGATGCATGCCGTTCAGTAAGTAGTAAACTTTGTGTCAGTCTACCTCGATATTACATCGACATATACATTAGAAATACTTGTTAAACATATATTTTTTATTTGTAGGATGGCCTGTTGCTGATATAACACCGTGTACGCCATCTCCATGTGGACCAAATTCTATATGTAAAGAAATAGCAAAAATGCCATCATGTACATGTTTACCTAATTTCTCTGGTACTCCACCATATTGTAGACCAGAATGTTCTAGCAACAATGAATGCCCTTCTAATCAGGCCTGCTTGAATCAAAAGTGCCAAGACCCTTGTGCCACTACAATGAGCTGCGGTAATAATGCACTATGTAGAACAATAAGTCACTCTCCAAGGTGTTTCTGTGATAACGGCTTTACAGGAGATCCGTACTCGTATTGTGATCAACAACATGATGTTTATCAAGATAAAACATCTCCTTGTAATCCATCACCATGCGGTTCAAACGCTATATGCAAAGAATATAATTCAGCTGGGTCTTGTTCTTGTCTCCCTGATTATATTGGAAATCCATATGAAGGATGTAGACCTGAATGTACTGTCAATACAGACTGTGTGCCAAGTAAGACTTGTATCCGCAATAAATGTCAAGACCCATGCCCTGGCACGTGTGGACCGATGGCACTTTGTACTGTCGTTAATCATCTACCGACATGCACATGTTCAATTGGATATTCAGGTGATCCATATAGGAGATGCGATGTCTTGAAAGGTACCACTATCTTTTAGCTACTTTTATGAAGATATAAATAGGATAAAAATGTAACGTTATCTTACTGCATCTCTTACAGAACCAGATCCTGAGGTAACATCGCCTTGTAATCCAAATCCTTGTGGACCTAATAGCATATGTCGTGCAGTCAACAGTCAAAGTGTTTGCACTTGTATGTCAAACTTTATCGGTTCTCCTCCAGGCTGTAGACCAGAATGCACAGTTAGCACCGAATGTTCTACTAATAAAGCTTGCATTATCCAAAGGTGTTCTGATCCTTGCCCTGGACATTGTGGATTGAATACAGATTGCAGAGTTATAAATCATAGTCCCATATGTTCATGTATTTCTGGTTTTATCGGCGATCCCTTTACACGTTGTTATCTTCAACGTAAGTATTTTAGAGAATAATAAATAAGTACTTAAAATAAACTTTTCAATTATTAAGAAAAAAGCAGATATTTTAAAAAATGAAAAACTGTATCTCACAGATTTTCTTAAAATAAGGCTAAATATACTCTCGGTCTCGGTAGTAATACTCTAGGTCAAGATACTTAAAAAAAAAAAAAAACTAAACTAATATCGGCCAATTATCTGAGAATGGTCGAACTTTGAATACTTATAACACCTGTAGTTTTTGAGTAGTGGTTAAATAAAAAATTTAAAACGATTTGTACTGCAAACTTTTGATGTTTTATTCTAATTTTTTTTACTGTAATTATTTTAGCACCAGTTCAACAGCTCCCAGAACCAGTAAGGAATCCATGCTTACCAAGTCCATGTGGTCGGAATGCAATTTGCAATGATATTAACGGTACTCCGTCTTGCACATGTTTGCCTGAATATCAAGGGCTTCCGCCTAACTGCCACCCAGAGTGCGCAATAAATCAAGATTGTCCATCAGATAAGGCGTGTGTTAATTTAAAGTGCCGTGACCCATGCCCAGGTAGCTGTGGACAAAACGCTGTATGTAGTGTATTTTCACATGTACCAGCCTGTACATGTAGTCAAGGGTATACTGGAGATCCATTCTCTTCTTGTGTTTTAATGCCTTTGACTGAAGGTAAGCATATAAATTGAGAAATATTTTTGGTTCACAAAGAAAACATTTTCACACTCACTAAAAGTGTACCTAATATATATTGTTTTTAAATTTTTAGATGATACTCCAGTGGATCTTTGTCACCCATCACCATGTGGATTTAACACTCAGTGTACAGATGGTATTTGTACATGTATAAATGATTATCACGGAGACCCATATTTAGGTTGTCAGCCTGAATGTGTATCTAATACGGACTGTGCCTTAGAAAAAGTCTGCTCCCGTAATAAATGCGTGAACCCATGTCCTGGAACATGTGCATCAACAGCCTTATGTAATGTTTACAATCATATACCCATTTGCACCTGCCCAGAAGGGATGTCTGGCAATGCTTTTCTCGAATGTCATACACATGAAGGTATGTTTGTTTGTATGTACAGTCAATTATATAAATAATTATATGGATATGTGTTTAGTGTGTGTATTGTGTATCTTAGTATTTATGTGTATGAGCGCAGAGTGTATGTGTGAGTAAGTTAATTAATTAAACACTGCAACCCCTACTGCTATACATAAACTCTCTTTCCATCCAAAGGTTGCCTGAAAGAGATCGCAAAACGCTATAAGGCCGCCAATTGTACAAATTCTGATTTAATAATATGTAATTACAATATTGTAATGTATTTTATTTGGACAATAAAGAGTTTGTCTATCTATCTATCTATCTATATTTTTATCTTAAAACTTTATAATGATCTTGATGACTGTTTTAATTTTTAATTTCAGTTATGCAACTCGAACCCTGCAATCCAAGTCCATGTGGTCCTAACAGTCAATGCCGACCAATAAATAACCAAGCTGTATGCTCATGTTTGCCTACATTTATTGGTAGCCCCCCGTCTTGTAGACCAGAGTGTACTATCAGTGCGGAATGTGCACTTAATGAAGCCTGTAATAATCATAGATGTATAAATCCTTGCATTGGCACCTGCGGTTTCGGAGCGAAATGCGATGTGGTAAACCATAACCCAATATGTTCGTGTCCGATACAGTACACAGGCGACCCATTTACACTTTGTATTCCAATAGGTAATATACAAAATTTATCATGAATGGAACATAAATCTGTCCTCAGAGGAGATTAGCAGGTATTAAACAACTTTTAACTATTTCAGTCGCTACGCCACTTCCACCCGTTGATCCGTGCACTCCTTCACCTTGCGGTCCCTACTCAGTTTGTAAAGTCATCGGAGACTTACCATCTTGCACATGCCAGTCTGAATACACAGGTTCTCCTCCTAATTGTCGACCGGAATGTGTCAGTAATACCGAGTGTCCAACCAACTTAGCATGTGTTAATCAAAAATGCAAGGATCCATGTCCAGGAAGCTGTGGATACAATGCAGACTGCAAAGTCATCAGTCATGCATTAGTTTGTGCATGCCCTTTTGGAGAAACTGGAGACCCTCTTATTTCATGTGCTCCTGTGAAAGGTATCATCACAATTCATTTACGATTAAATTTTAAGTATACAATATTTGAAGATCTAGAATTTAATTAAGATGTTTTATTTCAGAAACCATAATTGAATATAACTCGCCCTGTGAACCTTCACCGTGTGGACTTAATGCTGAATGTACAGAAAGAAATGGAGCTGGTGCATGTAAATGTCTCGACACATATGTGGGTAACCCTTACGAGGGCTGTCGCCCTGAGTGTGTTATTAACAGCGATTGTCCACCTATGTTAGCTTGTATTCAGAATAAATGTAAAGATCCTTGTCCAGGCGTGTGTGCATCCAATGGAATATGCCAAGTTGTTAATCACCTTCCGTCATGTAACTGCCCACCAGGTCTAACTGGAAATGCATACGTAAATTGTATAGAAACACAAGAAGGTCGGTTTATATTTTAAAAATATTTAGTTCAAAGTACCAAATAAAATTAAAGCCAATTTATATATTACTTTCACCATTCACAGATATCAGTAAACCAGAACCTTGCAGGCCTTCTCCCTGCGGTCCAAACAGTCAGTGCAAGGAAATAAACTCTCAGGCAATTTGCAGTTGCCAACCTGAATTTATGGGCACGCCACCCAATTGTCGACCCGAATGCACGATCAATAGTGAATGCCCTAATAACAAAGCTTGCGTTAACAGGAAATGTGTTAATCCCTGCGATGGACAATGTGCTAGGAATGCAAACTGCAGAGTGATTGCTCATAATCCCATATGTTCATGCCAAGAAAGTTTTACTGGGGATCCGTTTACTAATTGTATGCCAGGTGAGAACAGCAAAATTAAGTCAATACACGCTACACACTTGAAACAAAATATCCTAAAAAATATCCGTAGATAAACTTTATCTAACATTTATAATTAATTACAAACAATATAACAAATATGTAAACTTTTGTTTTTCTTTTATTACCAGTAATAATTTCACCACCACAAATCACTTATGTTAATCTATGCGTACCGTCGCCTTGTGGACCAAATTCACAATGCCAGGAGTACAATGGCAAGGCGCGCTGTACTTGTCTGCCAAATTACATAAGTTCACCGCCCCGATGTCGACCGGAATGTAGTATCAATTCGGAGTGTAATGCTGTAATGGCGTGTATCAACAACAGATGTATCGACCCATGTCCAGGAGCCTGCGGTGCAAACGCACAATGTATAGTCAACAATCACTTGCCAATTTGCTCCTGTTTACTGGGTTATACCGGCGATCCGTTTAGTAGTTGCCAAATTATTCAACTAGGTAAATATTGCTATACTTTGGTTATTTTTTTACAATAATTAGTTTTTTTATACCAATAACAATATTTATTGCAGATTTAGAGCCAGTTAATCCTTGTTCACCGTCACCATGCGGCCCTAATGCTGTGTGTGAAAGTGGCGTCTGCTCTTGTATTCCGGAATATTTCGGAGATCCCTACTTTGGATGTAAGCCTGAGTGTGTACTAAATTCCGATTGTGCAAGAGATAAGGCTTGTATAAGAAACAAATGTAGTGATCCTTGTATTGGCACATGTGGCACTGGCGCTGTTTGTGAGACTATTAACCATATTCCGATGTGCTCGTGTCCACAAGGTTTTTCAGGGTCACCGTTCTATTACTGTAATGTAGTACAAGGTAAAACTTTACTTTTTAATAATTACTTTTATTGGTAGAACTGAAACTGTTTAATATATAATGTTAAAAATATTACAGATGTACCCGATAGTGTGTGTGAACCATCTCCGTGCGGCCCGAACAGTCAGTGCAGAGAAGTGAATGGTCATGCCGTATGTGTGTGTATTCAAGGCTACATTGGCAGTCCCCCAAATTGTCGCCCAGAATGTACAGTTAGCTCTGACTGTAAATTAAATCAAGCTTGTTCGAACCAAAAATGTATTGATCCATGCCCAGGTGCTTGCGGGCGTAATACGCACTGTGTAGTTGTCAACCACTACCCAGTATGTACCTGTGTGTCTGGATACTCTGGCGACCCATTCTCTACGTGTTTATCAATTCGTAAGTATTTAAATGATCCTTTTTCAATAACATTGTTTTCACTATATCGTATTAGCCTATCGTATTACATATTATTATCGTATTATATATTATTATTACAGCTGCTTCACTACCGGAAAAAATCAATCCATGCCTACCATCCCCATGTGGTCCTAATTCACAATGTATAGAGAATGGTGATAATGCTGAGTGCAAGTGTTTGTCAGATTTTATTGGATTACCACCAAATTGTCGACCGGAATGTACTAGCAATACAGAGTGCGCATTAAATATGGCTTGCATAAACAGAAAATGCCAAGATCCTTGCCGTGGCTCCTGTGGGGTGAACGCTGAGTGTAAAGTGGTCAGTCATACGCCTATATGTTTATGCCAGAATGGTTACACCGGCGATCCGTTCCTTTCGTGTAATATTGAATCTACTCCCACAATTTTGGAACGTCCAACTCCGTGCGTACCTTCACCGTGTGGAGCGAATGCTGAATGCAGAGAACATAATAATGCTGGTGCCTGTTCTTGTATTTCCGGATACTTCGGCAACCCGTACGAAGCATGCAAGCCGGAATGCTTAATAAGCTCTGACTGCCCATCTAATTTAGCATGTTACCAAAACAGATGTCATGATCCGTGTCCTGGCACGTGTGGTATAAATGCATTGTGCAACGTCATTAATCATATTCCAAATTGCATGTGTCCGGACAAACACTATGGTAATCCATACAAATTGTGCTCCTTTAAAGTTGAAGGTATGTTCAAATGGCTATGTATATACTTTATAAGAAGTATTCGATGTCATGTCACATATAACTTAAATATCTCTTTTTTTACAGCAGAACAGACAGATCCGTGCAATCCTTCCCCGTGTGGCCCTAACAGTCAATGCAAGTCCCAAAATGGTTTTGGTATATGTACCTGCCTTAAAGGCTACCAAGGATCTCCACCAATGTGTCGCCCAGAATGTGTTACTAGTTCAGAATGTTCTTTAGATAAAGTATGCGAAAATTTCAAATGTGTATCCCCTTGTGTAAAGGCATGCGGTATACAAGCCGATTGCCGCGTGATCAAACATAATCCAATTTGTACGTGTAAACAAGGCTACACTGGTGATCCATTCTCAGTTTGTTACATTATGCCGTTGACGCAACCCACACTACAAACAGAGCCAGTGAATCCCTGCTTACCTTCTCCTTGTGGATTAAATGCTGAGTGTCGCGAAGTTGGCGGCATTCCATCATGCTCATGTTTTGTTGGATATTTTGGTACCCCGCCTAACTGTAAGCCGGAATGTATTGTCAACACAGATTGTAGCAATGATAAGGCTTGTATGAACATGAAGTGTCAAAACCCGTGTCTGGGGTCTTGCGGTTTGAATGCTATCTGTAATGTAATTAACCATATACCGATTTGCTCTTGCCCGACCGGGTATATAGGTGATCCTTTCGCAATGTGCAATATTAAACCACCAGGTAAAGACAATATCAATACCAATTATAATGTTCTTAATGACTATGGAAACACCTAATTGTTTAATGTTTTTTTTTTTTTTTTTCAGAAATACCTGTTAACGTTGACCCTTGCCATCCGTCACCTTGTGGCGCAAATGCTATATGTAATAATGGTGAATGTAGATGTTTGCCTGAATATCAAGGAGATCCATACCTTGGCTGTCGACCTGAATGCGTCTTAAGTACAGACTGTCCCTTAGATAAAGCGTGTTTACGGTCTAGATGTGTTAACCCATGTCATGATATTTGTGGCTTGAATGCTGAATGTAATGTTTATAATCACGTGGCAATTTGTAGTTGCCCACTGGGTTTGACTGGCGACGCATTTACTAATTGCCAAAAGATTGAAAGTGCGTATTTTACAAAACCTACATAAATTTGTAACTTGTATCGTTTTGATACATCAATAAATACTTTTTTAATATTTTAGTACCTGCCACCCTGCAGCCCTGTGAACCATCTCCATGTGGACCTAATAGTATTTGTAAAGAAGCAAATAGTCAAGCAATTTGTGCCTGTATTCAAGGATTTATGGGCAACCCACCTAATTGTCGCCCCGAGTGTATTCAGAGTTCAGATTGCTCTCCGTCTCTGGCTTGTATCAATCGAAAATGTCAAGATCCTTGTCCAGGTTCTTGTGGACATAACGCATTATGTAACGTTAATAATCACAACCCAATATGTACTTGTCCTCCACGTCATACAGGCTCTCCATTTACTTACTGTTACGGTAATTGTCTATTTACTAAAAGCAAATATATATATTTTTTTTTATTATTTTTATTTAATACTTTATGCACGAAACGTGAAGTGGACTTAATGCCACAAGCATTTTCTGCCAGTCTACCTTAGGGGGGTGTGAAATGAATGAGGTAGGTGTCCTCATTCATTCACACCCCCCTAAGGTAGACATACAAATGAATAATTTATTTAGGTTTATATCATTTTGGCTTATTCCCTAATATATATCATTTCTATAGCTAAGAGGGCCTTAAATATTTTCAGTTCAAATCGCAGATGAACCACTTTCGAACCCCTGCGTACCATCACCATGCGGCCCAAATAGTGTGTGTTCTCCAAGAGGCGATTCACACGTTTGTTCATGCCAACCAACATTTGAAGGAACCCCACCTCAATGTCAACGAGAGTGCACTGCAAGCGATGATTGTGCATCCAATAAAGCTTGTATTAACTATAAGTGTAAGGACCCATGTCCCGGATCTTGCGGTACCAATACGCAATGTGCTGTACACCTGCATAGCCCTATGTGCACATGTCAAAATGGTTATACCGGGGACCCGTTCACATCTTGCTATCATATCCCACCTGTGGTTGAAAAATCGGATCCATGTAATCCAACACCATGTGGAACAAACGCCCTATGTAAAGTTTCGAGAAATGGTGCTGTGGCATGTATTTGTGAACTTGGTTATTTCGGGAATCCTTACGAGTCTTGTAGACCTGAGTGTGTGATAAATACTGATTGCCCATTTAATAAAGCATGCCTGAAGAATAAATGTGAAGATCCATGTCCAGGAGTTTGTGGTTCTATAGCCATATGTGAAATTATTAATCACGTACCATCATGTACTTGTGCTCCTGGTTACACTGGAAATCCTTATAGTTACTGTCACATTATAATAAATGAACCAAGTAAGTTAATTTGAAAACAATGATAATATATAACATAATAATTTTAGACCCTAACATTTAAATCTTATTTTACAGTGCCAACTCCCCAAAATCCTTGCTTGCCAAATCCATGTGGAAGTAACTCTATATGTAAATTTAACAACGGAATACCATCTTGTTCATGTATGTCTGACTTCTTCGGATTTCCGCCGAATTGCCGACCTGAATGCACTGTTAACTCAGAATGTGATGCTACTAAAAGTTGTGTACGGCAAAAATGTGTTAACCCATGTATTGGTTCTTGCGGACAGAATTCTGAATGCAAAGTTGTAAATCATGCACCAATATGTTCCTGCAGAAAAGGTTTTGAAGGCGATCCATTTATAAGATGTGCTCCTGTTATCGGTAATTACAATTTATTTTTTTGACCAATAGTTAATAAACAAATAAATATTGATGTATGTATATGTATTATGTGTATATTTTCAGAAACTGTAACGCAAGTTCAAAATCCGTGCGTACCATCACCATGTGGACCAAATTCTGTTTGTCAAATTGTAAATCAAGTACCTTCTTGCACTTGCCTTGAAAACTATGTAGGCACCCCGCCAAACTGCCGTACGGAATGTACTGTGAACTCAGATTGCCCAAGCAACAAAGCTTGTATAAATCTTAAGTGTCGTGACCCTTGTCTGGGTTCATGCGGTTTACAGACAGAATGCCAGGTATACCAACACGCCGCAATATGCAGTTGTAAAGAAGGATATACCGGCAATCCATTCGAAAGCTGCCTCGTAAAACAGGAATTAGGTACATATTATATGAAGCTATTTACACCATCTAATCAGTTTGCATCAAATCAGTAATAGACCAGACAACCATAAATATTTATAAAATACTTCTTATTGATTACAGAACAAGTACCATCCGTTTACGACGAATGTAATCCGAGCCCATGTGGAGCTAATGCTGAATGTAACAACGGAATGTGCACTTGTATGCCTAATTATTTTGGTAACCCTTACCTAAGTTGTCGTCCGGAATGCACACATAATTCTGATTGCGCACCAACCTTGACCTGTGCTAGCAATAAATGCATAAATCCGTGCACAAATCTATGCGGGCAGGGTGCGTTGTGTGAAGTTTATAACCATATACCAATGTGTATTTGTCCATCGAATACAAGTGGAAATGCTTTCTTCTCATGCAAGCAAACAACAGGTATATATATATTTTTATAGACGTTTATGAATCTTACATTTGAATCATATGTAGTTTATTGACATTCTAATAAATATTGTAGTGATCACAGAAAACAGAAATCCTTGCTTGCCATCTCCATGTGGGCCATACAGTGTATGTCGAATAATTAACGAACAAGCTATGTGTTCGTGTTTAATTGGTTACTTCGGAACACCACCTTCATGTCGCCCAGATTGTTTAGTAGATTCGGATTGTACAAGCCTTATGTCGTGCTCGAATCAAAAGTGTATGGACCCATGTATTGGCTCATGTGGATTAAGCGCCGAGTGCCGAGTACACAATCACAAGCCTATCTGTTACTGCAGAAATGGTTATACGGGTGATCCGTTCACTAGATGCATTGTAATCCAAAGTGAGTATCATAATATATTTTGTTCAACTAATATTTATTCATTCTTATAATTTGTAACAATGATCTTGATTCATTTTAAAGTTTTTGATAAAATAATTAACGAATCTTTCTCTACATTATGTGAAGGTGAACCATCACAACCAAGAACACCATGTGAGCCATCACCATGTGGACCCAATTCTGAATGCCGCGAAATAAATGATTCGCCTTCGTGTTCATGCATTACTGGCCATATAGGCAAACCGCCGTATTGTCGTCCAGAATGCGTTGTTAACAGTGAATGTAGCTTTGATAAGGCCTGTATCAACAACAAGTGCGCAGACCCCTGTATTGGTGCTTGTGGGCTTAACACGGAATGTCGGGTTATAAGTCATTCACCACAGTGTGTATGTCGAACAGGTTACGAAGGAGACCCATTCTATCAATGTACTCCTATCAAAGGTAAATTATTATATTATAACTTTATAAGAGGTATATTTTAATTCATGTTGTTTATTTTTTTTATATGTAAAAACAAATCACTTTTATATGCAGTTACTCCAGTTCAAAAACCGGCTATCCCAATCGAACCATGTAAAACAAACCCCTGTGGAACCAACGCTATATGTCAGGAACGTAATAATGCTGGCAGTTGCACATGTGTTGCCGGACACTTTGGCAATCCTTATGAAGGTTGCAGGCCCGAGTGTCTCCTTAACTCTGACTGTTCAGAAAACCTAGCATGTATCAATAACAAATGTCAAGATCCTTGCCCGGGACTTTGCGGAACGAAAACTCAGTGTCAAATTATTAATCATGTTCCGAACTGCGTTTGCATCTCGGGATATTTCGGTAATCCATATGATAAATGCATACTTAGAACAGGTAATTAAATAACGTGTATCTTTTATAAATAAAAAAATGCCTTATGCTGACATCTCTGATGTTCTTGTCTATTTTACAAACTGTTTTGTTTTTAGAACCAACAACTGACCCCTGCAGTCCATCGCCATGCGGTCCATACAGTACATGCAATGCTATTAACAATAAAGTGGTTTGTGCATGTCAGTCAGAATACATAGGGCATCCACCAAATTGTCGACCAGAATGTATGCTGAGCTCAGAATGTACTCTTGATAAGGCATGTGTCAAGCAAAAGTGTATCGACCCGTGTATTGGAGCGTGTGGAGAAAATGCACAATGTCGTGTACATCATCATAGTCCCTACTGTACATGCATTCCTGGTTATGAAGGAGATCCATTCATAAGATGTGCAAGAGAGAAAATATTACCAACACGCGTAAAAACACCCTGTGAACCAAATCCGTGTGGTCCTTTCTCCGTTTGCAAGGATAATTCCGGCAATACCATTTGTAGTTGTAAAGAAGGGTACTTTGGCGCTCCACCTAATTGTGAGCCAGAATGTACAATAAACGAAGATTGTCCAAACAACAGAGCTTGTGTTCGAGAGAGATGTGTAGATCCTTGTCTCGGTTCTTGCGGTCCAAATGCTGAATGTAGAGCAATGAATCACCTGGCTATTTGCACTTGTTTACAAGGCTACCGCGGTAATTCCTTTGAAGGCTGTTATATATATGATGGTAAGTATATTAAATGTAAATTAAACTTATGCACTCTAAGCCCTTATACAAAAAAGGTTCAATGAAGGTTGAAAATTACAAGTTGTACATATTAATTACCTAAATTACGATTCGTAACAAATCGGCATCCAGTTCAAATTCACAGCGACCGGAGGCTTAAGAATGCTATTATGATACCTAGTATCTTAAAAACATAATTTAGTCAATTGAAAAGGAAAAAAAAGAAGTTATTCAGAGTACCTTCTTATCGTAATCATAGCCTATTCGTTTATTCGAATAAATATTTTCATGTTATTTTCAGAACCACAAATACCAGCACCTGTTGACAGTTGTTTCCAAAATCCTTGTGGAATTAATGCTATCTGCAGCAATGGTACATGTTCCTGTATTCAAGGTTATCATGGTAATCCAACAATAGAATGCCGACCTGAATGTACTACTGATAATGAGTGTAATAAGCAAAAAGCCTGTGTTAAGTACAAATGTGTAGATCCCTGCAGAAATGCCTGTGGTCTCGATGCTATCTGCAATGTTTATAATCATATAGCAATATGCGAGTGTCCAGCACCTCTTCAGGGAGACGCTTTCATAGCGTGTCTCCGAGTTATTGGTTAGTGATTTAGTACATAATATAAAATATATATAAAATAAGATAGCAAATGTTTCGATTATAATTATACATTTCTACAGATTCGGTGGAGTCAAGTCCATGTTCTCCAAACCCATGTGGACTGAACAGCGTGTGTCGCGCTCAAGGAACCGTAGCGCACTGCTCATGTCGACCGCCAATGATGTTAGATCCACCGAGCTGCCGACCTGAGTGCCGCAGCTCAACTGATTGCAGCCCTAATTTAGCTTGTCGCAACGGCAAATGTCGCGACCCTTGTCCGGGCGCTTGCGGCGCTCATGCTCTTTGCCGTACAACCATGCACTCGCCAATCTGTACTTGTCCACTTGGCTACACCGGCGATCCATTCATACGTTGTTTACCAGGTAAAATTATAACCTGAGTTATATGGACACATCTATTATTATTTTTTTGTTTTATAACGATTTATATTTTTCGCAGCTCTAAATTCAGAACCCAAAAAGGAATCACCCTGCTCGGATTGCGGATCAAACGCTGACTGTATTAACGGCCATTGTCACTGTAGAACAGGATTTTTCGGAATTCCACCATTCTGTCGCTATGAGTGTATTGAATCTAGCGATTGCGAATGGCATCTAACATGCATTAACAGACGTTGTGTGGACCCATGTCCTGGAGCATGTGGCCAAGGAGCAGAATGTTCTCCAGTAGCTCACGAGCCCAGCTGTTCTTGTCCCCCACCTACTACTGGAAATCCTCTTGCAGCGTGTCATCTCATCGCACAAATTCGTAAGACAGATAAAACAAACGGACTATTGCTTACCAAAAAATATTAGGAGAGTTGGTTAGATATAAACTCCTCTCATAATAAAAATTGTGCGTGTAGGGTTTTAGGGTTTGGTTATTTAGGTTTTCCCTTTTAAAACTTAGGCATGGGTTTTACTAGGGAAGTCTAATGAGCCGTTCCCTTTTTTAGTAGTGACCTTTAGCTTAGGAGAGAGTGCTTACAGTTTTTGCTAGTTTCAGATGTAGAACTAAGACAAAGCTCTTATGATTAATTTACTATATTACAGACAAACCTCGAGACGATCCGTGTGTTCCGTCACCTTGCGGTCCTGGCGCCTTTTGCAGAACTAAAGGAGCAGATGCTTCTTGTAAGTGTGAACCAGGACTACGTGGTGATCCGTATACAGGATGCCGACCAGAATGTGTTGCAGATTCAGATTGTTCACCTTCAATGGCTTGTATACGCTCCCATTGCCGTGATCCTTGCCAAGGAACTTGCGGTGTAGGAGCAGATTGTGAGACTGTCAACCATATACCTTTGTGCTTATGCCCCCCGGGTACCAAAGGCAATGCATTTGAAAGATGTCACGTAGAAATTACAAGTAAGTACGACATTTTATAAATTATTAAATAAATTATTTAAATATATGAATCATTCAAATTTGTTTATATGTAACAGAACCACCATGTACACCATCGCCATGCGGGCCCGGTGCTGTATGCTCTGTAGTAGGTGACAATGCAATGTGTTCGTGTCCAAGCGGCACATTTGGTGATGCGTCTACAACAGGATGCCGACCGGAGTGTGTCGTGAGCTCGGAGTGCCAACGTGACCGCGCTTGCGTACGTAATAAGTGTGTGGATCCATGTCCTGGAACTTGTGGAAATGGGGCCATGTGCCGTGTATTTAACCACGCGCCCATATGTTGGTGCCCACAAGGCACAACTGGTGATCCATTCGTAAACTGTATAGGTTAGTTAGTTTGAACTATATGTATTACTATATATATATATATATGTATATGTATATAATACTTAATTAAAAAATCACATCACTCCATGTAAAAAAATATATTATGTTCCACACAAAAGTCACATTTTGAACTATCGCGCAGCTATAAATAACTCAACGGTATTTTCAATTAAAGGGTGATTTTATATTTAGTTACAAAAGCATTACTGTTTCTGAATATTTTAAAATGCACCATTTTTTTTTTTAGAAACCGCTGTCGTTAACACGCCTGACCCATGTGACCCTAACCCATGTGGACCACATGGTACCTGCCGTGATGGGATTTGCACATATTACGAATGTACAGTCAATGATGATTGCCCTGGACACCGTGCTTGTGTTAATAGAAAATGTGCAGATCCTTGCGTAAATGCATGTGGTATTAACGCTATATGCACTGGCGTGAGACATGCCCCGGTATGTTCTTGCCCTGCTGGATATACGGGCTCACCATTTGTAAGATGTGAACGTATTATTATCACGGACGTTACCACCAGACCATTACCTGTACCAGAATGTGAAACTGATAGCCAATGTGCTGACAACGCAGCATGTATCGGAACTCACTGTACCCCCCTTTGTGGACCCAACATCTGTGGCCTCAATGCGCGCTGCATAGCCAAACAGCACAGAGCACTATGTACATGTTTACCAAACTACGAAGGGGATGCTTACACAGGATGTTATTCAGGTAATAGCTAATAATAATAACTTTAGGACCTCAATATGCTTAGTAAAGTTTTGGTGTGAGTCTAGGATTACTCCTAGGTCTTTAATTTGCTCAATTTGTTCCAATCTGGAACAGGTGTAAGAGTTGTTCATTGGATCTTGGCAACTATTAACTAACAGGAATTAATAATAAATAATATACATATGTTTACTCTTTAAATTACCAATAACATCTTTCATATTGTATGAACTACATTTTTATTTCATTACAGTGCAATGCCACAGCAACAACGACTGCCCAGATGATGAGAGTTGCGACAGCGGTTCATGTGTAAAAGTTTGTTTACGAGTACGATGTGGTACAGAAGCACACTGTGTCGCGCGGGGACATACTGCGTCATGTGAATGTGATGCAGGTGCTCATGGAAACGCATGGATTGGATGCCGTAGAGCCGAATGTACTGTCGACGAAGACTGCGCTTCGTGGCTAGCCTGTTCCCGTGAAACTTGTAAGGACCCGTGTCTTGGAGCATGTGCTCAGGGTGCCATTTGCACTGTTGTGCGTCATGTGCCTACTTGTGAGTGTCCTAGAGGCACTCAGGGTAATCCAAAAATAGATTGTCGACCAGGTTAGTTAATAAGATTATATGGGTATATACATATATGCATATACATATATCTACGATTATATGTATGTATATATTTGTGGTGGAATCGATTTCGGAATGAATATTTTTGTATGAATTATAAATTCCATTTTTAGTTATTGACACAACAATATGTGAATTGGATGCCGAGTGTGGACCTGATTTCGCTTGCTTACAAGGCCAATGCAGAAATCCATGTGAACTTACATCTTGTGGCTCTCGAGCAGAGTGTCGAGTTGCAAATACGCTACCATTCCGTACACTTATTTGCGAGTGTCCTAAACCTCTTGTTGGCGATGCCTCAGTAGAATGTAGCCCTAGTAAGTTTACATTTTACTACTACATCCATACATACTACATCCATACTACATCAATGCACAATGCTAAATAATTGTAAAACAAAATTAATCTTACGAACACTTATTTACAGGTTACATTATAATATGATGTTAAACTTAATATTCGTAATTATATGTTACGATATCTTTACACATGCATTAATTACTTTTTGGAGATAATGGTTGGTTATAAGAATATGACGGTAGGTGTAATTGGATGGACGGAATATTGATTAGAGATTTATACTTCATATCTGTAACAACTACAGAACTTAATGTACATTGCACTGTAAATATACACTAGACAGTTACATCTAAGAACTCATGTAAATATATACAGCATATCGAATACACTGTCAAGGATTAGTTTTAAGTTTTTTTTTTTATAATATAGGGGGGCAGACGAACAGACGGGTCACCTGATGCTAAGTGACAACCGCCGTCCATGGACACCTGCAACTGGAGAGTCGTAAGTGCGCTGCCCGCCTTTGAGGATGAAGAGCGATGAGCGTATGCGGGGAGGGGCAAGAGAGGGGGATGAGGAGATGGGAAAAGGGGCGGGAGGTCAGGGAAGAGGAATAAGGAGAGGGGAGTTGGGCCTCCGGGAACCTCACTAATTTCGGGGAAATGCAACGCAAGTGTTGCTTTAAAACCGGTTTTCTGTGAGGCCGTGGTATAGCACCGGTCGAGCCGGCCCATTCGTTCCTAAGCATGGCTCTACCACGTATTAATTTTATTCAATAATAAGTGTCAGTTCCATTTTTAACACGTAGTGTTTTTAGGAGGTGAATGCAACTCTGATTCGGAGTGTAGTTTAGAAGAGCGGTGTCTAAATCGCCAATGCGTCAGGGCATGTGCGGATGTGAAATGTGGTGTCGGTGCTCAATGCCGTGCAGCTGAACATCGTGGCCAGTGCACGTGCGTACCACCACTCCGCGGCAACCCTCTTGTTGCCTGTACCCAATCAGATGATCCGACTCCTGAGTGTAGATCTGACTCTGAATGTGGTACGGCGGAAGCATGCGTATCGAGGCGCTGCATATCAGCGTGCGCCAACGCATGCGGTTCCGGAGCTCTGTGCGACGCAACTAACCATCGCGCACGTTGCCACTGCCCACCAGGAACGGCTGGAGATCCCGCAAGATATTGTTATACACGTATGTAGTCACCTTTTGATTTGAAAATTCATGTGCAACTAAGGCAATTAGAAATTTATGCGTTAGTCCAAAACAAGTGGTAAAAAGAATCGTAGATAATATACTTCATAAATTAATTTTCAGCTGAGTGTACATCGGACGACAACTGTCCCTTCGATAAGAGCTGCGTCAATGGTTACTGCCAAGACCCCTGTGCCCTTGGTACACCTTGTGGACGTGACGCTAAATGTGTAGTGATTGCACACGTTGCCAGCTGTCGTTGCCCTCCTGGCACACAAGGTGACCCCCGGCGTGCCTGCGTCTCTGGAGTATGTCATTACAACGAAGACTGTGATGAATCTCAAGTATGCAACCGACTTAACCGACTATGTCAAGCAGCCTGTTCTGACCAATCTTGTGCCCCTGATGCAATGTGTACCGCTAGAAGCCATCGAGCTATTTGCACGTGCCCTCCGGGCCTTAGCGGCGAACCATACAGCCGTGGCTGTACTACAATACAGACCCACAGTGAGTGTGCAACTGACTCTGACTGCTCTTCACCTTTGGCCTGCGTTAATGCCTACTGTGTCAATCTCTGCCTCGGCAACCCATGTGATTCTGACTTAATTTGCAAGATTGTTGACATCCTACCATTACGCGCTGTGGCCTGTGTCTGTCCCGATGGAGGTCGCGTAGCACCCGATAGTGGATGCCGAAATCCACCTCAAGCTGAATGCACAAGCGATACTGATTGTTCCAATACTGACACTTGTCGTCGTGGAAGCTGTGTGGAGTCCTGCAGAGCTGATCCTTGCGGTCAAAACGCACTCTGCGAATCCGTTGACCATACATCACGCTGCACATGTGCACCTGGGTATACCGGAAACGCACGTATTGAGTGTAATAATGGTAAATAATCGTTTCGTTTACTTTGTGTATTCACTTAAACAATGTTTCATACATTTTTAATTATATATTTTTTTAACAGTACCCCGAACACCGATTTTTGAATGTTATAATGACAATGAGTGTGGTTTTGAGCGAGCATGTATCGATCGCACGTGCGTGAATCCTTGTAACAACGCATGTGGTCTCGGAGCGCTGTGTCGAATTATTAACCACAAGCCTTACTGTTCTTGTCCTAAAGAATATTCGGGCGATGCAAATGTTCGCTGCATACCTCGTAAGTTAATTTAATTTTTTTTCATTATTCAAGTAGTAGTAAGAAAAGTAACAGAAACGTTTATATATATATATAAACGTTTCTGTTACTTTTCTGATGTTACTGTTCTCCGTACTAATAATAATGTATTCTATTCGTCTGCAACCACATCATATACAATTCTTAACAACAATTCTAAGGTATCTTTAGGTCAGATGCAGATAATGTGAAATATTAGATTATTTCGGGCTCTGCATTATTATCTATAGGGACTTGAGTGATCTTAAACACAAAAGAAGCGAAAGGCCCTAAATGGCCTTTAAACTCATATACTTCAATAAACTCCAGTTGTTTTCATTGTTTACATGACTTTACTACTATAAAAGACATTAACCTCATAATGTTATTAGCAATGTTAGGAGCTTTTTTGAGATTTCTAAAAAGTGGCCTTTAAGCAGGAACTGACAAAATATTAAAATTTTCAGCGTCTGATAAATCAACTGTACCTGTTGGCTGTAAATCGAATTCTGACTGTCCCCTGTCACAAGCCTGCGTTAATGGTGCATGTGCAAATCCTTGCGTTTGCGGCTTAAACGCTGAATGCACTGTAATAAAACATCATCCTGTATGTTATTGTGAACGTGAATATTCAGGCAATCCTTACGTCGGCTGCACTAAAGGTATAAAATGTTTTTTTTTTCTCCATGAGTGACTTTTAAAAAGAAATTTAAAGAAAAGACATTTTATGTAACTATTAATTGCATAAATTGTTTTTGCAGTTGGATGTACCACAGATTCAGAGTGTCTGGATAGTGACACATGTTACAATAGTGCGTGTGTTAATCCATGCATAATCGATGCCCCTTGCGCTATCACAGCAGAGTGCTTCGGAAAAGCTCATCGGCCTAATTGTCGGTGCCCTGCAGGAACTTCAGGAAACCCTTATACAAGATGTGAAGCCGCTGAATGTGAAGTCGACAACGACTGCAACGAAGACAGTGTTTGCATTGAGGGAGTTTGTCGCAACGCTTGTTCATACGAAGGCCGTTCACCTTGTGCCAATAATGCCGAGTGTTTCACACGTAACCATGCTGCTTCTTGTAGATGTCCTTCAGCACTACCTCTTGGTGATCCTCTAGTTTCCTGCCAAAGAGTTACTATTAGTGGCGAACCTGAGTGTAGAATGGACAGCGATTGTCCTAGTGGTTATGCATGTCTCAGGGATCAATGTCGTGAGGCTTGCAATGAATTAAAACCATGTACCGGCAACACACGTTGTACCGTTTCGGACAGTGTACCATTCCGAACCTTAATTTGTCGTTGCCCCGATGGATACATACCAGAAGAAGGTGGAAATTGCAAACCAGCACAACTACCAGTACTGAGCTGCTCTTCTGACCAAGATTGCGATGACCACGAATCTTGTGTAAATAGAATTTGTCGTAACCCTTGTAGCTGTGGTGACAACGCAGAATGTTTCATTCGAAATCACAGACCTATTTGCTCATGTCGCGAAGGATTCGAAGGTGACCCGTATCGAAGATGCCATACCGTCGGTTGTCGTAGCAATTCTGAATGTCAATCGGGTCAAGCGTGCGTGAACGGCAACTGTATCAGCCCATGTCTTTTGAATAACACTTGCGGACCTAATGCTGAATGTTATGTAGAAAGTAATCAACCATTGTGTAGATGTCACCCTGGATTTGAAGGCGATGGATATTCAGGTTGTCATGCTGTCGAATGTAGAAGTAATGGTGATTGTCCATTGGATAGACAATGTCGCGCTCACAAATGTATTAATCCATGTCTAGTTGGCGACTTATGCGGTAAAGGAGCTTACTGTTTGGTCAGAAATCATTTAGCAGTATGTAAATGCGATCAAGGCTACATTGGAAGTCCCTACGTTGAATGTCAGCCACCATTAGCTGAAGAATGTTATATAGATGCAGATTGTCCTTCCAAATTAGCTTGTTTATCTTCAAGGTGTGTTAATCCCTGTACAGAGCTACGACCTTGTACCACTCCAGCTCTATGCGAAGTTTCACCTACATTACCGGTACGAACAATGTTATGTACTTGCCCACCAGGATACGTAAGCAACGGAGGAGGTATATGTCGTCCGGCTTTAGCTATTGTAGATGTCGTTTGCCAAGCCGATGATAACTGTACATCCAATAACGCATGTGTGACATCTATTTGCAAGAACCCATGCGAATGTGGTCCGAATACTGATTGTGAAATAAAAGACCATAAACCGATTTGTGCATGTAAACCAGGCTACATCGGTAATGCCTACTACGGATGCGACAGAGTTTTATGCCAATCTAATTCAGAATGTGCCGATGATAAGACTTGCTTTAACAACCGCTGTGTACCAGCTTGTTCAGTAGATACAAATAATTGTGGTAATGCCGCTGAATGTTACGGTACCGATCATAGTCCTTCATGTAGATGCAAAATTGGCACTATAGGTAATCCAGCTATTGCTTGTACACCTATCGGTTGTCGTTCTAACTCGGACTGTCCCATTGATAGATCCTGTATAAATTCAAAATGTGTTAATCCCTGTAATGCAACAACTTGTAATGACCAAGCAGAATGCCGAGTACATCAACATGAAGTGCATTGTGTCTGTCCACCTGCTTATCAAAGCACTGAAAAGGGATGCATAATTATTACGCAACGGCAATGTTACTCCGATACGGACTGTCCTTCTGGCACTGCGTGCATTAATACCAAGTGTGTAAATCCTTGCTTAGAAATCAAGCCTTGCGGCATCAACGCTGAATGCAAAGTAGTTGACACTCGCCCAGTAAGGACAATGATATGTGAATGCGTGCCTGGATACTCAGGAAATGCTCTTACCGAATGTGCTCCTAACAATAGTGAGTATCTGACACTAATTAACGTCATATATTATATTACTAACTCTGTATACTTTATGTTATTAGGAAATTAGATAAAGCCAACTCTTTGGTGCCACTACAACACATTGTGTACTTAATTTTGATTGTTTTGGTTTACAGTTATTTTTCAACCGACATAAAAAAGGAGTAGGTTCTCGATTCGACTGTATTTTTTTATGCTTGTTACATCAGAACTTTCGACTTGGCAAACCGATTTTGATGATTTTTTATTTGAAAGCTGGGCCCGTGTGATCTCATTTCAATTTGGTCTAGTTCTGACAATGGCATTCATCAGAAAACATTATGAGTCTTATATTTTGTGATAGACGCATTGAAGTCGGTTGTCTACTTTTTAAAGTGAATTATTTCAATAATAAATCACTTTAAATTAATTAGGAACAAATATATTCAATTTTAAAAATTGTCTGAAGGTATTCAGTAGGTGTCATAGTCTAACCCAAAAAATCCAGAAGGTCCTAATAAAAATCATCTATATAGTTATATTTTGATACTAAGTAACAAAAATTCTATGTTGTGATAGAGAGAAGTACCTCAAAACGCCCACGACTTTTTATTGCAATGGCAGTTATAATATGTAATGTAGTCTCTTAAGCTATATAGAAACTAATAACATAACTAATATGTTCCAAACCCAGACCTTTATCTGTCATCTACATATCTGAGTAGAAATGAAAAATATAATACTAACTGATGGCGTAAGTCATCTATAGTACAGGAACAACAATAAATCTAGGGTCATAGCAGAAAATATTTATGTATATTTTTAGCGATTCGTAGAACCATTTACCAATAAAAAATATATTTTTGTGCAGAACCAATCCCGAAATGTATAGAAGGACAAGGAATCGACTTAAATGGTGCGTGTGCGCCATGTAACCCTATCGAGGGATGGTCGGTGGATATTCGAGGCCGATGCGTGTGCGACGTGACTCGCGGTTTCGAGATGCGCGGAGACCTCTGCGAGAAGCGTGGTTGTCGCAGCGACAACCAATGTGATGACCGTTCCCGGTGTATTAATGGCACTTGTATCGATGCCTGCAAAGCAGAGTCTTGCGGTATTTCCGCCACCTGTGATGCAGTCGGCCACCGCCCACACTGCACATGCATCTCCGGCTATACAGGCAACCCTCGCGTCGCCTGCACTGCATATCCGACGAATCCCCCGGTGTACCGTACCGACTTCCCTCTACCCGATATGCAGGTGAACAGTACTACCTTTTTCTTATATTTAAAAAGGGTTATTCATAGGTTTATAATGTAATTACTTTAAGTATGAGTAAAAACTAATATTAATTTCTTCATATATTTTAAGGTTCATTGCCTTGCCGACGGTGTACGGGTAAGCCTTAAGATCAAAGACTTCAATGGGGTTTTGTATGTGAAGAGCTACAGTAAGGACGAACGCTGTCGACTAGCCGTAGATACGCCAAAGGATGAAGAGAATATAGTCGACTTCACAGTGCACTTCGGTGAATGTGGCCTAGTACATGTTAACGTAAGTTGTCGAAGTAACTTACTAAATGTTTGTGTTAAATATCAATTAAATTAAATATATTCTAGTTGGTCATTACAGTCATATCGATCTTAATACACTTTATTTAACACTAGAATATACTTCGTTCTGTTTGACAGATTTCAGACTGTTCGTAAGAAACTGTTATCACAATTACTTTTATTCGTAATTGTATTTTATTATGACAGCAGTTAATATACAATTTATAGAAATACTTTCTCTAACAGGGACAGGCAAGCTTCGTGCTCGTTATGCAGAAACATCCGAAATTAGTGACTTCAAACGCTAAGGCATTCCACATCAAATGTATATACCAAACGGGAGAACAGAACGTAACATTGGCGTTCAATGTTTCAATGCTGACGACTGCAGGCACAATAGCCAATACTGGCCCACCACCAACATGTTCTATGAGGATTGTATCCCGATCTGGTAGCCAAGTCAGCTCTGCAGAGATTGGAGAAAATCTCGTCTTGCAAGTCGATGTGCAACCGTCAAGTAAGTCTGAAGTAACATTGTATGTAAATCATTACTTCTAAACAAAACCGAAAGTCTGAGCGAATCACTATATATTTATAATATTGTTTTTTTAATATTGTAAAATGTTTCATTGTATACAATAAAGATATTATATTTTATTGTATATACCCCATAGTGAGCAAACCAAATTTGACTAATAATAGAGCTAACACGTCCAGTCAGTTCAGGTTTCTGAGTCTGTAAATGAAAAGCCATAAAAGGTATCGGATGTCACAGTTTTAAAAATAATATATTTTAATAAAAAAAAAAAAAATATGTAACTGTTAAAAATATTTTTATATACAGGTGGTGTTGACTTATTTTCTGATCGTATAATATTTATGAATGTGTTTTATGTAATCGTGATTTTCAGATATCTATGGTGGATTCGCTCGTAGTTGCATAGCGAAAACAAGTGAAGCATCAACGAACTTAGAAAATGAATATCGGGTAACTGATGAAGACGGCTGTGCAACGGATCCATCTATCTTCGGCGAGTGGGAACGCAGCGAAGACGGCAGTGTGCTACGTGTCGCCTTCAATGCCTTTAAATTCCCCAGTAGTGACAACATTCGATTCGTGTGCAATATACGAGTTTGTTTCGGAAAATGTCAACCGGTAAGCAACTTTTGATACTCACCCTACTTTTCAAACTTGCATAGTCACTTCAAGAAAAACTAGTACAGATATACAAAAGGTTTATATGTTTATAAATTTTATGATAATACATTATTAAAAACTAGACTCCTCCGTTCGGCAAGGGCCGCGTTAATCTTGGTTACCGTATGATTAAAGAATAAGCGTTGTTTCCAATTTAATTGAAACTGTTGAAAATTACATCTAGGAATTAACATATTGCATGGAAAAGACACATATTCTAAATTTATATTCACTATTTAAAGAGTGTCACTGTCTAAGTTCTACTAGTTTAAAATTATATGGCATAAGCCTATCAACCTGTTTACTTCAGGTATCAGCGCAAAATTCCTAATATAATTAAAATATTTCGTGGTTTATTTAAAATATCTGCGACGCTCAACTGCTTGCTATTTAATGTATT
The DNA here is from genome assembly GCA_947561695.1 of Tyria jacobaeae. NCBI lineage: Eukaryota > Metazoa > Arthropoda > Insecta > Lepidoptera > Erebidae > Tyria > Tyria jacobaeae. Next base: position 11,863,300 of record OX387217.1, read on the forward strand.
TTTTTAATTAACTTAGTACATACACATACATACACTAGCGTCTGTATCCCCGAAGGGGTAGGCGGAGGCGTCATTATGGCCCACATTATTTGGATTATAATTTAGTCCCATTAACGTAATAGCGAGCAAGCCTCTTGCTGTTATCTGGGCACTCTTATGAGGGATATTTGCTTATACAGATTAATTGCGGAGGATAAGCAATAGCTCAAGGTCGCATACTTCTAACTAGAACTGGCTGTTGGTGAGAAGTTGGAGCCCTCTGACTATTGACTTATTATTTATGAATATATTATATTATAATATCTGTTTGATAATAAACATTATTATAACATAATTAAAGAGACAGGCATACTACTCATGTTTTTAATGATTCTTCTGTCTTGAATCTCTCACAGCTCTTGAATATATTATTGTATTTTTCTAAATACAATGGGCCCGACTAAGTAACGATATCTAGCTAATAATCTTTGTAAGAGAAACATATCCTGGTGCAGGAATTGTATTGTGTAGTAGTAGGCACATTACATGATAACGAACTACTTAAATATTTGCATATACATACGTGTTTTCAATAAAGATAAACCGGGGTCATATGGCAATAGTTATAAATCAAACGATGAATGATTACACTATACCGAAACATGTTCTATCACGTGGAGAAATTAAATAGAATATTAATTGGCTGATTGTTCAAAAACTTGTATGATCAACAGGTGAACTGTCGCGGTGCGGACGCTTTTGGTAAGCGTCGTAAACGAGAAGCTCTTGCCCCAGCGGGACAATTCCGCGAGGAAGTAATGGTAGAATCGAATCAGATCTTAACGCTGCAGCACCGCGATCCGTCGCAGGTTGCGCGTCAACGCGACGCCGGAGATAGTGGGCAAGCGGCGGGCGCGGGCGAAGTGTGCGTGTCAGCGGCAGGATTGGCCGTGGCGCTAGCATTGACGGCGTTACTAGCGTTAGTGGCTGTAGCAGCTGCTGTAGCGTGCTGGTTGGTGGCGTGGCGTCGTGCCCGCCCTCCCCCAGCACCCCTGCCGCACCCCGCCGATTTCCCCAACCCGCTGTTCCAGCGCTGAGTACGCTAGTCCCGGCCGCGCTCCTCCGCCGGCACCGGGCGGTGTCGGTCTTCCTCTCTCCTTAACTCTGTGCGCGCCGCCGGAGGACCGTTGGCCGGGGGCGCCGCGGGCGCTGCTATCCTCGCCTTGCGCTCGTCGCGCCCCCAAAATTTATTTTATATTATTTTTTATGTTTACTCTTACTAATGTGGCATCCGTCGCTCCTTCGAATTTTGTGATATTCATATAAATATTCGAAATCACCATAATTATATGTAAAATAAATTCATTATACTTACTTTAAGGATAAATAAAATTATTAATAATACCATGTTTTTCATTGCTGCGCATTTCGTTATATTTTTAGTCTTGACTATTATTGACTTATCTATTTATAACCATTTGATTCAAACTATTGTACTAAATACATTTACTTTACTTATACGTACAAAATATTACTTTCCTATAGAAAAATATAAATATTTTCAGTAAACATGCCGAAACTTTAATTAGCATATGTGCCAAATCTTGTAGTTCAAAATCAAACCGTCAACAGTTATTGTTATATTTGCAAAAATATGTCATATCTGCAAAAATATGTCGTAGGACGCACCCAAAAATTACATAACGAGAAATAATAATTGAGAACCTTCTCCTTTTTAAGTGGATTAATAAAAGAAGGAGGTTCTATGTTATACAGTACTGTAACTCTACTGTACTTGAAATTGAAGGAACCATCAAATTTTAAAGGCACTAATAATGTTTTTTTTATATAATTTCTAAAGCCATTAAGTTATTGCTGTCTCATGTTGCTGAAGTGATGGTAGAACTCCTAAAACCCGAGTTAGGGGATAATTCTCAAAATTACGTTGAACCCCTCCAATTTGGCAATTAAAATTTAGCCCCACTCACTAAATAGGAGCAAGCAATAGTTGCTTATTCAGTAATCTCCGTTTTATATATGACTATCTGCTTGACGTCTTTCTGTATATAGGGTTAACAGTACATACTTTAAAGTCACTGACAAATATTTAATGAGGAAAGAATATAATTATTTACGGGGTCACACTGATAGTTTTTATAAAACGTACGTAAAAAATACTCTAAGTTTATCTTTTATTTTTGGAAATAATAAAAAGTCACAAGGTGACAGGTCGGGACTGTAAGGAGGATGACTAACTAACTCCTTACCTATGTATATATATAGACAAATATTCGATAGTCAGTCTGGCGGAGTGAGCTGGAGCGTTGTCGTGATGGAGGAGGATCCTGCTTCTTGAACGCTGCTGTCTAACATTTTTCAATACAACTGGTAAACAATCTACAGAAACAGTTCTTTTATCTTCTAGAATGATTGTTGCTAAATTACCCATCAGTCCAAAGAGTGAGGCAATCATGTTTTTCCCTTGACTTCTACATTTCTTTACTTTTGTCGCCAAATCTTCGAATGGAAGCATCTATCACGCAGATTGTCTCTTGGTTACGGGTTCGTTCGTAACAATATATCCAGCTTTCATCACCTGTGACGATGTCATATACAGCATTTGAGTCACCTCAGTCACACTTTTCAATCCTGGAGCGGCAGCAATCCAAACGACGACGTTTTTGATCTTCCGTCAAATTATGAAGTATCCATCTGGTACAAAGCTTTCTGACGCTTAAATGTTAGTTAGTTAGTTGTTGTTTATGGACTTCGCTTAAATGTTCATGTAACTAATTTGTTAAAACAAATGAATAAAAAATTCATTACACATCTACAGGTTCCCAAAGAGTTCCTAATCCGAAATTTAAATAAATTTTTCATCCGCTGCTTGGTCTATTCTGAAAACTTTGAGTGTAAACCATTATGGCGTCATTTTCATTTCTTTGTCGAAATTCGTGCTGTCGCAGAAAAATCTAACAGAAAATGAATGGCAATGAACACCTAAGTGATAATTGGTAGGTAACGAATAATAAATTAGCAAATAAGAAGGGGCGACAACTGACATAATATATTCATTTAGTGTTAAGTGTGACAACCGATCACTGGCAATCAACACAGATTTTTTATTGAAAATACGTAAGAACGTGATGCAGGTTCATTTTGTTAAAACTTTAAAAGAGAAATATCAAGCAATTTGGTAAGTAATAAATATTTAATATTGTAAAAGTCCTTTTTCAAATAACAAATAAATTCTTGCATCGAACAATTCAAAATTGTTATAACATTTGTCGCAGCATAATTTGCATTTATTTTTGTACATTTAGTGAAAAAAGAAACCTTTTTGAAGTGAAAACTTCTTTTAGCACGGTACGTATACTTTTAGATAAGATAAAATTTATGGACACCGTTACGAGACGCATATGTCCAATCAACGCAATATTAACACAATGAGATATAAAAGTACAATTGATACGGTATATCAAAATCGAAAATAAGTTCATAGTAACTAAAATAGGAAATAAACAATTTCCTATTTTAGTTACCATGAACTGGTAGTTTCTATTTTAGATTGTAATAATTTTAATAATAATGATGATGATACCAAGATTTGTCGAAATTGTTAACGATGATTCATAAAATAATATTAAATGTATTTTAAAGTTTCTAATAATTAATAAAATACAATTCATAAATAAAATGCAATTCATTACCCAATAACCCAATAACCCTAGTACCCATCTTACAAATGTCTAACGCCCCAAAATAAGTTTTCACTTCTGTCGGCACTCCCGGAGTGCATTTTTTTTATTTAATTTTTTTTACTAATTTGAGCGTTTCGTCTACATTATATTCGTCTTTACTGTCGTCATATCCGTGTCGCCAATTTTCTTATTCTATTCATGCCACATATACTTCATTCCGTTATAGGTTATTCTTAAGGGAGGGGTAAGGGTTTCAGCGTAAAAAAAAAAACACTTTTTTTTTTTATTTACTTTTTTATTTATTAAACCATTAGCCCGTGACTGTCACGGGCTAATGGTTTAATATTTTTGCATGAAAAATTTACAGAACATAGTCAAAACTATGCTCAATAATGTATAGAAGGTTTGAATAAAATTGCTCAATCGATATTTGAGATAAAAAATCACAAAAAAAGTGTTTTTTTTTTTACGCTTAAGTCATCAATTTAATTAAGTCATTTGCGTTATCACTAATGCTATTCAAAATATACATAATATTTTACATTAATTATGCCATTTTTATGTTTAGAGAATTCTTTGAACCCCTTTAAAAGCAAGTATGGCGCCAATATGTAAATTTGATACAGACATTTCCACTTCCTATACATATAATCAAATTATAACAGACCGATGTTATAATAGATATTTAAGAAAAACTAATATGGGGAGGTCTTAGAGCAACAGAAGCCAAAACAATAGCATTTAGATTTCTTATCTGTCTGTCCGTATGTTACGTTAGTACACGTATCACGCAAAAATTACTTCATGAAATCGAATGCAATTTTTTACAGGTGTATTACTAGAAGGATAACTTAAAATATAGGGTTGATTTAACCACTTCTCTGCATAAATAAAAAGATACAATAATACGCCACGCCTCTCTGCCCACCGCTACGCTTCTGGTCTCGTTCCAGCTCTCAGTACAATATATACAAACATATATTTATATTGTTCAGTTCAATTAATTTTTCAGTATATTTGACATTTTTATAAATTATAGTGAAGGTTTGTCCCAAAGCCCCAACTAAACTCTGCTTGGTATTCCTTCAACTTACTATTACGTACGTATTACGTTTATGAATCACACAATACCGACAATTGGCCGGCAATGGTCTGCGGTAGGGGAAGTACCCTACAAATATCAATTAGTTCTCATTTCGGCGCCATAGGAAATTTTTTAATGACTTAATTTGTATCTTTTTAGTTTGAAATAAATAATTACAAGTGCTATTAAATTACATCCACCAAGTAAATATTTAGAGGTTACCTGCAGTAATTTTAAAAATTTTGAGTGCGCTTTCTGATATTCATGTTCTTGATATTTAGTCTTACACGTTACTTTATTTAAAGGGACATACCGAAAATACTTCCTGGGATAATTTAATTACGGAAAAATATAATATCTGCATAGTTAATGCCTTTTATACTACATAAAATATGTAGATTATTGTAATATTTTACATGTTATTGTAGCCTAGCCCTGAGATAAACGCAAGCGCAGCTCGACGTTTCATGGCCGCCACGACGTATGAACGACCCTCCCCCCTTCATGTGATATGCCCCCACCACCCAGTACTAGAATCGCACTTTGTTTACCAATTGCTTTACCGCGATTGACGAACCAGTCAGGGCAGTCGGTCCGTCAGTTAAGGCGACCTCGTTCGCTCTCGCGATCGTTCATTATTCGCAGTCGCGCGTCGCCAGCGACGCACGCGACATTAGTTTCCGCGACATGACCCTGTGACGTGATAGTATGAGTACAATCGAAGTTTCGACGGAAGCTGCCGCGCCCAGCGTTGCGATCCACGTGGAGCAGCATGATGACCGAGACAGGGAGAACTCAACACTCCTTGATTTACACGCTCCGGCGCCGATCATAACGCCCTCTGGGCAAATGCGCAAAGTGAAGAGCTTCAGCGACACGCACAAAATTCGTGATGTTAGCTCTGCCTCTGGTGCTGCATCCGCGCGGTGTCTACGACCTTACGAACAAGTGACCCCTTATCCTGAAGGTTCCGACAATGGAACTAACAATTATGCACCATCCGTCCGGTCGCTGGCTTCAATTGGAATGGGATGCACGGATGGCCGCAAAATGGTTATAAGACGAGTACCAACATCGCCCACGGAATTATTCCATCTAGTTCGTCCTCCTACGTGAGTACCACCGCGAATGATACATCCTCTGGGTTGCCATTATTCAATTGACTTCTATCAACCGTAAGCTTCTCCCCATCCGCGCTGCATGTCATGCTGTAACAATACGTGGTTTGTAATTGCGAATCGTATCCAGATTACCAACAAGAACCGTTATCCACATGCACTGTATTAATTAGAAACTTTGACATTTGGTTCATAACCTAACTAAATAATAATGTAATGTAATGTTTATATTATTAGAAATATTTTATTTTAATGAATGTTATCATATGTATATCATATGGATAAATCATAGTTTTGAATAAATGGCAAATCATCCACAAAACTGAATTCACAAATTAAAACAAAGATTCTCAGGTCACACGTTTTTGTACGGCAATTTGATGAAATCATGAAATAGTCGGCATAGGTACCTAATATGAGTAGTATATTAAAAAAATTAAATTAAAAAAAAGCAGAGTTAGTCAGTTAAATATCAGAGGTCATCCCTGAAATTACAACTTAATTGTTTTCTTAAACTAGTTAAACTCTGTCACTAATGACATCACAAATGATATCGTTGTAGGAGCGCTTAATTCATAGATTAGCAGCCGCGAGTACGATAAAGTTGATTTTATAAGTATGTTTTAAATTAAATGTGTACATTAAACACGACTATAAAATTTGACACAAACAATTGTAAAAGCAAAAGATATTCACTGAATCAGTAATTGAACATGTAAATGAAACATCATAATGCTTTACACTATAAATTAATATCAAACATTGTTATAAAGAAGTTGATGATTAAAAACTGAGTGTCCAAACTATGTGTAAATCTATATATATAGGTACGAACTAGTAAAAAAAAGCAATATGCTACAATATAAAAGTTATAATGCCTGCACCCATTCTAGCTATATGAATATAAAACCTCTTTAAAGAATATATCTCAGTAATCAGCTTACTTTAGGTATTTTTTTTTATTTGATCAAATATAAATCATTTTACAGACAGTAAGTACTGTATAGTGGAAATAATCAAATTTAATAGAAATAATCGATATTAAAAAGAAACATATATTTTACAATAGGTACATTATTTCTGATATCTAGCGGCATCACTTTAACGCTTACTGACCTACTTATTTTAGTATGTGGAATAAATGATGTGAAAATTCATTATCTTTTTAAATATAAAATATGGAAAGGATCTGATTATATAACAAGTGTTTTAATGTTCTATTTTAAAATAGCTTCTAATAAGGAAATTCCAAGAATTCTTCTTAGTTGAGATTAATAAGGGTTAAATGTGTTTAGGTTTTTAACCCAATGACAAAATATACACAATAGTGCAAGTACTATCTAGGCATCATTTCAGAATATCAGGCAATTGAGTCTACACAAAGGTGTAGCACAATTCCAAATTTGAATTTAAATTTACGAATTTTCATGCAATAAATGATTATAGAGATTATTTTCAATGCATATAATTACATATTTTTTTGCAAATAACATTGGTTTTTTTAATAGCAATTGTTAACCAAGTAGTTAACTAAGCTCTGTGACATCCTAAGAAAGAGATTTTTTCCTAACAAATATGGATACGCGTCGCGGCGTTGCCTGATTCAGGGTATAGTCAGCGTTTTGTGGCTGGCATTATTATAATTTTTGTTTAGTTTAATGTATAAAATACAAAAAAGGCATAGAAAACCAAACTTAAGAAGGTTTTTTTTTATGATTAAAACTTGAGTCTTTTTGGATGAAAACTTGAGTCTTTTGATAATTGACTCCAAAAATGAGTACTTTGTACATCTAGTAGCTTTGCTGTTGTAAATATTGTGTTAAATTGAAGAGAGATTAACTTTAGTAGTATTCTTATTAGAGAGAAGCAAATAAAAACTCCCAAGGTAAATTCTAAATAAAATATTAAATATCCTTTATCTTACAGACTATTAGCAGATAAACCTATTGCTAAATGCATTTTTTTTAATATGTTAAAATTTCATTTTAAAATTATATAAAAAGTTAAAGTTAAGTTAACACTTTAATCAAAATTAATAAAATAGACACTGAATTTTTTTCACAAATGACGAAGATATCGCTTAGCTTGTATTCCCCGCTTTAGAGGTGTTTTTTTTTTTCTTTCATTTAAGTGGTTTTACCGGGAAGCATACTCTCCCAAATAAAGAATTTTTTTTTTCTAAATCGGATAATAAGTGATAATGGCAGATAAAAGATTATTTTCAATTAAATAATAAAAATAAAAGTGAATTATTTTATTTTATCAAAACTTATTCAAGAAGTAAGCAATCGTTTCTGCGATATAAACACTAATTTAATTAAATATTTCTACTTTTTTTTAAATAAATATTGTGTCTACACAACTTTATTCCTTATTTAGAACTGACTTGCGTTTTACGTCGATAAAACGCAGGCTATGTCCTTCCCCAGGGTTCGAAATATCACCCTACCCAATTTCAACAAAATTGATAGCCATGAAATCATAACAGCCACACAGACAGAATTACTTTCACTTATATAATATTAGTATTCATTTACCAGCTGTACCAATCCTTAGTTAACAAAAATTGGTGACAAGTATGACTGTCACCAATTTTTGGCCATTACTTTTTATCAGTATTAAAAATAAGTTTAATTCTCTCAACTCAACCAAACAACCTTTATTTTTATTATTATATTGTAATAAGTTTTGTTAAATTAGAGCCCTTAAAAATGTTAGCGATTACTTAAGAAACTTTTTATTTATTTTGGAAAATATTTAGTCTGACCGTAAATACTGTTACAATAAAAAAAAAACGATAATATTGAATTTGTCATTCTCATATGACCACACGCCAATCGATATTAATATTTTTGTGATATGAAAATGGAGTAGGGGATAAAGAGAACCGAACTGCTGTGATAGCATTACACAAAGTAGGTACGTAGCCAAATGCAACTTTTTACATAGTATTCGTATCAAAGCAGTGAAGGAAAGAATTCGAAGAAATCCTGACCGTAAGCAAAAGATTTTATTTCGGAAAATGAATAGAGCACCTACCTAGAACCATATGGCGTATTTTAAAAGCTGACTTAAGACTTGCAGCCTATAGAATATGAGCTTGCCTATAAGAAACACCTGTACAGTTGTAAAATCAAAACACTTCTTAAGGGAGGTCGCAGAAAAAAAATACCGAAGATATTTTTTTTATTATTGAGTAATATTTTAGCAGAATGACTGAGTTGTTAGTGGGTATTTTAGGAGTTCAGTGATGGTATTGTGGGGTGTTGGCTATCAAGGCGTTACTGAGCCATATTTTTGTGAAAAAAAGGTGTCATATCGTCGGCAAAAGTGTATTAAGATTACGATTCTTGAGAAGTTGGTTAAGCCTCTTAACAACAACATGTTCCATAACTTAGGATGGTCCTTTAAGCAAGACATAAAACTAGATCCAGTGTGGTTGGAAACGAACGCTTTTGACTTCATCAGAGCTGAAGACTGGCCGTCATCTAGCTCCGATCTTAATCCGCTGCATTATAATTTGCTTGTCTTGTGTAATATTATTTTATTTATATACACATATTACTGCTAAAGGCCGGCAACGCATTTGTGACTCTTGAGTTGCGGGTGTTCATGGGCGGCGGTAGTCACTTACCATCAGACTTACCATCAGGTGACCCTTGCTCGCTTGCCCCCAGTTGAATAAAAAAAACTTTCATGCATATTTAAATGTTACTGTCACTATGTTAATTTCTTCTAAGGTGTGGTAGCAAATATATAGTAGTTATATGAGTTAATAGCGAGGAGAGATGTTTACTAGTAATACAATATATAGGTGTACGTAAATAAATGTTACTTATCGTGTACAAAATATACCTATATTTATTTAAGATTTTATATTTGAGCCCTAAATATATACATATAAAGATAGTATATGTAAGATATATATCAAACAACATCATCTTGGCCGGTTACAGCCAGTATAGATAAGTTATAAAAATATTAAAAGAAGATATGTTATAACAACTACAACACTGTCGTTGCTATGGCAACGCGAAGTCTTCATCATTCACCGCTATTTTAAAGGTTTCAAGTTTTACTTATCTTTTCGAGATAAAAAGTACCCATCTTTCTCCAACTCTCTCTCTCACACCTCTGCAAAAATTAAATAAGATTAGTAAGGAGTTTAGGCGTGAAAGGTTACAGATAGATAGAGAGCCTCTTTCACATTTACAATTTCAGTATTTGTTCAAACTGTAGATCGCGTAGTTTCTAGAAACTGATAGGTCATAGAAAATATATAGTCTGACAAAATATAAAGGTTTTTACCTAAAACTGTTTTTTTTTTGTAAATGAATATATACACGGCCGAACGTGAACCACTCGAGTAAAAAATCTATAACTTAGTCAAAGACCTCCCTTTGACTTGTTTGTGCCTTTACAATGTATTGTGTTCTAAAAATTCACTTCAATGAGAAAATAACTTGTGTCTGAAGTTGAAATTTTGTTACTAGTATTCATTTTCTGAAATAGAGTTAGAACAATAAATAAAAACATAATAATCAAAATCAAAAATACACTTCTTGTGGGTTGTGATCCTAGGAGTCAGATCAAAGATGTCAAAATCACAAACGTCGTCAGGTACCTTGCTGTGAGCTATATTAACCAAAGGCCTAGGAATCGCTAGTGAATTGACAAGTTTATTTTACATCCTTTTCAACAAGGAGAAAGGAGAAAGGTTCTCAATTCGACTGTATGTTTTTTTATTTGTTACCTCAGAACTTTCGACTGGTGAACTGATTTTGATGTTTTTTTTATTTTTTGAAAGCTGGTACTTCCAGTGTGGTCCCCAATTTCGATGATTCTTTTTTAATGGAAAGGATGTACTTCAACGAGTTTCCTTCAGTGATCTCGCACCCAAATATCAAGTATTTGTATAGCCAGACTTTCTCAAATAGGTCAAAACTGTTTTGTGGTCAATATGCTCCACTTTTTCTTAAATAATCCGTATGAGACTTCACTTTGATATCAAAATTCCCGGACTGAATACCCTTGACCCAACTTTGTGCCACTCCTTCTGACACTACGTTTTGGTCCATAAACGTTACAAAATTTTATAGTGGCTTGAGTCGCACTTTTCTCTTTTTTTGTAATATAACTTCAGAATGTCTTCATTAGATTCACTCATTTTGGGGGACAGAAAAAACTATTGAAAAATGGCGGGAAACTTCTTACTTCTTACTTTTATTTTTCTCTTTTCTATCTATCTTTTATATATCTTCTATATATATAAGAGATTTCCACCGGATATCTCTGGAACCACAAGTTGTAGAGACTTGAAAGTTGGTAGGAATATTGCTTTCGCCGAGTAGAGGTCAGCTAAGATAAAGATTTTAGAAATTCTACCCACAAGGGGTGTTGCGGGGGTGTCAACAGGTGTGCTAGTTTATATATATAAGAACCAGCCAGATAAAAAAATACAACCAAAGAGATTTTTGTATATTTCTCTTCTCTTCTTTTTTTATTTAGAAATATTTAAGTATGTATATAAGCAGTTTCGGATCAAACGGGATTTACTGTGAATTGTAAATGTGTAAAGTAATAAAATGTGTAAAGTAATAACTTTAAATATTTCGTCTTTTCTGTCTGACAAGTAAAAAAAAAAGGTACACACAAAGAATTGTTGAATTGAGAACATCCTTCTTCTTGAGGTCGGGTTAAAATTAGTAACATTAACAGATTACCGTTTATTGTTTGATTTAAAATACACTAAGGACCACATAATTCAAGGCATTTTCATAAAAAAGTTGTGTGTACAATTCATCAATAAGACATATACAACATATATCGAATACTTTATCACTGTCAAGTAACATTCACGATAATTTTCAAAATCGTCCTTCAAGTATATCTATATCTACCGCCTTGTAAACTGCAATAAAAAATATTTAAGAGAAAGGATTCTGTTAGGGCAATGTGTATTAAATGTTAATAGTAAAGTGTGTGATAATCAGCGGCAAGCTACTTAAATGGAAATTTAAAACAATTGTATACTGTTCGTAGTTCTGTCTGGTATTTAAGTAGTTTAGTTTAACTATGACGTAGGTTATTCAAAACGAATATATAAAAAAATAACTATAAACAATTATCTCTTTCTCCATCTCCACGATTATATTATTGTAGAAAGTGCTAAAAATCCAACCTGGCTTGGCTAATATTATAATTATTGCAATCTTTATTTTTGCAATGTTTTTAGGCTTCTGTCATCAATGCACATTTTTTTTACTACTCTCTAAATGACATTTGAATTTAAATTCACTTCTAATACTATACAGCTCTTCCGCAGCTGTAAAACTAAAACTAAACTAAGAAATACGAAGAAAATGCAGTGATGATCTTAGTGGTATATTTATTTCTCTATTATATTATTATTTTCATACAAGTAAAATAATTCTATAATGTATATCGTTTAAAAGAATGAGCTAATTGCGGATATATAATCAATGTAAACGGCAATCACTAAGGATTTTGCGGTCTTTTCAACCGCTGTGGCCACTGACAATCTTTCACCTTTAGAATCTACACAAGTTGTGCGTTCGTCCGGTCTATTTACTCATTTCGGCTTATGACTCCAACCGGCTGATGACTTACTATCACAACGTCCCGGTTCATCATGCTGACATAGTAACTAATTTCTAACTGTTAACTAATTTATATATCGCTACATCCGTAATATATATATAAATAAATAATATTAGAGTTATGCAGTGCATAACAAATATTATTATGCAATTCAAGGTCTATAATTCCCAGATATCACGTAGATGTCACCTTATGATATAGACTCGACGTCACCAAATTACATCAGAAATATATGTAAATAAATCTTCCCAAGTTCTAGCCGGACTCTCAAATAACAAAAATGACATATGTATATCATCTATTTAATTTAAATATTTTTTTTAATTAACACAGGTTGCCCACACACAATATATAAACTAATAATAACGTATATTACAGACAATACAGTAATAGATATTTATCTATGTGTATATATTAGGTATGAATTGATAATACAATAATACACATAAATAAATGAACTGGTTTACAGAGTAGTGCCATTAAAACTTGAGTAAATGTGAGTAATTTTTTCACTATTATTTTTGTATGGTGGTAAAATATATAATAATTATTGAATTTTACATATTTATAAACACGTACTATTTATAAATGTGTGTGTATAGTTATTAAAACTCAAAAGCTTTTTCAAAAATTAAAATATGCTTGAAGTTCTTCTGTGAATCAATAATACTTTGACCATTAAGACCTTTAAGACCGTACTAAAACTTACAACACTTAGTATACATATGTATGTATATGCCATGTCTTAACAAAAATTAAAAGAAAACCTTTGTAACTCTTAATAGCAACATATATGTCCACCTAAATCCGTGCGCCCGTTCTGGAGATAATCCTAACAAGCTGACAAATAAATTAAAAAAAATGTTTTTTTTTTGTATAAGTAAGTTTTAACAGTGGCAGAGCCATGCTTAGCACGAATGATGATGAAACTCGACCCGTGTGGTACCACGCCCTCATAGAAAACCGGTTGTGAACTCATAGAAAACGCCTGACTTGCATTTCCCCGAACCCAACTCCCCCTCTTCTCTTACCTCATCCCTCCTCTACTCTTTCCCATCTCCTCGTCACCCTCTCTTCTTTCCCCTCCCCGCATCCCCCAACCCTCATAACCCTCGAAGGTGGGTTGCGCACTTAAAGACTTGGTGTCAGGACGTTGTCATTTACCATCAGGTACAGACACACAGACAGACGGGGTCTGTTCGTCTATCCACCTGTACTATAAAAAAGAAACTAAAAAAATATATGTATTTATTTGAAAGCTAATGTTTAGAAATCACAAACAAACGCTTTGATTTTATTTATTTGTATGAATATTTTTTGTTTAACCTTAGCTGTTTGAATTTTAACAAATGACAAACTAAAAATAATGTGTTCGACATTGGCAGTGTACTAAATGTAATAGTCTAATTCATTATACATACTTACATAATATAGTGGATATATTTTTCTTTTACTATTAGAACGTCGGAACCCATTTTGAAACAATAACCACCCTGCGTGAATTTTGCCATATCTACAAAGTTAGTGTGATTGATCATTACGTTCACGCAATGATAGAGTGACAGTCAGTCAGTCCTTTGTTTCTCTGACCTATCTGGTGACGTCACACCGGTAATGTTTGGCATTGTGTATGAGCATCTAACATATTTTTCTGTTGTGCTGAGCAGCTTCCTAACCTCATTTATTATGAAAACCAAGGTCAGAGTAACAATGCACTACCGAGTAACGAAAAGATTTTAGAATTATAATTGATATAATTTACTAGTCACAATTGTTAATATTCACAGTTGTATAAGGTTATGGTAATTAAGAAAGAGTTACGGAAAAAATAACAATATTTATTTATTAATAACAAACTGATATACACTTAGCCTTATAAATACAGTACCAAGTTAATCTTAAATATAATATATAAAACCCACAGCGTTATTCGCGTATTTTGCAATGATGCAATATCAATTATGAAATAATATCACACGAGTAAACATAAATTTTAACAAAAGTGACAGCGACAGTAGACAACCTAAGTAATATTTTCTGATTGTGTTATCTTCTACTGCTGTCTATTGAAAATAGTTATTTTAAAAAAATTAAATAAATACTTTGGGTCACACTAACGCGACGACTGACACGGTGATGACGATGATGCTTGTATGTATGTACTTTTTTCAGTTCGCTTAAATTAATTGTTTTAATTCTGGTCTCTAAAACGTCTTTTGGGTCACATTTCTAAAATTAATCCTAAAATGATTGTGCCTAAAAATACAAATTCTTAACAGAGGCATTATTTTTATAAAAAGTTTGAATATATACAATACATTAGCGTTCAACTATATAAAAAAATAACAAATATCTAGGCACATGTTGGTTTCCTAGAACTTTCTCTTTTAGTGCCATACTTATTTACATGTTGGACAAGTGTGATTAAAAATGACAACTAACCACTTAAAACAATCCTAAAATCCTAGAGGCTTAATATTTATAGGGAGTTTCGGCCGTGTGACCTTCAAAGCATGAGCCGATAACACTGTAACACTGCTATCTTTTCACACACACATATGTAGCATACGACTTGAATACGGCGATTGATCGTGCGCCCGCGCCACTCCGCCTTATCATTGCTTACTTGATAATAATCTTAAAATACGTTTGGCGCTGACGGCTTAGTTCTTTAAAGGTCATTCCTTATATTTTAGTAATTAATATAAATAAAAACAAATGAACCGAACCTTACCTGCCCTTTTTTTTTGTTTACGGGTACGATCCTCATGGATGTCTTCCGGCCACTGGGGAAGGCGAAGGGGTCTGTCGGACTCTTACCGACTAAAATCCACCAAGGTGTTAATCTTCTTGCCAATGATCGGGGGAACGAGGATCACAATTGTATTCTTCCGCCACCCCGACAGGCATTGACCCGTCTTATCCAAGACTACACAAAGATACAAAACACTCAAAAAATAAAACATCTATCAGCGAAGTTTGTAGGTCTCGGCAACTTTTGCGTTGTTTTGCATCAATCGCGTATCAATTGATATGCATATCGCTTTAACGCATAATCTTAAAAGAAAGAAAGTAAAAAGAAAGCATATATTAATCTTATCCAGTTATCAATTGTATCTTCGCTACTTATTCGAAAACCGATATAGATAGTAGACTCGTCGGTGCATACCCTTAGTAGTACAGAGTAGGACAAAGTTCTTTTCATTAAATATCAAACGCAATGTGTTATGGGTTTACTAAATAAGCATATTCGTCGAGAAAGCTAACACAAGTACATCATTTACCGGAACCGATCCAAAACCGTACTGAGATTCTATAATTCAAACCCAACCAATGTCGATAAGTGTTGACAAATACTGATTTGTAGCAAATTCTGATAGGAAAAATACAGATAACCTGCACTGTGTACAATGCATAACTTACTCAAATATAAATTTCTAGCAAGACTTTAGCGCTTTTTCGCTTTAATTCTCATTCGTCAATTTCGCATAATAACTATATCCATAGCAAGTAGGTTTATTTTTATTTTATCCATATTGCTCACATCTTGGTGGTGTAGAGCAAGCACCAAACCCGATTACTGTATAAACATATCGTTAGTAAATTGTAAATTGAATTTATTTAACATTTAAAGATGTAAACGATAACTATTGGTTTGTTGAACATCCTACAATCATATCAAATCATGAAATGCTTATACTCGTAAATCAAATCCAACCACAAGCATATATCACCATTTCGGTACATTCAAGCTTCTTCTCTAAAATTTTAAGTCTTTATATATTCTTAGATATCAAAAGTAGGTAAAGCCTTTGAGCTGTGTGACGTCAAATTAATCTGCCGTCATTGTAGATCATTCATTATTAATCCAAACAACTCTGTTTATCAACGTTCTGTATACTTCACTATGTTTGTCTTAACTCCCAATCCTTAAATTACCGATTAGTAGGAAAATGAACATTTTAAACTCTTAATATGACTTTTTATAGGAGTGTGAGTGTACAACTCTGTTTAAACTCAAACTTTACTTGTAATACTCCTATTCTGAAAAGCAGAATTTCACCACTGTTATCTTCTTTTATTTAATTTAGTTACGCAAACATGTCATTTCATTTTAAAGTCTACACACATTGCTTTGTATAAATTAAAAACGACATATCAAATCTCTTTAATATAATAACAATCCTCTATACAAATATTTGTTAATTTTATGCCTTTTAGAGTAGTCATATAAATGCTTTGTCTTATTTTAATCTCACATAAGCAATTCTAAATGAGTTTAAACGGCCACAGGTTTATCTCCATGTTAAATTAAATATTGCAATAAAAACATTTTGCAGAGCTTAGGGTATTCTAACCGTTTAAGATATTTTATTGTCTTTTTTTTGTTGCGTAGGCCTCCTGATGAAGATACAGCATCTCACGATAGTGAGTATGAAGAGGAAGAGGAGGATACGACCGCTCACCTAAAGCCTCGACGACCTTTCTGGGCCAACAAAATACAGTTTGTGTTGGCATGTGTCGGTTATTCCGTCGGACTGGGAAATGTATGGCGCTTTCCCTACTTGTGTTACAAAAGCGGTGGAGGTACGCAATAGTTTATTAGTTTTTTATATAAGAAAAGTAAACTACAAGATTACAAGCTGATAATACAATAATAACGATGTAGGATCGAGTGATACAGTAATTGACCATATGTTAAGGTAAGGACCATATATAGGAAGCAGTAAGTGTTTCCAGAATACCTAACAATCAAAGATTTTGCGCTTATTGATAGCCGTGGGCTAAATAATGTATGAAAGTAGAATGCTAAGGTATCCAGACATTTTATAAACATATGACTAGCCTTTTGATACAGTAAACCTGACTGCTTACATAAATAAAAAAAAACAGGACTCTCAAATCAGGGACATCAGTCTCTGTTTAATTAATAAATATTAAATCATAATATTTTCCCAGGTTACAAAAGCTCCTAAATATTCACGTTCTTACAAGTGAAACATGCCATAGTGCAGCACTGGCCATATGGTTCAAAAAACCTCTGAGTACTAGATTGGCCTTTGCAAGTCAAGACGCTATAGTACCGGCCGGGTGGGTTAGTTTGTTAGTATCACAGTCGGATCTGTTAATAAAGGCGTCTGGATGACTTTACCATCATCATCCAGTCGACTCTGTGATTTCGTGATAAAGCTGGGAGGTCCCATAGTCAAAACCTGACATTGGCAGACAAAACTAATTGGCACACATAGATGCCAGTGTCAGGTTTTAACTATTGAACTTTTGACATATATATATATATATATATATATATATATATATGTATATATATATATATGTCATAAGCGCGATACATAAAATAATAGAAACAAAAAAAAACAGTAATGCATTTATAATACTTAGTCTCTGCGAGTCATTGAGCAACGAATTGTTCTATTTTTCTAAAATAAATATGTACTTATAACTTCGTTTAAAAAAAAATAACTCTTTATTATTATATTCTTTATAAAAAAACTTTTTTTAAATGAGTATTGCGCATCAAAGAATTCTCAACAATGTTGGATGGTAAACATTTTTATTAACTTAATATACATATATCAATATTTAGAGTACATTCCTCGCTAATAGTTTATCTAAAAGAGTGTCGTCTGGGCTGCTGTAAATTAACTCATTAAGGCGACAAAAACATGATCGTGTCCGTCGTGACATGGCATTAATTCCGTATAAATTGTCGTGAATTTTACACATAGTAAAAATTACATACACACGAAATACGGACATAATTGAGATGATGTCCTCATGACATCAGCTATGTAATTTGTAATTTATAAAAATAATAGACGATTATATTTGATATATAGATGATTATATTTGAAACTTAATGCTGAAAAGCACTTTTAAATAATTTATTCCAAGTCTGTCAATTCTGGTGCCCCTCAAAGCTGTGTGCTATCAGCCACGCTGTTTCTTCTGCATATCAATGACATGCTGCAGATTAGCAGCATCCATTGCTATGCGGACGATAGCACGAGTGATGCCCTTTACATCGGCCGCGCTAACATTTCTCGGGTAAACGTCATCGAGAGCCGATCCAAAGTTGTATCTGAAAACGAAACTGTTTTATTAAAAGTTTCAGATTGGCGTCGACTTAACCTAGTCCAGTTTAACCCCACGAAGACACAGGTTTGGGCGTTCACCGCTAAAAAGATGCCATTGGTCGTATCACCTCACTTTGAGAGCACTTCCCTAACTGTATCAGCCAGTATTGGAATCCTTTCCTTCGATATATCAAGCGAAGTCCAGTTTCGCGGCTTGGTGTGCTAAACAGATCTAGACAGTATTTAACTCCGGCACACGGCCTGCAACTTTATAAGGCACAGGGTTCGGCCGCACGTGGAATACTGTTCTCATCTATAGAGATGAAGATAAAAAATTTCATTCCACCACAGAAGAAGGAAGATTTTCACTCCACCACTGTGTGCTTCTCCAGAAGTTTTTTGCCTCGCACAACCAGCCTATGGAACAAATTGTTGCCTGACGTATTTCCGGACCGATACGACCTTCAAACCTTTAAGAAAAGAGCGTACTCCTACCTAAAAAGCCGGCAACGCACTTGTGACTCTTGAGTTGCGGGTGTCTATGGGCGGCGGTAGTCACTTACCATCAGGTGACCCGTCTGCTCGTTTGCCCCCATCGCATAAAAAAAATACATACGCACACGCATGCAGGCAAAGGTACTTTGACAGCCTCGTTTGTCAACTATAATTTGGTCCTTCTCACATAATAGGGGGCAAGCCTATTGTCAACAACCGGCCACTTTGCAATAAAACATTTTAAACCCGCGAATATATTGAAATTGAAAAGTGGGAAAGAAGGTAAACAGTCTAAGAAAAAGGATATTGCTTCTAAGAACGAAATTGAGGATGGAAGTTGAGCAATATCTTAAGTAGGTCAGGGTCGCATACCTGTAACTCAAAAATTGCTCGAATCCGATGACCGGTAAGGGATATAAAAGTTTTCAGCACCCTTGCAATAAGCTAAAACAATCATCATTAATGTCGCAAACGAATTCAGTGCGACACAGACCAGCCTCACCTCGAGACTCAAAGGAAGAAAGCATCTGTGTCTTTTGTGAAAGAGAAAAATTGAATAAATTTTATGCATTATTTGTCTATTGCGTTTGCCGGTTTGTCGTTGTCGGTTGCGTGTGTCGATGAGGCGTATTTACGCGACCAGGTTAAAAAACCTGTTTTTTACTTGCAAGGACGCTGACATATTACAAACAGATTGTACGGTTCTGTGTTTACGAGTACAAAGTTTACAAGTATCATATGTCATTCAGTAGCAGGATGTCAATTGTGTTAGTAGTAGGTATAACGTAAAACCTATAGTTGATTCCTCAGTGGCGTACCGTAGTCTGCTCCGTAGTAAGACATTGTGTTGCACTGATATTTTTGTACAAAACTTAAGTTGCTAAGTTAACTAAGAGAATACAGAGAAATAGTCGCTTATACTATAGAGCTATCTATCTACAGACATTGAACGGCACTATAATTTTGATTGAAACTTTCGATACACTTAGACATATGTATATTATACATTTACTTTACATTTGTCACTTAAAAAAAATATCATTACTGACTAATGATGTTATTTATATTATTCACTATCATTAGCTTTAATTATACGGTGATCATTAGTCAAGCGCAACAAGTAATATAAGAATAAATCAATAACAAAACAAAAATATTACATCTCTTCAAATACATACATTCGTGATTTGAAGGAATACCTACTGCATGAGTCACACATCCTCTCGTTAGGCAGTCCGACGTCTTAGCAATTATGTCAAAGTCGCTAGTACAATACGTAAATAAATGACTTGGTTTTGAAAAATAAAAAAACACATTTAAACACATCACTTTTTTACAATCGGTCTACTTTGCAAATACTTACTTGTACAGTGAACACAAATCTAGACAAACAAATAAAACGTGAAATTTGAAATATAATAATTAATTTGTGAATATGAAATGGCATTGACGCTTTATTGTCAGGTTAATAGTTATTTATAGATACTACCTACTTATAAATACATAAACACCGATCAATGTTTCCTGTAACACAGGATTATCGTAACACGTTAATGTGTCTTATAAGTAAGGAATGAAACAAGTAAGGTTGACGAACCGTAAGAATCTTGCAATGAAGGTTTAGGTTAATAGTGGAATAACGGATATTTTTTTGGGGTCACAACTGTAAAAGTATTGCGTCTGCACTCTTTCTACACACAAGAATTTAGCCTTCACTGCGCCTCCCCAAACGAATATGCAATATCCTATAACTAATTGACACAATAAGATTGAAGCTGTGAATAAATCTCATAATTTTGGTGGAAAGATCGTCGAGATGCTTATCCCATCGTAGTCCTGCGTTAATTTGTAGTTGAGGGCAGGAACTCAGAGCTGCCTGTTGCGGGAACAAATGCGCAATGAATGATATCCTTCTACTTCTTTCCGCTGTGTAACATATATATATTCTATACATTTATACACAACTCTACTCCAGCTGTTGCTTAACGAATTCTGTTTACTTTCTCAGAGTGTTGGAAATTGAATCCTTATATTCTGACCTTAAATGACATTTAGTAACTTAGTGATAGAGATGAGACTGACAATTGTAAGGAATGACCACAATTTATAGATACTAGGAAGTATATATGTAGACGGTATACTACTGCAGTTTAAATCGTTAAAACATTTTTAAAGAAAAATATAGTTTATATGAAAGTTTGTGTCCGTTGTTTGAATGTTTGTAAAGTCCCCCGCGACACAGGAATTAATTCTAGTGCGGGAGTTGTCTTTTACACAAGAAAAAAATAAAGAAAAACAAAATAGAATAGGTAGGATTAATTTTATATAGTATTGTATAGTAATAAAGTTTTTTATTTAATTTCTCTGATGAGCTATTTTTCGAGTTTGTAAAAAATAAATTGCATTTGAGAGCCGAATTTCTGAGCATTTCGATGTAAATAAAAATTAAATAAATGAAAACAACATCACGCGAATAAGCATCATCACCGCCCTTAAGAGCGCAATGCACTGATCATAATACGGCTAAACTAAAAAAAAACATTATCTGCAGATGGAATTAGCAGTAAAGGTTAAATATGTTATGTACACACGAGCGCTAAATCGTGTACATGTGTTTGTTTGTGTCGTTGAGTGTTAACAATATTGGTTGACACCGAGGCAACAACACGAACCAATAACACTATAGCATGGTGTAAATTGCAGATGATGATTTTAGCAAACCTATGGTTGATACACGTAGAATGTTGATATGTATAGAAATCTTACATGACTTTTACATTTTAGACTAGCTTCTACTCGCTGCTATGCTCACACTAAAGTATGTTTTGGAACTTGATTCCGGTTAAGTATAGTATCTCTATCCCTCAAGAGATCTTTTTTTCGAATGTTCGGTTTTGTAGCTAGTTGTTAAACAAATTTAAACAAATTTACACATAATACATCTGTATTATTAAGTAAACTTTATTGAAATAAATTAAAGTCAAAGTCAAAGTCAATACATTTATATTTTTAAATGTTCACATACAATCATTATATATAATTAAAATTATGTGTGAAAACGATGCACCCAGAACAATATCACTATACCGAAACAGGTAAAAAGAATTAAATCGAATAGAATAGTAATAGGTCAGTGTGTGGGTTAAAATAATCGTGTAAAACAATGTTACAAAATATAATTCCTTATAAAATACAATTAGCAAACGGTTTGATTTTGTCTAGACTCAAAATTATCCTATGGAGCAGGACCAGCATGTTTGCAAAAGCTTTCTTATCTTGGATATAATCCTCTAACTTAACTTTTGAAAAAGTAGATAATCGCCGTTTTTTATGAAATAGGGGTACTCGTAAGTGCCAACCATCCGCCCATTTATACCTACATTCCAAAAATCGTAAGAGGGTGGTGAGGGGATGGGAAAAAGGAGAAGGTGATGAGGGCAGGGGAAAAAGAAGGAGGGAGGGTGACTGAAGAGACAGAGGAGAGGGGGAGTTGGGCCTCCGGTACTATCACGGTTTTCTGTTCATTCAATACGCTTTTCCTATTCATTTTTATATTACAATAATAATCTTCAGTTAGTTGTAGTAATTCTTTAGTAAAAAATATGTTTAAAAGCTTTTTAACTGTTCAATAACTTGTTTAGGGCAAAAATAAATTACTTTCATTGTGCTCAAAACACTACTTAGGCACCTAGAATTGTTTAGGAATTATAAACAATAACTTACATTCTTATCTAGAAAATACTACTTAATATATTATGTATTTATATGATAAATTTATTCTCGTATCACATTATGCAACTAGCGTTGTATAGGCATGTTAGGATCATTTGACGACATGACAATTGAAAACTCGCCTGCCAGCTTCTAATCAGTGAATACTATGTACATATGTGGGTGTCGAACCGTCAGTGCGTTCATTCGCTGCAAAGGAATACATAGAAATACTAACTACTGATAACGGTTTCCACGTAAAGCTAAGAAATAAATGTAGGTGTATATTATACAGGTGCGTACACTACAGGAAACTGCTTAACGTTCCATGATATAGTGACACTATGATCTTGTGTGGATTAACTTAATGCAATCTGATCCGCTACTGGGTTACGGTGTTGTATTTAATATCGCAATATAAATTGCAAAGATATGAATAATTTTTTTTATTTACCATTAAAATAGAATATAAGATGAGCCAGAATACACTTAAATCAGTCAAATCTTAAAACAACGAATCAAATGTTTTGCGTCGAATTGTTGTGCATTCGTTTTTTTCTGAAAACTCTTTTGTCAACCACGGTAATAAATCTAAGAGAACTCTGATTTCAGTCGAGTTGGACCGCACCGGTTTCGCATTAACTTTTTTATAATATCATATTTACAAAATCCACATAGTCTATTTCTCTCCTAGCTGACATAAAAAAATACTTTACCATAAAAAAAATCCAAACACTCTTAAATTTAAAAGCAGAAGTCTATGGAGGTGCACACCGGCGTACCTACAACTTTTGTGTAATTATATATCAAAGACTACAATCAGACTAAGATTAAATAGCAGTTGCGATAAATTAATAAAATATGTGAGGAAATCTTTGAGAAAATGAGGCTTAAACCTATACAGCAGAGATACGACTACGATAGATAAAAGTATTAGTCATAACAGTAAAGTACCTATTCTTTTTAACTCGATCGCAATATTTTCTATTCGATATTTGCTCACATTCCTTACAAGTGAAGTTGTGTCAGTGTTTTATTTGTCATTCAATATTTATAACCGTTTTTATTAGCTTATTGCCAAACCTAAAAGGACGAAATCTTAGTCATACTACCTAAGGTATATACTTTCATATATGTATGTGGTCGCAAGAATAGACGACTACACTAATTATACAAGTTCCTGTGGGTCAATTCATTGGCATCAAGTATATAATTAGCACAGTAATTGTGACAAGCGATACTTTAAACGTTACCAAAAAGGATTTTTCGATCTGTGTAAAAAGATATTTACATATTTGGTAGAGCCAGATGTTTTCCACATGCTGTCATTTATTAAATCTCACGTGTGGTTTTACGACACTAAATATAAGTACATATATGTAACATGTTATGCAAACAATTAGCAGTACATAAATGGATAAGAGATTATAATCAATATGCTATCTAAACACGAATATAATAGCATTACAAGAGTAAGATATGTTTGAGCTTTGAACCCTCTAATCTACAAGAACACTTCGCTTTTAATTAATCGTTAAAAACAAAGCAGTTATCTTTTTTTGACTAGGGCAAATAACTTTTTAGAGGATATAAGTAATAACAGCATGAAACTTGAAGGGGAAGAAAACAAAGAGAAACCAACAGGAAAAATACATTAAAGGCAATTCGAGGGTGAAGTGAAGTGAACTTTTAGGGGTAAAAGAAAAAAGAACGGTATATTTTTTTATAAAAATATTTACTTTCAGAGTTTTATTGGTCTGAAACCAAAAAGGAGACCTTATTTCAAGTTAATATGCCATCGGTCTGTAAACAGTAGTTTTTTCAACAAAATATACGAAAACCTGAAAGAACTTCATTTCAGATAGTTATTCTTCAAACAACAACTATTTGTTTAAAAAAATGACTATCAATTAATATTAGGAAACTACAATACAAAATATTACAATTATCCTTTGTGTAATAAAAAATCGTTGAAGTACGATAAAATAATAACTTTTAAAGTACTATTACTTACTACTATTATTTATTATATTGAAATTGCAAATTAGCATTGAAATTATTTCAGCTAGAAACAAGTGATTAGTATTAGTTGTGAGTGTTAGATGATCATATTTTTTCTACCCTTGCCCCAAATTTATTTAATATGGGAAAGACGAAAAAAGGGAGAAATTTAGAATGATAATGGGTGGGGAGAGGATCTTGAGGTAAGGTAAACCGCAAGTCTCTGAGGAAATGGGACTGAGACTGCAGTAACTCGCACAACCCGGGGTGACGTACCCGAATGTCCTTAACATCTTAGAGAAGCCATTAGGACAGGAACACCTGCTGCCTACTTGGTTAACGACTGTACTTTTGTAACTTGTCAGTATTTTGAACTTAGATCTTGGTTTTATCGCTTTAGTCATAAAAAGATCTACACCCGAATCACTTTTTGTGTAGAAAAATATGTTATATGTGCGTACGAGGCACTTTAACTGTATATGTATCTCTACCTACCTACTCAATTTGGTTACAATTAAAAATAAAGCCTGGTAAAGTATAATATCTGTGTTAACTAACAGGTGATGAGGTTTTCTTTGTGTTGTTTCAGGAGCGTTCTTAATACCTTACTTTATAATACTCCTAGTGTGCGGTGTGCCAATGCTTTTCATGGAATTAGCAGTGGGCCAATATACGGCTCACGGACCCATTGGTGCCCTGTCACAAATATGCCCACTTTTTAAAGGTGAGTTCTTTTTCTTTTAAATAATAATGTAATAGTTTGCCTATAACAGTACATATAATCTGTGGAATAAATTGTCTATATATTGCTTGACATTCAAACCTTCAAGAAACGATCGTACAGCCATCCATCTCAATATTTACACAGAACTAGAGAATGGAATGGAATGTTAATTTATATCCCTAACCACCACATGACCTTTGATTAGGTTAGTGTATTAATGTTCTCATTAACTAATTGTAAACTAGTCGGGCATCCCCGAAATACACATGTGAGTAAAACCGTGTATTCATTTAAATACACGGTTTACTCACATGTGTTTACATACATATTTTTTTAAATATGAATATAATTCATAAAAGTTTTTATTCTAATTGGTTAACAAACGTAAAAGCAGACGCTTACAGCACAGTAATCTCTAGTAGGCGGTAATCTGCTGTCCTACATTTGTTTACTATCGCTAATTATTAAATAATCCAATTATCTGTGTTTAGGTTACAAGATAACTATAAATCATTTCAAGGCCTCTTAAAATGATGAACATCTCTAAAGTCATTAAGTTTTCCGAGGGTATTTTGAGATTCCATTTCGAATGTTATGTTTTAGTTTGTGCATTTTGTTTTTACCTTTTTTAATACATTTCGATTTCGAGTCAGGCACGATGACTTGTAAAAAAAATGCTCATGAGCTATAAGTGAAATCTTCTACAGGCACATTTAATAATTTTATATTTTACTTATTTCTTTTTTCATTATTTACTACTACTATGACAGTTTTAGGAAATAGGACACAGCAGATTTCAGACTGGGCGAGTAGGTCACAACTGGATCTTATCCTTGGTTAAAAATTTGTTGAGTATTTCTCAATATTAATCCGTACATGTATATAGAAATTAGATGCTCACCAATGTATATTTATGGTTTCAGGTGCTGGCTTAGCAAGTGTAGTGATCTCATTTTTAATGTCCACTTATTATGCGGTGATAATCGCATGGGCGATATACTACTTCTTCACATCCTTTAAAACGGAAGTGCCATGGGCGAGCTGCTCAAACCGGTGGAACACGGGGCAGTGTTGGGTCCCGTCTCACAACCACACAAAACCGAACGGTTCTCAAACGCCAACCGAACAATTCTTTGAGTAAGGTTTTATTAACATTATCTTATTTATTGATAAACTAGTGGTGTTTTTTTTGAAAGGCTAAGAATCGAAAATTAATTTTGATATATGCAGGTAGAAGTTTAAAGAACTGCCCTCCTAACACCTAAACCTACTTTAAGAAAAACTTCTTATACTGAAATTGTCAGAATTTCTTGATAATATAATAAACCTAAAAATGTGAATACATACACGCAGCCGGGCACGTCAAACCCCTCATTTTTGTCGGAGGTTAGAAACACGGCCATTTATTTGATATTGCCTACCACACGTGGGCAAAACAATTGCTTACATTAGGCGAGTTATTGTAACTTCCACTTCCCACAACATTCAGACAGTTTAATTAATTTATCATTCTACTTAAACTTTTTTAATGTACAAATGATGCCCTTTCATTTGACACACCGCTTGAATATATTTGCCGAAAACATTCGACTGTTCATCCCTCCCCTCCTTCACCCTCCCAAATCTTAGAAACGGCTGAACCGTGTCAAACGCCTTTCAAACAAAAATAAAATGCATAATTTCGGTTCATCCGCTTGGAAAGCTATGGTACCACAGACAGGCACTTATACCTCCTTTTTACACCCTACTTGTTGCGTTGGTCGTTAAAAACAGAGGCAATCATGTATTTGTATTAACGTATGTATTTCTTACTATCATTCTCTTAAGAAAGGACATTAATTATTTCATTTAGTCAAATAGTAAATATACATCTATAACTATAACAATAACATTGACACATTTGGTAAATCAATAAACATAGGGTAGCAATAAAAAACTACTGTAGATACTGCTTAATCTTCTTTTGTAACACCTAACAACGTCGTAAAACCTACATATATTTTAATAAATTAACCTATACCTAAATTACAAAAAAAATAAACTGGGACTATTTAAAACAAAATAAATAAATAATAAATTCCACACACATACATACGCTCCCGCCTCTATCAGAGTCCCACTAAAGTAATAAGAGACAAGCCTGTTGCCGTAGACCGGTTACTGTATGACTGTATACTTACTATCTGATAGATAACAGTCCGATCCTTTGGGCGTATTTTATGACACCACCGGGAAGAGATAGGGTGGCCCTATTCTACTACACAGTGAACTACACAGCGGCACGGCACGGCACGGCACGGCACGGCACGGCACGGCACGGCACGGATAATAATTTATGATATCTATCATTAATTAACAATGAGATTATAAAGCTGAAGAGCTTTTTTATTTCTTTTTTGTTTATTTAAAAGGACCGATTTTTTTTATCTGTAAGTAACAGTCGGATTCGGATTCGGATAAAGTAAAGCCAAGAAATCAAAAAGAAGGAGTGACCATAAACACAGGTGAAACTGCGACTAGTGGTATACTCGTATATACAAGTAAACGAACCCTTTTTCTTGGCATTCAAGTAATCGTACACTCGTTACAAATGATTAGGTTCAGGTACTTACCGTACTTAAGTACTTGCTATGATCAGATACTTTAAAATTAAGTCAGCATAATTTGCGAATAGTTACAAGACACTGACCAAATTAATATTAGTATTTACGGTATAAGTGAAACTGGAAAGTGCAACAAGACATTTAATACTCCATGGCATTAAATTTTACTTAAGCAATCTAAAAGAAAATATCGTATTCTGATATGCTGTTAGGCACCTACTAGAGCGATTGATAACATCGTTTTGTTGAAAGTCAACGTCTGATATCTACGTAATAAAATAACCTTCATGGACTTCAACAGATAAAAAATAAAAATAAAAGATAAATATTTGGAGTGTGTTTCTCGGTAGAGTAGAATGGGGCCACCCCGTCCGATCCCGTAGACGACTAAGGGACCGGACTGTTATCTATCAGACAGTATATTATAAATGTACAGTCCAACAGTGTCCGTATGACGGGAGTATGCTGGCCCTCTATTACGTAAATAGAACTTAATTGTAAAAGGTGGTCGTTTGACATGCCTCTGCCTAATCCTTTCTGGATATAGACGTAAGTGTATTGATTTACTAATACTGAAGTAACATAGCAAATTGCGAAAGTTAGTATGTGTATTACCTATGTATTAAAAAAAAAAAACTAATTTTACCTGTAAGTATAATTTGTTTATAAGCCGTAGTTCAGTAAACTTTGGTGGCGCTTTGCCATTCTTTCCGATTAGCGACAATTTCAAACGGTTTCTAAGTGCCTAATGATTAAAAGGTTTCTTCGTAAAATAAAGGCACTTTAACAAATTCATATTTTTTGTGAATAAGTGTTTGTTGTTTACAACTAAATAAATGTCTCACACACAGGTAGCACAAGTAAACAATTAGTGGGGTAATAACTATTAAAAGAATGACTATTGAAATAATTTGATCGTTCCCTTCGATTGCTTACACTCATTCATGATATAAGTAGTCTTAGGTATGCAGAACGTTTACTTTCAGGTATTTTTTACTGATCAGGATCAGGAATGTCACAGTGGTAGAGCCATGCTTAGGCACGAATGGGCCGGCTCGACCGGTGCGATACCACGGCCTCACAGAAAACCGGTTGTGAAGTAACGCTTGCGTTGCATTTCCCCGAAATGAGTGAGGTCTCCGGAGGCCCAATTCCCCCTCCCCCCTTTTCTCTCCCCTCGTCTACTTTCTCCTTTTTTCTATCTCCTCATCCCTCCTTTCTTCTTTCCGCTCCCTGCATCCCCCATCCCTCATCACCCTCAAAGGCGGGCAGCGCACTTGCGACTCTTGAGTTGCAAGTGTCCATGGACGGCGGTGTCACTTACCATCAGGTGACCCGTCTGTTCGTCTGTCACCCTATAGTTTAAAAAAAAGAAAAAAAAAAGGAATCCTAACTGTTTTCAGTGAGTTACTCTTTACAACATTATCTGTGGAACTCCTGTAAAATTCTGTATACCCGTTTCGGAGTATATCCAGAATATACAAAAAAATCTGTCAAAATTAACAATAAAACTGATTTTATGGTGTAACTAAACTGTTATTAGTCATATACACTTATTAAGAAGCTGTTGTTTTAATATTACAAACATAAACTCCTCAGATTTTATTGATTTGCATACATGTATAGATTATCCATTTCATGTTTTTCTAAATTTACGCACTGTAAGAAAAATAATGGCTGAGTTAATTGACACTGCCGATTCTGCTGTACACCTAACTAAACTAAACTTTATTTAAAATTCTCTTAGGTTATATGACTTCGAATAGATATGCTATTTTGTTGTTACATCGAACTTGACTAAGTTGAGTAACTTAAACAAATTTATAATATAATTTGCGTTTTCATAATATGAAACGTCAATGGGCAGTACTACATTAATTTTAAGTGATTTTCATTCTAGTTTAGTGAGTTTTGTAACAACAGAATTCCTACCAATATCTTACTAATATTGTAATAAAAATCAAAAAATATGGAAGTTACCAATATATACAATTATGCATCTCCGATTACCATCACCGCACCTGCCTATTATTCAAAAAATTCGCACACACATATAATATTGCGTAAACACTAGCATTTATCTTTCGATGACCTCATAAAGAATAAGATATAATTTAGACATATAGACTAGATATACATACATATATTATGATATTACCTATCAAGATTAAATGAAAATCCAAAATCCAGTAAACCGAGAAGGCACTTACATTAAACTGGAACGTGTTCTGTTATTATTTATGTACCTTTATGACAAACTGAAAATATTTTTATCATATCAGTGAAATACATGATCATAGTACCTATCAGTAATCATTTGGTCTAATTTTCATTAATTGTGTTTATGACATAACATATTGATGCAGATTTGTATCCAATCGTTTTACTATATCCCACGCAAAACACTTTAAAATGTATTTTTTTTAGGTATATTGTACTAATTGGATAGGAGTATCTGTACCTAATCTTACTAATGTAGGTACTGTTTTTTAACAAACGTTAACTTATATTTCCCCTAGTTTATTAGGTATTTTTTTTACAAAACATCTCCGGGCTCTACACTAATCACTTGGTTTATATATTTTCAGAAAAAAGGTACTGAGCATAAGTGACGGAATTGAATACCCCAACGGGATGCGGTGGGAATTAGCAGCTTGTTTGGTATGTGCCTGGGTACTAGTCTACTTCGCCCTATGGAAAAGCATAAAATCCTCTGCCAAAGTTCGCTACATCACAACAACACTGCCTTTTCTACTAATTATAGTATTCCTGGGACGATCCTTGACTCTTGATGGAGCAGATGTGGGCCTACGATACTTCTTTAAACCTGATTGGGAACTACTAAAACAATCAAGACCCTGGGTTAACGCAGCATCACAAATATTTAATTCGATCGGAATTGCTTTCGGCTCTATGATCATGTTTGCCTCTTACAATCGATTCGACAATAATTTTCTCCACGACACGTTAGCAGTATCATTAATTAATGCAGTTACAAGTCTAATAGTTGGGATTTTCACGTTTGCCACTATTGGTAATATTGCTTTTGAGCAAAACACTTCTGTCAAGGATGTCATTGCCGATAGTAAGTATCACTGAATAAATTATATCGCCCTTTTATTATTTGAATTCATTGTCTATTTTACTCTAATGATGATAAAACCTGTGGTATTCATTATTTTCTTTTCTTTGTTAAATATTCATTTTTGTAGACAGTAGGTATAAGATTCTTTAGAACTGTTTTAATCAACATTATTTTAAGAATATCTTCTATTTCAGGTCCTGGTTTAATATTTGTTGTGTATCCACAAGCTATCGCAAAAATGCCGGCGTCCCAACTGTGGGCAGTGCTGTTTTTCTTTATGTTTCTCTGTCTAGGACTTAATAGCCAGGTAAATGTTTTCAAGTATATCGTCTTAATTTGAGAACTACATTTATATGAAATGTAAAAAAAAAGATTTTTTTATTTAAATTTATCCAAAATAATTACATAATGAAGGCAACAAATTGTTGAACAGTTTCAATTATAGAAATAATTAAGATAATTACACATAGCACCTTGTACTAACCTACTATTTTTTTTAATTCTGTAAAAAATACTAAACACCTTACATATCTAGATATAAAACTACCCACCCTGTGTTTTTCAGTTCGCAATCGTTGAAGTGGTGGTAACGTCAATTCAAGATGGATTTCCGGACATGATACGTAAAAAACTTGTGTATCATGAACTTTTAGTGCTATGCGTATGTGGTGTTTCGTTAGTGTTCGGGCTACCGCACATAATCCACAGTGGGATATACTACTTCCAACTAATGGACTACTACGCCGCCTCGTTGAGTATTACATACCTGGCATTCTTTGAAGTGATTGGTATCGCTTGGTTTTACGGCGTAGGAAGGCTGTCTAAAAATATTAAACAAATGACAGGTTTGTATAATTTAAGTTGTAAATATCAGTGGTTTCTCTGTGAAACTTAAATATTTAAATCATTTCCCAATCCGATTTGAAATAAGCAGAATAAAACAAGACCTGTTTCTATCTAATATTATTTTTACTAAATTCCACACAAAGAGTAATGTTATTTCTTAGAAAACTTAAAAAAATGCAATATAAAAAACAACGTGATTCAATATAACTTTATCATACGGTGGAAATCCCTATGCCTTAAATGTTTATTAGATTCACTAAATCTTTAAACCACATACGATGAGTGATATTCGGCTTGAAAGATTGTACATCCTGATTACGAGTTTTAGTAAAAGATAAATAAATACGCATAATATGCGTCATATTAACGTAACAGAAACTTGAATTTAAACAAAAGCTCATTGCCACCGAAATGCTTTGTTTTAACATTATTTAAAGCGTATGTACAAATTCGCTGGTATTTGAAAGTTTTTTCCTTACCTTATTATTTTATCAATCGCCCTAAACTCAATATTTAATACATTCTGTACTGATGTTCTAGGTCGCAGACCCTCACTATACTTCAGAATATGCTGGCTGATAGCAACACCAGCACTGCTTCTAGCTTTATGGGTGGCTAGTCTGGTGGACTACACACCTCCCAGTTACCGGCAATACCAATATCCAGCGTGGGCGCAGGCGCTCGGTTGGATTATTGCTTCTCTGTCGTTACTGTGTATACCAGTGTATGCTATTGCTGTTATTATTAAGTCACCTGGGGATACTTTGGGACAGGTTTGTATATAATGAATATTATATTACTAATGATAATATTACTTTTGTTAGTTCACATCAATAACATATATGGTTGGACAAAGTCAAAATTCACCAAGTAGGTATATATTATACACGTTTGTATCCTAGGTACCTATGCTAAGAAAGATAATTAGATATTTAGATATACCTACTTTTAACACCCAAATTTATACGAAATAAGGCAGTTGTTAAAATTATTGAATATAAAAAGTGGCATAGGTTTTCAAGTGATTTATCTTCAATAACCAACTCCAATCTTTTTTACAGAAATTCCAGAATTCAATACGCCCAGCGTCTTTATGCGAATGTGGAGTAAACGAATGCGACATTTGCTGTTCCGATTCTGATCCACCAGAATACAAAACCGCAATAAACTAGTCGAAAACAGCTAAGGAATGTTTAGAATACAATAAGAACATACCTACTTTCTACAGTGAGATTTACTTTGATACCAAGTATAAACAAGGCAGAAAGATAATAATTCAAGTCGTTTCATCATAGTTATCATTAATTTACAATAACACAGACACAACACTCGACCTAAAACTGTAATGAAGTAACTCATGAGTTCATGACATACATTTTTGAATATTCAAACATTTACAAGCACAATCGTCAGTCGAGTGGATAGACA
Source organism: Tyria jacobaeae (assembly GCA_947561695.1). Classification (NCBI taxonomy): domain Eukaryota; kingdom Metazoa; phylum Arthropoda; class Insecta; order Lepidoptera; family Erebidae; genus Tyria; species Tyria jacobaeae. Next base: position 11,896,791 of record OX387217.1, read on the forward strand.
CTTCATTTGTTTAGTGGTTTTAGCCTAGTGCATTCAAGTCAAATATGTGAGCTACTTTTAAACACCTGAGCACCTACAGTATATGCTTGAGCATACCATGTGTTAGTAAGTTAGATAAATAGCGTAATTTTTTAACTAAATTCTTTAACTAAACTACAAACAATATAACTATTTATGATACATATTGATACAGTGTATCTATGTAGGTTTTAGAAATCAACAAAACCAGTATTACGTTTTTAGTTAGTATTATGATTATAAATCTAAATTAAGATTTTTGAAATGCGCTGTTGCAGAACGTTTGGATATGGTTTGAAAAGATTAATCTATACAAATGTTAGTATTTATTAACTTATATTACGTATAAAAATAGATTAGATTGACTATCAGTTTCGTTGATTTCGTAAGATTTAGTTAATGTTTCCTAAAACATTTGTGATCAAAGTCATTCCATTAGATATTCTATTCTAGATGATTAAGTTAAATTGTCTATTATAATTTAAGTGAGCATGAAATATGATTGGTGACAATATATTATTCGAATCGAGATGTTTAGTTAGACGAATCCGTCTCATAAAGCTTCTGCTCGTGCTATACCTACCCAAAATATAGGGATACAGTCAATCTCAGAATGACTTTTAAAAATTATTATATATTATATGATAGTGCACCTTCTATCTCACCAAATTTTTTTATGTAATACGTAAACCTTTACCTAATATTAATATCCTGACTTCCGAGGCGCTTTTAATTTTGACAATATTTTTACACTATTTTTTATACAAGTATCTTTTTTTTTGCAATTAATAAACTAATGCAAATGTAAGTCTTAAACGTATTACAAAGACCAAATTGTTGTAATAAGACAAAGAGAAAAGTTCTATAAAAATATAACTTTATGCAGAAAACACATAAACATAGGTTTAACGCAAATTAGTACAACGTAGTTGTGATGTATATAAATATTAATTTGTAAATAAACAAGTATTCATCTTGTTACTGTAGCAAACTAAGTTATATTACTTAATAAAAATATAAATATAGTATGAATGTTTTATTTACCACATTAGGTATTATTTCTTTATACTTTGAAGTGCATACAAAAAATGTGTGGTGTCGTAGGACACCAGATAGGAACGAAATTCAGGGTATATTTTTTTAATATGATTTTTTTATCTATAAAAATAAAAATAAAAGTACTTTAAAAAATATCTTAACCTCCATTTTTTTTTACAATGATATACAAAGAAACAGCTATTTACATGAATAATAATAGCAAACTGCAATAATAATAACAGTCATTACGTAGACTATATATTAGACACTATATAATCATCATCCAAAGACTATATTTTTTAACATTATGGACGTTTTTTGTCGGCTAGAGTATACTAGGGAACTTCGTTCCAAAATTTACTTTGCAGCACCCTCTAGATTTTTTTACTTTATGACTTTTTACTAGATGGCAGTGTTACACCATGTTTTGTTTTAAAACAAAAATCCCTAAAATTATTTCCAGTTCATAATGGAAACACTAGATGGCAGTATGAATAAATTAAATTTCTTACGCTTTTTTTAACGTTACGAACGTTTTCTGCCGCCTAGGGTACCCCTCCGCAATGCCCCATAAGGAAATTCGTTTCTAAATTTTTTGTTAGTTTTTATATATAAATACTTATTAATAACATAAACTTTGTATGTATCATAGGGATAGCAGCTAACTCCATGATACATCACAGCTTTTAACAGCGCGTAACACATGCACTGTAGGTACGAATTTTTAAGCGATCTTTAATATTTCGACAAAACTTGATATATTGAGGTACACACATTACACTGATTTACTTAAATTTCAGAAAAGCTGATATATAAACAATACTAAATAATTTACTTTTCCCAAAAAACAAAGGTACCAAATGGATGTGTAATGGGAGGTACTTCGTTCTTTTTCTTGTCGGTTCATTGTTAGAAACACAAATATTGTTATAACTTCAATTAATCTCCTAAAATACAATAAAAATATATAAATACTTTGCGTCACGTACTTGATTCTTGATAAAATTATTACATGTGGTGGTATGAATTTTGATACGTTAAAACCACACAAGAATTTATAGACCTATACCTTATGAAAAAATGTAGTATGGTGATGCACCTGTAGTCACCTGTTAGACAACAGGCATGTCTTGACCAGTTTGGTAGCAACATACGAGTATATCGAACTAAAGCTGAAGTTCAGCACTTGCGCTTATCCGACCATAAAACAGACCATTGTCAACATCAGCTCCGTAGCTGGTATGACAACGTTAGAAATTTCAATGGGTATAACATTAACAAATTTTGTGAATGCATTTCCTCCTTATCTTTCTCAGACGTTAATATAAAAGATAACCTATACGAGGCCTTTCGGAAGTATACATCAACAGTGTTAATAATACGAACCCTGCAGGAGCGGATGGAATTTAGACTTAAGTAATAAATAAAATGTGCAAAATTTATATGTAAGCTTTTGAGTTATACTTTTCTTGAAAGCCTAAAAAAAATCAATTGTCAAGCCAATATTTAAAAAGAAAACTTGACTAAAATACATAATTATCGTCCATTAATCCTAATTCAGTTAATTTCAATTCTTTTTAAATAGGTTATATACTGTTGTTACCTACTAACCAAAACATACTAAAAGAAGAACAATTTGGTTTTCGGAAATAATACATCACCAGCTTATTTTAATTTATTACAATTTATTATATAATTTATTTTAATTTATTACAATTGAGAGAGTGTTAATGACCGAGTACCGGTAACAGCTATATTCCTAGATATGAGTGAAGCCTTCGATGTTGCGGATCACAATTAGCTTCTTTATGTATTAGAGAAATATGGTATTAGAGGAATAGCAAAAGATTGGATAAAAAGTTATCTAATGGACCGTCATCAATGCGTTGAAATAAACAAAATACAAAACGACATCAAGGTGCTGACAATTAAAAGTGTTTTAAATAATATTTATAATATAAACAAAAACAAGTAATTAGATTTAAATAAAATAATTTAATTTACTTAGAACACAGGTAAAAATATTAACTTCTGGTATTGAGCTCTATACACAATCTATAAATTCACGAACAACGAAAGGTTAAGAATACTATACTTTTATGGTGATGCAGCCGTCCTTCCGCGGTGAGGTCTAGAGCAAAATTGGCGAGCCTAGCGGTTAACTGTTACTGCATCTAAACCATACAGCGTGAAGCTTGACGCAAACCACCTTTGACGCAATTCACACCTATCCTATACTCCTTATACGGCCTCTCCTGACACCTTGACGTCCTCGTCAAGCATTGATGTCCTTGCTTCTATACTGTCATCTCTTTGGGTAGCTTGTAGCAAGAGTTCATCAGTGTCCTGCGCAGGTATATTGTCTTCCGTTTAGTCAGCTGCTGAATTATTTATTTAGATTAATTAAAAAAAAAAACAAAGTTAACGGATACTTTTAACAATGATAAAGGATAGACAGGAATATGAAAGATAAAGAATGAAAGGTTATTTATAATCCCTACAAGATTACAAACAATCACTATCAAGTATGTATAGCACTAAACAAATACAAGTTTAGTATCACCCTAATAGTAGACATTAAACAAAGGTCTACTTATTACTCAAGAATATCACGAGTTCGAGGCTGCTACCCTGTCCATCGGTATTTTTATGGTTTGGATCTAGTTACCCTGTCCATGGGTCTTATGGCTTCAACAAGAAGACCGTGAGTTTGGGGGCTGGTTACCCTGTCCATGGGTCTTTCATGGTTTCAACAAGAAGACCTCTTCTTTGAATATGTCTCGGACCCCCATACTTGTGGTTATACTTGATAAATTGTTTTCATCCAACCATTGAAACTGCATAAATAGTATCTTGCGGGAGTGGCGGGGGGTGTTGTGTGAAAGTATTTGTTGTGATGCTGAGAGAATCTGGGCTTTATCGATGAAAAAATTATACAAACAAGTACGAGCCAAAATGATCATATTAAGGTGATGAGGATGCACTTTTTGCAATCTTTGAAAAATTTAAAATTTCCGTACGATTATCTCGAATGCACATTCTACCATTTGTCGAGCTTTGCTAAATTGATAATTATATTTTCTTTTTCTCGATCACCTCAAATATCATTTCCAGGATAAGGCCGCATTATATTTTTGCATAAAGGAAATGCTTCATAAGCCACAAATACGTGTGGCATTTCTTGATTTGTACCTGGTAAGCACGGTATATTGAGCACTCCATTATGTATTTTGTTTCCTAACCGAGAATTTAAGAATATACCACTATCACTATTGCGTCCGTATGCACCGACATCAACAACGAATTTGTAGTTTGCACCTACAACTGCCAATAATACGGTACTAAATGTCTTTTTATAACTGAAATATAGGCTTCCGCTATTGTGTGTTGCCCGTATAACTACATTTTTTCCGTCAATAGCACCGATGCAATTAAGGAAGTTTCAAATATTTTTGAATCATCATCATCACCTTCATCGATTTTTGACCAGGTTTCCGAAGTTGGCTTTGGCATCGCTAAAGGCTGCAATACTTTCCAAACGTTTCATGAACTATTTTACGGACTGTACTCAAACCCATGCGGAAATTAAAAGCCAATGATTTAAAACTACTGCCGACATTCAAAAATCTGAAAGAAAAAAAAGCATATGTTAAATAAATGTTCATATATTTATTATATATATATATATTATTAGTTTCAGATTGTCAAAAATGTTGGAAGTTACTTCGGGATAATTTCAGAAGGGCTATAAGTACGAGAAAATTCAAAAGTGGTTCTGCTGGTGGTAGGCGTCGCCCAATAAAATATGAACAGTTAATGGAGTTCTTGAAACCACATCTTCAGCACAGACAACAAACTTCAAATTTTGACTCAACGTCAGCAGACACACTTGACTTCAAATTTACTTTTTTTTTTTTACTTCAAAAAAACACGACAAAATGAATCTCAGGCTATCATCCCAAATATCCAATTATTCGCAACCCAATCCAGGGCGAGCTTCGGAAATTCTCGAAAAACACATTCAGAGTAACATGAGCACCTGTAGATAGTTTTTTAAAACAATGGCATCAACTGTTAAAAACCTTCCCGGGAGGTTTCAAGCACGTATAAAAAGGGATGTATTCAATATTATAAACGATGCTGAAATCGAATATTACGATGAACATGTTACTGAACGTGCTTCAATTCAATCAATCCGTACGTCTACGTATTATAATGTAGACGATAGCAAAGACAGCAACTTTTCTCCGTACATATCATCAAAACAGACCTCTAACATATCGGTTTCTCAGTGTTTTTGGATATGCGGGCGTAGCAAATTAAATAAAATTTCAAATTTCTCGTAGTTTAACTTATAATAGTCAGAAATTGAACATCTCTTAATGTCTATATATACATATATATCTCTTAATCTCTAAAATTTCTTCTACCCATACTGTTCTTCTCACATATTCTACATGTTCCTCTTCCTCTGCCAAAAGGGCGAAAATTACTAAGTCCTAATCGACCATACTGAACACGTCTGCCAACGTTGGATTTTGGCATCAAACTGGTCATGCACGCCCGCCTGACAACCCAGAACATTTTCAACGGAGCTTGTCAAGTCAAGTCAGTCAAAGTTTTGCTCGACCACGCGCGAGCATTTTACAGTTCAGTTCATCGTTCAGTTACTGCATCTAAACCATACGGCGTGAAGTTTGACAGAAACCACCTCTGACGCAATTCATACCTATCCTTTACTCCTTACAAAAATAATATCTTAAAATTAAAAGTGCGGTGCGGGCCAGGGAGGATGATCTCCACTCGGACTCAAGACTCGTTATAGTCAGTCCGATTCTGACACACCGTTCTTCCGAAAGCTCCAGTAGGATGACGGCCCGAGTTGATTTGCACACGTTTAAAAAAAAAGCTACTTAACGTGCCGTAGCTACCTACGTAATCAGCGGCTCTTAGCAATCAGCCTATTGGCAGATATTACTATCCACAATTATTGCTGAATCCACATCCCACATATCTACAACCTCATGGGCCAGATCCTAATATTTTAATTTTTTTTCAGCCCTTATGAGATTGTAGTCATAGGGAATAGTAATATCAACAATCACAGCTCACTCTCTAACCGATCTATCACCACAATGTCAGATTTATTTATTATTATTATTATTATTAACAAAATCAATAGATTTGGTGGCCCATAAGGGGATGTGTATATTAATGATCTTCCTAACATCACTAACCACAGTACAATTTTATTTGCCACTGTCAATACTCCTTTACTTAAATGCTCATATAGGGAAACATGGAAATTATATAAATATAGAAATTAACAAGGCAGTTGATTAGCTAGCAAACATTAAAAAATATATATAATTTATTTTAATAAAACACTGTTGTTACACTTTCAGAACTATAGGCAGCAAAATGTTGTCTTGAACGTAACATGAAAAAATAATACCTACTAGGAGGAGGTGGATTCAATGTACATGTCCTACACAATTACTGTAACTGGAAGCCCCATGTGGAGTATGTTAGCAATAAACTTGACAGATTCGTATTTGCTATTAACAGACTTTGACAAATCATATCCAGGGAAGCAGCACTTTCTTACTTGGGGGAACTCAGTTGAGTTTGAGACTTTTCAGAAAGCATTTTGTGTACAAAAATATATATATATGGTATTTTACATTCTAATGGTATTTTAAAAATATGGTATTTTACATTCTTGAAAATTAACTACATATATCTGCTTTGGTGATGTATATACTGAAAATGTAAAAAAATAAATTAACAGAATTACTTTCAAATATCAGAATATATTTTATATCTTTTTCTTCTTCTTAGCACTAATTTGTTCATTTATATCTTCATCATCACTATCATCACTTTCTTCATCAATTTGAAAGTCACCACCTGTAAATATTAGAAAACAAATTGTGTCACTGAAAAGTGAAAATAGTAAATGGACAATGATCTGGTTAGCTGTGTAGTAATTGTATGATCATAATTTGTCAAACAGAACATGTTATGGTAATGTAAAAGGTAAAGGTATATTTCGAAGATAACCTCATTGTAACTGTAAATTCACTTTACCTGAATCACCTATGTCGTTAATCAATTTTGTCATTATATTATTTAATTGTAACTCAAATTTATCCAAGGATTCATATAAATTATCAAAATTCGTCGTTTGTGCAAGAGATTCAAGCTGCACATCATTTTTTGATATGGTGCATTTTATTTCAGGCATTGCATCAGGCATGACAAAATAAAGTAAAATAATAATAAAATTACTCTAAAGTCTTGAAACTCATTTAAAAAGCCAGTACTTTACTATAACTAACAAAAACAAAACACAACAATCAATTTCGAAAGTAATAAAGGTACATAAACAAATTCCAAACAATAAAAACAGGCCCCGAAACTGACTGTCAGTGTCAGTCAACTCTCGAGTAGGGTGAAGCGTATATACTGGTACAGGTATTAAAACCAAGTATGTGCTTCAAAGTACGCAGTAAGGGTACGGAGCAAAATGCTGGGTACATGCCTTTAAGGTTTTACGTCACGCAAAGTACGATACGAACCGCGATCATAAACCATAAGCTTTTAGTTACCCGACAACTCACGGGACGGACCCTAAGTGTAGCCTACTACAGGGGTTTCCCGGAGGCTTCCTTGTCAGGGTATAAACGGGTCCCTTTCAATAAAGTGTATATTTGTTATGTATTTGTATATATATATAACTATGTGAATATTCTATAATACTATACATACTAGATGTATATAGTTTGTTTTAAAATAGATGCAGAAAGAAAAGGAGATGAGACATTTTTTTTTATGCGATACGAGTAGACGGGTCACCAGATAGTAAGTGACTACCGCCGTCCATGGACACCCGCAACTCAAGGGTCACAAGTGCGTTGCCGGCCTTTTAGGTAGGAGTACGCTCTTTTCTTGAAGGTTTGAAGGTCGTATCGGTCCGGAAATACGGAAACAATTTGTTCCATAGGCTGGTTGTGCGAGGCAAAAAGATTCTAGAGAAGCGCACAGTGGTGGAGTACCAATCGTCCAGATGATGGGGATGGATATTTTGTCACGTAGAACGATGGCGAACAATTCCTCTGAACACCCCCATGATACAAGCGATAGAGTATGCAGAGTGAAGCTACATCTCTACGCAACGCCAAGGTACCAAGCCGATCAGAAATATCTTGGCAGTCGATAATGCGAATGAATTTGAATGCGGTCAAGAGGGAGAAGCTGGTACTGGGGTGCACCTGCAAAGTGATGAGAACAGTATTCCATGTGCGGTTGAACCTGCGCCTTATAAAGTTGCAGGCGGTGGGCCGGGGTGAAATACAATACCGTGACACCAAAAGTTTCTCAAGTATGAACGCAACTCCGTAGCTCTTATCGAAAATACATACATGGAAATACAAAAGTAAAATAACGGTCAGCAGCTGAATTGGAACTAGTGGATACTGCAAACTTTTTAGGTATCAATCATGATTCTATGTTTCAATGGAGGCCACATACCGATAAATTATCAAATATACTAAGCTTTGCAGCATACGTTAGAAAAATTCGTGAAGTGACTGATATTGAACCAACCAGATTAGTCTACTTTTCTTATTTTTATAGTATAATGTTGTATGGTATTTTACTCTGGTGCAATATCTCTGATATTCCATCTGTCTCTGGGCTGCAGAAGCAGTTTATAAATTAGATAATTGTTATTCACTGAGGCAGAAATTCAAAGAAATAAACATAATGACAGTTATATAATTATTAAAAAAGTGATATACACTCTTATAATAATATACTGTTACAATAATATATTTACTTATAACATAAATTTGTTTTACCTGCCTACAAGTTCAAAAAAACTAATAAGTTATTTCTAGGTTAATATGAGCAAGTTTTTAATAAAATTCCACAGTATAACGGAAGTTGTGAATTAAAGGTGGTCAGTGGTGGATTACACGGAAGATAGAAGCGCTTGTTATTGAACTGTTAGAGATTCAAATAATCAGTACAATGTAATGTGAGTAATATATTTCTCATTATCTATATTATTGTATTATTTTTATTACGTTTTCCTTTTTAATTTGTTTTTCCCTGCCTAATAACCTTATTTTAAAAGCCTAATTTTAGGTATTTTACTTTTAGCAGCATAACATAACTCTATAAAATAGTGTTTTATTGAATAGTATATGTTGTACACAACATTTTGTAATACTTATCTGATGATTTAATTTAGTGGCCATGAGTTCGATTCCCACATGGAACAAAAATAGGTTTTCTTTTTTTCGTTATTTCTCTGTTTGTAAAGCGCCCCGAGACGACGGATTCAGTCCTGAGTTGTCTTTATTAAAACAAAAGACATCTGATCCTAAATGCTTTATATGTAGTCTCCGCTTTGTGCTTTTACTTCGTGATCAGAACTTACTTACTTACGTTACTTATAGAAACAATGGAGACTGATAATGGTAGCAAATCTTACTACTTAAGGAGGGGTCTTAGTGTTTCTTTATTAAATCATTACGCATAAAATATCGACTACAGATTTAGAGGATTTTTTCGTAAGCCAGTTTGCTCGACCAATTGCATCAATCAACTTTATGCGAATGCTGCCATCCTCTGGATAGCTGGAAGAAGTATTCGATAATTCCCATAAAAGTGGGAGACTGCGTAGCTAATACATTTTTGAGATTATTAATCATGAGCTTTTATTTGTAAAACAAAAAGTAATATTAAACAAATGGCAATACATCGATTATAAACCTTATACTTACTAATGAAAAGAAAATTCCGGTAGCTTCTTTTCATTGTCACCTTATACCCCATAACACTGCAACGCATCATCTTAAATTGACTCTTTTTGGATAATAAATTGAATTAATTACGTCAAAAAAAAGGCTTGTATTCCAAGGTTGAGTAGAATAAGGCCACCCAATCTCTTCCAGTGTGTCGAATAAGGCGACTAAGGGATCAATCAGTTAGCATACAGTCATACAGTGTCCGATTGACAGCAGTAGGCTTGCCGGCTAACACTTCCCAATACATCCGTATAAGCAATTTCTCTTTTCTTTATGCCATAGGTGGACAAACGAGCAGATGGGTCACCTAATGGTAAGTGACTTCCCCCAACCATGAAGTCTTGCAACTCAGGGTCACAAGAGTGCTATCCGCCTTATAGAGTAGGAGAAAGGGAGATGTGGAAGGGAAAAGAAGGAGGGGAAGGGAAAGGAGGTTTGGGCCTCCGGTAACCTCACTCACTCGGTCACACTATTCAAGTATTGTTTAACAGTCAGTTTTCTGTGAGGCTAATACCTCGGTCGAGCCTGCCCTCACGTACCAAAACATGGCTCTCCCACGTTTGAATTCTCTTCCTCCTGTCATTGCCTTCAAATGTTCTAAGGTTTCCCCTTCAACATTTCCCTATTTTCCGGTCTTTATTTCCTAAATTTCTATTTTAATTCCTAAATCCTAAATTGACGGTGGTAGGCCTGCCACCCATTAAATTAGTGGGACAAAATTTTTGTTTAATACACCTCTGCCTACCCCTTAGGGGGTAACAGTAAGTGTGAGCGCATGTAAGTTAATTGTCAGTGAAAATCTGGTAATAACAATTATTTTCAAAGCAAGATACAAAAAGAAGAATCAATCTTTCAAATTCAAACTCACCCGACTTCAAAGACAAGCTGTCAGATTTATTAATTGTTTAGCAATCTAGTTTGCTGACCTTGACATAAGCCAGCACGCGATATGAAACAAAAAATTATACAGTTTTATCACAAATTTTCGCCTTAAGTCTATGCCTTTTTTGTGTGAATAAGACGGAAAGTATTACTATGCCTATTGTATTGCCTTTCTAATTTGAGCACCCTTATGGCGAAAACTGGACTTCAATGATTAAATAATTGTCATAACATTAATTCATCAAAAGTATTTTTATCTCGGTATCACGTAAAGGTGTAAAAATGAATGGGGGTTTATTTATATCTATTATAAAGAAAAGTTATTTACTCCTTTGACCATTGTATTTAGTATTGCATATAGTCGATGCGCGTACGAAACCGCGTAAGAGCAGTTTGTAAATAAATCGCAACAGCAAAACGCGCAAAATTCCAATATTGTGCTGACCGATTCTAAACGCTTATTGGCTTATCAGAACGTCAGTTGTGCTATCGAAACAATATCGCGGAACAGTAGGAGGCCTGAAGTTGGAAGCAAGTGCGCGTATTTACTACAGCTGTGAGAAATTTTTTTATTTTTTTTTTTTCTTTACGGGGTGGAAGATCCTCATGGATGTCCTTCGCCCATTGGGGTGGACGAAGGGGTCTGTCGGACTCTTACCGACTAAAAACCACCCCGGTGTTCCTCTTCTTGCCCATGGTCGGGGGAGCGAGAATCGCAATTGCATTCTTCCGCCTCCCCGAGGCATTGACCCGTCTCACCCAAGACGGGTCTCGTCACCCGATGCAACCGTCACCCTTCGGTCGCAGTCTTCCAAGAAGCACGCACGGAACACTGCGTGCTGCCTCTTAGGCCTGTAACTGATCGGACGACGAATTCCCCAAAATCGTCGCCCGCAGGCCACTTTCTAGGGTGGCCGGAGATCGACGAATGCTCTCCGGCGCCCGGTGCCCCTTCTGCGGGCAGAGAGAGCCGAATGAGCCATGCGTTCTCTCACCCGTTCCGCTGCTTCCTTTGAGGATATCACCTCCTCACAGAAGGAAGCGACGGCACTCCATGCGCTCTCGCTCCGAACCATGTACAGAACCAAGGACGGAAGCGAGAGACTACGCGCAGAACCAATTGCCGCGACAAGATCACGACGCTGGCTTGCCCAAGCAAGGCATTCCGCCAGCGTATGAAGCGACGTGTCGTCAGGGCAATTATCACAGTGATGGCACCGTGACGTCGGCTCCCGGCCGATCCGACATAGGTACTTGCCGAAGCAACCGTGTCCGGATAGCACCTGCGTCATCCGGAAGGTGAGGACTCCGTGTTTCCTCTCCAGCCACTCTCTTAGGATGGGTCTTACCGCCGATATGGCAGCGTGCCCTGCACTGGGTCGAAGTCGCTGCTCCCACTCCGCCACGAAGATCTGGTGGAGCTCAGCCCGGTGTGCCTCTACTTCTCGAGGCACTGGCAGCTCACGCCGATCCAGAGCATCCCTGCGACACCGATACTGTATCGCAAGAAGAACTGCATCTAGATCCCAGGGCGCGGATCCATCAAATAGGGTAGCCACCTCGAAGGAGATCGTACGGTTCCCTCTTATCACTCTGACAGCCATCGCACGTTGCGGCCTTCGCAAAATCGCAATATTTTTGGCTGTCAGAGTGCTGGTATATATATACTGGTGCCCCATAAAGTGCCATAGAGCGTACGATCCCCGTATACAGATTTCGGCAAGATGCATTGGGCCCCCCTAAGTTGGGCAATAGCCGCGAGAGTGCCGCAGTGGTACTCAAGAGCCTGGGGGCTAACTGCCTAAAGTGAGGCCCGAAATCCCATCGGCTATCGAGGACGAGTCCCAGGTACTTCATCGTGCGCTCGATGCCGATGCGGACGCCTCCCACCATGATGTGGGACCCTGGAGGTGGGGCCCTCCGAGGCCCATGGAAACATACGGCCTCGGATTTGTGCAGAGCTACCTCCAGGCCCAACTGCCGGATCCTACCGACTACTTGCGCAACCCCAGCTGTCGCCAGAATGGCTGCCTGGCGGTGCGTCTTCCCACGTGCTGTCACAAGCGTATCGTCGGCGTAGCAAGTAACGCCGACACCATGGAGAAGCGCACCACGCAGAACCCAGTCGTAGCCGATGTTCCACAGGAGCGGGCCCAGGACTGAACCCTGTGGGACACCGCACGACGTCTCTCGCCGTCCCCAGCCATCGCGACCCGGGTATACGACGATCCTATCCGTCAAATAGGCCCCGACAATTCGACGGAGGTATATCGGCACCCCATGGTACCGAAGTGCCTCTCTAATACAGCTCCAGGGCAGGGTATGCACGCATGATGGCATCCATTGTAGAGCGCCCTCTGAGCTGTGAGAAAAATAATGCAATTAGTGTGTACTCCTGAACATATTTTTTTTACCGTGATTAACCACCATGTTAATATGTTTGAAATGTTTATTATTTTTCGTTTGTAATGTGCTCATGCTAGAATATTTAAATTACATATAATTCTGTTTTCATTTAATGGGTCTAACTAATGTAATCCCTAACAAGTATTTACGGGGACTTGGCATCGCTTGATTTATATGTTTTGTTTAGTTACGCGGTATTGCATTTTACTGAAATCCTTTCATTCAAAAGTAAGTACCCAAATGATAGAGGACAAGGATAACTATATTTTAGAAAATGCGGATATTAATGAAAACGTCTTAATTTTGCGAGAGCTATCTGAAAGCCGAAAAATATTGTTACAGAAGAAGAGAGAAATATGAAACATATTTAAGTATCAAAATCAAGCAGTAATACAACCAGTGCCGACACCTTTGTCTGAGAATCAAAATTTAACACCAGAGATACCTTTGTCTGAGAATTTCACATCCGAGTTTACTACATTTAAGACGATTTTGGACCCTCCGGAATCGATGCAAAATAAAGATTATAATATTCCTACACCGATTAAATCTAATGATGTGGCAGAAAATAACAATAGTGACATTTATTTTAATCTAATGATCATTTTTTTGTCAACTTATCAGACATTACAAACTTAAAGCCATTATCCCAGAATGTGTAAAAGAGTACATTGGAAATGAAAAAGTGGGCACACTTTGGGGCAAATTTGTTCAGAACGATCAGCAAGAATAACGGGTGTAAAATGTATGTCAACAACATGCTTCAGTGGAAAAGCTACGTATTGTTCAAAATTAACTGAAGAAGTTCGATCTGAAATATTTAATAACTACTGGAAGATGACTTGGCAAGAAAAAAAATGTACAAACTATGTCCTTTCTCCAATGCCAGTGCACTTTATTTTAAAACTATACTCACCGTACATAACTTTTCTGTGTACAATCTTAGTTTATAGTTTATTTATTTTTGCCAAATAAAGAATACAATTTATATATATGTATGATTACTTACATCTACTTACAACATGATAATATTTTTTTTTATATTACAATGTATTCATATCCTCAAGAATTGACTTGTGAACCCCACACTAGGTCAAGCCTGTCTCGTGGAGTTCGCGTATGTGCGGTGTCCCACAGCGATCCGTTCTTGGACCACTTCTGTGGAACATTGGGTACGACTGGGTCCTTCGTGGGGAATTACCCCCAGGGCTCGGCGTCATCTGTTACGCAGATGATACTCTCGTCACAGCCCGGGGGACTAATTTTCAACAAGCGGCACGTTTGGCCACCAGAGGAGTCTGCCTGGTGGTTGAGCGCATTGAGGCACTGGGCCTACGGGTGGCCCTGGACAAGACGGAGGCCCTTTTATTCCACGGGCTCCGTCGTGATCCACCCCCAGGTGCCTCGATAGAAGTTAACTCGGTCCTCGTACCGATTCGGGCCCAGATGAAGTATCTGGGTCTGATCCTAGACAGGTGGTGGCGCTTTCGACGAACACTTCCGGCAGCTCGCTCCAAGGCTGGTCGGTGCTGCGTCCGCTCTTGGGCGGCTTCTTCCCAATTTGGGTGGGCCCAGCATCGCCACAAGACGGCTATACACGGGAGTCATCCGGTCAATGGCACTGTATGGTGCACCGGTGTGGGCGGAGGCTTTGACCGCACAGAATAGGGCGCTCCTTTTTAGCGGTTAGAGCCATACGCGGATACCGCACCGTATAATATATATGGAGGCGGCGTGCGCGTTGGCCGGAACTCCCCCGTGGGATTTGGAGGTGGGAGTGCTCGCCGAAGTTTATCGGCAGACGGTTGAGTTCCGGGCGGATAGTGGTAGTCGACCCCCGCCCGAAGAGGTACGCGAGTGGCGTGAGGCCGCCCGCCGAGCCACGATGGGTCGTTGGTCGTCCCGGCTGGAGGCTCCACGTGCTGGCTTTGCCGCCGTGGAGGCTCTCCAGCCCGTATTCATCGAGTGGGCAGGGACTCTTTCCTTCCGGCTGACGCAGGTGCTTTCCGGGCATGGTTGCTTTGGCAAGTACCTGCACTCGGTTGCCAGGAGGGAATTGAGTCCCGCCTGCCACCACTGCGACTGCAGTGAGGACTCGGCCCAGCACACGCTTGTAGTTTGCCCAGCTTGGGTAATGCAGCCATCGGAGAGGATCTGTCACTGCCGGCCGTCATACGCTCAAAGGCCGTCAGTGACAGATATTTTACCGCGGTCGCATCCTTCTGCGAAGATGTCATCTCGCAGAAGGAGGCGGCGGAACGGGCCCGGGAAGAACACACTCGGACCCAATTCGCCGCCGGCGAACCGGGTGGCGGAGGCGCGCTTTCCAGCGCCTCATGCCGCCCTGAGTGTGGCCGCGGGTGGCTGGGACGGGTTTTCCCTTCCACCGGCTGTAACGGGCAGCCGCGAGGAGGCGACGTCCTCGTGCGCCTGGACGCCGCCTAATTGAGGGATACACGAATGTGGTGCCCGCGCTTTTGCGGGCAGGCGCTTGGAGGGGTCCGGATGTCTTACTAAAGTTGTTCCCGGACTCCTCCTACTTCAGGCGCAATACGGCACACCGTGTGGTTTTAGTCGGTTCAATTCCGACACACCGCCCCACTGAAAGCCCGCAAGTCACTGTTGCCTGACACTAATGCGTAATTAATAATCGTAATTTAAGGTCCAGTCTATTGTTATGTGCGTTCACTGCAATTTGAGATTTTCGAATCCTAAGTATTTTTTAAGTATTTCACGGTGAACGTTTTATCATTTATTAATCACTGTAACAATCACACAAATATTGTTTCTGATATTAGAAAATGTTCAGTGAATTCTAAAAAGTGATAGGTGTATAACGGATTTCAACCCGAGACACCATGATACTGATACAACTCTACACGAATACCGCTATCTTATTTCATTAGAATTTGAATGAAATTGGTCTTCTATTTTTGCAAAAGTAGGAATAAAGTTTATTGTGATGACTAATGCTACAAAAATTTATTTGAAATGCAACGAACTGTCACTCAAACGAATTACTTCGAGTACTTCCCATTAGGCACTGTATATTTATTTGTTATGAATAAATATGTTTATTAATATGATATGGAATAGTTGCAATAACACTTTAATACTGTTAATGAAGTTTTTTTTAATCACGTCCACTAGTATCGTATTAGATTTAAATTTTGTCACTATTTTTATTAGATAACTATATCACTGGCGATTTACACAATTTACTTCACTTTGATGCACACTTAACTACATTTAACTAGTTAAATTATATTTATTTAATAAAATTTACGGAGCGCAATGTTTACTTTCAACAAGGGTTGCCAACTATGGTTGCCAATCTTGTTAATAATGGAGTCACGTGTTACTGGTTTGATGAGACAGCCAGCAGCCAGGCAGTATTAAAAGCCACTACTTAAGCGTCTTTTTTCGTAGACTACATAACTAAATTACTGGATAATTATTGCAAGAATGTCGTTATATTTACAGATGGTTGTAGATAGATAGATAGAATACTCTTTATTTGTACACCATTCTTACAGTTAAATACAATAGATACAGTACAAGTGTCAACTATATAATGTACAAATGGCGGCCTTATTGCTATATGCAATCTCTTCCAGGCAACCTTAGAATGGATTATAATCATTCGGAGAGACAGAGGTAGTTGCAGGATCACTTCTTGAAAACTATACTAACTTATGTTCAAATATAAAACTTGTATAAAAAAAACTAAACATATTTATGTACAACATATAACATACATACTAATACAAATACAGATAAACATACATACATACTAACACACATACAGATAAACATACATACATACGCATATAAATATATACAACAATACATACATACATACCATTAATATGGAAATAATAGATACTAGATAACAGAACTAAATTGATAAATAATAGTCATGAACCATTTTCTTAAAAATATTTAATGATTCCGCTAGCCTAATGTTCTTTGGCAACGCATTCCACAAGCGTACAGCTTCAACAGTGAAAGATTTGTCATAAAACCTTGTGGAATGCAATGGCATCTCCAGCCTCAAATTGTTGTACAGCACAGAATAGAAATAACGTTGTATCGAATGCGTTGTTGCACTTGGCTATGGCTAGGAACGTAGTAATAACTCAGAAGTACTTGAAGAAAGGTCACACGCAGATGTAAGTTAATTCAGTCTACTCGATGAAATGAAAAATCGGGAAATACTTTTACCCGCCAATACGCCACAATAACAAAGGCGGCCAGAAAAGTACCAAGTCCTTATGAAGTTATTACACCTGATTATACGTTTTTTAAAGACTTTGGTCTTAAAGATTACTTGATTTATGAATCAATAAGATCTGGTCGAGGAGCGGGTGATCATTATGTTATTGATATAAAGGCACTGAGATATAAACCAAATGGCACCATAGAATATAAAATCCACTATTCAGTTAATTTTGTCCCTAGAGAAGACCAAGGAAGATTAAGTCTTTGATTAACAGTACGCCTTCGCTTCATGAATCCAGGCAACCAATTACCAAGACAAAGTATGATCACCTAGAGGAGCTAAAGAATGTCATACCTAAAGACTGCCATACTTTTTATGATAATTTACCTTTCAAATAATTTTAAGTTACTATTTTGAGCTGTGAAATGCTGTGGTTAACAGAATTTATTTAGAATTTAAGAGCAAGTACTTAACAGATTATTGTTGTTATGATTATTATTTGTTTATGAAAACCTAATTAATGAAAAACTTAATTGAAAATATTTAAGTTCCTGACACAAGATTTTGTAATGAAGTATTTATTTTGGAAGAACCTAGAAGGTTTTTTTTTTGTTTTTTCAAGTTTTTTTTTCTTATAATAATATTTTTCATTTTTCATTATTTATGTAACAATAATTATTTTTTAGTTTAAGATGGTTCTTTTGATCTCTTGCGTAAGAAGTCTGAACTCTTGTAATAAGAGCTCTATTAAAAATTATGAATGGGTAATATCCTTTTGTAAACTGATTTCGATAATAAATATATAATATTTTTGTTAAATTATATTAATTTCTATTAATTTTTTCTTATAACAAAAACTAAATTGTTTAATTTAAAAACTGCGTAAATTTAATAAAAGTCTACTTATTTTGTAATTAGTTAAAACAATATATTTTAAAAATGTTTTGTATCCTTATAAATCAACGAAATACTTATATCATTAGTATCATTACCATAATATTTGTTTCTGTTTTATGCACGAGTACCCAATTCATAAAATCCCAAAAGAAGAAAAAAAATCATGCACAACTGAAGTGATTGATCAAACAGCTGATCATCTTTAGTTTGCTGAGTTTAGTTCTCTTAAGATTGTTGAGGTTGTTAGGGTACTCACTATGTAAATACTATATAATAATGAGAGAATTCGGCAGGTTTGGCCCTCTTATAGGAGCTGTAGATGAGGGAACTTCTAATGTCAAGTTTTTGGTAAGTAATTTTAGAAGGAACGGGATAAAAAGGTTCTTATTTACTATTACAAATATCTAGTCTATTTTGTGTTTGTAATTTACATATATTAGGTTCAGCTTAACTATTAATTACAGGTTTTTGCAGCTAATACATCGGAAGTTTTAACATACCATCAAATATCATTGAAACGTTTTAGCCCACAAGAGGGTTGGATTGAACAGGATGCATTGGAAATTCTAAATGCGGTTTTGGAATGTATTGAGGTGACAAGTTTTTACTTTTGATATTATACTTTTACGGTACATCAATAATGCTGTTGAAATGGGTTACAAAGAATAATTTCACTGGATTATTTATTATTTAAGAAGTTTATAGTTTACATAGGTAGTAAATGTTATCAGCTCAATATCATTTTAGATTATGTCAATTTTATAGTATTGAACTGTTATCTCGTATACAGTAGACCCACAGTAATACGACAAACATTTTGCAGTACTTTGTTGGTTTATTCAAAACCTTGAACTATAGAGTACTGCCACAGACACTTTATAGCCTGGAACTCTTTGAAAAGGAGTACTTTTTAATCTGACAAATTAAAAATGCCCTTAAAAATAGTAACATTAAATATTTATTCTATTCCAATCTCATGATTTAGTGATTTAAACAGGAGAATCAATATACATGCATGGGGTTTATTAAGCACTAAATGGTAGTCACTTGTTTACCAGGGGTGCCAGATTAGCCAGAGGCCAGGTTACTGCAGGTCTATTACTATGATAACAAATTTATATTTTGTAAGTAAAAAGGTATTTTTTATAGGTAACAGTAGACAATTTGAGAAAACTTGATATTAATCCTGAGGATGTGGTTGGCATAGGTATAACAAATCAAAGAGAAACTACAATTGTATGGAATGCTGTTACTGGACAACCTTTATATAGTGCCATTGGTGAGTGCATAAGCATAAGAATTTATAGGTGATAAATTAATCAACCACCCAGATCATAACATTCACTGTTTTGTATCTGATTATGAGATTAACTTGTTACTATGTGTATTTATTGGTGTTTCTAGCTATACAGGATATTAGAGAAACACTTCCGAAAACAAAGAAAGGCGATACCTTCATACCACTAATAACTAGTGTGAAAGGGCGACCATGTGCCCATGGTTTTAAGTTTGCATCAGTCTGCTGTTTATTTCATTGCATTCATGATTTCAGGCTCATTTTTTTTATCAGGGTCTGTTTTTATTTCTTAACCATCATCAAAGATATAATCCTACCACCTGTCTTCGTTATCAAGAGTGTTTACCAGGCACTCTGTATGTAAGATATAAAATAAATTCGAAATAGCCTAGCCAAAGCCAAATATACATTTTTGTTTTAAACTTGCAATAACTTGATTGCATGACCATTGCATTAGCCATTATACTACTGCCTCTGTTAGTTGTTATGACATACTTATGTTATTTATTTAGCAGTTAAAGTTAATTCATTCTATTCCTACATATCATAGGATCCTATGACGATAATAAGTTTTTCATCTCAATGTTTCAGTGTGGTTAGATGTAAGAACTTCAAAAATTGTTGATGATCTGATTAAAGTTAAAGGAGCACAATGTGTTAATGCAGTTACACAAACTAGTGGGCTTCCTCTCTCTACATATTTTTCGTCGGTTAAACTAAAATGGCTGTTACAAAATGTGGCTGAAGTGAAGGATGCTGTAAAAAATGGTAAATGCATGGCTGGAACTGTAGACTCTTGGTTAATATGGGTAAGTTATTTGCCATACTAAAACTGTACTTAATAATATTTATAGAATTATTACTCACAACAAAATAATAATGATACTTATTCTCTATAACTACTCTCATATCAGCAAAGATAATATGGTTTCACCTATGTATTTCTCAAGGAGTGAAGTCTGTTGTAAACATTGGTCAACTGACGTTATAAGATGTTTCATATGAGTAAAACCTAAACCTAAAAAATATCTTTAATAAAGATGAATACCACTCGTGAGATTATTATTCACATGTCCAGTTGGGTCATTGTTCAGTGGAACATGTACATAAATAGTAAATTATTAAGTATAAGCAAGATTAAGTGATTCCTTATTTTTTTGTTTCCTCAGCTCACTAAACATTGTAATGTGAACCCACACTAACTTGAAAACGAAATTCCATGTAATCTTAGTTAAATTCTATTTTAATTAACATCTGCATTTGCTTCTAGAACTTAACAGGTGGCAGCAATGGCGGAACACATATTACGGATGTTACTAATGCATCTCGAACACAGCTGATGTCATTGAGAAGCTTGCAGTGGGATAAGGGATTGTTACGTTTTTTCGACATACCAGTAGAAATATTACCAAAGATTAAAAGTTCTGCAGAAATATATGGTTATATTTCTTCAGGATCACTACTTGGCGTACCAATAGCTGGGGTCAGTTTTTATTGTTTTTACCCGACTACCTATGGCGAAGCTTGCAGGAGGTTAATGTTTTTCCTGTGTTTGTATTAGTTACCTACTTTGTTACGGCGCTATTTATAGAAAAATTGCCCATTACGTGTATCGTGGTATATAATATACGTGTTTTTACAGCACACACACTGTACAGCATACAGCCTCACTGTTTATTTTAAAGGCCCAGGGCAATCTTTCAAATATTTGGCGCCAGGCATAAATTAGTATATAATTAAGTACACCTCTCTTCCTATTGAGTTTTAAATTTGAGTTTCCCAATTTTTACTTTATATGTTTGTTTAGTTACTTAAGAGCTTAAATAGCTTATGTAGTAAATACATTTCTGTTGGCATATGCTTACTCATGCAATTAATGTGGTTTGTAAATTTACATATTACCTATAGGTTAAATTTGTATTTGCATGAAACTAAAGAATAATTATTAATTACTTTTTATAGGGATTCTATAGGTATGGAATGAATAAAATGGAATGTTATCTTAGCCACGTCACCTGTACGTATGCATAAATCATTAAACTACGTAGGTGTCTTATTAAGTGTCTGTTCGACTTCCAGCATGTTTATGTACCTACCTAATACTTTTTTATGTAACTAACGCTTACCTCCCGCAATTAAGTTACCTAACGCCCCATAATGAATGCACTGGAATTTAAATATAAATCCTGGATATTAACGGGTTAAGTATAAACGTACAAATCATTATGATAATATTACTAACTACAAATGTAGTAAAGTTTGCTCCAATAATATGAATTGTGATGAGAATACAGATTAAAAAATTGTGTATTCAGGATTCGATCCCTATGTTTAGTATACATTTCATTATATGTTTAATATTAACACTTCAGTGTTTGGGGGACCAGCAAGCAGCCCTCGTTGGACAAGGATGCATGCGATTTGGTCAAGTCAAATGTACTTTTGGCACTGGATGCTTCCTATTATACAACACAGGTTATCATTTTTCCACCACATTTTTTTATCGGGTAATGTTAGGATTACTTAAATAAATTTAATTTTTATAGGAGATTCCATTATACATTCGCAACAAGGTCTCCTGACTACAGTGGCTTATAAACTTGGACAGGATGCATCGCCAGTTTATGCATTAGAAGGGTCCGTAGCCATAGCAGGTGAGTTAGTTTTTCTCTATTGTTTATTGGAATAGGCGTTGGTTTTCCAACTCACCTGTTGGAAGGTGAAGACCACGACGAACTTTACATATTTCAGTAATATAATCCAGTAATAAACAATTTATACTTTTAAAATATTTTTTTAACATGATAGGTGACACTCTGCAATGGTTAAGAGATGGATTACAACTGATAAATGATATACGCGATACTGAATCTCTGGCAGGACAGGTCAGTGACGACGCTGAAGGAAGCATTTGTTTTGTACCAGCATTTAATGGTTTATATTCTCCGCATTGGAGGAAAGATGCGCGTGGGTAAGTGATCCAATATTTTACCATCCATTTACGAAACTTCTAGCAGTTGTCACTACTACTACTATATTTCTAATAAGACCGTGTTAACGATGACGGTATGAGTGTTCTTAGCTATAATTCAAGCAAATCAAAATAATCAGATCTCTCTAAATTTAAAGTTAGTTTTAGACACCGCATAAGTTTTTAATTTATACTTGTCACTAACTATCGGTTTGTATAATTTATCTGCTATAAATTACACAGCATAATGTGCGGTCTCAGTGGTAACACGCGTCGGGAGCATATTGTGAAAGCAGCATTAGAAGCAGTGTGCCATCAAACTCGTACTGTAGCGACGGCCATGGAAGCAGACTGTGCGCCACTACAGCGACTGTTGGCCGATGGCGGCATGGCGCAGAATTCTCTCCTTATGCAAATGCAAGCAGATATTCTCGGTATTCCTGTGGTACGTACATGTACATATATGCTTGCTTAAATTCCTCATTATAAAATTCAATTGATTTGATTTGATGCTGTGACATAATTACACAGCAAAATTGTTTTAAGTATTATTTTGGTGACTATCGTAAAGCAAACGTTTTGAGACCATCTTTACTCCTTTAAGTACCGAAATATTTCAGAAATACTGGTAGTTTTCGTTACACAGTGCATGGCTCTAGCTATGCTTAGGCACGAATATTCCGGTTGCCCAACTCTCTCTCTCCTGTTTCCTGTACTTCATCACTCCTCTTCTTCTTTTTTTCCCATGTCCCCCTCTCTTCGTTCTCCACCCCTCATCCCATATCCCTCATCACCCTCAAAGGCGGGCTGCGCACTTACGACTCTTGAGTTGCAGGTGTCCATGGACGGCAGTTGTCACTTACCATCAGGTGACCCGTCTGTTCATCTGCCCCGCCGTAATATATAAAAAAAACACTGAGATAGTAGTAGTGGTAAGTGATCCTCACTGCCAAGCCAGCATTCGTAGATTCGTTTTGCACCCAGGACAAATAACTTTGAATAAACATGATCATTAATTTCTAAGTTTCTAAGTCTTGGTTGAATTAACTTAAATATGTATATATATATATATATATCATAGTCGTCGTATTATCAGCAGTCGGGTATAGAATATTGTTTCTAATATTTTTAGGGAATAGATTACCTCGTGTGAGATGCCTGAAGTTACTACTATATTATATATTTTTATACGAAGGCTCAATAAGTTAAATATATTTTTTTAGGAATTCAGACTCACGAAAACAGTTCATTTTGACGTGTTAGTAGTCACATGCCTAAAAAATGGTTATGGGATCTTATTAAATTGGCCGTCTCAGCAAAATCGCTTGCCAACTAAGGGTTTTAGAGGTTACCACATACTTACACATTACAACTAATAACTATAAACTTGTCTCAGATTCGACCATTGATGATGGAAAGCACGGCTCTGGGGGTAGCTATAGTAGCTGGCCGAGCATTACGAGTGTGGCCTGTTAGCACGCCGAGCCCACCAGTCGACGCATTTCTACCTTCGACAACTTCCGAAGGTAACTTTCTATTCATGTATTTACAGATAATTGAGCCACAACTCTCTAACTTTTACACTATTGAATACAAGTGGATCTGCTTGAGCTGTTGCTTTTAAATTACTTACAGCATCTATCCTTATCTCTTACCTCCCATTGTCTTCCCTTCATACCTATATACTCGTTTAACATATTCCCAAAGTACTCAGCGCAATTTTAGATGTTTTATTAGTTTCTGCCAGCCCCTTCTACAGAATGAAAATACTTTTACAGCAAATTATTTTTTTTATGGGCCTGTTGGTAGTGGTCAGTGACTGCCTGCTGAACCGGAGGAAAATTTGTTTGGCCCACAAATAGTTGTCCAGAGCCTGGATGTTCTTTGTGTGACCCCCCCCCCCCCCCACCCCCGACTCGGATATTGTTCATAATGCGGGAGTTATCTTTAAATAAAAAGTGATATGTGGACATTTCTCTAATTCAACACGACGTAATTATTTTTAATTTTATACGTTTCGACTTTTAAGACAAAAATTAAAAACAAAATCAAGAAATTTTGTAATGATAGTGTCAGATTACAAAAAGCATTCATTCTGTTTAATATGTTTACATTACCGTACGTGTTAATTGATTGATAGTTCAAACTATAATCATGGTAGTAAATCAATAAGCTAAAGTTTAGCTTCTACAAAGTGTTTCTTAACTACTTAAATGCAAAACGATGTATGTTTACAGAACGCGAAATAAGAAGGGTTCGATGGGAGAACGCACTTAGTAGATGTTTGGCGTGGACAACCGCGAGTAGGGAACAAAACGATCAAATCAACCCTGGTAAGTTATTTTATATTGCACATTTTAGAAATGCGATGTTTGTGTTGCTTCAATAAAACAAACGACGACGGCTTTTGAAACAAAAACCTTCAATAACATCGTGTTGGTCGGAAAGTTTAAGAATTTTCTACTCGATCGAATCTTCTACCCTAGTTGACCTGGCTTTAGTTTATTGGACCTGAAATTGCACCACGTTTTGGATCTAAAAGTGATGTTGGAAATGGCTTCACGCATTTTGTATTAACTGGGATAGAGCAAGATAAACAGGTAGTATCTCTTATTGCTGAAAGGATTTCGCATCATATCGTAAGTCATATTTAACTTTTTCGTATAAGTACTTAGCCAAAATACAACATATTGCTTCAATATCGTTTTATTATGTTAGTTATTATTTACTGACATCACTTTAGAACTTAACTAGAGACAGTTTATTAAATCAGAATAAGTAGTTGAGGAGGGTTCTAGAGATTTATGTTATGTAGGGTAAAATCGGGATAGATAGACTTTTTGAAATAGCCACCTTAACAATATTAATTATCTACGAATAATTTCTAATACTGTAGCTAGCTCAATTCTTTATGCTGAATTATTATTTTTTTTCTTTTAACCTATCAAACACAAATTTTGCAGAAATAGCTAAAAATATTCCATGAAGGAATATTTTTTTGAGGATAGTTGCCCCACCATGAAAATACTGTGAAGGATAGATGGCTGCAGTGCAGGATAGATGCCCTTTATACCGTGTAGACGAAAAACCCAAACCAAATGTTAGGTAGTTCTACTTCTAAAACAGCAATTGTCTACAAGACACATGGGTCATAATAATGAAAATCATTTTGTATTTTTTTAAATCTTTTAGTTGTTATCATTAGATGACAATTAATTCTAATATCACACAAACGACCATAATTAAATTTTTAAAGCCTTTGTTTAACTAAAATATAAATTCTTAAGTTTCAACCTGCATAATCATATTTTTTTGTTAAATGCAATATTATATGCATTTATTCAACAAAAATATAAATTCTTAATTGTTGTTATAAAATATTCACATTAAGTGTCAATTCAATTTAATTAAAGTTTAGCATGATAAAGATGTGAAAACTTATAAGCACTTCTAGCTTATAATTTTTCACACATTGAGTAAAAAATTCTAAAAAAAAGTGTACAGGTTTCATATAGCCACTTTTGGCACATTATACACTGAATCCAGTCGGATTCTGACTTTGATTTCTATACTTTTGAAAGCATTCGATGCAATCAACTTTGTCTATCTTTAGGGTCTTCTGATTCATCTCTCTTTGTTTTCTTTATATGCAAACCATTCGTTTTTTTTTGAACTATAAATAATTGGTCCTTTTCTTAAGATTCTACCTTTGTTTCGTCGTCGTCATTTCAGCAACATTGTTCTCTTCCTTTATGTTTTCGTGGTATGGATTACTTGCAATTAGTAGTCATATAATATCCCGAAAAATATCAAAACCTTTCACCAAAAATTTAAAAAAAAAAACATTAAAAAATACTGTCTATTGGTGTATTGGTGTCTCTAAGGGGGCATTAAGTGTACGGTGTACACTTAATGAACCAGTGTATTGATATAGTAAGATATATAACAGGATTTATTACTATTTATAAAGTTATACAACGGCAAATACTTACCTCTGAAACTTTGAAGTATTCGTCTCGATCGCCGCGGAGATAATCACACGCACAAGCGAGACACATTCGTTCCGAACAATAACCTACGGGGACTTCAAACACATAACAAAAATAAATTATATTGTACCTACTCACAAAAACAAATATCATTCAATTTCAGACATATAAAACAAACGTACCGAATCTAGTTATAAAATACAATAATTACCACATAAATAATGTCAATGAGTGTCTTTTTCTAGGCATAAGCCTAGACAAATTCTGCAGCTGGAAGCCACATATCAAGAAGAGAAACAGTAAATACACAGACTGCAATGATTGCATACCACGCATATGTGGCTTCCACTCTCCGTTATGGCATCGTTATATGGGGCAACTCCGTGGATATTACTAATTTGTTCAGAAGACAAAAGAAATGCATTCGAGCAATGCTTGGACCCGATTACACTGATAGTTGTAAGCCTTTATTCAGGAAACATAAAATCCTTCCACTACCATGCTTATATATATATTTGTATGTTGTATATTTGAAAAAGATATCCAGAAATATTTAAAAAATACGGAGATATGGAAAATAGTCGAACTAGACACAAAAACAGACTTATAATGCCTAAAATTAACTTAGCTATTCAGAAGGAACTCATATTGTATGGTCATAAAATTGTATAACCATCTACCAGATAATATGAAAATGTTACCTTTAACTCAATTTCGCAAAAAGTTATATAAAGTACTTCAAATAAATATATATTATACAATTAATGAATGCTTGGAAGACAGGTTATCCTAATAATTTAATTTCAAGCCCTAAATATTGACACGAAGATTTGAATATTGATAAAAATAACATATTGTATATTAACTTATTGTATAGTAGTAGTAGTAGTTATCTTATTTTCGGCAATAAATGGTTTATATGTTATTTGGTGCTGCTAGCGTCTGCTGAGCTGTCTGTAGCTAATTTATAGTAATGTAATAGTATTGTATAACGTACTATATTTGCGCGACACAAGTGGCAGGACATGCTGTGTCAGCCTATTTGAAAAAACATCTACTTATGTATTTTGGCCGTGTTCTTGGAAATAAATATTATTATTATTATTATTATTATTCTCTTTATTCATATTAATAAACATACAAATTACATTTTTAAATATAAAATAAAAACAAAATATATTTAAAAATATAAAAAATAGTGCCCCACCGGTATCGGGTACAGGGACCAAGCTACCGGTGGTTAGGGCTCCAGAGACAGGAACCTCCTCACAATACGTGCCGTATCAAGAAGGACTGCCTTCTGCATTAGGCCCTTAACCCAGCTGTGTAACGTGAGCCTCTGCAGATGCTGGTCGAGGCTCTTGGCAATCAACCCATGAGCTGATATGACTATCGGCACAATGATTGCAGAACTCACATCCCACATGTCGACCACCTCATGGGCTAAATCCAAATATTTTATTTGTTTATCTTTTTTTTGCCTTTATGAGGTTGTCGTCATGTGGAATGGTAATGTCAACAATCATTGCTCGGCGCTCTAGTCGGTCTATCACCACTATATCAGGTTTATTGGCAACAATAGTCCTGTCAGTGATGATAGATGGATCCCAATATAATGTTGCACGACTATTTTCAAGAACTGGGTCGGGCACATACCTATAATACGGTAACTCGACATCCACAAGGTTTTATCTAAGAGCAAGTTGCTGATGGACTATCCTGGCCACTTGGTTATGTCTGTGCAAGTACTCACCGTTTGCAAGACGAGAGCAACCGGAAATTATATGCCTGAGGGTTTCACCAGGGCGATGACATGCCCGACAAATGTCAATTGTGCCATCCTTCAGGATATGTCTCCTATAATTGTTCGTCATAACAACAATTATTATTATTATTAATACATATTGTATTTCTATACTAATTAAAAATCTAATTTCGTTTCACATATTACAGAAAATGATTGTCTGCCAGGCCTGTTTAGATATTGTAATGATGAGGGTTAATCAAATTATTCATAAAGATGTATCAAGCAATGACAGCCAGCAACCTGGCAGTAGCTACAGGTCCAGGACACAATAATTCCTATTGTGGAAACAAGAACAAAAAAATACAAGAAAAAAAATAGTGAAGCAGTGGGGCACTCGAAAGTGTGCCTATTTGAACGCTCGTTACTTACAAGAAAAAGTGGCCAAGCATTACCCAGCAATCGCTCAGAACTACTATGAATATTGGCTACCATCATAATTTCAGTAGTAATTAATAATATAATTGATTTTAATGATCCGATCAATATTTATGATCATTTATTTCAGTATTGGCGTGAAATAACTAAAGATAACTTTAGTAATTTACTAATTTAGGTGTCACAGATTCAAGCAATGCACTAAGGAGTAACCGGTTTAGTAGGATATTTAATTAAGAGATATGGACTCTGATAAAAAGATAGGATAGGGTAGCATTGAGGTCTGTAAAAAAAATACTGTCTTGTCTTGATTTTTTAGACTAAGACAAATATAAATTAAGTCTCAATTATAGCTAGAATAAACTCAAAACATACCGGGAGGAAGTATAGTGATACATCTGGGACAGCTGGCATTAGAGAATATTGCTGTAATTAGTTTTTATATATAATATAGGGGGACAGACGAACAAACGGTTCACCTGTCTACACACACTTGGATGTTGTGATCATGATATGACCATAGTTTGGTACCTTGGATTGGACAGACATGAACAAAATGTAACTGCTCCTGCAGCTTTAGATGACATTTTTATAAGAGATTTATAATAAAAATATAAAGGTAATAATTAGTTTTCTTTCTTCGTACCCATTTTAATTAGTGCCATTCAGTTTGAACACACCTAGAGGATACCAACAATCTAGACTAATTGACGTATAAATGAGATTGCCGCTCTATGTTTGCTCATATGCTCACCTGTATTTCCTAAAGGGTAGGCAGAGGTGTAGTAAACACATTGTAAACGACTGAATTGCTAATAAACTAATTTGTGTGCATGTCTAATATAAGATTACATTGATGAGGATAACCGAGCCTATTTCATCGCTAACGTAATCTTCCTAATAAAAGTTGTTAACTAACAAAATGTAACCGACCTAACAGAATAAATTGACTAAATAATTAAGATTCGTGACACGGCAAAATAATTTATACAATTTATGCTCAAAACCGCCATATTTAAAATAACTTTTTCGAACTTCATACCCTTAAAAAACATGTCAACACAAATAGGACGATATGTTTCAATGCATACGATTCGTTTTTTATCATTTTTCTGGTGCAAGCATGTTTGGAGAATGGCCATTGTTCTTTAAACGTTTTCGCGTAGTTTTAGCTTAATTCATGAAAAGTTAAGAGTATTTTATAAATATTTTAGCATTTGTTATCCAATAGACTATTTTGATTATAAATTGATATCCTCTTCTGAAAAAAAAAAATGCATTAACAATATATAACATATGCATTTATTTAACATATATGCTTTTTTCTTTACAGATGATACAGACCGCACAGTTGCAGTGATACCTCCAGGACTATTCTTTTTAGGCACTGCACTGCTTGTGATCATAGCAGATAAGTTAAAACCATTCTAATCAGGTTTAATTTTTAGTCATTAGTAGAACCATAAACGGTGTACCTCCAAAGTTAAATGTGAAAGTATTAATTTATTATAGTTGAATTGTTAATAACTGTTTGTTGTCATAATAATAAAAATGTTACACATATTACAGTTGTTTATTTAGAAGATTTATTAAGTATGAAAATTTATGACATTTTAAATATAAATATAGACAATATATCCTATCAGAACGATAATTAAGTCTTTAGGGTTTTTTGCAATTGCCATGGAATGCGCTTCAGCCTTTGATGACTGCAATAGGTCGTAATTTAACAGTCTTCTTGCTAATACCAGCAGCATGGCACGTGTTTACGACATCAGTGACGTTTTTATACGATTCTGGTGCCTCTTCCATGACCAATTTTGGCGACGCTACTCGGATTGAAATACCGAGACTCTCTAACTTGGAGAGGACATCTTTGTAGTCCAAATTTCGCCGAGATTTAGCTCGAGAAAGAGCTCGACCCTGTAAAAATAAAGGAAATTTTATCATAACTCACTAGCAATATAAATCTTTCTTTAAAGTGAAAGTGTGTGAAGAGTTAAGAACTTACAGCTCCATGACAGGTAGATCCAAAAGTTTCAGTCATGCCCTGATGTGTTCCAGTTAACACATAACTGCATGTACCCATGGTGCCTCCAATTAAAACAGGCTGTCCAGTCAACTGGTAGTCCACTGGTATCAGTGGATGATTTGGTGGAAAAGCTCTTGTCGAACCCTTAAATAAAGTCTGATTTTAAAACACCTAAGTGGCTCTGTAGACTATACTGTCACTATAGACAACGATAAACAAAATAAAACTTTTTTTATAGAATTAGGTAAATTAGAAAAATATTTTTCTTATAGAATGACATTACTCATTTCCTTAAAACATAAATATATTTAGTTTACCTTGCGGTGAACCAGCAGAGTCTTTACTTTACCATCAACAACATGTTCTTCAACTTTTGCAATGTTATGTGACACATCGTATATAACATGCATGTCTAGATCATCAGGTGCCATTTTGAATTGCTTTGCAAATGCTTGGCGAGTCAAGAATGTCATGGAACTTCTGTTGACCCAAGCAAAATTTGCAGCAGCAGCCATAGCTTTCAGGTAATCCTGTCCTTCAACTGAATGTATTCTTGCACAAGCTAACTGTCTGTCATTTGTCTCTATTTGATCCCGTTTCATAGCTTTTTCCATTTGAACCAATGCATCAGTAGCCACTTGATGACCAAATCCTCTGCTCCCAGAATGTATCATGACACAAATTTGGCCAAGTCTTTCTATACCCATTTTTCCAGCAGCATATTTATCATAGATTTCATCTACTACTTGTATTTCAGCATAATGATTGCCGGCACCTAAAGTACCTAATTGTGGCAGCCCTCTCTTCTTGGCACGAAGGCTCACTTTAGATGGATCAGCATTAAGCATACGTCCATATTCTTCACAATGTTCTTTGTCCTCAGCCCACACATAACCTTCACGAAGAGACCAATCCATGCCCATTTCTAAGGCCTCCTCCAGGTCTCTGGCATTCATGGGTATGATACCTTTGGAGCCTACACCTACTGGTATGTGATCAAACAAGCTCTGGGTGAGTTGTTCCTAGAAATTAATAATAATAAAAGTCAGAATTGCTTTCTATTTCTTTGATAAATAAAAAAAAAAATATTATAATCTAGCACCTTTTGTAAGTTATGGATAACCTATTAATTTGAGGCTGCCTGGTGCCAGGGTATATTATCCTAATCGAACTATTAGGTAGACAAGAAACAAGAATATTTTTGGTTATAGCTCTACACTGCAGAGTGTGTATCATTGCAGGTAGAGGGACATTTTGAGCATTTGATTTGATCTGTGCCATACTAATAGTTTGGTTAGGATGACCTAATTATCATGTAATCATGAAGTTAAAATCCTGAAATTGCAGCTTTTGTTAACAACTCTGACATGAAAATTCCTTATAGCCTGGCACCAGGGCTACCTCAAATTAACGGGATAGCCATTACTTAGGACAGACCCTGTATATGAGGTACCTCTATATTTGTGTAACAGTTATTTGATTTATGCTATTGCTTATAACATTCAAGCTAAACTTTTAATGACTCAGAACAATTCAAGACATGTAGAAACATAAACTACCTTTATTGGTTGAATATCTTTTTCATGGAGATTTGTCCTAAGTAAACGAACTCCACAATTGATATCAAATCCTACACCACCAGGTGACACAATCGCTTTTGGGTCAGATATATCAAAAGCAGCCATATTTCCTGTAATCAAAACCATTCCAGCATTGTGTTTATACATAAAGTTGTGGTTTACTCTACCTAAACTAGAACATAAAAAGGTTATTCCATACAAAACCACCTTAAGGTTCTAATTTAATTTAACATAAATAAAATATAGTTTTATTAAATGTAGTTACATCCCCTTTTGCATAATGCCATTAAATACCATAACATGATGCTTAACATTATAAATTATCATTATCTTTTTATTGTAATCCAAAGTATCTATCTTTTTTTGTTATTATCTTAAGCAATATCTTCATTATAGACGTGTGGGTAGGAAATTTGAAATAATAATATTAAAGATCGTTAACATGCTGCAATACAATAAAGACATGAACAAAAAATATCTTTTTAGACATACAATTTCTGAGGGAGGCTGAGTTGCTATAGTAAAATAGTTAAAGAAGATATTATATGTGAGCCTGAGCAACCTATTAATTGGCTGTTAATTCTTCTATAAACCATAGTAGTCATAAAACAAAAACTTACCTATAGCAAATCCATATCCTGAATGCACATCCGGCAAACCAACTGACCGACCGACGATACCAGGTAAAGCTGCCACATTAGCTATCTGTTTCACACCGGGAAGGAACCCGCCGGTCATACCAGGTCTGCATGAGTTTTTCAGTTCATCCAGCATCAATTTTTCAAGTGTACTATTCACGTAAAACACACCTTCAACGTTCATGTTGGGTTGAAACCCTTTTTTGATTTTCCAACAATATGGGTTGACTTTTTCTAAGTACTTTAACTCGTCATTATACTGACGGACAACCATTTTTATAGCAAAGTAGAACTCGTTGGATATTAGTAATTTCTGTAAGTTTCTTAGAACTTACAGTAAAAATATTATACAATTACACAGAAAACTAGACACACCAACCTTCAAATTCAATTTGACTATTATTAAATTAGTGTGACCACTTTCTTAACACCAATTCTATATTTGTGTAAGAATATGTTAAGAAAAGTATTGAAGAAATGTTCTTTAACAGTTAGAACAATATCTTAATACTAGTCATATTATTTGTCTTCACTAGAATTATGTTATCTTACCGTATGCTTAGTACTATAAAATTGTAGCAAAATAGGAACTCTACCAGTTACTTTAAATATAAATCGACTATTTATATCATTTAGTTAAAAAACTACTAATCAATGACATGTTTAAGTTCAACACTATTT
Organism: Tyria jacobaeae; assembly: GCA_947561695.1. Lineage (NCBI taxonomy): Eukaryota > Metazoa > Arthropoda > Insecta > Lepidoptera > Erebidae > Tyria > Tyria jacobaeae. Next base: position 11,930,440 of record OX387217.1, read on the forward strand.
TTGATTTCATAATCAGTTTTTAGTCTTTTGTAACCCTCAAAGTTGCATATTTAAGTAAAAGGAATCAGAAAACCAAAAAGAATGGCCTCATTAATAAGGCTTCAGCAATTGCCTGTAATGCAAAGGTGTGTGTGGAATCAAATTAATAAAATAAGTCGTACTATTTCAACTTCGAGAAAAAACAGTGATAGTGCCACTACGGCTGCTGCAGCGGCTGGCGCTGCTGCTGATACTTCATGTAAAAAGAAGGAAGACGAAAATTGGGTCAGCTATGGCTTTGATTACAAGAACCAAAAAGACGACACAAATTACCTACATGCATCCTTTTTCTTCTCTGTAACATTATGCTTAGTCTTCGGCGGATTTGCTTGGGCCTATGCTCCTGATACACTTGGTAGGGATTGGGCTCAGCGTGAAGCATTCTTGGAACTGCGCCGTCGAGAAAAAGCGGGACTGCCACCAGTCGATCCTAATTATGTAAACCCAAGTACGGTGAAACTTCCTCCTGATAGTGCTCTATGTGATGTTGAAATTATTATTTAATTTGAATAAAATTGTGCTGCTATTATTTCATAGAGGCATATGTTCCATGGTTAGTAAAAGTTATAACTTATTTTCTTTTATTGTTTATATTCACTTCCTTTACTTAGCTATTTCAACCAGTTTTAGTTCAGACGTTGGAGGTGTATGATTAGTCAAATGTTTTATCAATCTCTAATATCTCTAAACACATGCCAGTCAATCATTCCTTGGGAATATTATTTCTACTAATTATGTAAATACTTGAATCTATATTTGTAAATAATATTCATTTTTCATATAATGTTATTTTATTTCTGTGGGGTATGATCTCACACGGTAAAGGAGATGACAACTGTTTACCAGGAAACTTGAAAGTTATAACAATAGCAACATCACTGTATGAGAGATAAAGATACATAAATTATTTATTTGGAGTTTGTCTAGAAAGTGGTTTAAATAATTAACAAATTATTCATAAATATTTATTTCAAATTTAACAAAGATATATTGAAAAATTAAATATGACTAAGGATGAATATGAATCATGTGCACTTACACGGATATAACATAATAATTAATAGAGATTGCTGTGGTTGCTGGAGAGCCTTCTGAGTAACTGCAGAACAACCAGCAAGAAAGGAATAAGGAAAGAAGACATACAATAATCATTGCTTAAAAGATTGGTTAACAGAACAAGAATCCTCAACATTCATATAAAACATTTTACAGAAAATAGTACTAAAAAAGTATATCACTGTGTTATTACAAGTTTCTGCTGAAATGCAATATTTTTTTTATATAGATTTACTACTAAATACTCAACTAGTCAGCATAAAGGATTAAAGCACAATATACTTATCAATTGTTTTCTTTATATTATATTCTTTGATATACTAAATTAAATAACAATTATACACCCCCCCTATTAACATCAGTTTCATAGTCCTTTTTGATAATATGATATGATTAAAAAATAAAAAATACATTCATTGTTAGATTAGATGATGGTTATTTTTTTAAGAAGCCTACAACTCAGCCTTGGTTTGCCACTTCTGCATAGTAACAGCAAAGGTTAACCCTCAATAAATAATAATATTACTTCTTGACTCAATGAGAATTTGTCATTAAAATATGTTTGACTTTTATGCTAGGCAAATGCAGGATATTCCTTTAGGGAACTGTACATACATTAGTTGCTAGGATCCATAATGTTTTTTCAATATAATTTTACAGAACCACTTGACATAAAATCACTTAATGTGTGACAAGAACAATATAGGCACATATAGGTATTTATTAATATATTTTTAATTTGACTAGTAAACTCAGTAGTTTAATAAACCTAATATTTACAACTAATGTTTAGACAACAAGAACTACTTTTCCGCCTGCAACAGCCGCATAAACCCTATCATCTGCTGAGGCTAGTGAATTAATACACCCACCAAGATTTATTTCTCCAGCTGCTTGCAACTTATTGCCGGCTATTTGCCACTTGCGGACAATTCCGTCCCAACCGCCCGTCCAGACGTTGTTGCCACTTACCGCCAAAGCTGTCACAATTAAGTCGCTTACCTGTACAAAATATTCGTGGCACATTAATGGGTTTGACAAAACAGCAATTTTCAACATTATCTTTAAATGCAAATTAAAATTAAATATCTTTCTTTCACAAAATTGCTTAATATTTATTTGAAATCGTCTTATTTATTTATAGATCAATAAAAACATCGTCACCGCAACTACAGGTTGCCTTTTCAAATGTTAATTCACATTTGAAAAGGCAACCTGTATATATATATATTAAAATTATGAAATAATTAAATACCTGCCTGTGTTGATCTATAACAGTCGGTTTCCAAATGGGTGAACCTTATGCAAAGATATCGGGCATACAAACTTATTGCCACTCTTTTAAATCACCAGATAGGTACAATATTTCGTTTAATAATAATAATAAGTACTCTTTATTATGCGTAAAAAAAAGAAAATAGAACAAGTATACATACTCAAGAAAATGCACAATGGGCGGCCTTATCGCTAACAGCAATTTTTTGCAGGCAACTTTTGGATGGACAGGAGTGTAATGGTTAGCGTCGGTAGTTTTGGTGCCAAAAAGACAAAGCAGTTCATTAGTAAGCGTATAAAAGTGAAAATGCACAATGGGCGGCCTTATCGCTAGCATAATTTCTTGCAGGCAACCTATGGATGGACAGGAGTGTGTTGGTTAACGTCGGTAGTTTTGGTGCCAAAAAGACAAAGCAGTTCATTAGTAAGCGTATAAAAGTGAATATATTCGTATCTTAAACGTATAATATATAGTAATCAGTACTTGTGTTCATCCTTACATAGATTTCTAACCAGGTATACATATAAACATATATAGAGCACATAAAATTACAAATATAAATAAAATAATTAATCGTAATTTATAGGCAAATTGTTTATTTTAACTATGACCATTTTTTTGAACGATGCTAATGTTTGAGCTCGTCTAATAGAGAGTGGCAGTGCATTCAAGAGGCGTAATGCTTCAATACTGAACGATTTATAAGCAAACTTTGTAGAATTTGTAGTTGCAAGTTCTCCGATGATCTCAAGATCTTCGAATGTGTGTCACATATGAATATAAAACGTTCTGTGAGGTAAGATGGCGTGAGGAGGTTGAATAATATAAAGTAAGGAAAGGATGTGAGTATTCCGTCGAAGGCGAATCGAGAGCCACCTGAGCGAGTTACGATATTCTGATACGTTATCATATTTGCGTAAACCAAATAAATATGAACCTTATTCAAAAATTTTGAAGTCAAGTTCAAGCTTATTGAGTTGCTTCTTTGTGAGATCAAGATAACTGGCATCAGCATAGTCTAGTATTGGAAGTAACCCGCAGTAGCAAACAGTTTACGAATAATCTCTTACAGTTGTGAGCCCCAGGACAAAGTTCTGTCAATGATTATCCCTAAATTGTTTACAGTATTACTTAGCGGTAATGGCATATTGTTGTGTTGTTGTCAAAAATGATTGTGGCAGTTGTGCAAAATCAATACGAGAAATCTTTCCCTGACTGCCCACTACGGCTACTTGAGTTTTGCGGGGTTAACGTAAAGAACATAACTGATACTTCACTCACAAATGCGTTCCAAATCGTTATTTATAGTTGAGGTTTCGTGGATTGTATTAGGTAAAGCGTGAGTGTAAACATATACTAACAATTTTTTGCTTTACTAGGAAAGACCGGGTTACTACTTCAATCGAATTCTACTGTTCGGAAATAAGTCCATCTGAATGGTATATACCAAATAAAATAGCATTTACACCGCTGGAGTCACGTATCTACAGACACTGTTATTAATCACTTTACAAACATCAGTCATAATCAATGTTTAGATCATATTTTGGCATTAAGATTCCTCTATTAGACTTTGAAATAGTAAAAAATAGAAATTATGATTTAAATTTGTCAATAACTTTACAATTTATGCAACAGTTAATCACAATTAAGAAATAGTCAAGACTAGAATAAAAACAAAAAGGGTGTGGTGCCTAACATTGTCGCGGCAGAAGACGCTTTATTTCATGATAAAGAGGAGCTCTGACAGGTCCCAAACTAGTCGGGGATCCCGAAATACACGTGAGTAAAACTGTAGGTATATCTTTAGTAAATAAGTCGTAGATTGGCTTTGAAATGGTTATAATATTGCACAGTAGGTACTTTTGTTACTTTCACTACAAGCAAATTGATTACCTTTACTTCGTCTAACTTTTCAAAGACTGTGTTAACAGAAGAGTCATGCAGACATAAATTAAAACCACTTCTAGATACGAAGACTAGTTTATTTTCCGTTCCTCTCAATGGTGGACGACCCTCCATAGTGTGGCGAGTCATGAAGCGAGTCTTTGAGTCTTCTGAAATTTGTACCAAGAAAATTAGATACAAATGTGTTGGAAATTTAAGAAAATATAATGGGCCATTAGTTTAAAAGAAAAGTCTGCGCCTGTTATTTTGTTCATAATACAGAACACAAATAATCGTATAATATATGTTTGTAGGTATAGTAACTGTAGCGGGTAACTTCTTTAATTTAGATTCCTAGTCGCGAGGAGTTAAATGGTATAGTTCATAGCTGGACACTACAGCCAATAATGGTACGTAGATATATTATAGCAATACCTATTAATGATCCGACCTAGCTGGTTGCTTACCCGGCTTGATTTCGGTGACTGTGACGTAAGCATCGCGAGTTGTAAATAAACACGGTGTATCATACCAAATATCCTTCACTTCTTCCAATACATTGTACGAAGCCTTGATTTCATTGTTTTCATAGATAGTTATCTGAAAAGAGAACATTTCGTTAGGGAAACAAACGAAACTAAATAATTTATTAAAAAATAAAGGTCCATGTTAACCTTAGGGCTCTCAGGACCTTCTGCACCTCACAGTGAGCTAAGCAATGCAACTTGAACAATATGATATGAATTAGATGGTGGAAAAAATATGATAGATAAAGAAAATCTTGGTTTTCCATTCCTGTATTGAAACAGCATGGGTTCACGCTCAATACGCTCTATGAATAACACCTAGTAAAAACTGCATAGCTAACTAGCGTTAATTTTAATATATATAATAATAATAATATATAAAATATGTTCGGCTTTTATCCAAGGAATTCTTAAGATAGTTCTTTAGCGAACTAAACATACATTACTTGCTAGGATAAATGATGTTTACTTTGATATTATTTAACAGTAGAGTGTATTGAATGCAATAAAAAAACCATCCATCCAACCAGTTGATTTACTCCTAGAGAGATTGATTGATTTCCTCCATAGAGCTTGCCTTTGAATCCTCTGAAATTTGTAGTTACAAAATAGATATATACAATTGAAAAAGTCAGCGCCTATTATTTTTTTATAATATAGAACACAAGTAAGCGTAATATATATTGTATGTAGGTGTACAGAAGATTTAAGTGGTAAGTAGGTACCACCTACTTTAAACACTGTGATTTTACTCGATTTTAATCCAACATATCGCCTTACCTAGCCCAGGCGAGGTAATGGCTTTTGGAAGATTGAGCACAAAAAAGTATTTCGTATAAAATATTTTAAGATTAAGTATTTGGTTTTGAACAATATTGTGAACTAGGACCACCTTTTTCATAGCGATAGGAGAGTCTTTTTACTTCCAAAGATTATATCTATCAGCATGGATCCCAATTAATTCTGTGTTTTGTTCCGTGTTCCTACATAACAACTTTGGAAAATATTGGAAACCGAAACTTTATTTGCCTAAAAAACAGCACCCACAACGACAATCAGCTGTACAGACAGTTGTCTTTTTGCAAAGTAAAAAAAAAGACCGGTTAAGCTTGTACATTATTTATTTATTGTAATTATGTACCCACCTACTTACACCGAATAGTAGTAAAGAAATACCTAATATGAACATGTCCCTTGTTCTAATGTGTACTTTGCGTACACTTTTATACAGGAGAGGATCACACTAGCTTATTTTGCAGACTTATTGCCTATGTGTAATGCAATAATGCCACACAATCCAGGTAATGGAAGTAAGGATGTTTGAAAGAACAAAAGTCTTTCGAATTTGGTGAACCATTGCTAGTTCGTAATAATGTTTTGAATGGTTTTCCCATCATGTTGTAATTAAATTAACTTACATTTCCACTTTCGTCTCCTCCATATACATTGGTTCCAAAGACGCGTATAACACCTATATCAGCCCCCGTGAAAGGCAATTCAGTAACCTTCTGACCGGTATAAGACCAAACCCTGATGCCTCCGTCGTTGGATGAAGAGTATAGGTTAGCGTTTCCAGTAGCTAGTGCAAATACCTGAACCTCATGCGCTTGCCATGATTCTTTGGAAGACAATTTACCATCAAATGACTAAAAAAAAGAGCATGAAATTAATATAAGATACATGCATACATACTCATACTCACGCCTTTATCCCAGTAGGCGGAGACGTAAATAACGCCCGCATTTTACTTAATTTTTTTTTTTATATTTTGCCGTATTTGTATTTCATTATATATGATTTTAAAAACAAAGGATATCTAACATTGCACTCAGTATTAGATTTTAGGTGTTAGGTATAGGCACAAACATAACATTAACAGGTTTTTGACAGTTACTAAACTCTATATATAATATAAATATAAACTATAACTTCTAATTATTATTTTAAGTTTTTCTGTGACTAGATGAGTAGTGATTGTATAATTCATAACAGATTTTAAAGAGAAAAATAATTTAAGAATCATATTCGGCTACATGTAATTACCTAAAGTAAATATGATTTTGGTGATTAGTAAACATTCAATAGACTTACCTTTATGCATCCATTTTCAGTACCGACGAATAATTTGTTGTCCCAAGCGAGAACGCAGGGATCAGATTCAAGTTTAACTTCGGCGTCGATTTTTAATGACATTGCAAGAAAATATAAAGAGATGTTTAGAAATTTATAAATACGTGTTCTATTTGTAAGTTATCAAAGTATACTGTCAGTGTAGTGGGCGCGTATACGGACTAAAATAAACCAAAAGTAACGTTCAGTGATCTCCGCGAACTTTCCATACAGAAATAGCGATTCTAGATTGTTTGTCAGTTTAATTTCGAGACTATTCGAATGACTGACAATCATTGCGTTATGTAATAACAGGAGCCTGGAACTTTTGGATTAAATGTATTTTCTTTATTTTTTAATTCATTGAGTAAACGCCTACTGACTACAAAACTTTATCCATACCCGATGTATAATTAAAAAACGTATTTGAATTGGCTGCTTCTATAAAATTTAAATGTTATGGTGCCACAAATACTTCTTGCCTACGTGAGAAAACCATATAAGTCTTAAATTTCCATTAAGCATGTGCGCGACAAATGGACAAATAACTCAATTTCACGCCAACCGATTTCGATGGTTCTTTTTTATTGGAAAGGATGTACTTCAAGGGTAGTTAGATGAAAGTTTGATCCACTTGTGACAATGGCATCCATGAGAAAACCATATTAGTCTTAAATTTTATGATAGACGCATTGAAGTCGGTTGTCTACCTTTTTAAAGTCCGATTATTGTTAACCCAAAAAGTACACATATATATATATATATAGTATACATATAGCTTATGGAAAGCGTTCTATGACGATGACGCGAGTTCCATGATTTTTGTTCACACAAAAAGTGCTCAACGCGCCTAAAGAAGTTTTCACTTCAAAAAGTAGGTAATAATAATATTATTAATACTTTTGTTTTATGAAAGAATTATGCGCTTATTATCGTTTCATATTATCCTAGGGCACGCAAGAGTATAAGCAAACATATAACACAGCGCATTATTAAGTTGCTAGCCAGCAACTTCGTATGCGTGAAAATTTACAACTGTAAACTAACTGAGACAACTTTCTGCTCGGTTAATTGACAGTTAAAGCCAGCCAATAAAAAGTAAGTGGTATTACAGATTTCTATTTTTGTGCCAAACTCCATGATTCCATCCATCCTCCATCATTCCATCAAGCGTGATTAAGGAACACATCAGGAAACATCCACCCATACATTCTCATTTATAACATCGGTAAAAAGTATGTGTAATTTAAAACAATTCGAGAAGCTATAAAACAACACGTAAGTGATATTAATTTAACATTCCTCTATTGTAACCAGCAACGCAACATAACGGGTTTGAAATAATCCATGTATGTACTTGTTACATAATCCTTATAGCATAATCCTTAGGTGAAAACAATGAAAAGGATGACTGACGTGTAACGTTTTCGTTTAACCCTATGCGAAGTGACTAACTTACTACAGATATCTAGGATTTAGATATCACACATGCTACATAAGTTGTAAAAATAATATGAATGTCGTCAAATACGTTAGATAATTTAGAAATAGTTAAAACTAAGCTTTTGTTTCAAAAATATTAAACGATAATGAACCTTAAAAGCTTTTCATCGGATGATATCGCTTACAGCAGGCTGGGACACCGGAAGTTTGTGTCTAGAGCACTTCACTTGAAGCTATCGATGCCTGCTGGACCTCTGCCTTCCATATCCAGTCTATCGCAGCTACCTTCTTTAGGCCATCAGTCATCTGACACGTCACTTACCCGGCCTATAACTACTTATTAATACGCAGTAACAAACCTTATGACTAATAAGTATTCATTGCAATTAATTCTTATTTGAATCTTGGACATTAGAGAGGCTTGAAACCAATGCAAATATAATAACTCACAGACAGTACATTGTTTGAAGACAATCCCAGTCTACGGAAGTGTCTATTGACCATATTTGTACCCGTGAAAGTGAAAATGTTAAATTACTGACATATAATAGAGCCGTGAGACGTTTCTTACAATTGTATATAGGAGAGACCCAGTTATTGTTCGTATTACATCACAATCCGCCCGCATACGGTAATGTGTTTCAATGTGCTTGCATGTGTCTAATGTAGGATTTGTTATAAAGACGATTTAGATTACATGCTCAAAATAAAAAGTTTGTGTCTTTAATTACACAATTTAAAAAATATATTATTTTGAAACAGAACAGAATGAAATGATTGATTAATGGTTTCATTCAGTTCTGTTTGAAAATTATAAAATTTAATTAAAGTAACTAAATAATATGTGGTGGCATAACTCTTAAGGTAATTTATTGAAGCTGACGCTTATTATTAAATTTATAATCATAATGCTTATACAAGAAACAAAAGAATAATGTGTCCCATTAAGAAGATCCTCAAATGTGTATAAAGGAAAAGAAAAATATGTGTGTGCTCGAAGTTTAATCAAACATTTAACTAATTAAAAAAAAATAAGAGTACCAGACTACCCTCCCAATAAAATCAATTACACGCGCTATAGCTGCTTAGGCACAGCTACTATCGGCCAGATCGCGTAACGCGATGTACGGCAATGACCTGCTTCGGCCATTCCTTTCCTCTCTATTCTCTCTTCAATACACTAACAATTTTCCCATCCAATTCACTAAGTGCCTGGACTACCAGTAGATAAGTATTTTTAAAGAACCTTGCCAATCTTGTACGTACCCGGTATCAAACACTCTCAGCAAAGTTATGTATTTTATAAGTAAGTAATTAAATAAATTAATTAATGTTTGTCTTAAAGGTGAGAAGTTAGAGATAAAATGGACTTAAATATTCGCAACAAGTTAAGTAGGTATTGTTAATAACAAAATTAACAATAATCGTTTTAATATTTGAAACTCTTTGTAAAACGAACTGAGGTGTAAATAACATTGCTTATGTAATGCTATTTTATTATTAGGTTGAGGACTGGCATGCACGAAAGTATGATAGTGAGTAGTTGAAAGTTACATAAACATTAGAATATAAATTGTAAGATCTATTCTAAAATACACATGTTACTATAGATGGTCATAAACTATAGATATAATAGCAACCCCCCTTTTATTAGGTTAGCACTATTTTGAAACATCCTATCTCTTCACAAGATACTTAGATGTCGTCAGCGTCAGTGTTACTTTTGGGAAGCATACTAATATAAGTAGGACTCCAATTTGAGTATTTTACGGGAGCTTTGCATCTGTAATACAACAACTCAAAAACCGTAGTCACTAGTAAATCGATATCAGGATATTTGTCGATGTGGAGAAAAGTAATTTTTACCGTCATTTGTGCCAAGATTTTGACCCGTTTGCTCGTTTGTCCCCCTATCCTATAAAAATAAAGTTAAAACAAACGAACAGACGTGCACGGATAGACGTGCTTCGGGTTTAGAACATTTTTTTTACTTGTATGAGCGACGGTCCTTTTTATTATTGATTGAATATTTGGAATCAGTTAAACATTGCGAATAATTAATTAACCTAAAAAAAGTAAAGACGAAAGTGAAGTAGTTTGATTTGGCGCATGATGACTTCAATGCGCCAAAACTTCTCCTTTATGAAATCGGTTAAAAGTCAGTCTTTGCTTTTAACCAAAATGTTCCTCTCATCACTCTTATTTTTGCATATGAATATCTCCCTAATATGTAAATCATTTGGTACTTCAGTATTTTCATAATAATTTAAGGTTTCATTTTTCAAGATCAAAGGTGTAACAATTCTCTCCTATTCGCTTTATCTTGCCTATCTTAGTGGCACCCGTTCTTTAGTTTGTATCGGCGCGTCTCCAGTCTCAATGCGACTTTCACTCATCAATGCAATAGGTCATCTGGTAAGTATCGCCTATTTAACGTTTATTAACATCACTGAGGCAATTAAACTAATTTATGTACAGAAGTAATAGTCGCTTAGAAGTATTTACTTGATATTTCAACACAGACTATCAACATTTATTATAGATGTCATTGATCGAAAAAAAGGTGAGGCAAAATTACATCCATAAACCCGGTATTGACCCTCTTTATTCCTCATTTGTGTACTGACGTGTGTAAAGTCTATCCCTACACTAGTCGTGGTTGTTGACAAATCAGTATACTATGACCGAACATCAAGGTACTATAGATACTAAAAAGCCCAGTCCCACATTTATATTTTTTAGTTTCGGATTGGCGAGAAAAACAGTTGTGTGCAATAGACAACTAAAGGAAATCGCTACATTGTTGCAAAATGAAAGGGGGAGAATAATAGATGTACAACCGTAAAGAACAATGGTTGTTGTGAAACAAATAATGGTCTAATTCTAAATCTAAACCTAGTTTACGTTTTTTTGGTACAGTGAATCTGCAAGGAATCCTCGCATTTTTTGTATTATAATATGAAAATCCGCGTTACACAATGTTGGGGAATTAAGTAACCACAATGACTGTTTTGTATGTAATTTACATGTTTTCCTTTTTAGCAGACTACTAAATAGGGTCTCCTTATCACACTCTCGTTAACACCTTTCGCAATGGATTTCCGGGTACACATTTTCATAAGGAATACAATTCATAATTACCTCTGAAAACATGGTATCTCCTTCTAAAAGAAAAAAAAGAAGATGTAGGTATGTTTCCTTTCTTATTGCATAATGTTTAAATTTTAATTTAATACATAATTTATTTATTATACCTAGAACGCGAACTACTTAATGTTAACACACACTAGTTGTACCATCGAACTACTTAATGTTAACTTCCCCTCTATATGAGTGTATTTATTTATTATTTATATTTTGACAAGTACGTATAAATTTTTTGTAAATTAGAAATCTATTTCAGGTAGTTAGCGGGACATTAATGCAGGGTCAAAGTTGACATGGAATGATCAGAATTATGATAAGTTTTTTTTACTGGTACATTGCCGTAGGCGTTTGTCGTCCGAGTCACCTGATGGGAAGAAACGATGAAATCGATGATGGTACACGCCTATCTAAGAGAAACCCATTAACCCTACTTTTGAAGGATACAGGATTGTATTTCATTACAAAAATTGATACAGGGTTAATTCCAAAACTTGGCGAATCGAACCAAAAAGGAGCTGTCAAATCGTTAAAAAAAAGTTCGTTTGTTTTGTAAGTATTTAAGTGAAGTGTTAGTTTCCATAAACTGAAAAAAAATACAGTTAATGCTAAAATAAAACATTAAACTTTCCAATAGTGCTGCTTTGTTTTAAATGTAACAAAAAAAAATTACGATGATGCAAGATAATCGATAAATTTATTTGTCACACAACTCAACAAACCTACTGTAATCCTAATTTTATCATTACTGTCCTTGGGAATTTGTTTCACTTTACACACCATCAGCGGGGAACTAATGGATCGGAGAGAATCATTGGTCTCTTGCATTCCGGAATATTTAACAGTTCTTCAGGTATCCACGAATTATCCTAGGACTATATATATTGATAAAGCTCCATAATTACTGGGAAACTAAGCTCTGTCATTTACGATAGAGATTATAATCGTTCCTGAAAAAAAAAACTAAAAAAAATATCTCCGCCTTTGCTCAGCAGTTCTCATTCTGCTAGGAGATACTTAGATAAGTGATATATCAAAATGAAACCATTGCATTAAATATTATAAAACATTTTAATCATATAAAAATAATATATTTACAAACATTCACATCAATTTGATGTATAATAAACGAAAAGATGCAGTATAGTTTGGCATGAAGCCACCAGCATGCCACCTTCACATCGTTCGGCCGTTTTCTATAGGTTTTTACCAATTATCACTGCTGACATCTCATTATTATCGTTCTTGTGTTACGCATATACATGTTGATACATAATTCTGCCACCTTTATGGTAAATGTATTATTATTGATATTGCATTTACCAAAATGTGTAATTATTTCTTGTTATTTAAAAATTAGGTTTTTAAAAATGAATACTTACATTTTAAATTCCCTTTGAATTACAGAATACACAATTTTCCATAATCAATAGGTCTGACATTTGAACCACAAGGAAAGTGTCAGATCTGTTGTCCATGGGTGTGATTACATAAAGCATTACTTCAAGATTAAAATTTGGAAGCGAAGACCCGCATAAGTTCAAAACCAGTTACTGACAAAAGCGCAATATCTTTTTTTGTTTTCTTTTGTTAGTTCTTGCTTCCTTGCGTTCTATCTTGAAAGTTGTTTGTACTATAACTTTGGTTTTACTAGAATAAATCTTCTCCAACGTAAGTTACATTTAGAGAATTTAACTAAAATACTAAGTAACATAATCAGTAAGTTTTTGGTAGGATGGGCCTAAAGAAGAGGGTCAAACAGTAAGGCTCAGCTGGATGTATTATCGTCAAGAGTTGCAACCTTAAGGAGCACCGTATTCTGAGGAAGGTGCCGATACGGGTGGTCCGTATTCAGGCTTCGGTGCTGCGGCCGGATAGCCCTCTTGTTTCTGGAAAAAATAACAATATCTTTAAGTATTATCTGTTTGTTTTACACATGTATGGCGTGTATGTTACAAGAGAGCCTCTTCTAATAGTTAAATATTTGTAAGTACTATAGAATGGGGTCAATAATTTGATGAAGGTGGTTCTCGTCTACATAACTATGTAGTACATAACGTACTACATAACGTACTACATAAGTATGTACATAACGTAAATTTTCAATACGTAACGGAGCTCGTTTGAGATGTTTTTATTTTTGTTTGTTTTACCAACTGTATCCCGTGCTCTCACCCGCTTAACTTATGCGTTATGACAATCTGTAGAGCGCAATCGGTCCGTCTAATGCGAAAATATGCACTACGTGCACTTGCATACTCTAGGCATAATATTAGCTAAGTAATAGACATATGATGGTGTTTTGAGACAACTTAGTGAAACTTATAGCTAAATAAACTATATAAAAAACCCGGAGTTTACATCATTTTATTTCAAAATATTCGTATTCGTCGATACAAATGAGGTTTCTAAGGAAATATTTGAATAGTTATACGAAAAGGTGTTTGTTTTAACTTGTGGTATATGTTTTTTTACAAAACATTGTGTCGATATCTTAACTATATCAGTCAAAAACTATCCACGTCAAATAAATATAAATAAATTATATTTATATAGATTATAAGATTTATACAGAATATTTTTTTTTTCTACATAAATATCTCATTAAAAGCGGCAGACCCGCTATTGGCTAAGCTGGCGTTGTGGGTTCGGAACAATGCAAACATGTCATGTCATGTTCATATCATGAACCCACTTCAAACACAGGCAATCAGTTAAATTACTAGTATTCTTAAAAAATGGTCTGAGAGAAATCGAATAATTATATTTGATAGTATTTTAATAACATGTAGTTTATTTATTTATGTAATGTTAATGCACATTTTCTTTCTCTAGTTATGTAAGTAGGTAGGTTACTATCTATGTTTTTTAAACTGTTTCATAAACCTATTTCTGTGAGCAGTTTACATTTCTAAACATGGTTCTAATCATAACTTTACAAATATGAGATGTTCTTTCTGAGGTTGCATTTTATTACAACTATTGTCGTTTATACGTATTATATGTACCCATTTATACCTAATATTTATATTATTAAGATCTGACTGAGTAGTATATATTAGTTTCACGGATTAGTCTTATATTGGCCAATCAGTGAGACTAATATTGACTGGAGACTAATTCTCTATGTTCACTGTTGATGTGAGAATGGTTTGCAAAATATGGAGGAGTACTTACTATCCTACAAGTGGATAAAGTCACACTGACAGAGAAAGAGATCGACGTAACGGCAATCAAACAGTCAGGTCCCCAACATAAATGACTACCACCGCTTAAGGACACCTACAATCCTACATACTACCAAAGAGTCACAGGTGTGTTGCGGGCTTCTGGGGTTGAAGTACCCTTTTCACTTTAGACTCCCTTGGCGAAAGGTCTGATATTGATTTTATGAATTTCTACACAGTAAATAAGTTAAACACTTGGCATTATCTACAAGTCGATTGCCTAGTTACTTACTCGTATGCGTGCTAATTTGTGTAATCGCATAGTCACATACATGAATTTTTTACTATATAAAACTAAAATAGGCTTCTGATTCTCGTAACTAAAATATAACATAGTGTGACCCACATAGGTGTATATAAACATGTTGCGTGTGTACAGCCTTTACGTGGTGTCGTATAATAATACAACTAATACTTTCGTTTGTAGTTTGTTTTGATATTCGCCGGACCCGCCAATTATAAAGCTATTTGTATTAAACATGTATGTGTTATTTACTTAGTCTTTATATTACGTAAACAATTGTATAAAAAAGTCTTGATTTAAACGATTTCATGCATCACGTATCACTATTATTTTATCTGTTGGTAAGAACATCTCTTAAGGCTGGACCCTATTTACTAATTTATTTTATGTTTTAATCATAGTCCAAACAAAATTATTAGGAAAATTGTAATTCGGAAGTTTAGGAGGAGCTGGAGGTGTTTTTGAAATAATAACGTTGGTCAGTGTCGGGTTATTTAGTAGGTACGAAATGATTATGAAATTATAGTATAAGTTTTTTTTAATTAATATGTTATTCTATTAGATTTTATAGCCAATATCTGGAGGAACTATGTCATTGCGCAACAAGCATGACCAGAGAAACACCCTCATCACCTTTCCGGTGTAAACGATATGTGAAAATCGCCCCATCTAACACCATATTCGCACTCGGCACTCGCTTTTGCAGTAACAGGCTTTGAATAAAAATGTTGTCATGTGATACTGTTTTTACTACTGAACAATACTGTTATGCTGAACAGCACAAGTTAGCATGCCTTTAATAGAACTAATAAGTTCACCTTCACGGTGGCCAAGTTTGTTGTTTAAAATAAATCTCAGGACATACAGGACTGGTAGTGTTATGTAAGGAAATACATACTTAATAATTTTACACTTCAACAATTCCGTCGAAAGTATTACTACGACGATGATAAATAGACAATTTTCATTCAGTCGGTCGATACTGAGACTACAACTATATCTTGATGATGAGAATGCCTTAGTCATTAAGTCAGCCTCTGTACTATGGCCCTAAGGCTTAATACCTTAAAAAAAATATAAATGCGAAAGTGTGCTTGTTGAGCTTTCACACTTTAACCGATCATAATATGATTTCAGGGTAAAACACTAAAATACATTAGGGTACCTTAAATTCAAATAAAAATACTGTTCTCGAGGGAAACAAAAAGTGAGCTAGTTCACCATTATTTGCATAACTTGTTCTGAAGAAATATTCAATTCCATGTAATTTCGATGAAATGTACTTAATACATCACTATTGCATAAGCTGTAAAAATCTAGAGACGCGGCCAGTATCAAGCAGTAATGATACAAAAAGAAAACAATTTATAGTTTTGTTGCGATACATGCGTATATACAATACATGTGTATTGCGTTATAGAAAATACTGGTTATGCCAGAGTACAGAGGCATCCTCGATTGCATTAATGTAATGATGATAGCAGGTGCACTGTGCACGCTAAGTCCCACAGATAAAGGCATAGTACTTCCTAGATTATTGTAGGAAACGTTTATGTACACTTTCACATATGTAGCAGTATGTCGCATCCTCTATTCATCATTTTATGAGACGTGACGGTTTGATACGAGAATAAATAATGAAAAAGCAAGAACCGTGAAAGAATAATACTATGTCTATTTAATGCATTCAATGTTTAAGGTTATTAATTCAAAAGTTAATATCAAGATGGTTAAAATGGAAATAACGGTATATTTATGAGGCAATGCGTACGCAAAATTGCATAGCAAATAGGTAATTTATGGAAAATTTAAGATCCCTCAATGTTTTGGCACATTGTATATTGTTGTTATTAATATGTAAAAATGGTTATGTAATGATAATGACATATTGTACTATTTTTCTTTTAATTACGTTTATTTAAGATTAAAACATATATATTTATATAGAATGTATGCATTATTTAAACTGCGTTGTTGTTATTTCTATTTCCGGAATGTAAGGGACAAATAATCACATCAATATGATGTTCCTACATACATGAATAAAGAATATAGTAAAGATATTGATTTTACTGAAATATTTAACACCATAAAGAAAACATTTAACGAATTGTTGTTTGTTTAAACGTGTAAAAAAAATGTTTTGTATAGATAACCCATTTCTCGGGAGCTCTGAATCATAAGACGCTACGACCTGTTAGAAAAAGCAAGCACGAATACGCAATACAGGGAAACAGGGAGCACCGGACATCAAAAAATATTATTTTGTCAAGTCGGAAAGACTTGACTTTTGGTTGAAAGTGATTTGTCTTACCTGTGTTTTGTATCTGATGAAGTATACTTCAGGTTTGGCTGGCTGCGTAGGCGCAGGTGTCGGGATTACAATGTCAGGCTGTTCCTCAGGTTTCTTTACCAACACGTAGACGAGAGTCTTCTCCTCATTTTGAGGCTGTACTGGAATGATAGGAGCGGTAGGGGTGGGCGGCGTCGGAGCCTTGATGAACACTATCTTGTAATGTTTTTGGGGAGGAGGCACATATATTTGTTTGCGCGGTGGTGGCAGTTCATTGTCAGGAGGTGGGACGTGTACATATACGTGTTTGTGGACAGTAGGTTGTTGAGGAGGTCCATAAACTGGCGCTGGCGCTCCATATGATGATGATGGAGCACTGTAGGATGGGCCTGGAGCACCGTACGACGTCGGGGGCTCTGGCCTCGCTACCGCACATGCAACTACCACCGCCCACACCAGAGATCGAAGTACCTGGACACACAGACACAAATCAGCTATCACAATATATAAGACATATGCGGATTATATTATAAGATAATAATATTTTATGAAATTGATAAAATCGAAACACTATATCACTATCCTATATTTTTTTATTTGGAAGAATTCACTGTGAAAATTCACCAGGTCACTAGATAGCTTTGGGTGTGATTCCCTTGAAAGCTAGCACGGCACAGACACCTACCGTTTTGTCACACATCCTGGGTACGCGACTAGACGCAGGTAGATAGTGTAATGTCCAGTGCCCAGGCGCCACCTGTGCTTATAACAGTTGTACGCTCCATATCCGGGGGAGGGGGCACTTTCGATGGTTCACATGCGTTTCGCAACATGATGGTGCTCACGCGCCGCCCTCATTCTGACGACGATATTCGAGGGCACACATTCCGCTGCGAATCATCTTTTAATTTTTTCATCGCATTCGACCTTCATACAACCTTTATTTTTTTGCTTATTCTAGCAACGTCAATCAATTCTCCCTTTAAATTGTAATCATAGCATACAACACATTAAGACAACATCACCATTTCAACGATGACAATCTCTTTTCGATTACTTACCTAACATTGGAGCTTAAAATCGAACCAAATAATGATACATACATCCATACACATACTCCCACCTATACACCCAAAGTAGTAGGTATGTTGTGGGTTCGATCCCCACACGGGACAACACTTTGTGTTATCCTCAAATTATTCTTCTGAGTTTGGGTGTTCTTTATGTCCGTTATTTGAATGTTTTAAAGCCCCCCGCGATGTAGGAATTAATCCTAGTGTGAGTGTTGTCTTTTAAAAAAAAGTAAGTGCATTGTTTTTTATTACAATGATATAAGAACTAATTAATTGAAATGATACTTTAGAAGCTACATAAATATGAGATTCTAATCATATGCTACATCAAAATTGTCCTACCATTATGGAATTTACCTTAAACTGTGTTAAAATACAAGTTAAAATACAATAAGCGGCGGAAACCTAAGGCTTACTGGCTTACGGTTTACGATTAAGTGGTAGCAGGTTCGAACCCCACCCAGTGCGCTACCGTCGTGAACCCACCCTTAACATAAGCATTTAGCTTAGCCTGGGGGGGTTAAAAAAACACTAGTAATGTGTAACTCACATTGCTAATATTATTTAAAATAAAGATGGTAAAAAATTTAGTTAAACGGTTTTTTTTTAATAAAGAATAACATGATGTGAACAGTACATTTTTTTTTTTTTTATACAATAGGGGGACAGACGAACAGACGGGTCACCTGATGGTAAGTGACACCGCCGTCCATGGCCACTTGTAACTCAAGAGTCGCAAGTGCGCTGCCCGCCTTTGAGGGTGATGAGGGATGGGGGAGCGGAAAGAAGAGAGGAGGGATGAGGAGATGGAAAAAAGGAGAAAGGAGATGTGGGAGAGAAAAGGGGGGAGGAGGAATTGGGCCTCCGGAAACCTCACTCAATACGGGGAAATGCAACGCTAGCGTTACTTCACAACCGGTTTTTTGTGAGGCCGTGGTATCGCACCGGTCGAGCCGGCCCATTCGTGCCTAAGCATGGCTCTACCACTGAAACTAACATACTAGTACATACTAAAAGCTTAAAAATAATTCGGTGGGTCTTAGGTACCAGTCATCACACCACTCTCCTCATCAATCTAGGGCATTAATCGGACAAAAAATCAAAATCGTTGGGCGCTCGTAACCAGCTTAAAAACGTAACTAGTATTTATTTATGCAGCGGTTGACTAGATAGAAATTTCACACGCCCAACGTTTTTTTTTTTTGGGGCGATGATGGACGGCCACCTTAGATTTACAATGACGAATATATGAAATTATATTGTCATCAGAACTAAAAGTACGTACCAAATTTCAAATCAATCTATCAACAGGAAGGTCGTCAAATTTCAATTACTAGATTTCACCCAAATAAATAAACAAACAGGGCAAGCTAAATAAAACCGTTCAAAAACAAATTTCCAGTTTCTCTTACACATATTCGTTAAGATGTGTTAAACACATTTGTTTTAATTATTGCCTAATTTCTGTTTTTTCTATATGGTACCTAATAATTTTGTAGTCTGCCTGTTATCGTTCATGATATTGTGCGTTAATATTTTCTTTTATTCTATATGCAATAAAGGTGTATTAATAACTTATTTTTTTTCATTCATTCATGCCAAGCTTATAAAGTATGCTTTAAAAGTTAGGCATCTTTAAATAAACAAGCTCTAGTGGTTAATGATTCTGATAGCTAAGATAGATGCCAGGCTAGTAGATAGCCAGGTAGTGGGTTCGATTCCCAGTGGCGCCTCAGCGATAATCACCAACATTACACACTTGTACCATAATGTACTATTATGATAACTTTAATGTTTTACAGTGTAACAATCACACTATATAACTGACATCGTTTTGTTAAAGTTTGGTATTTTTTAAATTCTTAGCTTGCTTACCTGTTTTACGATTAAGCATTCATTGATCTGTGTGTAAGCAACAATATTTTTGTTATACAAAAAAGCTCAAGATAGTTTAATTGCTACTACAGTATCAAAAATCTAATGCTTTAGGAGTTAAAAGTAACTTAATACAAATACTATATAAGTAACTTACTACAAATATATATACGTTTTATTATGTAGTATGACTTATTACAACATTAAAATTATAACAGGCCGATGTCTGTACATTATAGATAATGAAGAAAAACGAATATGGGGTTCTTTATTAGAGCAACAGAAGCCATGAGATATCTTTATCGAGGAGAAAATAATTGTCTAGTTACATACTACAAGGTTTTGACAAGGGTAATTGTATAGGTACGAAGTTACATCGCAACTAATATACGTAGATTTAATCTTAACTAAATATTATAAATACAAAAAGAGAACGGGTGTTTGTTTCTAAGTTCGTTTGTTTAACGATCATCTTGAAATGTTGCATTACACATTGCCAGGGGAACCTGTTGAATTCGTCGTCCGATCAGTTACAGGCCTAAGAGGCAGCACGCAGTGTTCCGTGCGTGCTTCTTGGAAGACTGCGACCGAAGGGTGACGGTCGCATCGGGTGACGAAGTGAAGAAGAGGAACACCGGGGTGGTTTTTAGTCTGACAGACCCCTTCGCCCTCCCCAATGGGCGAAGGACATCCATGAGGATCTTCCACCCCGT
Organism: Tyria jacobaeae; assembly: GCA_947561695.1. NCBI lineage: Eukaryota > Metazoa > Arthropoda > Insecta > Lepidoptera > Erebidae > Tyria > Tyria jacobaeae. The sequence continues at coordinate 11,951,346 of OX387217.1, forward strand.
AAACAAAAAAAAGGGGGAACGTGTTGGTCTAGTGGTTAGAGATCCTGACTGCTAAACTACAAGTCGTGAGATCGGTTCCCAACTTGGACAAATAATTTTATAATGAGCATGATCATGTTCTGTGTCTGTTTGTACATTTGACATTTTTAAATAAACCAAACCACCATTTGTTAATATTTTTTATTAATAAATAATTAGTTGGGGTGTGGGAGAGACATATATTTCGAGATAACGGAACCAAAAAGTTCTAATGCAGTCGGTTTTATATGTTTTGTTTAACCATAGTACGCGTTTCTCACCCGTCTAACAAACCTAAACGTAAGTGGTATTTAAACTTTTCAGTGTCTAATTAGCCATTGAAAAGTTATTATTAGCAATTGAATTCTATAATTTCTCAAAAGAAGCTAATAAAAAAAGCTTGTTAATACTAGATATGTTTTAGAATTTTTGGAATGCGAAGACAATTTATAATTAAAGAAGAGTAAATAAAAATTCCGTATTTAAATGGCCAATCTGATATCACAATAAAAGTAATAAAATAATGGTAGGTAGATTGAAAACAATTTACTCAACACTGTAGATTGAATTGCACTAATGCATTTCTTAGTTTTGTTGACATGTAGCTCCAACACCGTTTACGGTGCGATATGCTCTCGCTTAGTTAACTTGTGAATACGGGCAAGTGCGCTTTATTGAAAGGTTATTATTTTCATAGTGTTGCGGCCATTGATAGTTAAAGCGACAAAGTGTTCATCTCTGAGTGCATTGATTCTTGTTGTGTTATTATGAAGTGGGAATAATTGACCCCGTGACCTGCCTCCAGCTTCAATGTGGAAACACTAGGAAGGTAGACGTACATCGGAGCCTATTTCTCTGAAACCGGTTGATTTATACACTCATAGGCGAACATACGCCTGCAATGCGTGTTATCTGAGAAACTTCATGCTGTATTATCTGCTACAATCTGCTGTATTATTTACAAAATGATTTTAAAAGAACACACATAATGTTTATTATAGTGAAATTAATGTGTTTCACCGCTATTCGTTAATGATAGAACTAAAACCTAAGTGAGATTTGAATATCGCTTGGCAATCGTGACCACTTAAGCGTATACCTGATAGTTATCATTATAGATTTGACTAGGTTTGTTTATGTTGAATAATTTATAATTTCAACATCATTCTCCTCCGAACCTTTTCCCAACTAAGTTGGGGTCGTCTTTCAGTCTAACTGCGAAACAGCCGAACTTCGATATTGTACGTGAAGCAATAGCCATCAGACCTCCACAACCCCAGCACTAGGCGATATCGAAGTTCTGTAGTGCCACAGACGTTTGTATGGCAACCGGGACCGACGGCTTAACGTGCTTACTTCACTGCATTTTACATATTTGTTTTGTTTTACTAATGCACGATTATAAGTTTTTGCACAATCATATGTCTTTCCAGGTTTTAATATATGATATAGAAATGGGATGAAGGAAAGGCTATAGGAGAGACAAAGAAACTTAATGATTGCATCGAAACAACACACACCTTTTAACAATTTGTTTATATCTGTTTGCTATGTTTTGATATTGTTTTCATAACTCTAGCATCGGAAATCACCTTTATTTAGGTCTAGTATGTATATACCTATACTTAGTCTGGCCATAAATAGTGTTACTATTAAAAAATAACATAATATCACATCAATAATATATCAGAAATATCAATCACATTTAAATTTATTAAATGAATTCGTTAATTAATAATATATTAATTGTTAAAAAGTAATAATGAATAATAAAAAATAATAATTAATATAATAATTGTAATATATTAATTATAGGAATATTCATTGTGTTTTTTGGTTTTCGCGCCAATCGTTGTTTAAAAGTTTAGTGACACACAAATTTTTCACAATTTCTTCAGTGCCAATCTTATGGATGTTTGGTCTAGTGGTTAGTGACCCTAACTACTGAACTAGAGGTCGTGGTTTCCCACACGGGACAAAAAATTGTGTGATCGACAAATCGTTGTCCCGAGCCCCTCGCGATATAGAATTTTCCTATGGATAGAGTTTTTATTTAAAGACGACTCCCGCACTATATCGCGGGGGACTTTACAAACATTCAAACAACAGACACAAAGAACACCCAGACTCACAACAACAATTTGAGGATTTCACAAAGTGTTGTCCCGTGCGGGGATCTAACCCACAACACTAGGCGCGGCAGCGTAGTGGCGAGGTGACCACTTAAACAGCTACGCCATCCGTGCAGTTTGTGTTTCTTTTGATACCTGGCTTTAACGTTTAAAAGACTGTTTTAAAGCCAATGGAGATTATTTTGAATGAACTTCATATATTTTTAATTCTATTATGTTATTAATAAACTAACACACATTACAGTAAATAATGTTTTGTGCAACAAAAAAAACAAAAGATTTTTCCTTTAAAAATATTTGTGGCAAGACTACATAGGTATAGACCTCAGGTACCTTTTGCAAGAGGACACGTTCTTAACATAAATTCGGTTTAGATAGTACATCTTATCTATTTAGGCTTAACTCCAGTTTCAGCCACTAACACTTTTTATTTCTTGTAGCTTTAATAAATTTTAATAAAAAATGTGTTACGTAATATTATATAATAGGTAGGTCAGACATTTTTGTACCTACTCAATGTTAATGTTTATCAATTTCTATCTTCTCATGATAGGCATTATGTAGGAAAGCATTATGCACAATATTAGGTATCTAACTGAAGAACAACTAATGTAAAGAACTTTTAAGTCTCTTGCAGTTAATTTACTGGACATAAATATGAGGTACAAATGTATACGCTACATATAATATAGGCATAAAATGCAAGCATTTATTTCAACTAGGCCCAAAAGGCACTTTCGAACGTCTACATTTACATTTAAATAGAATTAATTCTAGTTGCCCACTCCAAAATGTAGTTTCGTATAGAGAAGAATGGGCAAGAAACTCCACCGTTACTCTTTTAAAATGTTTTGTTTACATACAATCATTATATATAATTAAAATTATGTGTGAAACGATGCACCCAGAACAATATCACTATACCGAAACAGGTAAAAATAATTAAATCGAAGCAACGACAGATAAAATAATTTTATGGTAGATACATGGTGCTCACACATTAACAAACATAGTAATAGTAGTATACGATTTACACAGATATAGAGAATATTAACAAGTCATATAGTGTTAAACTAATCGTGTAAAACAATGTTACAAAATACAATTCCTTATAAAATACAATTAGAAACCAGTTTGATTTTGTCTAGAATTGAAATTGTCCTATGGAGCACGACCAGCATGTTTCCAAGTATTCTTATTTTGGATATAATCCTCTAATTTGTAATAAGCTTGTTTATAAGTGTATATAAGTGTATTTTTGATATACATATACATATGATGTAATAGGTATGTATCAATATTCCTCTAATGAATCAAAGTGTAAAAGTAGTCCCTTTTTCACTTTGTTAATGTTAATCAATATTTTATTTTAATACCTACATATTTGAATACAATGTTACTGCTGCTAGAAAACTAATCACGGTACTCGTGACATTAAGACAAACTACTATGACTTTCAGAAACCGCCCTATGGACAATAAATAGGCCAAGTGAGAGATCTTTAAAGATTTACTTATGACGCCTTGTGTGGGATGATGCAGTACCTACTGTTAGACGCAATTGATTGGTATACGCATTAATAGTGCACACAAGTGGAACATATCACAACATCTCGCAGACCCACAGTGTTGACGATACGGATGAGTGCGATCGTCTATCCGGTTTATATTAGCTATAAGGAAGATAATGTGTAAACAGAGAACATAATATTAAATGACTGAGGAATAATTTGACATAAGATAAGAAGGAAGTATGACTATGCAGTACACAAGATTGAAATTTTTCAATAGGAATGAGGTGAGTGTTTTGATCATGAACTTATTATACGATAGCATAGTAAGTTTATCATTTAAAACACATAAAGACTTAATTTTTAATATCCGTAAATTAAAACCATTTCTTGAAGAATTTTCTGTTTTAGTTTTAATGCTGTTTATTTTCGACTAACCAGACATCGAAAATTTAATGTACATATGTAGTTCATTACCTCTAATAAATGTAATAAATTTAAAAAGTGGAGGTTTATCTAGATTTGTAAGCAATCTTATCTTTTATATTGTAACCTAACGTATATCTTAACTAAAAATTACAAGATTTCTATCGATTACCTCAATCATCTGGTATGGTTTGCTAAACCTTACATAAAAATAATCAATTACTTGAGTGGGTTGGAATAGATTGTTACATTCCATTTTATATTCTAATGCTTTCGTAAGTTTCGCCAAGGATAAGTTCTGCAACTATGATTTTTGTAATAAAAAAATAGACATCTAATACCCACTTTGTACAATTAGCTTCAACACGAAGTAACCTCTGACATCCAAAACCATTAAATTGCTCTCTCCCTCTCTCTTGACTATTACGTTTGTATCGAAAAAAACTTAGATAAGTACATAATAAATCGAAAAAAAAACATTTAATTGAAAACCTTCTCCTTTTTGAAGTTGGTCCAGAAAAAATATTTTGACCAATAGTTATATAAAAAATATAAGAAATCAAATTTTATCTGTCCAGATACAATTATATTTATTTCATTTACATAGAGAGCTTTCTATGTAAAGGACGCGATTGCCAGAGGCATTTTCTACCAGCCTACCTTAGGGTTATGAAGAGATAAGTAGATAGATGTACTAGATTTAAGAAAAGAAAAATAGTAAAAGGAATAAAAAAACCGGCCGCGAGTCGGACTCGCGCTCGAAGGGTTCTGTACCATAACCGATAAAAACGGCAAAAAAATAATCCTTAAATATTTATTTTATTTTAATTTAATTACATATTTTTAGTGTAGTAAGTGAATATACAACGAAATATTCTGTAAATATTTCAAGCGTCTACCTGTTGCTGTTATCAATTTTTAACAAAAACGAGCAAAAAAAATCACGTTTGTTGCATGGGAGACCCCTTAAATATTAATTTTATTGTGTTCTGTAAAATTTCAACTGTCTTACTATCACGGATTCATGAGATACAACCTGGACAGACGGACAGATAGACGGATGGACGGACAGCGGAGTCTTAGTAATAGGGTCCCGTTTAACCCTTTGGGTACGGAACTCTAGCAACCTGCGCTGAAATGATCAATTTTAATTATACTTGATTTTAAATACCATATCCATTCTAGGTTTTGTCAAATAGTAAGCATAGAGAATAAATTTAAGATTATTTAATGTATGAATCATATTTTATTCATAGATTGAACACAAACTGGAAACTTGTTTAAGGTTTCACAGATGTGTTAGTAGAAGTCTTACTTAAAATTATATGGGCCATTTTACCGCGTCTCTGCAAAAATAAAAATAAAGATATTTGTTTCTAAATTCCACGCTTACGAAGCGGCGGGCTAAAGCAACCCTATAAAATCTTATCTAGAACTGATCTATAAACCTTATATGCAAAAATGGGTTTATTACAAACATGCGATATAAAATACCTTAATCCCCTGAAGGCTAGCGCCACGCCACTTTAAATTTCAATGCGAATTTACTGTCCAAGAAAAAGCCTCAGCAGCAGCAGTCAGCAATCAGTGGCTTAGAACACAAAACTTGCATTACAAAGGTACAATCATTAGACTCTCTGACTCGCTTCTGTATTGACTTATTCAGTCTACAAATCAAAGAACAAATAATAGCTAGGCATTTTTAGGCATCCTTAAATAATTGCTTTTATGGGCTTAACAATTTAGCTTTGTGATTTGAAGCCATAGAATAGACAGTACCTATATTTAAGAAACCAAAAAGGCTTCAAATAAATCGGTTAAAAATGAAGCTATTTAAACTAGATTCCCTTGCAAGTCTCATGGCATCGGTGGGCGTGATTTTTGTAAGAAACCCTAAAGCCTTGGTTTCGATATCATAATCGTTGATATTCCAATTAGATTTTTTCTCGTCATTCATCACTATAATATGAAGAATGCACTTTCAATTGAATTAGTTCTAATTATTTTTCAATTGCTAACTGGAAACTAATAATAAAACAAAGTGAATGTTTACAGCAGTTATAGTTACATAAATAGCCTATAACAAGCAGACGCACGGTAAGCTATTTCTACTATTCTATTTTTACGTACAATTTGTTATTGATTACTTAATAACAATTAGATAGGTACTACTGATTGTTTAACTATTCATGACTTTTATCCTAATTGCGGAAATTGAAATAAGGATATAGCAGTGTTCCTAATTACCAAGTAGCATCAGTAAGATTTTATGAAACCTTCTTCGATAGTTACGCTCTATCCACGACGTGCGTAAACTAAACGAATTTGAACCGATTGCGTCGATATAAGGAGTCAATGGTTAGATGTTCCAATAAAGAGTCCAACGTAGACGTTGTTGTAACCAATAATAGATATTTTTTTCTCTATATTAATAATGCGGGAGAGTTTTTTATTTGTTGGTTTGTCCCTCGAACTCGCTTATCTCTTTTACTATCTGTCGGCTTTAAATCATTATTTTTGTATTGAATAAAGTATTTATTGAGGAATAATATTAAATATAAAATATGCTGCACCCGTAATAGATATATAAAATAAGATAAAAAATAGAAATGCAACGGATAAAACGAAAGGTAAGAACACTTTGACTTGACATAATGTCGAATCGATATAAACTATGACAAATTAAAAATTTATATATATATAATTGATTATAATCACACAACATTCACAGTTCAAACCTTGTAAGTAAATGAAATAGTAGATAATTAATTATTGCCAACACTAAAATTCTTGGGAAACCACTCGTTGGACTGTTTAATCATTATTTGATTATAAAGAAAATACCATTGCATTTTAACTAATATATAAATAAACGATGTGTATTTATGGCACGTTTTACAGGGTATATACCCTACACATACACATATTTTTAGCTGAATGTATATATGTATAAATCCAAGAATATAGCGTAAGGTAACAATGAACACATGATGAATTAGCTATGGTTAATTGTTTGGAATGTTATGCGTGACTGTAATCCGGCGCTATCCGGTTTGCTCACTCTCTACGCATCTGTAGTACCTACATTCATCTGTGGTTTTATATGTGCATAACCTATGTTTCATCTCAGCAGCGCGCGCGTGCCGCTGACGGGCACTTGACGTCACAGGAAATTTTGATATACTCATATTAGAGGAGCTGAAATTTGTCAATATGTCTCAAAACTCTTCACTTCTATTTACAATTTTAGCTTACAAAGTGTACTTAATATTAACTCTACTTAACTAATTAACCTACTGTATACCAGACAAATGACTACTCTGCAGGAGATCTTGAGTATCTATCTAAATACGTTTCACCACAAAATATTTTCAATTAGTTAAAATAAGATTACTTTTATATCTTATTGATATTCATCATCTAGCTGACCCAACAGATATTTATAAAACAAAAATATTCGTAGTATAACAAAAATACTGACTTCACACTAAATTATCAAAGTTACAATGGAATTTCTAAAATTGATTTCTAAATATGGGTTACTATAATATAGGTATCCACTATATAATTACATTCCACAAATTTATTAGCCATGTAACTAAAACGATGTCTTGTCATTTGACAAAAACGAACCACAAATTTTCATTTTAAAATTTTAAATTTATGTTTCAATTTTTTTCAGGTATTATGTAAGAGCCTTACAGAAGCTTATTTGAGTTATTATGTACATACGGATCCAATTTTAAATAGTTGACAATTTGTGAATCGAAGTTTATTGTTTTAAGATCAAATGCTCTTGATTAAAGGACTCACAAAGACACTTAAACAATTGACCAACACAATTGTAATTGTTCTTAATTAAAAAAATACACTTTGAACGGAAATAATTTACTTTTGTATCTAGAGTTTGAGTTCATCCCACACGTCTATTAAGCAATAGTGTTAATGATTGTACCTATATGTAAATTAAAACATGATTGATATGCGTTTAGAACTACGTAATTAAAACGTGGATGTGTAATATCAAAGACGTACGAGAATATTAACGTAACTATGAAGTAGGTAATTTCTTATAACTTATACTGTGTTTCACCACCATAAAACATAAAGAATCATTATAATTAAATCTAAGCGTCAATGGATTTCGTAAAGAAAAAACCATGAAGAGTTGTTTTCGTTATGTTACCGGATCACTAACAGGTCGCATTGCCTAACGTCATATATGTGTTATTATTTACATATTGCTATCGCTTTATGTGAGCGTACGATGGTATTTTCAAGATAATGTGTGTAATTTTTTTTATCTAAGATTTTTTTAATTTATTAAAATACTAGAAATAGTCTTTACTTAACAAATGTAATCTAGCCAAGTTATTATGGGTGTGTGAACATATCGATAGACGCAGAAAATCATAGATACAAATCGATTATTTGCACACTTTTACTAAGAAAGTAGAAATTCATATCTCGGAATAAAGAATATTCCTATGTTCATATACAAAGGATAGAACTTCATTGAATATCTATAAAGCAACATTGTCCCGACATCCTATGAAATCTGCAATCCGCAATAGGTGTGGATATTGATACAGAGTTTAAAACAGGCCGACTTTGAAGTCTGGCATCATTTCAAAAAAAACCTAAAATGTTTCTACATAAAAATGTGGTCTCTATACCATATGACTAGAAAAGACCACCTATTTTTTGTCATTAAATTAACAAACATACCGCCTAGGTAGTTGAATGAGTAGGTACTTTACGTATGCAACTATCAAAGGCGCGTTATCGACTATGCAAACAATTTAAATCAATCAATCAATCAGTTCTGCAGTCCACTTCTGGAAATAGACCTACCCCAATGTGCGTCATAAAAAGAACTTATAGAAGCTTCTTGTAAATAGATACAAGTCTTGAAAAAATGCATATGGATTTATCAATTCACGTTAACATTTTACGCGCAAGAAGTCGAAAAATGGGTGCAATTAAAAAAAAACTAAATATTTTCAGGTTACATTCCTCACCATTTTTTGTACTATTAGCTTATTACCGTTCATGACTACAACACTTAATATACCGACAACTCAGAAGATCGACAATAATACATCATCTCAGAATGAAACCGAGGTACTGTTTCACTGGGAAGACTATTGTGTCCTTGCTGCTATGCTTCTGATATCATGTATGATAGGCGCTTTCTATGGATATTTTGGAGAAAAGCAGACAACGGGTGACGATTTTTTACTTGGAGGTTCCTCCATGGGAACATTTCCTATGGCTATGAGTCTCGGAGCAAGGTCAGTAAGAATATTTAAATTAATACATTTCTGTATTATAGTGAAACTATTTTTCTATATTTTGATATAATATTGTGCATAAGAATTGTAATTTTAATATTTAGGTACGTTTTCCTTTCGTTGTGTGTAAATCCTGCAGTTTAGCAAAATAATATGCTACTCAGTAGCATCCAGTATTGATCATGTTTGAAAATAAAAAATACACGACCATATGCGAGTGTCTTGGGGTGTCTTGATACGTTTCCAATATATTCCTAACGGGTACATAAAAGTAGTGGCTAAAGGTGTAACGCCACCAAAATTAGCCATTACTTTTGTGATCCCTTACAGTTGATAAATTTTGGTTACTACTTAAATTATAAAGACCATATGTCGGTTTGTCACATTTCTCAAATTATTCTTTATCGTTTTGCGCTATCATAGTTCCATCAAATAATATATCGGAGGAATATGGCATGGTTTTGCAAAAATATCATTAATCAATTCTTATTTAGAGGTACAATTTTATATAATTAGGTAATCTCTTTATTAACTCATTCAATATAATAAGCCTAAAGAGTTTGTTTTTATTTGAAATATCTTTTCGTGTGCTGAAAGTCGGTGAGAACTATTATAATATCTATAGCTACACACTTTATTATTTTCAGTTTTGTAACAGCCATTGAGTTGTTGGGTAACCCAGCAGAGATGTACATGGCAGGGGCACAGTTCTGGATGATTTGTATATCTTTTGTTCTTGTCGTGCCGATTGCGAGTCAACTATACCTGCCTGTGTTCATGAGATTGCGTCTCACTTCGTGTTATGAATATCTGGTAATTTTTTTTTGTACCAATGAATTTGGAACCTTTAGCAAGCTTTATTTTGCTCCTCATAATAAATAGTAAGATGAATTATAAATAGCAACAGAAGTGTCAGGGATGTAGGTGTTTCAAAATATTGTCACGGATTCAAAAACCACCTTAATGTAGACTTATAGAGAATAACTGTGGTATTAAATATGACGTTGTATATTTTGTAAACCTAACTGAAGGATAAAAATATATCCATACGTAAATGAAATACATCATATATAATTAGCTGGTAATTACATACATGGCAAGGCAAGGCAAGGCAAAGCAAAGTGGCTCTGAAAATGGGGAAATTGAGAATTGGATTTATCCGTAACGTATAACTTAATTAATAAAATATAACACAACTTAAGTTTAAAACGATAATAACTTAGCCCTTATTTTCTAGGAAGTGCGTTTCTGCAAGTCGGTTCGGGTGTATGCTAGTGCTTTGTACTTTCTGCAAATGACATTGTACACTGCTGTGGCTGTATACGCTCCGGCGCTTGCCCTCTCCGATGGTAAATATTTACAAACATTACGACACTAATTATTTACAACATTTTATGTAACGCAAATCATACATTTTAAGCGAAATCATATTGAAATTTGATATTGAAAAGTTATGCAAATGTGACGAACGTAACTATCGCGTAAAATATGAAAATTAACATTAGATTAAAAAGATTTGAAGATGGAATAGCAAGTTTTGAAAAGTGTTTGTCATTGTTATCAAATAAGGTTTTTCAAAAATAAGTAGAAAATAAAACAAGTACAAAAATGTTTTTAAACTTCTTAATGAGCCGTCTTACCTATTTTACCATGATCTGCATCATGAACAATCGATGGCAAAATTGACGTAAAGAAACAGAAATCTCATTTTGACGGAAGAGTATGTAAGTGATAGTAGTTGTAACGTAGTGACACCATAAAGTATCCAATCCTGATATTTATAGTTTTGAGATAGATTCAAACTTTAAGTTCAGATCGTATTTCCTCTTTAATTTTCTGCTTTGACTTCTTAGTGTGAGTTTTAACTAAAGGATGAACACATCAATTTTAATTTTATTAATCACTAGGCTGACGCCAAAACTACTATTAAAAAATAATAAACGACAACTTTAAATATATAGTAATTATAAATATATGATAAATAACTTACATACGTACATAAGCATACACCTATAACCTCAAAAGGGTTGGCAAAGGCGTATCAAATGCCTTAATTTTATCAACCGTACTATAATTTAGCAAAACTTATATAATATGCAAGTCTATTGCCGGCATCCGGGCACTATATCAACTGTATACATACTATCGGATAAACAATATAATATATATAACCTTTTACTTATGTCTATTGAGAAGTATCTACAATGACCGGTACCGGTATAAAGAAAAAAACAACTATTTCACAAGCATGCATCAAATTGGCGAAATACAAAATGTAAACGTAACACAAAATTACTATAATTATCTATACTTATTGTTCAAATGTATTTTTTTAAAACATATATATATAATTAACCCCAATTTTAAGAATGGGAGATAATCAGTCTTTTAATTGAAATACAATTTTAAAATTATAAAGTGTTCATATAAAAGAGAAGGGACTTTGATCTACGACTACAGATGATAAAATTGCAACACTAGCTTTGCATTTCCCCGAAATTATTGAAGATTCCGGAGGCCCAACTCCCCTCTTTCCCCTCCACGCATTCCCCTCTGCCGTTTATACTGCCCTTCTCCTCCCCCTCTCATCATCCTATAGGCGGGCAGGGCACTAACGAAAATAACAAATCATATACAGGAAGAAAATAGTATGTACAAAGACGAGCTTAACCCATGATTGAGTGTTCTTCCCCATTTTCATACTCAAAGTTAAATGATTCTACTTAAATACAATAAAGATTAAATTAAAATAGAATTGAACTAAACAAACATTCTCCTGCAGCTTAAAATACACTAACCAAATTCAGTACTGGATTGCGATATTAAAACATCATGTAACACATAATTAGTTTTAAATGCAATATTTGTTATGTAAGTTTAATAGGCACCTTTGTTTCTAATGTATACTGTAAGGGTATTAGTTACCTAAAAATGAATATAGAAACTTATTTACTCTATGATTAGTTTGAACATCATATGAATGTACTTTTAACCTTATTATTATTCAGAAAGGTATTATTATAATTAATTTTTTTAAGACTTCTTAGTCTACCTTCCTTCATTTTTTTTCCGATCGTATAAACACAAACTAGGTATATGTGGAAGGTAGTGGGACTGAATTAGTTCAAAACATTTTTAATAATAATAAGAACTTAGAGCTCATGAATCCTGTATGGTATTGAATTTTTAAAATAATGATTGCTCCACACGTTTTCAAAAATCATGAAATGTTTATTAAATCTTTATTTTGAGGATAATTTATATTTCAGGGCACACATAAGTAAAATATTATTATGGTTTAGTAATAAGTAGATAAGTACCGATGACCCGTTAAATGTTACGATTATTGATTCTGCAACTACCTAATTATTATGTCTTAAATGGTACTAAAGTGTATGCAATACCGCCGAAAACCAACATTAGAATTATATTCATAACACGCGCAATCGCTTGCGTGTATTACATCACGTCACTAAAATCAAAGTGTATCCTATGTATGTAAACAAGCAAGGCTAACATTTCACTATCCTTGAACCTGCAACTGTTTGAATAAGTTTTATCCAACAAGCATTGTAAATCTTTACTCCTTTAATTGAATACCTTAGTTAAGTTATTCAATTAAACTTACCTCTATTCACTTAGCTTAGCTTTTAGTATAATAGTGTAAGGACAATCAATACTTTGATAATCTGGCCCATTTAAATACATTATTAATTTATTATATTACTTTGTGTTCACAATCCGCAGAGCAGAGTGGCCATTTACATGCCGAAAAGCTTAGTAAAATGCATATTTTAGTAAAAATTCAATTATCTAACAATGAAAAAAATGTATTTAATTGTCGTTGCCACGCCGATTGTTGTGGGTTCGATCCCCACATTGACCATTCCATTTGATCCCTTAAATTGTTGTTCTGAAGACTCAGAACAACAATTTAAGGTGTTAGGGTGTTCTTTGCATCCGTTAATGGAATGTTTGTAAAGTACCCCGCGGTTCAGGTATCCTAATCCGGTTGCGGGAGTTATATTTTACTAAAAAGAAACTGGTATCTAATGTAGTACTTAATCGAAAAATTCCTTTTAACTCTTTCTTTTCTTGTCTAACGCTACATCAATAATTTGTTTTCGAGTTTCCTTTTTTGGGCGATATCTTTGGTAATCAAAAAGGGAAAGTGTTAGCGCTAAAAATGCATTATGGAATATATTATAATGATTGTCTTGTAGACTACTGACGCCGAATTCATAATGATGTATGATTAATTGTACCATCATTACAATAATCATATTGTTATAATGAAGATAATATGATTCAATATTGATTAGTTACTAAATAATTGAAGTTAGTATATATTATCATCTCGGTTATCTGTAATCTATTGTTGTTCTCTATTTATCTAGGTTCGGAAACTAAATTGAAATAAATTCAATTTAACATCTAGACCATTATTCATCGAGATCTACATCAACAAAAAGATATGTAGGTAATCGTTTTAACGGTAATAATTTTGTTACACTTTACCACATTATACAAAAGAATTTCTCAATAGAAAAAAAATAAGTTAGTTATATCCCAAATGACTCCTGGACATTAGATTTTGAAACGTGGGCATTAATAATACATTAGTGAAATTCTTCGAAAATAAAATATTACTAAGTAGACGCCATAAGGGGAAGATAATAATGGCTGATCGAAGGTAACAAAGAGCTCTATATTTACAATGTACAAGATTTTAGGTATCCCTTCTGAAACCAAAACATTTATGTACATGACGATCTTCCAAAAATGTGTAATATGTGTGTGGAGTACAATAGGTGCACCTCCACTGACTTTTCACCCCGTCTGTTATCTATCAGACAGAATACATATATTATATAGGTATATATATAATCACAGCAATAGGCTCGACCCTTACCTAAGTAGAACTATATTATGGTAAGCAAAGACAACGCTGTCTATATGCCCTGATTGTATGTATGTATGTATATGTATAAATATTCCATTTAAATCTTTATGGACACTTTTATGACATTGATTATGAAATACATCTAATCACATATTCAACGTAACACTGTGCCGGTAGTTCAAGAATGTTTTATTACTATGACTAAACTCATGGTGCGGTTACATTTGATGTTAGAGTGCACTGCACACTTCTGTGCCAACGAGGGTGCAATGACAATATATTTGCACATTGGTGCACGTGCACAGTAACTGTGTATACTGAAACACTTTACGTAACTCTACCATTAAACTCTGTAAGGAATACATTTAGATTTGTATTTAATCATTACCTATCATAACTATAATTTTCGATATGGATATCAAAGTATTATGGTGCCATCAATCATCATAAACATTATTATTAAGTACTTACGTCGTTTAACTTTGTACTTGGAGCCGTTAGGTCAGTGGTCCGAGTTAACTGTGGAATATTTTGACTCGGATGAGTAACAATAACAATGGGTTATAATTCTCTTGACCTCTATGATCATCTATAGTACCAACATGATGACGCATTTTTTATTAAAAAGCATTTCAGACATCTATGCTGAATGCATCTCAAAATGAAAACCAAAATATTTTTCACACATCTTACAAATACAGGAAAATTGCATTTTAATAGTACCAACTAACAAATGTAAATAAGAATCATTTAATAACATGAGCTTGCAACAAGGGTACTTCAATTTTATTTATGAATTAATTTTTTTTAAAAGCATACGTAGAGGTTCCGATCGCTGCTGATCGAAATTAGAATCCTTTAAAGCAGAGCAGAATAGGTCTTTTTCTTTCTGAGATATACTAAACTGCTAACAATATACTCGTAACCTGTCAGGACGACACTTTAGTATTGTATTTTATTACATGGGAACGAACTCGTGGAGTTAATACGTTGTAAACAGATCTTGTAAGTTGATAGCTCCCTGCGTCACCCGCTTAATAGGAAGCTCCCATCATATTACAAAGTTGGAATATGTACTTAAGTAACATCAGGCCACTGACACGTGTCTCTATGAATACATATATATTTTGTAACACAATGCCTATAAATAAATAAATGTAAAGTGAACATTATTATATTTTGGTATGGCATTGTTCTCCAATTTTTTTCATAAACTTATGTTAGTGTCATAGTCTCATTAATTCTATTATGTTATGTGTTATTATGTTATAAGCTATAAATACATATATTAATGAAATTTTTGTTTAGCTTAATAATCTTAAATACAACTTTGAATAATAATTATGTCTTATGTAATGTATTAATTTGGTCTTATGTATATTTTATTACATAAAATCGCTTAAGTTCCCGAAGAATAACATATTTTTTTTTTTCTAAAGCACTCTAACGAGAGAGATTTTTGATCCATTTCAACGATAAAATAAAAAATAAAAAGACTAGTAACTGGAAATTGAAACGAAATAGGTAGAAACAAGGTGACGTATCAACTTAATATAATATTCAGGTACTTGTGATAAATAAAACTTTGTTCGTTGTCTTTTTTGTTAGCCAGCACCTTTTTCGTTTCTATTTCAAATAATTGTATTTTATTTTTTTTAAATACATTTATTTTATCTACACATGCTTATTAATGATACACCTAAATTCTGATCTTGCAGTTACTGGTTTGAACACATATCTGGCGGTTACCCTTGTTTACGCAGTCTGCATTTTCTACGCTACCCAGGTAAGTAGATATTTTTTTGCATTTCGAGTACATTTTCTCATTTTTTATCTGTAGGAAACTTGTGTAATTTACATAATTTAATTAGTTTTATTATAATAGCTTGATGGATCCGGTCCGGATCGATTTTAGCTACCAGTTAGAGTGATTAACTGGTGTAGATACCTACCAAAAATCATAAACACCAGCAAATAAAAGCAAATCTCATAGATCATAGAGAACTAGCTTGCAAACCTCATTGCCGAAATCAAAGTGTAAAGCTGCAGCCGCTGTAAAACCTTGTTGTATGACTTATTGCATACCTTTTGAATTTATGCTAATTCGCAAAAAAAAGTGTACTAATCATCAGATTATCACAGCATTTCGTAGTTTTTTAAACTTTTTACTGGCTCTAGATGAGGATTATGTTATCCCATTTCTATGTTTATTATTTCCGCACAAACTGCGGCCTAATAGTTAAATAATAGCTAACTTTTCGAGGTTCTTCCAATTAAGTGACTTTTCACCTTCTAACACCCTTTGATGTATATTTTTTATATATTTCGCAGGGTGGTATGAAAGCAGTTATAATGACAGACTCGTTTCAAACGGCCGTGCTCATCGGGTCACTAGCAGTAGTGTTGGCGATGTCTTCAGCGCAAGTCGGAGGGTTCGACGTCGTCTGGGATCACGCCTGGCAAACCAAACGTCTGCGGTTCTTTGAGTAATGAATAACAAATGTATTAATTGCGGATAACTTATTAACAGTGCGCCTTTAGAACCATTAATTTGAATTCGACCATTTTAAGCTGATTTATTAGATAAGATATCATATGTATCAATTAGTGGACATGTAATGTAAATAATAGTAGTAGTAATTATAGTAGCATTAAGAGCATTTTCGCATATTGAAATATAAATCGTTTAGGTCATCATCTTCGTTTAGGTCGCCAGCTCATGGTTTCCCTTCTTTTCTCTCTTGTCGAAAATGTTTTAATCAGTTTATGCATCACGATATTTTAAAATATTTTTGATTGATGAATAGTTCGAGCGCAAACCTAATGAAGTAAAGGAACTAAAGTAGTTATTTATTCAATATCATATATTAGTTTTTGTCAGAAAATGACAATATGTCGCTTATAATATACTTAGTAAAAGTTGAATAAGGAAAACCTCCAGGAATCAGATTTTTATACTGTAGTAGCAATGGAACTACCTTTAGATACTCAGTAGTATCATTATTACACCTTAAAACATTAAAGTTATCATGAAATATTATTTATACTCATCGATTTCTTAGTATTTTTATATATGAAGGTACAGTTTTGCTTTTTATCTATACTAGAAATAATAACAATATTGCATATCAAACATTAATGAATATAAATATGATCGAAGTCTGGAATCATTTAAAAGATGTATTATTATTTACGCTTTTTATGATTCGATGTATAAAACACCTAAATAAAAAAATATGTACGATGAAAATGAAAATAATTATTACATTCAGTGCTTTTATTTATCGACTTCGTTCATAGAGCATATTTATTTGACATGACAACCGATGTTATCGACATATTCTGTTTATGTTGTGGTACGTCTTTTATTTGTAAATGTAATGCCCATGTTGAGTAATCTCAAATCTTTCGATTTTCAATTTCTATAATCTGATCGTTGACTTCCAACATTTTGGACTCGATCCCAAAGTAATACAATTGTATCAGAGACCTGTTTGACAATATTATAAAACATAAAAAAAATAAACAAATATAAGACTCGACTGCATTATCAACTTCGGCCTTTTTCGCTAAAGTCTGTATCTATATCTTTATGATTATCCATATGTCATTCTCACTATCAATTCTCGATATCGAAACATCATTCATACATCGAAAAACATAAAAATATTTTTAGTATTATATATTATAGTCTGGTAAAAAAACCGACTTCAACAAATGGTGAAAGACCCATCTAAATTTGAACAGTTATTTTGACAATATAGGGGTGTACTCTACATATCTGCTTACGTCCTCAAAGCGTAAGGGCCCGGTTTTTGTTATGAAATGTTGAAAACAATACATCGACATAACGTTACAGATATCGCGGGTTATTTGCTGTCTGTTATTGTATTGTTACGTTGTAGATTTTCAATAAATCCTAATATTTTATTTTCTAAAAACTTCTCTTAAAAATATGCACGTGGATATCGAACTCTGGACTTATAAAGATACATACATAATACATTTAATTCACGCACAATATTCCTACAAAAAACATTTCACAACAATTTTCTCTTCAAGAATTTTACACGTTTGTTTTGCACTTAGTTGTTCAGTTTACGCTAATTGTAGCCATATATTTAAAAGACTGTCTATGTACTAATTTAAAAAGCGGATAAAACATTACATCATGACTGAAAACATTACTTTGTAACGTGAATAAAAAAGACTGTAAAATTGTATTCGAGCAAAAGTATCGAATTAACATTGAGTGTTACCCACAACGTATTTATTTATTCGTCTGTGAAATGTACTTGGTGTTTTTATGTTCTATTTCTCTGTATTTTAGTGTATATTTAGTTTTAAATTGTGCAAATCGTCAAAAAGTTTTATTCGTTCTGTAAAGGTATTGCAGTAGTGAATAATCGTATTCTTGTAAAGAAATAATATTGATTCTCAGTAACATGTCATCTATTACTATATTATAGCATAAAACACAGCCTAAATGTTATACAAAATTACACACAATCTTCCTGAATAAAAAGTGAACACGCTTAATTAGTGAAGTTTCAGTGTTGCGCGTACAATTAGAACGTCACTTCAGATATAATATATGTACATACATACAGATACTGATTTTTGGACACGAACAGTTCATCCATCATTAAAAATTTTATAAAACATTGCTGCACGGCCACCTTTTGTAATTGCTTATAAAGTCTATAAAGTTGTTTGGTGGTGGTAAAAATTCCTCATTTCACATATTCGATCTGTATAATCTAAAGTGAATAAGATTTCTCATTCAACCGCTTCTAAAGTATGAACCAATCCTGTGTGTTTTTTTTTTTTCAGCATGAATCCTGATCCAACAGTACGACATTCCTTCTGGTCTGTAGTGATTGGTGGTACCGTGTATTGGATCAGCATGTTCTGCGCTAATCAAGCCTCAGTGCAGAAATACTTGTCTGTAGAACGGATAGCTCAAGTACGAGCGGCGCTTTGGATTGCAGCTATATGCTTGATAGGCGTTTACTCGGTTAATTTCATCACCGGTGCCGTCCTTGCTGTCGTTTACGCTGACTGTGATCCCATTCAGGTAAAATTTCTATTACTTTTAGTGCTATCAGGTTCTCGGTAGAGTAGACTAGGGCTACCCCATCCCTTCCCGTGGATGTCGTATTGTGGGATCGGACTGTTATCTAGCGCACAGTATATGTACAGTCCTACAGTGCGCGGATGACTGAAGTAGGCTAACCCCCTGGCCCCCATTACTAAATAATTGTTGGCCAAAATTAAACGTTTGGCACGCCTCCAGGAACCGCTTAGGGGATATAGGGGTTAGTGTATGTATTGTATGGAATCATGTCAATTCATGATGATTGATTGTGGACGAACGTCATACCCCTTCCAACACAGCGGGAGGACCCTCCAATCAGGTTAAGTGATCATGCCTCGCAGGACGCATCCCTACAGTTGTTGTTGGGAAGTTGTATATATACTAAACATTGCGTGAACTTTGATATCGTGTTTCAGGAGCTTACTATGTAGTTAGATTAGTTGCTAATTCATCTTGTCTTTGCTTAATAATGTTTGTGTATAGTTCTACTATATGTGGAGGTTGCCACAATAGTGTGGATGTACAATCTTTTTGAAATAATTTATATTGTTATTATAGTTATTTTTTTTTACTCAGGCTGGAGCTATCACTGCTTCGGACCGACTTCTGCCTCTATATGTAGTCAATCAACTTGGCGCAGCACGTGGAGTGCCCGGCTTTTTCGTAGCTGGAATCTTTGCAGCGAGTCTTGGGTGGGTATTAAAATTTGATTAGCAACAATTTTGTTTTTACTATTAAGTTATCTATGAAAATGTATATTCAGATATATTTTCAAGAATTTGGATAAGCCAAGTAGACATTAAATTCTTTTGGCGTGTTCTTTAATTAGCCTGATGGAATTCCATAGCATCTTTATAACCGAAAAATTAAATAAAAATAATAGCTTATATTAACTAAATCTACGAGTAGGAAATTTTCATTACAATAATAATAATGTTTGATTGGATTCTGTAAAACACAAGTACTGTAACTCCAAACCTATTAGCAATATTATTTTTATGAATTTGAGCCGCTGTTTACCCATAACTTTTTAATTAATTTAGTAGGCATGCCATGCCGGAACTAAATACATACCATTATAGACTTTACTTGAATACCAGTAAAAGGTGTGTTGAGTAATAATGGCTGTCCAAAGGTTGCAAAACTAGTCAGGGCTTTAATTTCTCATGGTGCATCTAAGTGAACTACGAGTGTGGATCTTGGGCAAAGATGGCGAAGACTTTCATTATAAATAGCTTTAAGGAAGGAAATGAAAAAAAAACTATTACACCGTATATAACTGGGTTTAATATATCTATAATGTTTATCTATCTTGTTCCTCTTGTACCTTTTGAGTACTTATTGAATGGGTTAATAAAATCTACATTGCAGCACCGTAGCTTCAGCCCTTAATTCTTTAGCTGCCGTTGCTTGTCAAGATCTGGCCACTGGACTTCTCGGGATCACTTTACCAGAAGATAAAGGTGCAACAGTAAGTATAAAGATTCTTTAATTTATTAATTTCTGGATAATAGTAGAGACTAACAATATAAAAATTGGAGAACTAGTAACGATATCGTATGATAGTTTCTCAGCTGTTTTAATTGTCTGCAATGTTCTAATGTAAGGCACCCATCTACTTTATAGTATAGGTCGATATTTCATGGTAACTAAAACATAGTTGCAAGTAGAATTCTATGGGATTTTACTTATGTATCTACCTACTATACTGTATCTACTATAAGAACATATGTACGTATAATAAGAGTTTTTATTTGTTTATTTAATTCCCTTAACCTTTTGATTTATACGGTTATGATATACTCTCCAAAAATATTAAAATCACAAAGTAACGATTTGGTGAACTTTACTACGTACTATATTTAAGTAGGTGTCTCAAATCAATTCGATTCTGTACTGAGACGGAGTTTTTCTCATGATTATTGCATAAGAGTTGGATCTTTGGTTTTAAATAAGAAGGGGCAGATGGAGAATTGAAGTTACTAAAAATGCGCATTTTTGAGAACGAAAATCTGAAATATGGTCATACTCAAGAACTCGGTACTCGATACTCGGTATCTGTAGATACCGAATGCAGTTTTTAAGAAGATAGTCTAACTAGGAGATTTGCATTCTTACCATAATAGTACACATCACCATAGATAGTCGATGAGAGTAAAGATAAGAGTTTGCACGAGCCTAGTCTTAGTTTTCGTAGGGAGGAAGTTTCTTAGGCGGTATAATGCTCTGTGGGTACCCTCTGACATACGTTAGTTACTTCCAGTTTAACATTGAGTCAAGCTACAAGCCTAAGTCTATCACTGATTGGCATTGATTGATTTATTGATTGGAATAGGTATTAAGGTAAGAAAAAAATTGTAGAGTCCAAGGTGTAATTAATGATATGAGAGATGACAGGTAACAGTTGATCGAGGATAATTGTGATCATGCTCTACTGATTAGATCAAACCCCACAGCGTTAGATTTGATGGATAGTATTATCTTTTTGATCTCACGCTGAGCACCTGGATAAAAGTGAAAAGGGTTTATTTGAAAAGAACAATTTAGACTCGCTAAATAATCAACGATTGTATGTCTATTAAAAGTAGTTACGTTGTATGGAGTACTTAGGTTACGTGGTTGTTGAGATGATTTCTTAAATCAGTGATGAGGCCGATTTAAGACATCATTCCAATAACTATATTTATGTGATTAAGTGGTATGAAAATATGTTTTATGTTATAACAACAGATAGCTCGCTGGGTCTGTCTCGGTTGTGGTGTGCTTTCTTTCGGCTTGGTGTTCGCCGTGGAGCGGCTGGGACCTGTACTTCAACTCGCTCTATCCTTCAACGGCATGGCTGGAGGTGTAGCGCTTGGACTCTTTTCACTTGGCATGTTCTTCCCCTGGGCTAATGCAAAGGTTCTAAATAGCATACTTTACTTGAATAATATTAAAACAATTTGAAAGAAAGAAACCAAAGTAGCAGTATTTCCACTTGTTTACGACCATAGTTAAGTAGACTAGATATAACTTTACTTTTAAATAGCAGTAGAATTCTATAGTACCAAAAATGAAGTCTGCATTTTTTTAACCTTTCCCTACATATGCTCACCGCTGCGCTTTTCGCATAGTCAGAGATATTCTACAAAAGTATTTCTCTCGTCCTTTATTGTAGTTTTATAATAAGCAAAGCATTTACACTAAATAATAGCAGATAAAGTGAATTCACACAAGTAGGTAAGGACCATGCCTGACTCTGAACTGTCTCCACATTTATGCTTTTCATAAAAACTGTGTAGCTACCTACATCCATAGGTATCGCGAATCAGATGAAACACTTTCTTATATCCATTGATACAATTAATCTGTGGAAGCAAAAAAAGTTAAGTTCACTAACATACCGTTTTTAACGCGTCGGAATTAATTTTATAATAAGTACTAATTTTGATTCTACGAACAGGGAGCAGTAGCAGGAGGAATTATTGGTCTGCTCGTAGTTGCGGCAGCAGGAGGGGGTGCCCAATTCGCACAACTGCCAATGTCTCGACTACCCACCTCTACGGAAGGCTGTGTCTGGCCTCTTAATAACACTCATTTGACTATAAATCCAAAGTAAGTCTTACTAACTATATTTGATGAATTCAGCCAAAAAGTTTTATATGTAAAAAAACAAAGATTTTCTTAACGTCATAAGTACCTATTCCACACAAATTTTACAATTTGTAGCAGTCTCTTCGGTATCTGCGATTCCAAAACATTTGCTATTGGTGCAGTTTTTTTTTAAGAAAAGGATTTTAATTTAGTATTTGAAAGGAAAGCAGTGGTGGCCCTTGTTTATTGGGTCTTCCATGGAACCTATCCCTTACATTTTTGTTTTACTTAAGAAAAGGACTAAATTGGCAAACAAGCATAGGCTAATGGTTAGTTCCTACTGGTACCAGTTACTCTTACGCAATCTTGTCTATTATGCTCTGGCAATCCACGAGCAGATAAATGAACTAACTAGTAAAACTGGTTAAAGAGATACATGTTTTCTTAAATAGTTCAAACTGTAAATGTGTCTGTTTACAGTGAAAGTGAAGACGACGCCGTATTCTGGCTGTTCCGAGTGTCATATTTGTGGTATTCAGGATTGGGTTGCCTTGCAACATTATTAGCTGGACTCATCGTGTCTGTAATTACAGGCACAATGGATCCAGCTCATGTTCCAATCGATCTGATATCACCGCCAGTGGTCAAACTTCTCAACTCTTTGCCTAAAAATTTCAAGGTAGGATATATTCCTCTTGACTGATATATGTACCTATTTTTATTATCAATTTCGTAATATGAGTTTGTCAACTGAATGAAATCTCAAGAACAATAAAGTATTACTTAACGTTATTAAAACTTTAGGACAATTTTATTAATTACTTTTCCAAAAACAATGATGATTACCGTTTAATTTACATTAGACAGCTTTAAAAGTTCCTACTCGACTTGGGTCGGAGCGTCGACGGAGTTCCAGCATGCGTCCACCAAGCGTAGCTGATGACAAAGATACGCGTCGACGACGCAGACTTTCCGAATTGGCAGGTGGAGTGTTCTACAGCGATGGTTCTACCCTCACAAGGGGGTATGATAACTTTGCTCTCGGTCTCGACACAGAAAAACCTCTGCCAGACCATCCTCAGAACGCTAACTGCATGAATATAGAATGTAATTCAAATAGCAGCTTACAAGAAACATCTACCTGTTAACCTAATTGATTGTATTAGCATAAGTTACTTCTGTAAGATATAAAATAGCGTATACCTAAGCAGGTCGAGGCTCAAATCTAGTATTTTTTACATTTTAAGGATAGTTCATTTAAACTTACATGGTTATTACCAACACCAAACCCAACCTTCCGCTGCCGCGCTGTCTCGCGACTGTAATCCTGCTGGCCAAAACTACTAGGACTATACATGTTCCATTTATGTTCCATCATTCCATTCCGTTCCGAAATCCCGAAACCTGAGGCCTCAACGTAGTGCACCTAATTGACTTTCCAGAAGAGACCTATGCAAAATACGTTGCGCCATAGGTCGACTTCTGCTAAGGAAATGAAACTTAAATTAACTTACCTATCACTGAAAACAAATAATTACTTATTAAAGTAAGACCTCAGTGCGCCTAAATCATGATATTTTTCAATTTAGTTTTCTGCCTCTAAGGTGGGTATTTTAACATATTTATAAAAAAAAACTTTTTTTAATTGAGAATCACCTCTTTCTTGAAGCCCATTAAAAAATCTATCGAGTAGTGTTTTGTGCCTGCGGCTTCCTACATATAGGATGGAAGCAGGACACTTGGAGTAGAAATCTTTAAATCTCAAAATGATACTTCAAGGAGCTATATCATGATTAAATACTTATTGTAAATTACAATCATTTAGATTTATTTTTATATTTTGAATGGCTCGGTTTTATTCATTACATATTTTATCTGTGCAATTAAAATAGGTTTAAGTTTAGAATTTAAGGGTAGTTTTAGTTATCAATTTATCAGTACTATATATGTCCTGAGATAATAATGATGTAAATAAAATAAAATTGTTTTTCAGTATTTATTTATCATTTGAAATGTACACTTATTTTAACTTTCAAGGCAGACCTAAACAATATTCAATAATGAATGTATATTTGTCAATACCCACTTTTGGTATTTATCTTTTGCACTTTTAAAATAATAAATGAAAATTATATTTTATACAATGCTAAAACCACACAACCTGCCTTCCAAGTATATGACTTTAGCATATAACATATTAAATAAACTAATATAAATTTGGGCCATTAAGAGAACTCTCAGCTTAGCTATATAATAGGCATATAATTAAATAATTTTGCATTTCACGATAATAAATCCTGTTGCTGTTGTGACTGCTGTTGATGGATTTCTTGCATTGTAGAAACAGGAAGTGTAGCACTAACTGTTATTGATGGCATTCCTGGTAATGAGACTGGTGTAACTACAGGAAGTCCAGTGGATATTGGGGGTGGTTGTATAGGTGTCTGAGCAAAACTGCTCATATCAAATGTTGGTACTAAATTTGGTGGACTTTGAGGGAAAGTAGTGGGTGTTGGAACTTGTGATGTAGTGTAATTAGGCATCATGGGTATGTAAGGTTGGGGTTGATTCATAGGAATTCCTGGTAAATTAGGCAATGGTGCTGGTGGTTGCATGTTGGACACAGATGGTATGCTCCCCAAATTAGTTAATGTTGCATCAGCTAAATCTGAAAAATTATTAATAACTTTATAAAGATACTACTATTATAGGTACTTCATTCCAATAAAGTTAAATTATTAATACTTACTATTAATACTTAAATATTTAATACTTACTACTGGAATAAGCTGCCATGTTGGATACTACCGACTGTGCTTGAGAAAGAGGTTGAGAGGCATTTATCTGATGTGCAGTTTGTTGTTGTGAAACATGAACTTGCCCTGTGGCTATATTAGGAGGCACACCTGTATAGTTGCCTGGATTTACCATTGGTACTCCTGATAAGAAAGGTGGTGGAGCACTTTGATTATAGTCTGGTTGAATGTTAGTCACAGGTGTAGACATCAATGGAGTTTTGTCATCACTTATGTTCAGGTTTTGCACACCTGGTACCAGATTTTGAGGGACATTATAAGTAGGTTGTGCTACCTGAAAAATATGGAAGGACAATCTTAATAGTTATAAGCGCACAAGTATGTATGGATGTTTGTTGCCTAATCATGCCAGAAAGGCTAAATGGATCTAAATGAAATTTAGAAGAGACTAATTATAGTCTGAAATAGCACAAAGCCTCCCCTTTTTCTAGCCCAGAAAAATATACAGTTCAAAACAGACTGTACCTACATAAGATGTAAATTCTTACCTTAGTTGGACCCGATCCATATATAGGAGCTTCCATATTCCTTAATGGGATTCTATGCAAATAGCCATAGCCTATTCCGCATCCCAAGCTGCCTTCACCACCCCAATTGTGATTAGGTGTGATATGTACTTCACGGCAAGTGTCATCATTCACATTGTATACATACAACTTTAGAGCCCTGCCTTCATGTGCTTCAATTAATGTAAACAAGTCTTCACTCTCATGCATAATGGAATCTGCCCCTATTATATAATCTGAAAATGGCCTCAAGCCCGCCAGTTCTGCAGGGGATGAAGGATGAACTTCCTGTAATCATTTAAGGACAAGTTACATATTTCACCAGAAATATTGTTTTAGAGGTTAGTTAAATGAAAAAATAGAAAAATTAGATATTATACACAAACAATATTAAGAGAGCTTTAAGAGTATCAGACAAAATCTGTGGTACTACATAAAGCCACTATTTACATATCTACATTATATTTTTTGATTTACTTCAAATGAACTTCTGTAATTTTATATTATAAATGTGTCAAGTTTGATACGTACCAATACATGCCACACATTTTCGTTGGCTCCTTCAAAGGAACAAAATCTTATACTGACTCCTAGAAGGCCTTGTCCACCCCAATTGGCACTAGGAGTTATCATTACTTCCCTAACAGTTTGAGTTTTACTACTAAAAATTAACATTTTAATTGATTTATCAACATTTTTCTTCAACAAGTCTTTTAAAGTGTCATTGTCCTGGTCTAATCGAGTGTCTTCTATGGCTACTATAAAATCAAAGAATGCTTCAAGTTTTGCTTGGTGACCTGGTGATCCGTCCTGAACCTATAAGGAAATTATCAGTATCACATGATAAATACTCTTACATTGCAGTACTATTTAATACCTAACATAAATAATATAACAAACACAAACCCGCAATACATGATATCCTTCTGAACCACCTCCTGGTACTTCAGAACTCTGGGAGGAACCCATTGGATATTTTTAGCAATCTAATAGTATACAAAGACAGCAGTTAAATGGTATACTTGCATAAATTGTTATATTTAGAAAAATTAAATTTCGTTACAACCGCAACAATTTTGGCATTGACATTTAACATTACGTGGCATGAACAGCAAAGCACAGCACTGATATCATAGTGATGTACAGATGTAGATAAATCATAGGCAATCTGTTTTCATCCATACTAACAACACTACAAACAGAAAATTAACATATTTAAAAAAAAACTTCTTTTCGTATGACCTTGGAATCCCTTCTACATAATAGCAAAAAATTGTAGGTATACTAGAATGGCATGGCAAATAGGGAAATCAAAATTCTTGACATTGTTTTTTTTTGCAATTACTAAATATATTTAATACCTATTTATTACAATTACTGTACTTTTGTAAATTAAATAATATTAACAAGTTGTATGAACTTGCTTGGTAAATGAAATTATTCTTACTCAGTAGCAATAATTTAATTTACCAAGCATACGAAGCGAAGCGCTTCGGTGGGACAAAGTTAAAATAAATTGAACGGTAGAGAAAATCCGATCGCTATCAAACTTGAAGATTCCCTGAAAATTTAATAGGTACATACACGTACATACACACATATGTATGTATATTGTAACGAAAAGGTTATAAAAAACGCATAACGAGCCGGCCGTCATGCGTTTATATTTTTTTATGCGATAGGATAAACGAGCAGACAGCTGATAAGTGACTACCGCCGCCCATGGACACCCGCAACTTAAGAGTCACAAGTGCGTTGCCGGCCTTTTAGGTAGGAGTACGCTCTTTTCTTGAAGGTTTGAAGGTCGTATCGGTCCGAAAATACTACAGGCGACAGTTTGTTCCATAGGCTGGTTGTGCGTGGCAAAGATCTTCTGGAGAAGTGCAGTGGTGGAGTGCTAATATTCCAGGTGATGGGGATGGATGTTTTTTCGCGTAGGGCAATGGCGGAAACCTGCAGCCGGTATAAGTCCGAACAATTCCTCTGAACGCTCCCCATGATACATGCGATTAAAGGAGAGGGAGAAGCTGTTACTGGGGTGCACCTGCATAGAGATGAGAACAGTATTCCATGTGCGGCCGAATCTGCGCCTTATAAAGTTGCAGGTGGTGGGCCGGAGTAAAATACTGTCTCGACCTGTTTAGCACAACAAGCTTCTTCGAGGCTAATTTGGCCTTATTCTCTAAGTGACCGCGAAACTGGACCTGGACGCTTGATATACCGCTTAATATATCGACGCCAAGGATTCCGATACTGGCTAATGCAGTTAGTGAAGTGCTCTCAAAGCGAGGTGATACGACCAATGGCATCTTTTTAGCGGTGAACGCGCAAACCTGTGTCTTCGATGGGTTAAACTGGACTAGGTTAAGTTGGTTAAGACGAGAAATGTTAGCGCGGCCCGTATAATGGGCATCACTCGTGCTATCGTCCGCATAGCAATGGATGCTGCTAATCTGCAGCATGTCATTGATATGCAGAAGAAACGGCGTGGGTGATAGCACACAGCCTTGTGGGACACCAGAATTAGAGTTGGACCGTTGGAGCATGCACCGTCAACAACAACCTTGATGCTTTTGTCTGTAAGAAATCTGAAGCCCATAGGAAGGAAGCTTCGCTAGGTGTGCTTTGTGCCAGACCCGATCTTCGCTACGTCCAAATTAACGGCCAACGCTTCCCCTTGGTCTCGGTCACCTGCCCACCGGTGAGTCAAGTAAACGAGAATATCACCAGCTGAACAACCCCGACGGAAGCCGTACTGTCGATCATTGAGGAGCTGGTGGTCTTCTAAGTACCGGAGGAGCTGGCGGTTAACAATGGATTCCATTTTCTTGGAGAACAAGGAGGTGATGGCTATGGGTCTGTAGTTGGACGGATCCGAGCGATCTCCTTTTTTAGGAATAGGGTGCACTAAAGCTGTCTTCCATGAGTTCGGGACTACGCCAAGAGAGTAGGCAAGCCGACAAAGGCGCGTTAAAACCAGTCCCAACTCTGGAGCACACGTCTTCAGCACGATAGGAGAGTTTCTAAACTTAAGAACGTCGAGGGAAAGGAGCGCTTTACGCACTGCTTTAGTGTAAACCAGACTTCATACGGCTCTGGCATGGCATGGTCGGCGGTGCGTTTCCCCCGTCGTCCAGGGTCGAGTAGGATGCAAAGAGTTTGCCTAGAAGATCGGCTTTTTCTTTAGCGTCGTGGGCCAACGAATTATCTCCTATGCGCAGAGTTTACCTCAAGTTATCGTTTCAACTATCTGTCCAAATTAAATGCAGTTAAGGGTATACAGTGTTTTATCTTCATAAAATTTCCGTGGTGCCGTGGTTATAAATTCACCTTTTTGGTTTTTTTTTTTTTAATATGGTTCACAAATGCTGAAATTTTACACTGAAATGAGGTACATATATATCGGAATAAAATATTGCCTACTAGCTATGCCTTCGACTTTGTCCTCGTGGTATCATATTGTCTCGTGGTATAGTGTCTTTGGATAGCATAGTTAAATATTTAGGCTAATTATTTTACATGTCGGTACGGTCAATTGTACGGGAGCTGATTTGACAACGAGGCGCAAGCGGTGAAACGTCATCGCTTTGGCAGAGTCTAGATAAGTGTTCGTGCGGCCCGAGCGGAGCACACTTACCGATCGACCACCGCGCGGATAACAAGTCTAGGAACTACCTTACGGCTCGTTGTTCCCACTTTAAGTGCCTACTACTTAATAAAGATTATTTGTTTGTACCTACTTTGTTTTCTGCTCGAGAAACGCCACACGGCCCACACAATATGTATTTAGGAGAAGGCAACTGCCCCGAAAAACATCAATCTCCGACATCAGAAGTGAGATCCGAGCAGACAAACGAAAACCGCAGTGAAGTTATGCCACGATGTGAACAAAGTGGCGGGAACGCAGACTACTGGAGGGTATTATTTGAAACGCAAAATTCAAATATGAAGGCCTTGATCGAAGCACTAGGCAAACCTCAACGTTCTTCTCAGCATGTGAATCTACCCGAATTTGATCCAGACAAAAGCGACGCAGACGCAAGGTCATGGTGTGTAACATCAGACTTGTGTTTCGCCGATAACCCGATGGAAGGAGGTCAGCTCATTGTTACAATCAGCAAGGCCCTCAAAGGAGCAGCATCAGCATGGTTGTCTACAGTTACGTACCCTGGTATGACATGGGCGGAGTTTAAAGAGCTTTTCACTTCAAGATTTGTGTGTACCGAAACACCTGCGGGTGGGTACCCTCATAAAGTTAAGTACCGACAAACCAAAGGAAGGTGAAACATTAGGAGCGTACGGTAATCGTGTCATGTCACTGTTATTCAATTACTGGAAAAATCTAACGGTTGAGCAGATTGTGGTCGCAACAACAGTGGCACACGTTTCTCAGTTCGATTCAAGATTGCAAAGAATGGCGTTTACATCGGAACTAAATAATCGGCAACGATTACAACAGGAACTGCAAGCTTTTACCTATCTGAAACGTAAGTCAAGTGCAGTACCGGATCAGAAAATTTTTGAATCTAAACGAGTTAAGATTTCTCAAACATCATCAATCAAGTGTTACCATTGTGGGAAAATTGGACACAGGCTAGTTGATTGTTTACATAGGCAGCAGGAAAAAGGAAAGTCAACGAAAACGCATCACGCTCAAGCCTCAAGACCCAACCCTCAGCAGCCAATCAGCACTACCAGCTCCATCATCTGCTACAAATGTGGAAATCAAGGACATATCTCCACCCGATGTCCCAAGGGAGGCACCAGCACCGAGGCGTCACACACCGGGCACAGTGAACGACGTTTTGACGTGTGCATCGTTGATCCCCCGGCAGGAACTATGAGACATCAAGGTCAGTTATTTGAGTTTCATTATGATTCTGGCGCAGAATGTTCACTCGTTAAGGAAAGTGTATCATGTAAATTTTGTGGTAGACGCGAACAAAAAGTAGTAACTTTGAAAGGAATTAGTCAGATTTTCTGTGTTGTTGAAATAGATAATAATTTAATAGAGATTTTATTACATGTTTTGCCTGATGTCTATTTACGAAGTGATATTAGGATAGGCCGTGAAATATTATCACAAGGATTTAGTGTCAATATGACCGCGACACAATTTAAAATTTCTAAAATTCATAAGGCGGTTAATAATTGTAATTTAGATCTACCCTCGATAAACAATTTGAAAATTATTGATACCGAAATTTCTGCGGAGTATAAATCAATGATTGTTTCTGTGTTAACGCGTTATTCGGACTAATTTTTTACTGGGATGCCGTGAACACGCGTAACGACAGATGAACTTGTTATTAGTTTAATCGATCCTAATTTAACCGTACCTATAAATACGCTCATGATAAGTTGCGAAAAATGCTGGATAACCAAGACATAACTGACGAGATCGATATAGAGCAAATTAGTTGTGATATTGAGGAGAGTGCTTAAGTTTGCATGATGATGGGACCGTACCAGAGGTTTTCGTGTAGCCGTAGCTCAGTAGAAATCGGTATCTACTTGATGTAGTCCGTGAGTACGCGGTAAGCAGTCAACTCTGGCAGAGGTCAGGTTTCAGTGGAAACCATTGAGTCCTGGAGACTCGGCGTTCCCATAAGGGGTTCGCACAAGGATAAGTAACTGGAGGTTACTAGGCTATGTATAGCAAGATATCACATGCAGAGCTTAAGTATTCTAGTTTACCTAAAATGATTGATGTCTCTAGTGAGACAACGTGATATTCAAGTCAGTTTTGTTTTGAGTGTATCGATTATTGTATTTGTTATTATTATTATTATTTAAAATTTGATAATAAAATCTTTAGTTTGATGTTAAGAGTTTTGTTTTGGACTTCTCTTGATTGATTACTGGTGCGATGTCACGAAAAGCTATGTGATCCTGCTAGATGAATATTGTTTCAGAGTAACACACAGAGACGTGTGTCCCGTAGGATGGCCGTGTCGGTACGGTCAATTGTACGGGAGCTGATTTGACAACGAGGCGCAAGCGGTGAAACGTCATCGCTTTGGCAGAGTCTAGATAAGTGTTCGTGCGGCCCGAGCGGAGCACACTTACCGATCGACCACCGCGCGGATAACAAGTCTAGGAACTATCTTAATAATATTTCAAAGGGGTGTGAGTGTGCTCTTCAGATTTGCATTTTCTAGGCATATTAGAATAAAAGCAACGTAATAAAACAGAAAAAAATCTGTTACCTAAGTTAACCTCCTGATTAGAAAAGTATTATTATTAATACAAATTAACAATATATCTATAACTATTTATACTTTATTTTACTTTTGACCGTAAACACAGAAAACAAAACTTCCTATAACGAAAATAACTTATTTACATTTATTCAATTTTATAAGAACCTAAATTATATTTAAGAACCTAAATGAATTAGCATTCAACACTTACTGTTATTGACCCAAATAAACAAAACCTCTATATAAGTCATGTCAGAGCTACGGCCCGGGGACCGCAGCTTGCCCCCGAGGCGTATCAATACGACCCGCGATTGCAATGTGTCTCAGAAAGAAGAATCATGTTTTTCAGAGCTTTTAGACTTCACTCGATTTCTCTACGGAAGTATTAAAATGCGCACACTACATTTATGAGTAATTTCAAGGGCAGCGCTTACCTAGACAAGCGAGAGAGTTAGATAGCCATCTCTTAGCAACAAGCGGAAATTGCCCTATTATTTTTGTAGAGAACAATAGAATCTTCCACGAACTTCAAGTCTAGATTAGAACCTTCCTTATCGATATAAAAGGAGTGCGTCGGCTAAGGGTGAGACATACTTACAAACCTGTGTACCCGGCCTTCGAGGTATGGGTCGTCAAATACCCGGACAGAAACCAGGTTTCAAAATACTTTCAAGAATACGGGTAGATACTTTAATCTGTCATACATAAGTAAACGTACACTTTAAGTATGCCTAAATGTATGTATAAATCCTTTCTACTTTACCAGGCTTAGGATTGGATATCTCAGGTTTCATGCATAAAATTAATAGCGGTGGTGTAGTGAAAAGATTTCAAATCATTTCATCATTACATTCGTAATTTATATCTAATTAGACTTTTAATATTTATTTTTCTATTTTTGATGGCTTCTCAACTTCTATTTTGTTTTATACGTTTTTTAGCGATCTTAGACTTTTTATTTTGTTGCAGAAATAACAGTTGTTTGCCTTTTCCACTGCCAAGTGGCGATCTCCTCATATTTTATTTTATTATATATTTACACTCAACTGCTATGTATACACATACATAAGCACTTAGTTTTATTAGACTTACACAATTTGGAATCACAACTGACGTTAAAAATCAAACATTATCAACCTAAGTGGTACACAAAGCAGCATAAATTATAAAAGCTTTCATACCTGCACGCCATAATATTCTTCAACTGTAACATTCATAAGGGTGCACTTTGGGTATTAAATTTTTATAATTAAATTAGATCTTACCATTGGGATGTCCCTTAAACATACCTACGATACAACTATCCGAAAGGGACCCGAGGTGTAGTAGGGTACACTTCGGGTCCGTCCGTGAGCTGTCGGGCAACTAAAAGCGTATGGTTTGTGATCGCGGGTCGTATCGTACTGGACGTGTGACATAATACTTTAATATCTAAACTTCAAGGTCAACAATCGATGTTTACTAAAGCTAATACTGAGAGCGAAGATGCCATGAAATCAAGTGAAATCGCGAAGAGATCAAAACCTTTCACTGATGGGGATTTTATTAAAGACTGTATATTGAAAGTTGCCGATGTTTTATTTCCTTTTCAAAAGTAAATAATTCAAAATATTTCGCTGTCAAGAAGCGTGGGAGTAGCGGATCAGGCTGCCCACTACCCTAGCAGAAGCAGGCCTGAGACAGTAGCGCGTCGTGTTCTGCGAGCGCCTCTCTAAGTTGGAGGTGTGGTCGGCTAAGCATCAGGTGATCAAGGTCTGCAGGAGTTCTCGGAAGCTTCCTTATTAGGGTATATCCGGGTCCTCTGCAATAGACCTCATGATGGAACACCGAGTGGTTTTAGTCGGTTCGAGCCAAACATACTATTTCACTGTTGGCTCCAGTGAGGTGATGATCCGTGGGTTTCCACACGATAATAAATAAGGAGGTATTAACAGTAACTTTGAAATAACTGAAGAACTATTAAAGTGCGTTCCATTGACAAGTACTACAACAGCAAATGATATTTATTCTGCAATTGAGCATTTGATAGCAGGGAGCAAATTAAAACAGAAAACATCAGGGAATTTTGTGGGATTTCACTGTATAATTGATCAGGAATAATTGGCATCCAAATTGGATTGACACGTGCGGGGATCGAACCCACACATAGCGTTGTGGGTTCGATCCCCGCACGGGACAACACTTTGTGTAATCCTCAAATTGTTGTTCTGAGTCTGGGTGTTCTTTGTATCCGTTGTTTGAATGTTTGTAAAGTCCCCCCCGACACAGGAATTAATCCTAGTGCGGGAGAATAGCTCTAATATTTTGTCTCTTATCGCAAACTTATAAAACATTCCCATAAACCTTACATATTTCCATACAAACTTTCATCCCATTTTCAGTATTGTTATTTTACACCCTTGAAGGTAAAACTTTTACAAACTTTGAATGTCATATTTATTTATATCGAATCAACAGCCTAAAAGATAAGATAAGATAAGCTTCTAGCTCTAAAAATGACGATACTAAATAAAATCGGTTCAGTAGTTTTGGCGTGAAAGTGCGATAGACGTTACTTTCGCATTTATAATATTAAACACTAAAAAGAAGAATAACGAATTTTCTTTATATTTTTATTTAAATGGGAAACCATCTGTTAATCAGTATACTATAAAAGTATGTAATAGCGTTTTCACAATTTCTGCATCTTAAATAAAAAAAATTGCATGGATATGGATCGATCTCGTATACACGAGAAGAGACGATGTGAGCCGTCGAATTGTTGGTGGTTCCAGGTACCGTACTGTGCTTGTCACTCTAAGCACTACACAGTCATAAGCCAACTCTATCATCAGCGTGGCCGAGTGATATGGATGACGATCTGGTATCACCACTCGCAAACAGAACCCATACATCCAAAAAACTGCCCGACAGAATCGCACCATGACCGCCATGATGTTAGTGTATAGGTGGTAGAGCTTAGGGTTAGGGCCACATTCTTTCTAATAAGCAACCAAATCATCCGAAATCTTTTACGTGAAGTGGGCCTGCGTTCCCAAAGGGAACCAATTGTAGGGTCCATTTACAATGGGCTCACAAATACAGAAATTGGGAGGAAGATGACATTGTTTGCTTTTCCGATGAATCTCATGTCTGCATGAGGCCAGATACAAGACTTACTCGAGTTTGAAGGACATCTTGAGGTCAAGTACGTTTAAAATTTTGTCAGGAAGTTCATTTTACGTAGGGGGAACAATAAAGGTTTTTAGTTCGGTGGGAGCACCGATCTCATTTGGATCATGGGCCACCTCAGTGCTACGGTTTACGCGGAGAGGATTGTTTCAGACGTGATCATTTCTTTGTTGAAGCCATTTGGGAGATTTGTTTCGACTAATGAACGACAATGCACGTCCACACATGGCTACGCACACACGCACATACCCAAAAGAAGAGCACTGCCGAGTATAATTTTTTTATAGTAAACGAGTTTTCGATCTTAGAGTGAACGTGAGTGATCATTCCTTAAATTGATTTTGATGAACTGATTTTAAGCATGTCAAACCACTGTGATTGTGTGATTCGTGTTATTAGTAAAAACAGAGATTATTATTTTTTTATATTTGCTGTAAAACATTAAAAAATCCTCATGTTTGCCATATAATAACTTACATCATTTTTTAAAACTTGCAAAAAAATGCAATTTTTGTTAATTTTTACAAAGTATAGGGATAAGCTGTTAACTTAAACATAAGAATAAAGTTAAGAAGACGGCCTGGAAGATCAGATTTGGTAAATATTAATTGGATAATTTGTTATAGTTAAAAATGTACTTGATCACTAGACATTAGTGTATATAAAGGACATAGGCTACGTTATACCAATTTTGGTGCTTGGAACCCTTGTATAGAAATTAAACGTAATGAAATGATATGGGAACGATTAATAAAAACTTAATATCAAAATTACTCATTTCAAATTACCCGTCGACTCGTACGTTATATGGTAGGTCATGAGGTGACAGTTATTATTGTTTAATTTTCTAAAATCTCCCTAATTATTTTTTTTGCAAATAAAATTCAAAAGTTGCCTATCTTTTGTGAATACAAAAGTGACT
Organism: Tyria jacobaeae; assembly: GCA_947561695.1. NCBI lineage: Eukaryota > Metazoa > Arthropoda > Insecta > Lepidoptera > Erebidae > Tyria > Tyria jacobaeae. Next base: position 11,987,918 of record OX387217.1, read on the forward strand.
GAACGAGTTTTAACGCTATGGTAAATAAAATATATACATATTTTTAGAGCTTTACAGGCTATTTCAAAAAAACTGTACAATGTAATCTGAGCTAATATGTTTTTCATTGTCTGTCTCCTTTTATTATATGGATATCTTTGTTTTTCCTTTTTAGCTTCTTTTTTTACTTGCCTAACTATTTTAATAGCCTAATTTTTGTTTATTTACTTTTAACAACATAATAGCACACGATCAAATAGTGTTTTATTGAATAGTATATGTTGTGCAAGAAATATTGTAATATCTATCTGGTAATTTAAAAAAGTGGCCAGGAGTTTGTTTGCCCGATTTCTTCTCATAAGTTTCAACTATTTGGCGGTTATAGATCAACAGGTATTTAAGTATTTTTCTCGACTTTTTAATATTAATTTAACATTTGACAAGGCAATCTATATTTGCAATAACGCTGTGTGTATTGATCGATAACTTCAACAGGTTTTGAGCAATTTGATTATATTTAATTTGAAATTTGTGCCGTAAAGCATACGTAATTTCTGAGATTAATTCGACACGAAATCTGTCACAAAGTACTTATTGAGTAAAAGTAACGAATATTAAGTATCGAGTACAAAAGTATCGTTATCGAAAGGAAAAGTACTTGATACAGCAAAGTATCCATCCATTTTTTTGTCTCTAATTCGAACTGATTTGACAGACAGAATGGAATGGTGTTTTCATTCATTATTGTATTCATTACAACTGAAGTATGTAATTAAAAAGTGTGATTAAATTAAATTCAAAATATGTGTATATTTGTATGCAGCAATAGAATCTAAATGTCCAAAAACTCTACTTAATTTCACCATATAGGTATGTTACACCTAATTACGATAAAGAACATAATTTATTCTAATTTCATGTGAATTTATGATAATGTATGTGTACTGTTTATTCTGATTTAATGAGAATGTAGAGGTCGAGTCGAGAGACCTTACCAATAATCTCAGTGGTCAGTGCTATGGTCTCTCGATATTTAGTGCTGTCAACTGGACCTTGAAGTATGCAGTCTAAAATAACATTGTTCTCGCATTACCAATAAAATTGTTATTATGGTATTGTAAAAACTAGTTATTCAGAATTACAAATAATATCAAATAGCAGCAGTACATAAACGAGTTGAATCATGTCACTTGATGTAGTTAAGTAAATAAGGATCTATAGTAAGGAGCATTTCTGCATCTGCATTCAGTGGTTCTGGTATATTTAACTCTTTCTACATAAAAGAAAGTATTGCAGGCTGATGCATTCAACTTAATTTTTAACCTAAGTAGTAAGTTTTAACATAAATATGTTGTTAATGCCCACTTCACTTCTTATGTGTTGTCAATGTTATCTTGTGATACAGTACAGTTTTTTAAAGTGAACAAATAATTTTCCTGATTAGCATATTTCAAAATTCATGAAAAGGGACTGTTGAATTACATCTGTCTTAATTCATCAGTCATATTCTAAGTCAACCTGTCTTTCATGACATTAATTTTAGAAATCTTAGATTATTTGAAATTATAGAATCGAGTGCTGAAATACAACTTGTTTGTAATTTCAACACCCATTATGTGTTTGAAAACATCTTTACTTAAAGGAGCTATGGTACAAGCAGTTGCAGCTGTTATATGAAAATTTATTAAGCTAAGAGGTCTCAGAATTCCAGGCACCAGCCAGTTCAAGTTATAGGCAACCCTCATTTCCTTGAGCTATTGCTTATACTCCCCAATCATCATCATCATCATCTGTATAAGCAATATCCCTTTCCTGTCAATATAGTCTAAATTTTCTAAAAGGTTGGGGTGTGTCAAACTTTGCGTTAATGTTTGTATGGATGGCCCTTTAGATAATGACACTAAATAAAAATTAGCAAAATGTGGGCATTAATCACACCTCTGCCTACCCCTATTCTTATAATCTCTAAATAATTTATAATCTAAGAATATTTTCTGATTATTATCTGAAATTAAATTATTGACACAGTTGACTGTCAAATCATACTTTTCTGTCATTGCCTATTAATGCAGTGCTTTCAATAACTGATATTATATGAAAGCTTATATTCATGTGAAGCTTTTATTTTTGTCCTTTTGCCCTGCATGACAAAATAAAACAAAGACTGCTTTTAATAGGATGGGTCCATACACATTTGCATAATTCAAGCCACTGCTTGTTGCATGTTGTTATGCAATACTTTTTTGTTTTAGAATAACTTGGGTCAGGTATATAATGACTCATTCACTTATTGGGGGAACACACCTAAACATCATAACTGTATTGCTTTTTCAGGTGCACATAGTTGATTACTGTAACAATGGCAGAATTGAGACAGTTGATATCTGAATGGCTGAATGAGTATGCTTCTTTGCAAGAAAATGAAATTAAAAGTTTTGCGGCTGAACATGAACACAATCATGAAATTGCAACTGCAATATTTAATCTTTTCTATAATGAAACCGAAGAGAACAGCACAACAATGCAAGATAATTCAGAATATGAACAAGTAATTCAATATTAACTTTCCAAACTATACATATTTGTGTGTATTTCCTGCTTTCAATTCAGTGTGAAAACACTAAATCACAGAAAACTAAAAATTTATGAACTTATTAATTTTCAGATATTAGAAGATGTTTGCACCCAATTGTTCAGTTTCTACAGATCGAAAGAAACTTATCTACAGAGATTTACGCTTCAGTTTGTGCCTACTCTTATTTACAACTACTTGAGCTCAGTAGCTCAAGGGAATAAAAAGATATGTCGTTGCATAGAAACATTGTTAATAGGTAAATATGTTTTAAATCTGTAATTATACTGTAAAAGAACCAGATGCATGATGATCCAATAAGGGTTTCCTTATTTAGATACTCTTATATTTTTAATGTTAAAGCTAAAGCTTTAACATTAAAATATATATTGTTGTAAATGAATAACAGCTGAATCCTAAGAAAAATGAAGAATAAGTAAGGTTTTTGTATAGAAACATCTTTATATATATAATTCTTCTGTGAGTGTGTATGTCACTGAACTACTCTCAAATGACTGGACGGATTTTGATGAAATTTTTTGTGTGTTCAAGGGGATCTGGGAATGGTTTAGATTCACAAATCAGCCCGGCAGATGGCGCTGCAGTCGGTATCTAGGTTATTTATCTATATTGATCCTAATCGCTTGAAATATCATGCAGGACAACGTCTGTCGGGTCCGCTAGTATTTTTATAATATTCATTCCCAAATGCCCCATGTTAAGTGGCTGTTTTCTGAATCAAATTTATTCATAAGTGAAGTGAAAATAACTCTTTACCTAAGTTATTATTATAAATATACTCTTATTATAAATAACTCTTTGTTACTCAATTGCTGTGCATCGTTATTTTAATGCCTAATAAAATTGAGTAAAAAGCCATTACATATGGACGATGTGATTGCACTGATTCGCGAATTATTTTTAGTTACCAGTATTAGTAAAAAAGTAATAAAATGTTTATCGTTAAAACAGGACTTTGTTCCTTGCTGGGAATATATTTCTGACTAGTAACAATATGGTAGTGAGAGAGTCTAGTGTAACTCAAAGAAAATGTGTATATATTTATATTTATATATATATATATTTATACTATAGTAGGACAGACAAACAGACGGGTCACCTGATGGTAAGTGACAACGCCATCCATGGACACCTGCAACTTAAGTCTTAAGGGCGCTGCCCGCCTTTGAGGCTGATGAGGGTATGCGGGGAGGGGAAAGAGGGGTATGAGGAGATGGGAAATGGGGTAGGGGGTCAGGGGAGAGGAAAGAGGAGAGACTGAGTCGGGCCTACGGAAACTACGGACACTAATTTCAGGGAAATGCAACGCAAGTGTTGCTTCATAACCGGTTTTCTGTGAGGCCGTGGTATCGCACCGGTTGAGCCAGCCTTTTCGTGATACGTGATAGAGCCATCCGTTTCTTTTATTAAAATTTTGTATTTCTTTACAGGTTTGTATAATTTTGAGGTAGTAGATGAATCTGGCAAACCTAAAGTGGTCTCGTTTAGACTACCATCATTGGCACAATCGTCTATATACCATGAGGTAAAAGAAAACTCTACAGGCTTTTGAATTGCTTGATTAATATAGTATTTTTATATATAAGTTGTGTAATGCTTAAAACATTTGAGCAATGTTCAAAATTTGTATGAAGAATACATGATATAATAAATCAAAATTTGCATGAAGATACACATATGTACTCTCACAGAAGCTTATTGAATGCCCACATTTTTTCAACTTTCACATAGTTCCACTAACAACATAGTGGGCAAGGCGCACTTTATATATACTGTGTGATCCCGTCCGTCGGCTTTACGACACACACGGCCACAACACAACAACCACGCGGCGTTCTCCTGTAAATAAAGAAATAAACAAACCCGTGTTTTTTATGATTTTCTAACCAAAAATTTAACAGCAACAGCATCAAGCTAGTGTTTTATAAAATAGTTTTACATTTTATTTGTGCGTACAATAATAATTATATGAAGCTATAAAAAGTTTAACTTGACCTGTCCTGACCTGGTGCCTTGTCTCTGTCCCAGCAGTTTCACCTTCGTTTATTCTCACTTCCCTGCACCTTACGTCCGCAGCGTGATGAATTATAGCCCATATTATTCCTCAATAAACATTATCAAATACAAAAAAATAAGCAACAGAAAAATCAAAGGCTCTACCACTGTATTAGTAATAGGTACATACAAACACTCACGCCCATATCCGGATAATATGGATATCTAGTAAGAGGCCTTCCACTTACGTATAGCCTTCATCCGGGCACTGTACGACTATATACTGATAGATAACTACTCCACCGAGAACCACACACACAGAGACAGAGAGATATTAATAATAGATCGATATATTTTGTTCATGTACATGTATATGTTAAGTCGTGTATAAATAAGCAACTGTTTTTATTCCAGCCTCTTTCTCTAGGGTCACAGTTTTTAACAGAGAGTGCTTTACGTAGATGGGAAGAGTGTAACACGAAGCTGGTCAGCTGGGGTCCACTGCCACAAGTTGAAGTGATAAATGCACAGAATCGCTTGAAGGTTATGTCAGCTCTGCTATTTATTTACAATCGTCAATTGAGTCTATTGCCGAAACTTGCGTTGCGACATTTCTGTATTGCTGCCTCCAGGTAAGTGTATTATATATTTTTTATTAATATTTTCCAACTTTTACTGGAATAAAATAAAATTATAATTTGTTATGTTATGGGTAGGGCATGCAGTTATCCAGCCGATTCAATGTTTCGGATATTTCCAAAAGACTATACGGATAATCTGGATATTTTGGAAACAACTTTCTTAAAAAGGTTTACCTTATGTTGAAGAAACTTATGTATTAATTATGTTTTAAACATTTAAATTTAAAGAGGACCATCACTCTCAGAAAAGAAGCTAATAATATAATTAATAATAATTATCAATAAAAATTGTACTCGTATAGATTTTCTTCTCATTGTAAATTAGTGTTCAATATAGTACCTCTCTACTTGCTTTTATTAAATAATGAGACTGCTGATTGTGATTTAACACCATCAGTAAAAATAATTAAATTTACACACATTTGTATGTATTTTCTCTATAATAATCTAGAAATTGTCTCCATAGAAAGATTTTTTAAACAAACCATAAAAAAATTTCTTGCACTTTATACTGTGCTTAATCTTCTACTGAAATCATGAAATATAAACGCTTTTATGCATAATATTCCGAAAGTTTCTATTTTTTGTCCAGTGCTAATAACGAGGGCGCTCTAAATTATGTAGCGCGTTAATTCTGTCTTGTTAAATAATAAAGTGCCATGATTACTAGAATGCAATTGTATAATTTACAAATTATTCTAATAATAAGTTCATATATATGTATATATATTTCACATAACAGTGGTAGAGTCATTATACTATATAAAGGTATATAAATTAATAAAAAAAATAATAGTTAGTAGTTTAGTAAATAAGTTGTACACCTGTTAAAAATAAAGTAATAAAGACATGTAATGTTATACTATAATATATAGTCTTTTTACATATATAGCTAAAACATATATCATTTTAACGCACACACGCAGGCATTCGGATATCCGGTTATCGGGATAGCATGCCCTAGCATGGGTGACAATGTATCATGATGCATACTGCTCGTGGAGCTTCGAACGAGGGCAGTACTTAATGTACTTATCATACTTGAATCCTAATCCTTCCTCATACAAAAAATGCCAGTGTGTTTATCTCTATTTATTTGTCATTAAACGATCATCCAGAATTTTCGCATACATGTTGCTCGGGGTACAAAAACTAACATACGTTTCATCAAGAATAAATTAATTTAAAAAATATTTTTAATACGAGAAAACTTAGATTCAAGAACTGAAGGTATGAAAAATACGGCTAAATTCGGCTTAATAGGAAACGGGTCAAGTCGGACCTGCAAAATGTTACCTTAACAAAGATATGTATATCGCAAGTTAAATGAAAACTTGTAATACAAGTAGTATACCTGAGGGTCAGACAATAGTACATTGTTGCAAAGGCCGTGAAATAGGCAATTCCTTATTATATATATAACTAGCGGACCCGCCAGACGTTGTCCTGCATGATATTTCAAGCGATTAGGATCAATATAGATAAATAACCTAGATACCGACTGCAGCGCCATCTGCCGGGCTGATTTGTGAATCTAAACCATTCCCAGAACCCCTTGAACACACACAAAAAATTTCATCAAAATCCGTCCAGTCGTTTGAGAGTAGTTCAGTGACATACACACTCACAGAAGAATTATATATATAAAGATGTACTATTATGCGATTGAAGCGAAAGCTAGTTGATAATTATATAATAATTATAATAGTAACAATTAATATCAGAATTGGTTAATACAGTAAAAGTCTGCATTTTGTTTGAATAATTAAGTTAGACCAATAGTTATTTATAGATTATTTGTGCACAGTATGCGAATTAATTATAGTCGTACGACAACCTTTCTGTAGAGAACTATAATGTACAAGCCAATATTTTCTATTTACAGAATAGTTACACAAGGATTCAACAAAAAAATGGGTGGTACATCCGACAAACCCATACCTCGTATACCGGTATCTGCCAACTTTCTTTTAGAAATGATTGAAGGAGCGTACTTTGCTATGTTCAATGAGTTCTATACCTTGGCTCATCTAGCTGTAAAAGATATAGATCATAGAGCACAGTATGAACTATTCCCTGATGTAATGTTGGTAACCAGCGCTGTCATAAATTCCTTGAAAAACAATCCCACAGGTTTGTTACAGTAATTTCATATTCTCTTAATTACTAAAACTTATTAATTAGTAAAACTATACACTCAGAGATTTCCCCAATTTCTCGTCATAATTGTTTATAGTTAGCAGACTTGTAGGCAGTATAACTTAAATTAAATAACTGTCCACAACAGTTTGTGATCGTACAACATTGTAATATTGAGTACTGTATGGATATTGTAGTACAAGCAATTGATTTGCAACCAGTCTCTGAAGCATGTGAACAAATAAATATCAGACGGTCAACATGTTTGAAACAAAGGGATTTGACAAAGGTATTCTCTTGCAAAATAATAAACTCTTATTTATTCTCTTACTATTTCTAATTTCTCTTTTTATTGTCAAAAATAAATTTGTATTTTCTATTTAGCAGTTAGTAGAGGGATAACTGCGGAATAGAAAGTCTTTGTTTTTGTGGGGAGGACTGTAATGTGAAATATTGAAGTTACATGGCAATAATACAAACAATAAGAATAGCAAATTAACTTTTTTGGTTTGTTAGTACTATGTCTGTTCAATTAATTAAAACTGTCTGATAGCTAAAACTTTTTTACTATTAGGTACACATTGTGTTTTGTTTCTGTAAGGAAAGTATAAAGTAAAAAAATAATTATAGATAACTTGCTCATGCCAGTTTGCTTATAAAGCTTCTACTCATACAGATCTATTCCAATTCAGTTCATACCAAATTAGTAATTATTGAAACATTTAAAGTCTTAATAAAAGAATAACTACTTCTTTTAAATAAATCTTATATATTACACCCTTACTTTGTCACAATAAACCGTTTTTGTTTGGTATTCCATATCACCTGCACTAGGGAATGATCCTATGACAGCCCTAATATTCATACATCATTTAACAAATGTTATTACAGGTCTACCACTTTTATAAGTTACGCTGATGTACCTACCGGTACAAAACTCATAATTTTTATTGGCGCGAAACGTGTCCGTTCACTATTGGTTGTACGTACGAAAAATAGTCTAGTCAACATAAATGAGCGAGATAGGGAGAGTCTCATTTGTTCTTTTATTTAACATTTTGAAACAAAGCAATAAGGTCTATATTTACTTCGTGTTTACATTACATTCGGTTTTAGTCTGCGGTTGGTATAGCTTTTCTGCTCAAACGAATATAGCCAATGCTACTTATAAAAGTTGTAGACCTGTACATATACGAGAACTGTATCTCTGAATATAAGATGGTCTTACCACCAACAATATAAACGCATTATTAGTTGCTGAGGTTCTAATTTTTATCCCCAAGCCATTCGTGTATCAATCTTGTATTAAAGGTAGCCTTGTTGACAATAAATGTCATTAAAGTGATATGTAAAATGTTATTAATTAATGTTATATTAATACAAAATTGTTACATTATGTTTCAGGTCAACCATGTGACGGACCAATGGGTATCAGTGTAGCACTATCTCCTGCAACGACTACAGTTACAATGTCAAAATCCATGATCACCAATGCATCATTCCGTACTAAGAAGTTACCAGGTGAGAATTTTTTGTTCAGTTTCGTAGCCAAAACATATTTCACCTTTACTTTAAAATTTGAATTGTGCCCAACCTAACATATGGTTGGGTCGGACAGCGGGCGATATACCAGTTAATCCCACGGGTACATCTTAACCGTTTAACGCCACCTCCCGGTTCGCCTGCTGTCCTGACCAATTTCTCCATTTCATAACTAACCAAATTTATTCCATAAATAAATATTTGCAGTATATATATATTTTTTTTTTGGTTTGGATACAGATGAAGTTAACTTTGTGGAATCAAACGCATCCTCTCCGAAACATTCTTTGAATTCCAGATTATGGTCTAAAAATGTATTTTATTGTAATGACTTCGATAGTGCGTCACGCCACAATGAGATTTACTCATAGCGTGACTAAGGGACAGTCAAAGAAAGGGTATTCAAATAGTCAGTAATTGTTACTTACACATTGTAAACTTCATTACACCTAGTGTTTATTAGGCGTTCGCTAGAAAATATACATGTACATCTTTGAATTAATTTATAATTATTTAAAAAATCAAAGTATTTTTTTAAATTTATGAATTGTCGTTATTTTTTTAAGAATTAAGTTACAGAAGAAGATTCCTATCTAGTACTTTCTGTTTCTGTTGTTTCTGAGCGGTTGACAATAATGTACCTAGAATATGAACCAGGTACGATATTACTGATGTTAATAAAGATTGAAAAAAACAGCATTTGTAATACTTTAAGGGTATATTTATTATACGACAAGTTCTCAACATTTAATTTGGTTTCAATTTTGAAAGTTTAAGCTTAAGCTTAGCATTGGATATAATCTCGATTCAACATATCGATATTTCGATTATTGGATTGTTACTTAGTTTACATAATACACATATTAATGTCTTTTGGATAACATGTTATTATGTTTAATATTAGTATGTTTGTCAGTGCACTATGACTTCACACAAAAACAGACACACTCCACGTCACTTTATAATGTCCTTCACATCAGTTGCACATCCATAGCACTATGCATATACTCTTTGTAAAGCTCTAATATAGTTCTACAATATATTAAAACATATTCCTTTCTTCAGACATGAAATTCTATAAAACTGTTGAGTTTGTTTGTATTTCTATTCATCTAACATTTATGCCTTAAATTATATTCTGGTTTTGAGTCGGTATCGGTGATAGAGACTAAACGGCTTGATGACTTAGTAGTAGGACTAACATCTGTATGGTATAAAGTTTCGAGCCTTGAAACCTCACCAATAAATAAGAGATAAAGTACCAAAAGCATTCAGGCTTTAACTTTTTAACAATGTTACTTGTTAGAATTAAATATAAAAACGTTTTTGATATCAGCATTTACTAATAGCAATGATCGAATTCTAGATATAAATATATAGATTTTACAGAGTACATGAGGCTTTTTCAGGAACCTTAAACTATTAATAATTTGTTTCCAGATGACATTCCTATACAAGCCGGTCAAGTAGTTCCGACAGAATCAACTGACATGTTAACATCCATCACGGAGGAGACTGAAGTGGAGGTTACTCCTATACAACGCGGCGGCGTCATCAGAAATTCAAAAGCTAAATTAAGCTCTTTTCCTGTACTTGGTAAAAAGACTAAAGACTTAAAAGATAAAACCACAGCTCCCGGAGAAAAGAAACTCCCACATAAAGATTCTTCAAAAAGCTTTTTTAATTCTCTCAGCGGTGGTGGCGGAGATATGGTAGACGCTCCACAAAAGTCTTCGAATGCTGAAACTTCTGTCGAAGCAAATGGAAGCATGAAAGATGAAAAAATGTCTATGACGTCAACCTCTGTTCACAACAGTACCGACAATTCTGACACACGTTCACAGGTTACAACTGACTCATTAGACATGGAAACAACATCTCGTTTCCCGGCAATGCAAGTCAGTTCTGTGTAATGCTGTGGTCTCCAGTTGCTATTAAGAATATTGTTGGCATAATAAATATGGTGGTTGTAAAATTCTTTGGTATTTTATGTACGTTCATCGAAGTTGTTATAAATGTATTACTTAGGGTACTAAAAATAATCTGAATGTTCAATAATTACAAATAAAATTGTTCACTATCTAATGTTCCGCCGTACATTGTTGTTTTGTTTATTATGTTTAACAGAGTTTATCCGGAATAAAGGTATGCCATATTATTTGATGTGTATTTTTATTTTTCCGTTTTTCACCCATGTTACCCATTGAAAGGGTAAAGATCTGCCGATCCAACTACCAACAGCAGTCAAATCTTTATAACATTTCTATTACAGTGAACAAATTTCGGTTGATGTTATTTTATTATAGTTATAAACAATATATTTTATGTACACAATGCGATATCTATTCTACGAAACGAAAGACGTGTGCCATGAACAAGCTTGATAACGATTACTTCAGGTCATTAGTTTATCTGTTGTGCTTAGCGATGTAAGTTCCGAAACCGAGACCAATATTATTAAGTAAATTTAAACCCTTATAGATAAAAACATTCAACCTAAGAATCTAATTCAATAGTCTTTAAGTTGCAATGTTCATCAATGCGCCATTGAGAAAAGCCGAAAGTGGGTTTATAACTATTTAAATTATAAAACTTTTTGAAGGTAGTTTTTATGAATTTTCTCAAAAGGGCATTGTTAAACAAAAATAACGTAAGATATCAAATGTTACTTTACATATTCCACTTACATTTATGCGAAGCGGAAGTGATAATACATGGGTTGTTATTTTTTTTTGCAGCTGCTAGAGATCTATATTTTCAGTAGTTAAAATAAGTGTTTTACTTTTTGGGACACTTGTGTATATATCACCTACTATGAAATGTTTTTATTGATGATTATAGTAATAAAATTTCATCAAAATGATCTATTTTACATTTTAATTAAAAATGATACTGTTATATGTAACTATAGTAGTTACTTCTGTATTGTTAACTCACTTATGACCTTTGTTTTACGAATCCGTAGATAAGGTTATCAATATATTATGATACTTAAACAAATATTTTATCCGTTAAGTAAGTGGTCATTTGTAATTACTTTGACTGTAGTTGAAGTACTTTGACTGTACTCCGACTTGATCAGTTGTGCGAGACTAGATCGGCTAAGATGAAGTTCTTAGTTATACTAGGTGTTTTTGCTGTGGCTTCGATATCTTCGTGTGTTGCGAGTGACCTTATCGTCGGTAGCAGTTTGAACAGTCGTTTAGCATGGCAGCAAAAAGCAGACTACATAGCTTTTCCATTTACAAAAAGGGTTAAAGAAGTATTCTACAGTGACCCTGGTCAGCAACTTATTAAGGTAAGAATAAGAATATAACCAACTAATCAACTCTTTCAGATATATTTTTTTATAAGTTTCTAAGTAATATTGTTTGTTTATTTTTGAATATAAGACGACTTGTTAGGGCCAAAAGCAATTATCAGTTTATTGTAGTAGTAGCATTTATAATAAATAAGTGTTAAGAAAACTTCCTGAGTATTTCTTTATTTTTATATAAACACTACACGCACTGTTATTCACGGGTGAATTACCTACTTAAGTAATAATTAAAATAATCACCTCTTAATTGTAGTATTATGTAGGTTATCTAATGTGGTGTCAATTTCATAAAATGTTTAATATATAATACATCCAATATATAATGATGGATATTATACATATATATCTTAATTTCATGATGGATAATCATGAAATTAAAAATATATATGCAAGTATAACACTCGATATCTTCGTAATTACTGAAATCGATTTTTTTATTAGTTGTAGTAAAGGTTGGTCTGGTTTATATTAGAAGTAAGAATTTAAATGCTGCTTGTACTCTTGTTTGAGAAATTCAATAATAGGTAGGTACCTATGTATAATACTTATGTTTTAGATAAAGTATTATTTCTTTACTTTATAACATCCAGACACACAGGGATATGCAAAGGCGTGATAAAGGTCTACACTTTGCCCTATCGTTTAGTCCCATTTATGTCATTTACAGTTTAGTATTTGTAGTACATTGACAGGAAATGGAGAATAGATATGGAAGGAAATGTATATGTATTGCTTATACTGATGGATATATGATGATAGACGACTACCTTTTTTTTAATTAGTTAACTGAAGAACATGCCGGAGACTTCTATCTGAACGTACTTAATACTTGAAAATTGTATGTATCAAAGTATTCCTTCTACGATCAGTGACCTCTGGTCTCTGAGGCCCTCTGACTCATAGATTCGTAAATCAGTCTTTGCGGAGACATTTCTATAGTGTCATGTTTACGAAAACCATATCAAGATCTTCTATTATGTTGTTAATACCAAATTTTTATGTCGTTATTTTCAGGCTATTATAGTAAGAGACATCGCTCACTCCGGCGCCAGTGCTACGATCACTGCTGGTGGAGTAGGATCCTCTTTTGCCAACATCCGACTTAAGAGTGAGAGAGGCAGCGGTCTTAACTACCTCATTGAAATATACACATAATGTTTAAGAGTAACTTACCGAAACACAAATGTAATTCCTATTCTCATTGTAAGCTAAATATTTTTATTCAAAATAAAAAAAAACAATTAGGAAAGTGTATATAGTAACATCTTACAAATAAACATCCGAATAAACTGAAATAAAAATTGGTGGTGTTGTAATAGAACGAGAAATAGTATGTAGTTCGTGTTTCAATGGCAATGCCTTAGTTCTGTCCTTCAATTGCCATCAATATCCTTATGTACCTACTAATATGGATGAGGATGGTGACCACCACTCTTTGACTCCACCTATTGCTTTCCATCAGGCAAAGTGGAGTCACTATGGTAGGCTAATATAAAAAAAAAAAAAAAAAAATATTACCAATATCTAGTCTGGTCAAAGTGTTGCTTATATTGTGTAGTACAATGTAGTTGTGGCCGTATCTTTCTTTTTTGGTGTGAAACATCTAACAGTCACAGGCGTTCTGCAACATCACTTTCTTTAAACGTGAGGAACTCCCAACGGGCTAAAGTAGGGTATGACGGTATGGGATACGGAAGGTATGACTTGTGCCGACTTAAAACCACACGGTGTTACGTCACAGAGACTGGGCAGGGTTTCAAGAGTAAACCAGGCGTTAAAGTGATACTGTAGCCTGTCTATTTTAATTACAACATAAAATAACCTAGAACATTTTAATTGAAATTATTAATGAACGGCTTATGAGTTCTAGAATTAATTTTTACTGTATTCTGTCCTTTTAGACCTTTGTTCCTCGGGACAGTGAATACCCCGCTGTTGAACAAAATTCCTGGTTCTGGCGTGAAAGGAATGACGTCCAAGTCTCGATTATAGGCTCTGCCATTATTTTTCTCCACTAATTGTTGCAGTCTGTTTATGACTGTTGCGTGTTCCTCTCTTTCGATCTCGTTTACCACAATTGGGAGATTTGCAGCACATATCCACAAGTAAAAAAATGCCACTGAAAATAATAAATCCTTGATATAAAAAAATTAGGTGTCCATGCAGCACTCGTCATTCGGTTAAATTGACTTAAGAGACTTAAGTAAATGTGTCCTGTGATTTATAACTGGGTCCTGTCCTGACGTTATCTCGACGTGATCGTTGACTCGTACCCCTGACGATTATATATATTTTCACATCACATACATATACTCACGTATATATCAATGAAGGCATAGGCAGAGACGTCTTTAACGGTCACTTTTTGCCAACCTTCATTCAGTCCCGCTTATGAATAGGGGGCGAGCCCATTACTATCATCCCGGCATTGTTTGACTGTAATATACTGTCTGATAGATAAGTTAATATGGGAATTAATCATGGTTCTTAGTTCTTTTCTTCCTCTAAATTATTTCATATACATATTTAGTATTATTGAGATTTAATTCTTTAGAGAAAAAAAGTTTTGATACCAAATCCCGAATCTCAACAAATAGCATTTGAAATTGCCAAATATAAATTTATACCTTTACCTATACATACTTACAGAGCAGAAAACCTCCTGCGACACTTGCTCCTATCAGCATACCGATGTCACTTGTGTTTTGTTTTATTAAAAGTAAACACGTAGCAACCAAGATTGAAAGCAGGATAAGTCGCAATAATTCCATTAATATGTATGAGACCATCAACATGTTGTTACACTATGTACAAATTAATACGAAAATTTAGAATAACTGGCATACAAACAATAATAATTAATAATATTTAAGCACTGTTAGGTAGTAGTCAATATTTAGAGTCAAATCTGTTTCTTCAATTTCATACTTCATCATCCATCCAAGACAAGGAGAGTAGATATTGTCTTACTGTGTGTGGAATAATAATAATAATAATGTTTAAGGACGTGTGTGGAATCGACCGAACATAGCGGACACGAACTGGTGTAGACCTCCGATGGGCCAGTGCCATACCTAAATCAGTTACGAACAGATATAGTTTCTCTTCGCAGCTTTCAAAGTAAACCACTGTGGTGATAACTTAACAATCTGACTTTGCCACAGACATCAGAATTTAACTTACGTATGTTCCCGAAATTGAGCCAAGTAAATACAGCTTAAAGCAATTGATTAAACCTTCCAGCAGTGGATGGTAATGGGCTCATGATGATGATGGAGCCTAAATTTCATAACTAAGAACGCTGACATGATTGAAGTCAAATAAAAAGTGAAAATTATAAAAAACGAAAATATAATATCAACTAAGTATTTAATTAAAACTGATGCACACTTTGTATAAGACAGACTTCATGACTGTTCAGTTCCATGACAGCCAAACCTTATCTGAATTATTTTTTTTGAACACTGCCTGATCTCAGTGGCAGAAATTGGCACTTAAACTTGTAATTTTTGAGTTCTATTTTAGAGTAGGGCAAAACTTGTGTATGTATTTGTTTACATACATAGATAAGCTTACACCTGGTGTGTGTTTGCCTGTTTTAGTTCGTGTTTGTCAATGATCGGTGTCGGTTTCTCTGCACGAATCAAAGGATATTTGGCAAACATGCTTGCGATGTATCCATACGCTTGGAAGAAATCAGTACTTCTATTAAATTAACCAAATTTGTATTTCAGGAGCTGATGATATATATAAATCTGGTTTGTATATAAGCTTATTTACTTACTAGTACGAATTTTTGTTTTTTTTTTATACTATAGATATATTTTTATATATCACCTGATGGTAAGTGACACCGCCGTCCATGGACACTTGCAACTCAAGAGTCGCAAGTGCGCTGCCCGCCTTTGAGGGTGATGAGGGATAGGGGATGCAGGGAGCGGAAAGAAGAGAGGAGGGATGAGGAGATGTAAAAAAGGATAAAGGAGATGAGGGGAGAGAAAAGGGGGTAGGGGGAATTGGGCCTCCGGAAACCTCACTCAATTCGGGGAAATGCAACGCAAGCGTTACTTCACAACCGGTTTTCTGTGAGGCCGTGGTATCGCACCGGTCGAGCCGGCCCATTCGTGCCTAAGCATGGCTCTACCACTAAAGATATTAGTGTTTTTTTTATATTACTTTATTTACTCTTAAGTCAATAGTACATAATATATATTATTAAAATATACTTTATACTAACTTTCCTTGCAAAAAAAAGGGTGTGTGTCTGTCTGTCTGTCTGTGGCGCCGTAGCTCTTAAACGGGTGAACTGATTGGGATGCGTTTTTTTATGAAATCAGGTTTTCTAGCGATTGTTCTTAGAAGTGTTTTATCAAAATCGGTTCAGCCGTTTTCTAATAAGCTAAGTGATATCATTCTGAATCCAATAATGCGGACGGCCAATGTTGGCGAACTAGTTTTTGGAGTGTATACCCTTTATACAGATAACAAATAATTTTGTTCAAATCCTTCAAATTCAGTTCAAGAAATCAAATAGCTTTGCTGATAAGAATACGAAAATAAAATGACTCCACACTAAACCCAATATCGCGGACCACCTAGATGGCGGGCTAGACTTTTTGACTATTCTCATAGTATGGGTATCAAATGAAAAGGTTTAAAAACAACAGCAATAATTAAAAAAAAAAAAAAAAAAAAATAGTGAAAACTAACTTAAAACAATCTTCTTTAAATCTTATTTATCTTATTCTTCAATCTTGTTTAAATTCTTTAAAAAATATAACTTTAAATTGAATCTAATCTACTAATTTATTACATTACGCAATTTCTATACAAACTTAGTAAAGAAGTTTTGAGAAAACGAGCAGCAGTGGACGATGAGGTCATAATGATGATGATTTTGATGATGAACCGTCTAAGAATGGATATGGCAATTGACAAGATACTTTTGACAAATTGACGTTCAGTACAGGTGCAATGTTGCCAAATTAAGCACTATTGAACGCTTTATTAGGCAGAATGCACTCATTAATAAGATCGTTAAATGAATTTATTTTAAAAAGTATTTTGAGGCTACAATTATTTGAAATACTAAGGTATTTGAAATACAAATTACAATTTACATTCTTAGGAGGTGAAATATACACTTCTCATTAATAAAAAAAAAAAAAACGAAATAGTACAGTACTCTACTGTAGCATTGATTAGGCGGCATTAAATAAAAAGGAGGACTGGACTGGACAGTATATATAACTCGTACAATGGTGTGGTTCCAAATTTCAAATTCATAATTCCAAATTTGAATTTAAATTTTTAAGTAACAAATGACTACAGATTATAATAATAACTTGACACATCTCACACTTGGCCGTCTGTTTCCAAACTAAGCAGAGCTTGTACTATGGTAACCAAGCAGCTGATAAACATACTTATATACTTCATATAAGTAAAATATATAAATACATACATATTATAGATAAATTACACCCAGATTGTTTTCAATGTGTGCCAGAATTTCTGCATCAATTGCTAATCAAGCGTATTTTGCAAAAAATATAGTTTTTTAGTTAACTGAACTCTATGACATCCGAGCATAGAGATTTTTTTCTAACAAATATGGATACTTCGCCCCCGGAAGCCGCCCAAGTGGTGGCGTTTCTAGATTCAGGGTAGCCTCTCTGCTGTCAATAGAGTGTATCAGCGTTATCGGGAAACTGGTATGTTTACTCGCCATCCTGAATACTGTAGATATAAAGTCACGTCTGAGCAAGATGACAGGTATATTGCGTCAGTTTCTTAATCGTCACTTTAAGTCTATTCAACTGCAGCAGTGGCTCCATGAGATTCAAGGATTGACTGTAAACGATTCTCCTATTAGAAAAAGAGGTTTCAAAAACCTCATAAACCAGTTAATGGCCCAAAATTGACGATAGACCACCGAAGAGCGCGCCTTCACTTTGCGCGTGAGCACTTAAATTGGTCATATCTTTAACGGAGCAATTTCTCTTTTCTAATCAGAGTAAGATCATGCTGTTATGGTAATAACGGAAGAAAGAAGGTGTATCAAATGGAGGGTGAGTGTTTTGCAAGTTACTGCATTGAAGAAAGAGTTAGTTACGGTGGCTGTTCAATGACTGTTTGGGGAGGTATAAGCGAGGCTTACCGTCATAAAATGGGTCACGTTACATCGAAAAGTGTCTGGAGTCGCAAGTAGTGTTGGCGAAGAGTTCATTTTTATGCAGGGCTCATATCGCAAGCATTGTAAATGAATACCTAAACGAAGTTGGTATTTCGGTTATGGGCTGGCTAACAAGAAGCCCGGATATGAATCCCATAGAACAAACAGAGATCTGGCTTCGGAGACGCCTGACGCGCTTAAAACAGCTATACAAAGAGAGTGGGATTACGTCTTACAACAAACGACTGTGACTCTCATCCGTTTCATGAGGAAATGCCAACTCCCGAGGAGGAAATACCAGATACTGAATAAACTTTTTTTACATATTTTTTGGTTTACGTCCCTGTTTCTAACATTTTACAAATTCTTCTTAAAGGGCATAAATATACCTGTTCAACAAAACATGATAGCCTATTGCCTGTTTTTTTTTGTACACAAAACTCATCCAAATCCAAACTTTAGAAATGTTTCTATTTTTTTTATGAGAAGCGTATATACCAAATACGTATTTGTACCTATTTCAATTACATGTAATCAAATGCCCAACCCTGCACATACATAAAGCATATACCCATATAAATACATATGTATATATAAATAGAGTTATAACTTTAAGAACTTCATGGTGCGAGTTTTAGTCTTACGGCTGTCACCCGCTATAGATAGTTTATTTGCTTCAACTTAACTTAGGTCAGCCAACGTTACTGCCAAATTCGCAGACTAGAGGAAATATAAGTTTTAGGTTTGGTTAAGGTACTTTGACAACTAGTCTAGTAAGTATTATGTATAAATATTGTTGTGGGCAGGGACTAATTAAGGGAGTGCCACTTTCGAATTTACAAATTTAAAATAATAACTAATTGAAATATTTAATGTAGCTAATAATTAGGGAAGTAGGAACAACATAACCATAACCATACACAAACTTCATTGATCGGAGGCAATAGGGCACTGATTTGAATTAGTTATCTTTTCTTAATAAGGTTATGTTTGTTTTACAAGTTATTATAGCTTCTTATGTCATGCACTGTGCGGGGTTCAAACCCACAACCTTATTATCGAAATGACATCTCCGATTACACTATCACTGTTTCAGTTGAGTCATATTCTTTTTGTACTTGATTGATTGAGGTTGGAATTACTACGAATTTTTACGAAATAGGAGCCCAGTTAAATTTCAGATTATAATTAAATCTAAATTCATGTGACTGTGTGTTGGAGAATAGCTTCTACACGTTATCATATACAGGTACAGGACACATCGATATAAACCTATAGGTACTTACCGTATATGCTCCATACATAAATATTACACAAACAATTATATAAATGCATGTAAAGCTAATGCCCAAAGAAAAAAATTTTTGAGGATCTGCAATGCAATAAAAAGAAAGGTTTTTAGTACGTAGTAGTTAGTAGATAGAAACAGATACTGTATTAAGCAAAGCAATAAAATAATGAAATGCTCTTTATGCTTTAAGACAAATTTATCACCTTCTTGTATACTCTCCAAATAACTTTTGGCATAGATTAAAATCAAACCATTGGTCCAAGTCTGAATTGTATCTTTCACTAACTGTGTATGAGTATATCCTAAACAGCACAGAGCTAATATTAAAAGAGCCTGAAACTAGATATATTTGTATAAATATACAAAAATGTTGATAAATGCATATTATAGCGATAAGGCCGCCCATTGTACATTTCTATTCTGCATAAGTACCGTAAATTTTTGTTTTAAGGTGTACAATAAAGTATATTCTATTCTATTCTATTCTATTCTATTCTATTCTATTCTATTCTATTCTATTCTATTCTATTCTATTATAAGTTTTTAAACAAATAAATTGACTTACCACTGAAAATATACCTATTAGAATTCCTCCTAAACGCAATGAAAACCAAAAGCAGCAACTGTATACCACAGCCATAGTGAAATGTTAATTTTTAAAATGAAAATGAATGCGTTAGAGTTTTATTGTATCACAAAATAAACTAACCGTTACACAAAACATTACGTGTCTAATGAAAAACTAATGACCTTATATCATGACAAAATTGTAACTGATTTAATTGAGCTTGCATGATTCTATTCATGTTAATTGTTAATAGTATTGATTTACTCAATCATAATAGGTAGGTATCTGGTGTGGGATGTACGTACAGGATTGTAAAAAGCACAGAACGGATCATGTTTAAATGGTTCGTATTTCAATTTTGTGGGCTATGTCTAGGGGTATATGGTATTCATAAAGATTATACGAGTGCTGCTTTGTCAAAATTAGCGATGGACATGGATTTTGACTTCGAGCTTTCGTGAATATATCTTCCTACTTTCACCTATTCTATAACAAGTACCTGCTGCCTTTCGTGAATTTTTTTTGGACTACATTTAAACGCGTTTATTTTACTCATGCTATTAATCCTTTTCAAAATAAATTATTTCATCACTAGCTACAGTTTATGTAGATAATATTTGGTATTTGAATGATAAAAATTGGACGTTTGGTTTTGAAGTTATGGCAAAATTAAAATATTACGATTACAGCTGCACGGCCCGTTGCGAAGTGGGCGTCACCAAGGCGGGGGTGCGCGTGCGGGAGGGGAGTTTAGATGTATGAGTATGGTACCCGCGCGGCTCAGACGCAAGGTCGGCTTCCTACGCAGCGGTTGTGGGTGAAGTCTAATTCGATTTCGTTCTTAAAACTACACCTACGCAAAAGTTCTTCTCAGAGCTAAACAACAGTTCTTCTCAGAGCTAAACAACAGTTCTTCTCAGAGCTAAACAACAGTTCTTCTCAGAGCTAAACAACAGTTCTTCTCAGAGCTAAACAACAGTTCTTCTCAGAGCTAAACAACAGTTCTTCTCAGAGCTAAACAACAGTTCTTCTCAGAGCTAAACAACAGTTCTTCTCAGAGCTAAACAACAGTTCTTCTCAGAGCTAAACAACAGTTCTTCTCAGAGCTAAACAACAGTTCTTCTCAGAGCTAAACAACAGTTCTTCTCAGAGCTAAACAACAGTTCTTCTCAGAGCTAAACAACAGTTCTTCTCAGAGCTAAACAATAATTGTTTTCAGGGCTAATGTTGTTTATAGAGAAGCTGTACAATAATCACTTTAGTTATCTATCCTAAAACAACGGGTTGCACTCGGGGACTGCCGGCAGAAGTGAAAACTTAGTATTAATTACATTTAAATATTTTCCTCATTAACAACTTAAACATCCTCAGAAAGACAATCTGTACAGCCTGCGGATAATGACTGCGTCGTCGATGTTAGTGTCGGTGTCTGTGAATTAACCTGGGAATCATTTTGCTGACCGTGTCTTTCCTGGGTAGGCTTCTTGCAGCGGTAACCGACATACACGCGGGCGACCGCTAGTATTAGTATAAATTCATTCCTAAACTACCACCTTAGAGACTTAGAGATGGAACATTGTCTTCAAATTAGTTCGACGATCGATTCTCAACATAGACGAACTATGCAGCAAGCAATACCCGACTGTGCAAGTAGGTGGGTTATGTCTTTCGGGTGTATGTAAGTTTGTGTGTATGTATGCAAATACATATGTATGTAATTATGAGTTTATGTATGTATGTACGTATTACTATTTTTATTACTCTTGCACAGTAAATGAATACATTAGTATACGAAAAACCACGAATGGTTTGTACGGAATGCCATGTATGATATTTCTTTGTCACACACCCTGGAAGCCTAAACAGCATGATGAAATGATCTCAGAAGGGCCATTTCCATCTCTATACAAATCAAATGTTGCCTTATCGATCAATGAGCTTTAAATTTGGCCATAAAAGTGTGCGCTTCTCCAGAAGGTTTTTGCCTCGCACAACCAGCCTATGGAACAAATTGTCGTCTGCCTTATTTCCGGACCGATACGACCTTCAAACCTTCAAGAAAAGAGCGTACTCCTACCTAAAAGGCCGGCAACGCACTTGTGATGATATGATGTCCATGGGCGGCGGTAGTCACACACAAAAAAACAGAAACAGAACTATTCGAAAGAGCTGTCTTTGACGTTAAGTATGCAAGCAAGTCGAGCTGACTACGATTATTTCTGTATCAAGTATGAGCTTTATTCTTACATCGTTACGTTTAATAACGGAAATTGTATAAATAGTATTAGTATAAATTAAAGTCACATTATTACACTTTAAACCACGGCGGTCCCTTTCCACATAGCAATACTCTGACATACTACTTACCTGGACATGTTCTGGATAGCTAACATTCTCGTCTATATACGCCTTAGATAGCTCAGTTGGAGTATTGCTATCCACATAGCAATACTCCAACTGAGCTATCTAAGGCGTCTTATCTAAGTTAGAGTATTGCTATCCACATAGCAATACTCCAACTGAGCTATCTAAGGCGTATATAGACGAGAATGTTAGCTATCTAGAACATGTCCAGGTAGCTCATTTGGCGGACTATCTCCTCATGGAAAGGGACTGTCACGGGTTTAAGTCCCGTCCTGGATGTTGACTTTTCCGACTTTAATTGATAAGAAAATGTTAGGATACTAATTGCTTCACAATTCATTTAATTACAGTAAATTATATCACTATAAATAAAAAAACAGTTAATAATTCAAATACATTGAGTCAGATCACATCAAGATGTACATACATAGGTATCTTTAGATATCTTATTATATACGTATATACACGCCAATTGTACAACTTTTATATTTTATTGTTGCGCCATCGAGAAAAATAGTCTGGAACAATCTACAAGACGCGAGAACGAAGGGACAACGCCATCTAGTGTCGGATAGCGCGCAACTGTGGACATTATGACGCTAGATGGCGCTACAAGTAGCTCTAGAATAATCTATTTAGTCCAGAACCATCGATCGAATATTATCGTACATTCTAGTTATCTCGACAGCAATATAAAAGCGGATCGTGTTAGCCGTACGGGCAGTATTGATTCAAGATACAGCGAATAAATATCGAAGCGATCTTCTAGTGCGACTAACGAGTGATATAGTGATTTGTAATTGTAAAGAGTGGTATTAATTAATATTGTGTTGTTTTTTTTGGTAATCAATCGACTACTTTTATTTATTAAATACTCAGCTCGTAACAATTTGGTGTCAGAAGTGGGATTAAAGTATGCCGGTTTTACCAAAGGAAGACACGGAAGGTATCCGAACTAGGAGTTAACGCCAGCAAGAGACTGATCAGAGGCGATTTGGAGGTGCACAACTGTCTACATTGGAGGGTCAGCAGCCAGCGATGGAAACCACGCCGTCCACATCGGCATTGGCAGCAGCTCCCGATATCACGGCCCTAATGGCGATGCTCCAGGAGCAGGCCCGCCGGTTGGAAGAACAGCTCCAGCGGGACAAGGAGGAGCAGGCCCGCCGTCAGGAGGAGCAGGCCCGCCGTCGGGAGGAGCAGGCCCGCCGTCAGGAGGAGCAGGCCCGCCGTCAGGAGGAGCAGGCCCGCCGTCGGGAGGAGCAGGCCCGCCGTCAGGAGGAGCAGGCCCGCCGGTTGGAAGAACAGCTTCAACGGGACAAGGAGGAGCAGGCCCGCCGCCAGGAGGAACAGATGCTCTTATTGAAAGGCATTCATGAGACCTTCGGCAAAGAACTCAAGGTAGTGAAAGATCAGGTTCTTCAACACGAGAACCGTATCACTGAGGCCGAAACTCAGATTGCCGACGTGAAGAAGGCATTAGGAAACCTTAAAGTTGAAGACGGAGCGGCGACTATAGTAACTGCTACTCCTTCGGTGCGGGGGTTCAAAGTACCGCCGTTTGATGGAACATCTTCGTGGTCAGCCTACAAGATCCAATTTGAGGCTGTCATGACGGCGAACGGCTGGACTAAGGAACAAGCTATGACCGCGCTCACCTTGGGTCTCCGAGACCAGGCTCTAACCGTCCTCGAAGCCCTCGGTAAGAAGGTAACCTATGAGCAACTGCTGGAGGCATTGGAGGCAAGATATGGTGACGCTCATCTGGAGCACGTGTTTCGTGCACAGCTGAAGGATCGTGCCCAACGCATCGGTGAAAACTTACAACAGTGGGCTCTGGAAGTTGAGAAACTGGTCCGTACGGCGTACCAGTCTGCACCTGCGCTCGTTGACGGGAATCTGGTGCAAGCTTTCATCGATGGCATTCGTGACCTCGAAGTTAGGGCTGCTGTGAGACTTGGGCACCATGAAACTCTCAAGAACGCTCTGGCCCATGCTTTGGAGGTGGAAGCTGTGAGACAAGACCATCGGTCTCATCGGGTCCGGGAAATCAACGGAACGTCATGTAAGCTGACGATTGATACGGGAGCTCCTCGCACAGTTGTCAGTTCCCAACTTGCAAATCGGTTTCTGAAGGACATCGCATGTAACCGTGAGCAAATAAACTTAGTAGCGGCCACTGGTCAGCGCATACCCGTCCGAGGCGAACAGAAGGTGGAGTTGAAGTTGGGCAACCAAGTTTACCTACATAACGTCATCGTGGCCGATATAGTTGACGATTGCATCCTTGGCCTAGACTTCATGAAGAACAATTGTTGTGAGATCGACATCAACCAAGGTGTAATGAGATGTAGTCAAGAAGAACTGTTCATGGAAGGAGCATCATCAGGAAAAGTGTACAGCTTAAAGAACGTTGTTCTTCCTCCCAGATCAGAAACAATCATGCCAGTTAGTCTCCCTCATAACTCTGGACGAATGCATCAATGTGTCCTTATTGAAAGGGTAGATAATGATCTTCCATGGAAAATCGCACGAACTCTAGTAAGTACCACTAACATCTCTGCAGTACGTGTGCTAAATCTTAATGACAAGCAATATGTGATTCATAAGGGCACACTGATTGGCACTTGCGAAGATGTGGATTGGATGCGTCGATGCCAAGACTTGACTACTTCGAATATTAACACGAATGCACGAGTCAACGTGTCAACACTTTTGGAAGACTGTCGAGATGTCTTGTCTAGGGAAGAAATTGACAAGGCTAAGAGAATGTTAGTTAAGTACGCTGATATTTTCTGTACTAATGACGCTGATATTGGAAAGACTGGTTTGGTTCAACACAAAATAAACATTGGGAGTGAGTTGCCTATTCGCCAGCGACCAAGAAGACTGCCAGTAGCACGAGAACAGGAAGTGCAAACCATGATTGATGGAATGGTCAGGGATGGCCTTATAGAGCCTTCATCCAGCCCATGGTGTTCACCTGTAGTAAAAAAAAAGGTAAAGAAAAAGGATGGCAGCATGCGTTTTTGTGTTGACTACCGCCGTCTAAACGACATTACGAAGAAGGACAGCTATCCACTACCTAGAATAGACGACACTCTGGACATGCTAACAGGGGTTAAGTGATTTAGCACCTTAGATTTAAAAAGTGGATACTGGCAGGTAGAAATTGACCCAAGGACCAAGAGAAGACTGCATTTTCGACAGGGAAAGGACTGTGGCAGTTTAAAGTAATGCCCTTTGGATTATGTAACGCGCCAGCAACTTTTGAAAGACTGATGGAATCAGTACTCACCGGATTAACTGGAGATGCCTGCCTGGTCTATTTGGATGACATTATCATCGTAGGCCGTACGTTTGAAGAACATATTCGAAACCTGGAGCGCGTATTATCGAAAATCCGAATAGCCAACCTAAAGTTAAGTCCTAAGAAGTGTTCATTTTTCAAACGGCAGGTTAGCTTTTTAGGATATGTGGTTTCGGAAGAGGGTGTCCAAACAGATCCGCAAAAGATCGCTGCCGTCAAGGATTGGCCAGTTCCAAGAGATAAGACCCAAGTAAGAGCATTTTTGGGCTTGTGCTCCTACTGTCGGCGATTCGTGAAAAACTTCGCGGATATTGCCAAACCCCTTCATAAACTCACTGAAGAGAAAAGACATTTCTGCTGGGATGAAAGTTGTGACATTGCATTTCAAGAGCTAAAAAGACGTCTATGCAACACACCCATCTTAGGGTATCCAGATACCGAAAATGAATTCATAGTTGACACAGATGCGAGTGATACTGGGCTTGGCGATGTGTTATCCCAGCGGAAAGGTGATCAAGAGGTTGTTATGGCATATTTCAGTAAATCTTTGTCGAAGCCGGAAAGGCAATTACTGCGTCACAAGAAGGGAGCTACTGGCCGTAGTGAGGACACTGCAACATTTCAACAAATATTTGCTTGGGCGTAAATTCCACCTCCGAACTGACCACGCTGCATTAAAGTGGCTCTTACAATTTAAAAACCCTGAAGGACAAGTCGCGAGATGGATTGAGCTACTACAGGAATATGACTTCATGATTGAACATCGCAGTGGAAAGTCTCACGGTAACGCAGACGCATTATCAAGAAGACCTTGCCCTGAAGACTGCAAGCATTGCGCCGAGCAAGAGGTAAAGGAAGCTGTTCCTATAAGGACGATAAAGACGGATCTTAGCATCGAATGGAAAGAAAGCCTACAGCAAGCACAGCAGGAGGATGCAGATATCAAACCAATTCTCGAGTGGATTAAAGCTGAGACTCCTAAGCCACACTGGAGCGAAGTTGCATCGCTGAGTTCAATAACGAAGAGTTATTGGGCTCAATGGGATAGTCTAGTCTTCCAGGATGGAGTCTTGTGCCGTAAATGGGAAAACGCTCGAGGAGACAGCTGTCATCTGCAAATGGTTGTTCCTAAAGCTAAGATACCGGTGGTCCTGCAGCTCTACCATAACGGATGTTCAGGAGGTCATATGGGAGTTAAGAAGACATTGTTAAAGATAAGGGAGAGATTCTTCTGCATTCATTGTCGTGATGATGTTGAGGACTGGTGTCGCAAGTGTACCAGTTGTGCGGCTGTGAAGGGACCTCATACACGTAGCAGAGGCGCATTGAAATTGTACAATGTTGGTGCACCCTGGGAAAGAATTGCAATAGACGTAGCGGGACCGTTTCCTGAAAGTGAAAGCGGAAACAAGTACTTCATGGTCGTAATGGATTACTTCACTAAGTGGCCAGAAGTCTTTGCCATTCCCAACCAAGAGGCATCAACAGTTTCAGATAAATTAGTGCACGAAGTCTTCTGTCGTTTTGGAGTGCCTTTAGAAATCCACAGTGACCAAGGAAGAAATTTTGAGTCTCAAATATTTCAAGAAATGTGTCGAGTGATGGGTACTCGCAAAACCAGAAGTACCTCTTACCACCCACAATCGGACGGAATGGTGGAACGATTTAACCAAACACTAGAGAGGTATCTGGCAAAAGTAGTTGAAAGTAGGCAAAAAGATTGGGACAAACACATTCAACCGTTTCTTCTGTCATACCGAAGTGTAGTCCACCAATGTACTTCCGTAACACCAGCGTTTGCAAACTTCGGAAGAGAACTACGGTTGCTTGCAGACTTGATCACTGGAATACCCCCTGATACCCCACGAAGTATAACGGAGTACGCGAATGACTTGCGGAACAAGATGAATGACATTTATGAGCATGTCAGACAATCGGGCCAACAAATGTCTGAAAAGATGAAAACCCGTTATGACCGGAAAGTGAATAATAAGGGCTTCGAAGAGTGTTCGCTAGTATGGCTACATAATCCAGTTCGCAGTAAAGGGAGATCTCCGAAGCTACAAGCCAAATGCGATGGGCCATATCGGGTAGTCACTAAAATCAATGATGTTACCTACCGGATACAGAAGGGTCCAAGGGGCGCCCCAAAGATAGTTCTTGTAGATCGATTGGCGCGATACTATGGGACTGATTATGCTCGGGACGAGCATGTCTTAGGAGGGGGCAGTGTTGCGCCATCGAGAAAAATAGTCTGGAACAATCTACAAGACGCGAGAACGAACGCACACGGACAACGCCATCTAGTGACGGATAGCGCGCAACTGTGGACATTATGCACTAGATGGCGCTACAAGTAGCTCTAGAATAATCTATTTAGTCCAGAACCATCGATCGAATATTATCGTACATTCTAGTTATCTCGACAGCAATATAAAAGCGGATCGTGTTAGCCGTACGGGCAGTATTGATTCAAGATACAGCGAATAAATATCGAAGCGATCTTCTAGTGCGACTAACGAGTGATATAGTGTTTTCTAATATTAGAGAGTGGTATTAATAAATATTGTGTTGTTTTTTTATCAAGAGTTCTGTTACCCAAAAGTCCGTTTGTTTAATGTAAGGGACGAAACAATACAATTATGTATCTTCGTTGCGTGAAAACTTTATATTTATTTATGGACAGTAGTGATATGACTATGCTTTATCAAATTGTCAGTGTCCATGTATATTTAGGCCCCTTATATTCAAAATGAAACCTTTCTGCTTCCATAGTAAGTTTTCAGTAGAAAGTATTAATTCTTGCGGTAAAAGTTGCTTCACGTAAAATGTGGTCACACTGATCACATGGCCGGGTTGAATTTTGCGGGTCTAATACGTGGTTGACATTGTTTTGTTACATACCTATTGTCAAAATAATATTATTAAAAACTCATTGACTGTACACTAATCTAGCAGCAGTAGTGATTTTTGTATATTTAAGTGGTTTTGGACTCCAGAGATACAAATTGGATCCTTAAAGTCTAATTTTATCCTTATCAGCTGGAAATTATTTTTCTATAATTATCGGAATTTTAAATAAATAAACATGGAGGAAGAAACAGAAGTTTCTCCACTAACGTTACTCCCGAACGAAATTATTGCAATGATTATACAAAATATACCATGTCGCGATATTATAAGTTTTGGTTCGACGTGCAAACGTTATTATGAATTAGTAAATACAAATCAATACATATGGAAGGAGAAGTTCAGGGAGATGTAAGTACTCGTAAAAGGCATTTCTATATATTTGTAATAATTCTAAACGTGTTTTGATAGCAAATTGAATTACAAACATTGCCTTAGACAATAGTGAATAATGGTTTCAATTTTGAATTACAATAGTCATGGTTCTGGAACATGGCACAGAAAATGTTGTTCATCATGATAGCTTAATAATATATTTTAGTAGCAGTCCCTGCCACCCGTTGCAGTGGCTAATAAAAAACTAATTTGCAATAAAATCATATTGCGACTATAAATTGAAATGTAAGTTATCCTATCTTTCAAGTTGGATCAAACTGCAAAGGGTGTGCCAATTTGATTAAAATCGATCAAGTAGTTTAGGAGTCCACCCCGGACAAACAACGTGACGTGTAATTTATATAAATTTCATCACAACACATTCATCACAGTGTACAAAATAACGACCCAGCTAAAGTCTGGAAATTCCTCAGGAAACTTGGAGTTGGAAAATCAAAGGATTATGTCATTCAAAAAACATTGAACACTGATTTGCTTAATCAACACTTCACTGCCCTGTCCAATTTTGATAGGACCATTAAGGCTAATACACTAAATAATCTTTCACTCATTCCAACGTCTAATTGTACTCCTTTCAGTTTTAATCAATTCTCGGCTTGTGATGTTAAGATGAGCATTTTGGGTATCACTTCTGACGCAGTTGGAAGCGATTGTGTCAGCCGTAACATGATCCTCCCTATCCTTGATGAAATTCTACCCATCATCACCCATATCTTGAACCATTCGGTATCAACCGGAATTTTCCCATGTACTTGGAAAGATGCCCAAGTAACTCCTATACCAAAGAAACCAAATCCATCATCCTTTTCTGATTACCGTCCAATCTCTATATTACCTTTCCTTTCCAAAGTCCTTGAGCGCCTCGTCCATAATCAACTTAGTTCATTCCTTACTAAAAATAACCTTCTTAATCCCCATCAATCTGGTTTCCGTTCCTGTCACAGTACTGTTACAGCCCTGGTAAATGTTACGGATGACATAAGAATTGGAATGGAAAATGGAAATCTTTCTTTACTTGCTCTCCTTGACTTTTCCAATGCTTTCAACACGGTAGATTTCGATATTCTGATCGGTATCGTCAGCTCCCTTAACATATCTCCAACGGTAATTGATTGGCTTCGTAGTTACCTGTGTGGTCGCCGACAGCGTATACGCATTGAAAATACTCATTCAACTTGGTGCAACATATCTGCTGGCGTTCCCCAGGGTGGCGTTCTATCTCCTCTTCTTTTCGCAATTTTTATAAATTCAATCTCACATCAACTTCTCTCTCATTACCACCTTTATGCAGATGACCTACAAATATACTCCCAAGCACCCCTAGAAAGATTATCGGAGGCTTTTGACAATATTAACAAGGACCTGACTAGAATCAGCGATTGGAGTTTGTCACATGGGCTATCGGTGAATCCAGCTAAGACCCAGATGATTATTGTCGGCAGTCCCAGGAAGATTTCAAAGATCAACTGGTCACAGCTTCCACCTATTATTTTCGAAGGCACATTGATTGCAATTAGTAAAAAAGTTAGAAATCTGGGAATATATATCGACTCAGAATTATCTTGGAGCTCACAATTGCAGGAAGTAAGCCGCAAATTGTTTGCATCTGCGGGATCATTGAGACGGTTACGAAACTTTCTTCCTACTGCCACCAAAATCGCCCTTGCAAAGTCGTTACTACTCCCTATCCATGATTACGCCGACGTCAGCTATCCAGATCTCACCGAGGCCCAACTAGACAAACTCGAGCGTCTTCAAAATGTTTGCATAAGATTCATATTTGGTTTGCGCAAGTATGATCACGTTTCAGAATTTCGCAAAAAACTCGAGTGGCTACCAATACGTCTTCGCCGGAATGCTCACGTCCTTTCTTTATTATATAATATATTGTTTAACCCTTCAGCACCTTCCTATCTTAAGGGACGCTTTGAGTTCCTTCATGATTCACATACTAGATTCTTAAGATCGTCAGAAAACCTAGACTTAAAAATGCACTTGCATTCCACAACATTTGTTGATAAATCTTTTACCGTCGTTGCAACACGACTGTAGAATGCACTGCCTCTTGACATAAGAAAAGCCCAAACCATAAAAACCTTTAGGACAATGGTTAAGAGCCACTTTTTAAATTCAGAATAATGTGAATAATGTAGTAAACTAGCTGTCACACTGTTTTCATTTTATTTTAGTGTATACTTGGTAAATTCTATTTGTATCACATCATGTAATTAATATTATATTATTATTATTCATATATATATATGTGCGTATGTATTATTGTATATACTATATGTGTATTTGCATTCATTCAAATATGTATATTTATTTAGTTATATAAAATCTACAATATTGTACACCTCAGCTACCCACTCTCTCTTGACACTAAATCCATCCTAAGGTTGTCTGGTAGAAATCGCTTTTAGCGATAAGACCACCCATTGTACGTTAATGTTTGTAACTAAGATCTATTGTAATTCCTAAAGTGTACAATAAAGAATATTCTAATCTAATCTAATCTAATCTAAGTAAATATTATTCAAAAACTTTGTGAACTTGCAGTTGCATGGTGATTTTGTGTTAAAAATAATAAATGCCCCGTTTCTAAAGTTTGTAGTCTAACCAACTAACATAATGTAGTTAAATAACCATACCATTCAATAACTATATGATCAATTAGCAGTAACAAAAAGAAGGCGGCTCTGTTTAAGTTAAAAAATGTAATTTTATTATTTTAATGTTCTTTGTTCTTCTATTAATATGTTTCCCATTTCAGCATAAATTCAAAATTATGATAGATTTAATTAATATATTACTTAATTTGAGAAAGATTAATATATTTAACACATTTTAATTAAAAATAAAATAAATGTTAAACTATGTTACAAAAGTACAAAAAACCAGCTAAGTGCAAGTGGTACTTGCGCTCGAAGGGTTTCATACCATTATCTACAAAAACAGCAAAAAAAACATGTTTGTTGTATGGAAGCCACTCTTAAGAATTTATTTTATTTTAATTTAATAATTTATTTTTGAAGTGAATATATAACTAAGTATTCTGTGAATATTTCAAGGGTCTGCTTGTAGCCCCTATGAATATCGAAGAAAAACTAACAAAAAATCTATTAAAAACTACATATTTTTTGTTATAGCAGCAACAGAAATACATAATATGTGAAGATTTCAACTGTCTATCACGGTTCATGAGATAAAGCCTGGTGACAGACTGACAGACAGACGGACAGCAGATTCTTAGTCATAGGGTCCCGTTTTACCCATTGGGTATGGAACCCTAAAAAACACGCCACTTAGAGAGCTATTTAACATCAGTATTAAAAAAATAACTGCAGGAATGGCCTGGCTCGACCAGTACGTTACCACAGCCTAACAGTAAACCTGTGCATTTCCCCCATTTTTTTTTAATTAGTGGGGTTTCCGGAGGCCTAACTCCCCCTCTAGCCTTTACCCTTCCCTCATCCCCACTTTTCTTTCCCCTTGCTCAATTGCGAATGTAGCAGTAGCCCATGGACGGCAGTTGTCACTTACCAACAGACCCTTGAGCCGTCTATTTGTGTGTCACTCGTGAAATAAAAGCAACTTAAACAAATTGCGACAGAAAAATGGTATTAATGACTAGTAAGTTTTTATTGAACTATATTTAAACAAGCAGAATGACCGAGTTTTTACTTAAAGCTCTATAGAAGCTTCCCAATTAGTAAGCAGAGTGCAATGTGGGCATTATCCAACTTCAGTGATGGTGGGGTGACAGCTATCAAGGAGTGACTGAGCCATATTTTTGTGAAAAAAGTGTCAAAACATAGGCACAAGTGTATCAAGATACGATTATTGAGAAGGTGGGAAAGCCTCTTAACAACACCATGTTCCATAACCAAGAAAGGTTTTTCAGCAAGACTCAGCACCGGGTCAGAAGTCAGAAATGAATGTTTCTGACTTCATCAGAATTGCAGTCTGGCCTTCATCTATTCCCAATCTTAATCTGCTGGATTATGATTTGTGGTCTGTTTTAGAGAGGATGGCATGCTTTAAACGCAATCCCTGTCCCATCCCTCAAACAATCTGTAAGAAGAATTTATAGTACTGAAGAATATTCCCATGGAGACAGTACATATTTCTATTGATGAACTGGATGGATGAATTCAAGATTTGACGCATTGTGTTAAAGACAATGGAGAGCATTTTGAATGAGCTTCAGATATTTTTAATGTGTGTTAAAGACAATGGAGAGCATTTTGAATGAGCTTCAGATATTTTTAATGCTATTAATCTATTAACTAACTCACGTTACAGTAAAAAAAGTTTTATGCAATAGAGAATAAAGATTTTTTATTGTAACAATATATGGCAAAACTGTACAATCAGCTTCCTATATCAAAATCCTCTCCCCGCTTCCTTCCCGTTCTTAAGATTCACTGTAGATGATTATCTGATCTTTTAAGCAGATGTATACTCAAGCCATAACTACCTACACCCAAATATTGTATCCATTTACATACATACTATATTTCAATAATTAAAGCACAGGAGTTTCCTTTCCAATGACTGGAATATTGTATTTTGTCGTATCCGCATTCATGAGCGATTACGCTCAAGCAGTGTTGGTGCCGATGTGGACCAAGCTTACGCTACAGTACCCCTTATGAATGTTTTTATTTCATACATTACATATACAGATCTTAAGCTAAGATATGGGGGCCTTCTTATTTATGGGTATCTTATCTTATATTCCAGATTACCACATAAGATATCTAATGTTGTTGAAAAGTATGGTGATGGTAACTGGCTTGAGGAAATGAAAAGATTTTACACAGTTAAACAAGAAGTTTATAATGAGCTCATTGGCATGTCACCCAAATTATATTGGTAAGGTTGAGGTTATTTATGAAAATTTTATATGTTTTATGATGTATTGTAGTGTCTATATATAATACTGATATCAAACAATAGTTTTAACTTGTATTAGGTGCACAAGAAGCAATTATATGGAGTCAATTTGCAAATACTATTGTCAACGCTTTAATTTGAAGTCAAGTTCACTTATGAAAAATTAACTAGATGCATATGTTACATAAAGTATTCAAGATATGTATGCAAGTATTTTTGTTGTATGTATGTTAATACATTTTATACAACTAATAAAATAACTTTAGAAACTCTTTTACAGGCGGACAAGTGAAGTAACTTTGGAGGATGTTAGAATGTTCTTTTTATTGGCTGTAAGTTTCAATGTGAATTATCATTATATTATTTATATTCTGCAAGACGTAATACATAGAGGGAACAGGGGTGTTGAACAAAACATCTATGAAAAGTAAGTTCTTAGTTACTAGTTTAATATGACTAGTGTAGTCAGTATTATAATTTAGTCACAATACAGACAAGGTCTGCTATATATGTACATATATATTTTTGGAAGCTATCAGTCCTAACGACCTGTTTGATTAAAATATATTCCATATTTTAAGTGTACTGTGTAATAAGTAGATAGTACTTGAGGAAGGCTTTAAGACTGAAAAGAGTGATAAAAAGGCTATCCTTCGAGTTTGCTGCTTTCCCCTCTATACCTTAACAACTGTCTTTCCTGAGAATTCAAAACATATATATTGTTTGTCAATCATCAATCATATATATATGTATGTTTGATATATATATATATATATTTCATATATATAATTCTACTGTACGTGTGTATGTCACTGAACTCCTAAATGGCAGGACCGATTTGAATGATTTTTTTTTTGTATGCGCTTGGGAGGCGCCCTGGATGGTTAAGATTTACAAATCAGATGGCGCTGCAATCGGTATCTTTTTTTTTTTTTTTTTACGTGTGGATACCCCCACGGGTCTTCACTCACCGGAGCTGACGGTGAAGTGGTATGTCGGACTCGAACCGACTAAAACCACACGGTGTTCCGTCATAAGTGGGTCTATTGCAAGGGACCTGGGTATACCCAAGAAGGGATGCTTCCAGGAACCCCTGCAGACCTTGGCCGCCTCTTTTCCAGGGCGGCCACACCATGGCAATATGTGGGGCATAACCCCCCCTCAAGTTTGAGAGGCGTGCGTGGAACACGTCACGCCACCGTCTCAGGCCTGCTTCTGCTAGGGCACGGGCAGCCCTACCCGTTACTCCCAGGCCAGCGCTCATGGAGGCCGGAGACAGTTGTTTGCTCTCCGGCGCCTGGTGCGTCTTCTGCGGGACGGGTGAGTATTTGTCCTCTCCCGTATCCTCTCCGCCGCCTCTTTAGCCAACATGACTTCCTCGCAGAATGAGGCGGCGGAATCCCACTCGCTCTCGCTTCGGACCATGGACAGAACCATGGTCGCCAGGGAGAGGCTTCCCACACCTAGAGCCGTCACGAGGTTTTGGCGCTGGTGCGCCCACGCTGTGCACTCCACAAGTGTGTGTTGTGCAGTGTCCTCGCGACGCTGCAATCGGTATCTAGGTTAATTATCTATACTGCAACTTCAGGACAACGTCTGTCGGGTCCACTAGTATATATATACATATATATGATTGTTGATTTAATTTTTTTTTAATCATGTTAAAGGACAATGAAATATTGATTGGGACTTTGGCCAACCAATTAGTCATTACCAAAAAAATTTAATCATTAGTCAAAACTAGCAAAGAAAATATTAGGTAGATGTTTATTCATATGAGAATCTCACTGACTGTCATGGTGATCAATACTGGTTCAATACTAATAGATATTGAAACAAAATTTTTATTTTTATTTTTTATTACCTATTATAATTTTTTATTAGGTATTTCTCAAAACTAAACAGATTTAATTAAAAAAAAAGATAGTGCAAAGATTTGACTTCTTTTTTTGTATTTTCTTTAATATGTAATACCAACCTTCCTACCAAATAATGAACTTAATGTAATAGTATGTTAATTTAGTCTATTAGTAGTAATTTAGTGACACCGATCTGTCTGTTCGTATTTTTACTAGAAATCCGTATTTATACCAGTTTCAGGACCATAAACGAACATCGATTCATTCATCAAAAAACCAGCAAAGAGAGGTATTGTAGTTAATTGTTTTTAACACTGCCTGATCAACGAACGCGATATTTAAATTCTAAAGCTTTTGAAAATTCCATTAGCTATATTTTTTTTATTATTATTTGCATCATTTTTATTTGTGTCCATTTCAAAAGCTGCAGACTATGATTTATGTGTACATTTGCCTATTCATAATTGTGCAAAGGAAGATAGGATTCCTTATTGTTTATTATTCCTTGCCTTTGATTATATAATTTCTAGAGTGAGTGTCAAATGCGCGAAACGTCCAAAACATATCAACCAACTCTTACGGCCGCACTCAGAGACGTCTAACGGTTACTTAAGGGGCTCCTTAGTAAAAATTTAAAAAAGATCACCCTCAGAGTCAGTTAACGTTTCATTAGCGTCCCTTAATGACAATTAAAGTTAAGTCCAGCAAAACCTTTACTTAACTTTTTAAGGACCGATTTTGACACTTACGTTTGAGCCAGTTTGAGGTTATATTTTATACATAATATGGCATTATTTTCATTATTAACTGGGATGACATTGATATTTATAACGACGTTGTTGATGTGGCACAAATTAATGATAACTCCAACAGCAATGGTTCTACAGTGCGACAAGCTTTGGTTGATAGGTTTTTTTCTTAAAATATGTAATATTGGTTTTATAAATAAAAATCATAGATCAAGATTTTTTTAGTTTCTCTAAATCTTTTTCAGTTTTTTCTAACAATGCTTTGTTTCTCCTTTCCTCTAATAATGCTGCATTTTTTAATTTACTTTTTTGATATTTAAAATCAACAGTTTTTAAAATTCTCAACACGAAACTTTCTCACCCGGTGAACGAAACAAACAAAACAACAAAATCAGTGTCGCCAACTGTTTGAAAACTTTCCCCCTAAAGCAATTTCAAAAACCACTAAATTCAAAACAAAACTCCCCAACGACGGACCAAGTATTTATTCATTACAATATAAATAAAGAAATAAATAAAAACAATAAATAATTAGTTAATAACAATAGTTATTTAGTATTTTTAAGTATTTTTCTTTAATTTCATCACATTATGAAATGTAATTTCAATTATTATATAATTTATGTCATT
Source organism: Tyria jacobaeae (assembly GCA_947561695.1). Lineage (NCBI taxonomy): Eukaryota > Metazoa > Arthropoda > Insecta > Lepidoptera > Erebidae > Tyria > Tyria jacobaeae. The sequence goes on from OX387217.1 coordinate 12,025,277, forward strand.
TACTTACCAGCATTTCCTTAAAATTTTTAAAAAATACAAATAAAATTTTATCCCTAAAAATATCCCCAAAAAATTTCACCCCCTAAAAAAATCCCTGTATAGATTTTTTCCCCCTAAATTTAGGGGGAAAACCCCGGAGTTGGCATCACTGTTACAAAATATTCCCTGATTCCCTGATTTGGCATTGACAGTTACCAGTGAGTGATGCCATAGGAAAAAGGTCGCACTCGTTTGATGTTTCTTAAATGAAAATAGCTGTTTCGCTTTGCATTTTAGTAAAAACTTACAGTAAAATAACTGTTCTTTATTTATATTACTGTGATTAATAGTTTTCAACGTGTTTAAATTAACTTTTTTGATATTTAAAATCAACAGTTTTTAAATGTGGCTACACCAAAGCTTAATCGATATGCAATCGATAAGATGATTTGACGATGCTTCGTCCTACGGATACTTAAAACTGTCAATAGCTAAGTAACCCTTAAATTATGTCTCTGGGAGGTACCGTTCATTAGCAAATTTAATGTTCATTAGTTAAGTACTCATTAGGACTAATTTAATGAAGCTTTCTGAGTGCGGCTGTTAGCCTCTAAGTTCTAAGACGTCGCTCAGTCTGTGCCGCTCGAGGTGCCTTGCTCTCACTAGTTACGTTCGACGCGCGCTAATTTAATTCTTTTTTGTACACCTTTTATACATATATATATATATATAAATACAGAAAACATGTTACAAATAGTCAGGTATAACCATAGGCGGTCTTATCACACACGGCGATCTCTTCCAAAAAACCTTGATACGGATATTGTTAATCCGTATCATCGTTCATTTTCCTTTCCCTCGCGTAGGGCAATGTTGCTCTTATAAAAATAGGGTTGAAGTTATACTCGTAGTGCATCATGGAAGATTTTTAAAATTATGAAGTGGCTCAAAAAGATTTAGCACAAACGAAAGAAGAAAACGATTATAATTCGAACGACTTTCTAGTGTTTTAGAAACACTACAAATTAATGTCTTTCTTACCATAATATCACTCAATTGAACTAATAAACTTTATGTACCCACAACATCATTTTTGGAAACCATTTGTTGAAAAGCCTATAAATTCTAAGAACTTCCGTTTTTTTTGTGCCAAGATGCCAGGCTGTACTGTAGGGCCGTGCGGGTCACTTGCCTTAGTAAACAGAGTCGAAACGCTGGCCGTCAGCCGCCTAGAGGCTTCTGTAGCTATCGAGGAAAAGCTATGTCCGCATCATACCGTGTCCGACGCGGCCCTCTGGACCCAACGTATTAGCGGTCACATGTGTTCGCCGCGTTTCACTGGGCTAAACATGATTTTAAGTCTGGCATTCAACGTGTTATGTTAAGTTAAGAATTTAAGTTCTTAAATTCTATAAGAAATAATAAACTAGAATTCGTTTTTATCAATTAACTATTTTTATTTATTAGTGGCATGGTATGTTGTCATCCTTGTCACATGAAGCCGTTGCACTGCGTCTTTCTGAATGTTTTTTTTTTATATATTAGCCTACCATAGTGACTCCACTTTGCCTGATGGAAAGCAATAGGTGGAGTCAAAAAGTGGTGGTCACCATCCTCATTGCATGTCTAGTCAATGCAGCATGGTGACCCACACTATGGCGGCCTGGTGAGATGCTTTTTCACGCCCCGCTTAAAAGACCCGGGATCAAAGTGGGAAGGAAACACGTGCGCTGGTAGAGAATTCCAGGCTTTAACTGATCGGCACAGGAAAGAAGAGCCAAATTATTTCGGGTACGTATATTTGCGACGCACAAACGGTGATTCCTCAGGCCAGCACGTGTAGTCCTGTAGAGGAAGGGAGAAGGTGGGACCAATTGGAAGAGCTCATCAGAACACTCCCCGTGATGTAGGCGATAGAGGACCAGAGGAGGCCATAGAGGCGACATCTCTTCGCAACTGCAGAGGCTCAAGAGACTGGGTGATCTCAGGACAGTCGATAATGCGGACTGCGCGCCGTTGCAACCGATCGAGAGCATCAAGCAAATACTGCTCATAGCCCCCCCAGAGATGAGAGCAGTACTCCACGCAGGAGCGAACCTGGGTCTGTATAAAAGACACAGTTGCTCGGGCGAGAAGAACCGTCTCACCTTGTTCAAAACGCCGAGCTTTCGCGAGGCCGCCTTAGTAACACTCTCGATGTAATCGCGCGGATTGAGATCCCGGCAAATATCCATACCCAGGATAGTAAGCCTATCCTGCAGTGGCAGTTGAGTGCTCTGAAGAGTAGGAAGGGGAAGGAATGGGGACTTTTTGGTAGAGAACACACACGCTTGTGTTTTCTTGGCGCTGAACTCGACCAGATTCTCACAGCCCCATTGGGAAATGCGGCTCAAGACCCGGTCGAGCTCAGCGACAAGCTCCTGTCGTTTTCCCTCAACGTCTGCCAGCTTGGCAGTAGGATGTCCGAAATATCGCCCGTGTACTGTACTGTCGTCTGCATAACAATGTATATTGCCAAGGGCCAACATGTCATTGATATGCAGGAGGAACAGCGTAGGCGATAGGACGGAGCCCTGAGGTACACCAGCGCTTACCTCCTGGAAGTCTGAGTGAGCCGTGTCGTCGCAGAGAACCCTAATGCGGCGCTTATGGAGGAAGGCAGCAACCCAGTTGCAGAGTTTAGGTGGCAGACCAAATGCAGGAAGTTTGGAGAGAAGCGAGCGGTGCCAGACCCTATCGAAGGCCTTGGCAATATCGAGGCTGATGGCCAAAGACTCCCCATGCCTATCCATAGCCTCACCCCAAAGGTGTGTGACGTACGCTAGAAGACCACCCGTGGATCGGTTCGGCCTAAAACCATATTGCCGATCATTTAACAAGGAGTGATCCTCTAGGTGGCGGATTAATTGGGTGTTGATGATCCGCTCGAACACCTTACAGAGTATGGAAGTGACGGCTATAGGTCGGTAATTGGCTGGATCGGAGCGGTCGCCTTTTTTGGGAGGGGGTTGAACATTCGCTTCTCTCCGGGCCTCCGGAACAATTCCTGAGGAATAGGATAGGCCATACAAGCGCGTCAGTACGGGAGACAACTCAGGTGCACAGTTCTTAAGAACCACCGCCGGAATACTATCGGGTCCACTGGCTTTCCGGACATCGAGTGACCGAAGCTCCGCACGGACATCCCTCTGCCGGATGCGAATATCCCGCATTGCGCAGTCGCAGGACGCAATGGTGGGCGTGTGCGCGCAACGGTCGTCAATTCGGGAGTTAGCTGCAAAGAGGTCAGCTAGTAGTTTCGCTTTCTCTTGCGGCTCGTGGGCCAGTGATCCATCAGGGTAGGTCAACGGCGGCAGCGAAGGTTGGCAGTAGTTCGACTGCACGGCTTTGGCCAACAATGAGCGCGGGCCCTGATCCATGCGCGGTAGTTTTGAGCAACGGCACGGGTGCACTCGCGATTGAACCAGGGACGGGTCTTCGTGCTGGCGACTTCACTGTAGGGGATATAACACTCCATACCGACAGTGATTTCGTCAGTCACGGCAGACGCACTTTGCGACAGATCCCTGTCTTTAAAGCAGCGTTGAGCCCAGGGGATGGATGCAAAATATTCCCGCATTCCATCCCAGTCTACTGACGAGTAGTGCCATAACCGCCGTCTTGTTACCACAGGTCGTGGAGGAGTAACAAGAGGCACTGAGGTCGACACTAGGCAGTGGTCGGAGGATCCCAGAGGGGCAAGAACCGATACGCTGTACTGCGATGGGTGATTCGTCAGCAGCAGGTCCAGCAAAGAGGGCGCTTGACCCGTTATGTCTGGTATCCTTGTGGGCTGGAGTACCAGTTGGGTAAGGTCATGCGTGAGAGCAAATGCGCGGGCAGTTCGACCAGCGTGGTCAGTTTTGGAAGATCCCAGCCAGGACTCATGGTGGGCGTTAAAATCTCCCAAAAACACCAGTTCGGCGGTCGGAAACTGCTCCTGCGCTTTATCCGCTGCTTGACTCAGGTGGTCAAAGAGTCGTCGAGTTGTCTCAGAATCTCCGGAATGGGAGCGAAAGAGGCACACATAAATCCGGCTCGTAGAGCCAAAATCCACGTGGAGCCAAAGGATGGAGAAGGATGTGTCTTCTAGGCAGTGCAGACGGCGACAACAAACATCCGCCCTGATGAAAAGGCCCACTCTCGCCCTTGCGAGGAAGCACTCCTCGAGCACGTAGCTGGGATAGTGGAGATATGCCGTATCGGCAGGGCGGCGTATTTGTGTCTCCGTAAGAAAAAGCATGGCCGGCCGAGCCGTCTCGAGGTGTTGGTGTACGGCGCTGAGGTTTGCATGGAGTCCACGTATGTTAGTGAACTCCACCTCAAAAAGCGGGTTGGTGGGAGAGGAGGATGCCGCTGTAAGACCACTTTCTTCTTCTTTTTTTGTGCTGCCATGATAGAAGATGTAAACTGAGTCTAAAAATGCTGTGTCATCATGTATCGGTGAAGCATGACGGTGACCGAACCGACGGACGGAAGGGCCCCCGTACCCTCCCGGAAGTGGTCGCCGGGTCCCACCATCAGGTCGACGAGCCACTCCGTGGATTATGCGCGACCTGACGGGGCAGCCTCCCAGGGTGGTTAGCCGTGGTTGGGCCCCTCTCTATGCCGCGGGCGGCCAGCGGCACCACCGTTTCTACGGGTCTCCCTGGCCGACGGTTCGATCCACGCCGCCCTCACAATGACTCTACAGCACTCCACTGCTTACACACATACCACGATAACTGTCACCCCTGCATCGATGGGCCTCCGGTCTCTCACTCACCAGCGAAAGGCAACACCACGAATGTTGTCACTTTAGGCTGGTTTTCTGTGAGAGGGTAGTACTGCCCTGGTCGAGCCGGCCCATTCCTGCTGAATAAATCAGCGTGGCTCTACTACCTTATAAATTATTTATATATATAGTTATGATGTGATGTTGTATAAATGTGTCTCTCAGCGTACCTAGTCTGGCCATAAATACCGTTCCAATAAAAACATAATGTTACATTTGAATTTGGAATGCCATTTTTCAATTCAATAAGTGAAAAAATGGAGTTTTGTGATTAAGAGAACCGAATTGTGAAATGCATCATCCAAGGTCGGTATCCAAATGCATTTTTTGGTATTAGTTGAATGATTAAACTGATAAAAAAAAAAACAAACAAAATCGGTCTATCAGTAAAATCAAACAACTTAGCGGTACGCAAAGGTAGATCCCAGAAAAAATGTTTTTGCTGACTAGTTTTTTTTTACTATTGAGAAATATTTTAATAAGCAGAACTACTGGGTTTATGCTCAAAGCTCTATAGAAGCTTCCCAATTAGTCAGTAGAGTACAACGTGGGCATTATCCGACTTCATTAATGGTTTGATTAGGTGATGGCTATCATTGATTGGGGGAATGAACCATATTTTTGTGAAAAATGTGTCACAACATCGGCACAAGTGTAATAAGATACGATTCTTGTGAAGGTGGTTAAGCCTCTTAACAACACCCTATTCCGTAACCAGGAATGGTCCTTTCAGCAATCCTTAGTATCGGGTTATGAAGCTCGATCGACCATACCGTGGTTAGAAACGAGCGCTTCTGACTTCATCAGAGCTGAAGACTGGCCGTCATCAAGACCCGATTCTAATCCGCTGGATTATGGTTTGTGGTCAGTTTTACTTTATGCTCTATAAGCCATGATAATTTGGGAGTCACTAAAACAACCCATAAGATTTTCAGTGAAGAATTTCCCCTTGGAGACAGTGCGTGTTTCTACTGATATGTTGCATCAGCGTTTAAAGCACTGTATATTAGCCAATGGATACCATTTTGAATGAGCTTCATATATTTTTAATGCTATGTTTTATGCAATAGAAAAACAAAAGATTTATGACCTGACTAAGTGTACTTATTTATATTTCGTTACATAAATATTTCACTTCTTTTAGGCCATTTACTATGACAGATGTTTACTATGCAAAAATTATTGTTCGCTATATGATGCAAACTTTCCTTACTTTGAAATGGATGCAATGTTATATGAAAGAAGAATTAACTCCAGATGTAGTTTTAAACTTTTTTATCCAGTGGTCCAACCCAGTCTCTATGCATCCAGATGAGAAAGTTAAAGAGTGTGTGAGTATTACATTCTATATAATTTAATACCGGTCCAATGTATATAGCGTGATGTTACTAATCCAAAGCCTTCCATTCCAAAATAAATATGCCATGTATCGCAAAAGCAAAAATAACTTTTGAACCGGATTTGTAGAATAATTAGCTATTAAAGGTCCTTTCCTGGCGATGTGTACCTTAGCAAAAACTCATAATGATCGGTTCAGTAATTAAGACGTTAAATGTTAGTTTCTTTAAAACAAAAAACTTACATTTTCGTGAGTGATATTAATTAGTAATTAAAATCCATAAAACAGGCAATTAAAATGGATCAGTGATTCTGACAAGACAATGTAAGGTTTTTTTTATTATCAGATTGATATACTGGTAGATAAAGTAGAAGAAATATTCCCGAATAACGCTTATACTGCATCAAAAGGTTGCTACAATATACGAGACAAACTTGCTAAGGGACTGTTGAGTGAGAAACAAGTTTTGGATGCTGTCCGCGAAGTGATATACGTTCAGCACCACATGACCGTGATATCTGGAGCGAGCCTGCATGGGCTTGACGTTGCCAAGGTAACACACTATTCTGACAGTATATCTGATACATAACATCATATTTTGCCGGAAAGAATGACGCAACGGTTAAGGTGGTTGCCGCGCCGCTTCACGGTTTTGGCTGCCACCAAGATTTGTATCATCCTAAAATAATTGTATTTAGTATTGGTAAATAGGAAAAACTTCGAGTTACTGGAATTATTCCTAAAGAGAGATAGTTAGAAACTCTTCCCGACTATTTCTAACTACTGCAAGAGACTAAGGAAACTGAAAAATTGACTGACTGGCCTGCCAGTCTAATGGTTTGTGATCTAGATTTCTGAGCATAAGTCGGTGGTTCGAGACTCACCCTAGACATATGTGTGATAAGCTCGACCATTTTTTTCAGTGTTTAGATGGTGATTTATCTATTCTATAACATCCGAGTATGTTTGTGTTTGGAAATATATAACTTTGTGTCATCAGCAATGATCGTAATAGGCAGATCTATTTTTGTAACTGCGATACGATGTCTAATAATAAATCCCGAAATAACTAAGTTATGACTTAGGAATTATCAACGAACACATATCCCTACTCCCCTTCCACGGGCAAGTGTAAGACTAACCGTTACATACTTATTCTACAAGATCATGTAAGTTTACAAATTGTTTGTTCCTTCGATATTTAGTAATATTTAAAATACGTTAGAAAGGAAAAAACTATTTGTAATATTTACAAGAATATGGGTTTAACACGAATAAGTAAATAAAATTTCATTCAGTTTTCCTTGGTGTTCTTTTTGTCCGTTAATTAAATATTTGTAAAGCCCACTGCGACAGAGGAATAATTATATATAGAATAGCTGTCATTAAAAAAATAAATAAAAAAAAATTAAGAACAAAGGAGGTAGGTACACGTAGTTTTGATTTCACCATTCGTCAACCTCCATGTTTTTTCGTCTTAGGTTTCGCTGGAAGATTTACGACCCGAGTCATTACAATAAATGACAATGACTTTTTTCTAAGTTGTCCAATTTTAGTCTGTTTTTCTTTTCACATTTAATATCTATTTATAAATTTTAAATAAGCATTTGGCATCTGTGGATGTTAAAGCAGCTAATTCACATCAAAGGCGAGCAGCGCACTTACAAATTTTGAGTTTGGTGGAAATAGGATCTGTATTGGTATTATAAAGAATTAAATAAATAAATAATGTGGGATCAGACTGCCGTGTGTGAGATGTGTCACTATTACTATGAATATGTTGGGCCAAATAATTTGTAGATTTAGCGTAGCAGCAAATTGGGACGGGGTAACGAGGTAGTTAAAATGAAGAATAAATTAAAATGGTAGGTAATGTAACTCACCATGAATTGTTATTTTTACATTTTTCTTTTGTTCATATATTTAATAGTTTCTATACTTTTGCAGGTGCTTAGTAACCGATGTGGTAATATAATTGTAGCGGCGGTTCTGTTTGAAGCCGTCGCTCGCGGCTGCGGCGTTCATTGTGAACTGATTGCGTTTCCCAATCACTTTTTCTTGGAGTGGCGACACCCAATTTATCAAACGCAAGCATACAAAATAGATCTCGAGACTGGTGCTTTGGTACCACAGGAACGGTGCCCATTTGCCCCCAACACCTACAGAAAGAAATACAAATATAGTCCTGATGGGTTTCTTCAGTATATTGTGTCGGCCTTTTTGATGACCATGGGGGCTATCAAAAACTGGTATGTGTTTAAGCATTGTTGAATTTAAGTTATTAGAATTGAACAAATATGACTATATGCCATGATAACACGCTTTACATTTCTTTAAACTGTTCTGTTGCTTACAAAAAGTTGCCCATCTTACAGCTAGACCAGTAGTTAGTTTATATTTATTATTTTAGATCTGCTTTTTAGGTTCTGATAGATAAATCGAGTCTGTTACTTAGTTTTACCCTATAAGCTTTAAATATATACAAGCACTCACGCGTAAGTATGTCCCCGAAGGGGCAGGCAGAGGCGTCTCAAACGCTCGCTTGGCCTCACATACGTATTTAGGGGGTACGGACCACTCGGCGCGGGTGTCATGTCCCTCAAACATGAATGGAGGTAACGATGCCTGGCAGACCGCGGCCCAACGGTTGATATTGAGACGTTGATACTAATCGGCGCGCGAACTTTATTATCGTGATTCAGGATCGTACTGCGTCATTTGACTATTTGCGAAGTAGTTCAGGTTGTCTTCACTAGACGGTGCTGATGTTTGTTCTGTATCTGAAGGTCGCCACAGGGGCAGGCCTATTGCCATCATCAGGGCACGGGTATGGGGTGGCCCTATTGTATTCCACCGAGACCCACACGGCTGTATTGTTAACGGTTTGTTTCATATCTTAAACTCTTTTAAATAAGTAATGACATTGTAGGTATACTCAAAATGCTGTATTCCTGCTGGACTTTTTAAGCAACAACCTTAACGATGACAACCCTTACCGGGACTTTCTGCCCTCTCTACATGCCATGATGGACTTTGAATCTGAACCAGAGTTGAACATTCCTATTGAACTTGAATATGTAAGTATCTTTATAAAATAAGGAACCTTTTAAATTCGGTTTCAGCATTTTTCTAATAAACAAATTGGAGCATCTCTTAGGGTGACTTGCACAACGTTTGACTTAAGTACCTACTTGCACAACGATGACAGGCTTATTTAGTTAAACATATTTATGAGTCGGTAAAACAGTTTCTACATTTGGTTCCTCGTCAGAACTATTGTTTTGTTATGATTATAGGGCTAACTTACGCATATTTGTGCATAAAACTAAACTCGTTGTTGCGGTAAAAAACAATTTTAATATTTTACTGACATACTCTTTACTTTTTTTAAAATAAATACCATCTTTTTAACGACAGTTATTTAACTTACCTGTCCACATTATATTTCAACTGCGGCTCTATGTGTTGTAATAGTAATAAAGTTGTCGCTTTGCTCAAATTTTGTACAAATCTTTGTACAAATTTATCATCACACAGAAAGTTTAGAATAGCAGTTAAATGTTTGAACCTATCTAACGAGTAGGTGTAAATAATATCATAAAATATATGATGTATTTTGATCTGTTTTATAAATGTAGTCAAGCTAACTGTTACAGATGGTGCCATATAACTATTAGAATTGAATTTACAGATTCATGATGGCTTATTGAATGTCCTGGATACTTTGGCACATATTAACAGACATCCAACGCATTTTGACAGAGAAGTGAGTAATAATTTAATGAACATTTTATTGCCTGCCTCATTGTTGAAGGTTACAACAGTGAACATGCTGACCCAAAAAAAAGCTTCCACATTTTTAGCATCCGAACATGAATATAAACTTTTTTGATAAACTAACATAATGCTTTACGCCTTTGTATAATAAGTCCCTGAAGCATTAATGAATAACGAAATGCCCTGCTAATAATTGTGTTGTTGTAAAAAACATTAAATGACAGTCCTCACTCAGTGACATTTGTTCTTTGCCTGGGTGTTATTTTATATTTTTTTTATATTTTATTTTATATATACACTCACAGGCACAATTAACCGCCCACCTTGTATTTCTTTCAATTTTCAGTAGTCGGAAAATTTTGACCACATTTGATGAAAGTTATGTTAAAAGCAGCCATTAAGGATAAATAAAATCACAAAAGTCTTTAAACAAAACCGTTTAATAAATAAAAATATGCCAAAAATCGATTTTGCAAAAAATTTGCATGAAAATGTGATGACTTTAATTTTGGAAAAAATCGTCCGCATTCATTTTATTTAAATTTTAATAATGAGTATTACTACCTCGGGCCCTGATGACTTCTTGTAGTCGGTTTGGCAATCCATCTACGAGGTCTTGAATATCCGACTGAGGGATATTATGCCACTCCTCTATCGCAGCCGTCTTGAGCTCTTGTAAGGTCGCAGGGGCATATATTCTTGCTCGAATACGTCTTTTCAGGTTGTCCCAAATGTGCTCAATTGGGTTAAGATCGGGACTGCGTGTCGGCCATGGCAAAACTTGAATCCCGACCTCATCGAGGTATTGAGTGACGGATCTTGCGGTATGGCATCGAGCATTGTCGTGCATTAATTTAAAGTTTTCACCAATAAATGGTGCGAAAGGTATGACGTGGTCTTGTTAGACTTCCTCCGCGTATCTTTGAGCAGTCACACTGCCTCTATCAAACACCACTAGATCGGTACGAGCCTCGTAAGAGATACCTCCCCAAACCATTATGGATCCTCCCTGAAAACCCACGGTTTCGATTATTGCACATGGAGCAAACCGTTCATTTTGGCGCCTATAAACATCCATCTGGACCCCTTAAGGCTATTCTGCTCTCATCTGAGAACAGTACGTTCTTCCATTGTTCCGTAGTCCAGTCAGCATATTCTCGTGCAAAGGCAAGTCTTGCTCTACGATGCTGTGCAAGCAGCTGTGGACCGCGAGCTGGACGAAAAGCTCTCAGATTTCTATCAGCCAGTCTTCTTCTTATCGTACGTTCACTTCCAGTGACATTTCTCACCTCAAACAGACGTGTGCGTGCTTCAGTAGCGGTGCAAAAGCGACTGCTTAGCATGTTACTGACAACAAAGCGGTCATCCAGAGCCGAGCTGCACCGATGTCGGCCTTCTCGTGTATGAACCAGTCTCCCGAAAGCGTCTGATGGCATCCCGCACTGTAGTTCGAGGTACACCAAGCGTACGAGCGATGCGACGTTGGATATACCCAGCGTCAGCTAAAGTTACTGCCCTAGCAGCACCAGTTGCATCCAGTGGCATTATTTTCAGTCACAAACAAGAATCGCACTAAAAACTCAAATTAAACAATGTTCGTACACGATAGCAGACAAGAACAAGAAATGTAATCAATGTAACGTTACTGCAACAATGTCAAACAGAGACTAAATTCTAAAAACGCTTCGGCGATACAAGTTTAAGGGTCGAAATAAGGGTTTTTAAGTGTTTAGCTTATTGCTAAAGTACCCACTTAACTAAAAACAAAACAGTAGATAAGCCACAGTTAACATAAACAAACAGGGTGACGAAAAATATAGGTGGGCGGTTAATTGTGCCTGTGAGTGTATATATAGGTATGTTTAGTTAATATACAAATATGTTTGACAGTCTGGTTACCATAGAACAATCTGTGCTGTGTAGTTTGACATCAAAAGGCTTTGAGTGTAGTGTCTGACGTTAGTATTCTCTGCAGTCTATCGACTTACACAATTGCTAATAACACAAACCTTATAAGGTAACAAAATCTCTAAAATTAGCCTTTATGATGATCGATTATCCTTGTATATGAAAAACACCTGGTATGCTAGTACACCTAGTAGCAGCATCCTTTGGCTTCTGTAGAAAACATTATAACTCATTTAACTAACAGAGTCGACTATTATTATTTTAGATTGTACAGAAGCCACACGACCCCAGTGTAACATTTGCTGTAGGAATGTTAGCTTATCACAAGAAATATGATTACCTCTGTGTAGTTCGTGGTTGGGATTTAATTTGCACAACAGATTGGCGTCGACGCAGGGAGATTAAGGACTTGGAATTTGGTACCTCCCAACCATTTTATAGTGTGATTGCTGTCGACCAATCAGAGCGTTATGTCGCACAGGGTATGTATAATGTATTACCTTTAATAACAGTATTGAATGTGTAGTGCGTTCACTGTGTAACATAGCCCTCTTCAGAAGATAGAAACAACACAAAGTGCGTAAATAGTATGTATATGATGTATCTCTTTGACCGTAACTACTCTATACTTAGTGTCGTCGGTTCGATACCCACCCGAGACAACACTTTGTGTAATCATCAAATACTCGTTTTGAGCCTATGTGTATTTCATAATTTGAATGTTAGTAAAGTCCCGCGCGATACGGGAATTAATCCAGTGGCGAGAGTTGTCTTTTTAAAAAAGAAAAGAAAGAAAGTAATATTTTTGTGATAACGCTGGGATATGACGGTAACAATATTTAATTACCTCCAACGTGCAACTAAAATTATTACTATAACTTGTAGTATGAAGTGTAATCAATAAACATTTTATTTATTTTTGAATTCAGAAAACCTGATACACGTAGACCGTCCGACTCGCTTACATAACTTAGAGGATGTAATCGCTAAAGAATTCAGCCATTTTGATGGTTTCTGCTATGCGCCAAACGCCGAAAAAGAAAGAGAATATCCAGGAGACGAGTTAATCAGGGCCATGTACCGCACCCACGCTAAACAGAGGTCTGTAGAGATTCAGGAAGCGTTCAAAATGGGTTCGGCCGGCTGACTGCAAGCCCAAGCGACGAGGCAAGAGGAAACTATAAGTAATGACTCTGAAACAACAAACAATTCCACGACTATTTTGCATCGGATTTCAGACAGAATAATTGTAGTAATTAAAAGAATTCTTGACTTTTTTTCTCAAATCCGTGAACGACATGATTAAAAGAAATAAATGAAAAAAAAAAGAAAAATGTGTGCATTGAAATTTAATTCTTCATGGATCTCGGTATATAAGACGGGTCTATGACTCCTATGCTGCCTCAAGAAAGGGTTCTAAGAACGAATGATGATTTACGAATGGTAAGATAAGGTATTATATATATAGTATTATATAATTTTCTTCATTCTGGAGAGAAATAAAATACTAGGAATTAATACCAAAATAAGACTTGTTTATCGATTTATATTTGAATAAAGAATTTAGAGCTACTTTATTTTAGGTAGCAATAATATTTTGGCAAGCTATTATTATATGAAACTTGTTTTTGATTAAGTTACAATAGTATTTGTTATAAATGTAGTTTTCTGATATATTTAAAACTTTTATATGCATATGTATACTTTTCTTGTTATGATCATAATATATATATTTATATATGTACAAGCTGTTAAACACAAATAAAAAAATTAATGTTATTTATTGTCAGTTATGATCTTTCTGTGTATTGTATTGCAGAAATATCTGTTATTGTTTTTTTTCTTTTTTTTTATATTTGCCTACCATAGTGACTCCACTTTGCCTGATGGAAAGCAATAGGTGGAGTCAAAGAGTGGTGGTCACCATCCTCATTGCATGTCTAGTCAATGCAGCATGGTGACCCACACTATGGCGGCCTGGTGAGATTGTCATGACAATGTTTAAAACTACAGGTAGTAAATAAGTCTTTATTAATTGGAGATTTGCACCTTAACTTGTTTTAGTATTAATCTTGGTTTAGCATTAGCCTAATGTAAACTACTAACTATAATGAATACCCGTTAACAGGAAGATATTATTGAATTTCATCTATATACAGATGATTTAGTGTCATCGTTATTTTTCTATTGGTCTATTGGATAAAGAGCGGCGGTAGCGTATTGGTTAAATAATACTTGAAAGCAAGACGAAAAGTAAAGAAAATGTATCACGCGATACACTGAAATAAGCATTGGAGTAAGCAAAACAAAATAAATTCAATTGATATCTAGAAGCCATTTGTTACATAGTACATGTTAATTGTTAAGTAAATAAGCTACAAATATTCAGACTTGTCCTTATCAACACGTATCTACAACTACGTTATAACAGAATTATATTAAATTTATAAATTATTAATTGTTGTATATCACTGCATGTATATGTTGATATAAATAAAATTGTCTTTAAAAATATTCGTTTTGTTCCCACCTTACACTTAATAGTCCTATATGTACCCACTTGTAGGTTATTAACATGTAATGATGATGCTCCCACCTGTACTCTCCATGATCTATACATTTGTTATTTGAGTCCGAGGATATTTAGGATGCCATTGCAGTAACGGCTGTTAGCAGGGTATCATTAAGTGCGATGATTATTTTGATCATATGTACCCCTTTTAAGAATATTTGTGTTTCAACATCCTAAAATCTGTACCTATTGTTCAAAAGCCTCATAGCCGAATGAAGACGGAATTCAATAACGACGAAATGAAATGATAACCTCAAAGTATGAGTGGGATAAATCTGCAGTTTATATTCTGTTATCTATTGGGAGAACATCACATGAAAACGTAATTTTACTATGTAATTTAAATTAACACTAAAATTTTGCAATGAAATAATTATTAACAGTATGTCATGGTAAAATAGTATTTCTCAAAAACTGGCTGCTACAATCCCATACCAGAACTTTAAAATGTACAGAATATTTAATAGAAGAAGACGAATAAGATGGGATATACAGTAAAAAAAGTAAATGCATAGAAATTGTAGGTCCAGCCAATTATATAAAAAGGTAGGTAGATATCGCACTGAGGCACGCCACAATTGTGGCGGTAAGACCCATCATGGTGGATTGGCTGGAGAGGCGACGTGGTGCTCTCTCCTACCGGCTAGTGCGGGTACTCATCGGACACGGATGTTTCGTAAGTACCTGTATCGCATAGGCTAGGAAGCAACGCCTGTGTGTCACCACTGCGGGAGCTGTCATGAGGATACCGCACTCCACACATTAGATTCACTGATCGGCACAGGAAAGAAGAGCCAACCGTTTAATTCGGGATCGCATATTTTCGACTCAAACGGTGACTCCTCAGGCTAGCACGTGTAGTCCTGTAGAGGAAGGGAGAAGGTGGGACCAATTGGAAGAGCTCGTAAGAACACTCTCCGTGATGTAGGCGATTTAGCGCCTAACAGCCATAGAGGCGACATTTCTTCGCAACTGCAGAGGCTCAAGAGACTGGGTGACCTCAGGACAGTCTATAATGTGGTCTGCGCGTCGCTGCAACCGATCGAAAGCTACAAGCAAATACTGCACAAAGCCGTCCCAAAGATGAGAGCAGTACTCATCGCCGGAGCGAACCTGGGTCTTGTATGCTCGGGCGAGAAGAACCGTCTCACCTTGTTCAATACACCGAGCTTACGCGAGGGCGCCTTAGTGACGCTCTCGATGTAATCACGCGGATTGAGATCCCCAAAATGTCCATACCCAGGATACTAAGCCTATCCTGTAGTGGCAGTTGAGTGTTCTGAAGAGTAGGAAGGGGAAGTAATGAAGACCTTGTTTGAAAACATTCATTTTATGGTCCCTGAAGATGCCGTGGCTGCGTTTGAAAAGGCATGGAAGAGATCACTAAAGAAGAGTGGGCTCATTGCTTCAGTCAATGGTTTCATCGATCCCGTAAAGTTAAATGAAATATGACAGCAGTGTTTAAAACTAATACCGACGTCAGACCATATGCAACTAAAGGAAACGTTCGCGGAATATGAGTTATCAAGCATAGGTTTAAAAAAACGATGTCTTAATTAACCACCCTGATCAACCTATTTTTACTTTTTAAAAAGTAGTAGTAGCAGTAGGATTAGATCATTTAAGACTTGCGATTTTAATTTACCTAAGTATAGGGTTGTCATCTGTCCGAGTTTCCCTGGATTTGTCCTAGTTTAGGTTTCAAATTTTAAGTCATGGGCCGTCCTGGGCGGCTTATACTTTTGTTTAATTTAGAAAATATATATATTTTTTAGGTTTTGCTTTCATGGCAGAGTATTCGTTAAGTTCTATTTCAAGAAGTAAAAATAAAAGTAAATAAACCGGGCAAGTGCGAGTCGGACTCACGCACGAAGGGTTCCATACCACTATCTATAAAAACGCCAAAAAAACACGTTTGTTGTATGGGAGCCCCTCCTTGGTTTTATTTTAATTCTTTATTTTTAAAGTAAATATATAACTAAATATTCTGTGAATATTTTAAGCATCTACCTGTTGCTTTGGTTTAAAAGGGAAGTATTCCTTAAGTTTAATGCCCTGCACTCTAATGAGGTAGTGAAGTGGTACAATAAAATATCAGATTTTACAAATTATTTTTATTTATTAATTCTTCTTGCAGTGCTTTATGTTGCTGACAATTTAAGAACGAGATCTTGTAGTTAAACATTATTATTTACATTAAATATGTGCTATGTTTTGCTTCCTCCAGTTTAGTAATGGCACTATTTACTAATAAAAAGCGGGTTCACTTTGCGTGGCGTTATTATTATTATAGAGATAGACTTGTGATATTTGTATATTCCTATTTTTTTCCAGCACAAATATTAAGTACAATTTAAATTACCATAGCCAAGCAAGTAAAATAATTTATTATACCAGTGTTACAATGTCAGTAATTTCTTATGACTTGGTAAAAGAAAACAGACAAATCTCGGCAAAAAACTAACTTACAAAGCTATTTTTTGGCAAACATAAGTAATACAAGCATCTTTTGCTTCAGACATATAATTTTGAACACTACATGAACACTGCGATCTTAAAATGAAAATTTACGTCCTAAACAGCTGATTCCCAAGACTTACAAAGTACCTTAAAATATGCTCTCTCTATTTCGAATATATCACGGTATGCATTTATTTATTTATTGAGTCCAGAAATAAGGAAGGTGTAATGCTAAAGTCTCATACATTATTATTACAAGCCTACAGAATTGGACCGACTATGTAATGTCTCATCATTGTAAGTGAGTTAGTCTAATTTCATAATATGCACATGTTTTTGGAAACCTATAGGTATATACTACACAGAAATGTTACTACATAAGTACGTCTTAGTAAAAATACGCCATTGCATTGAAAAATTAAACGAACATTTTTCAATCAATTAAAGCTTTTCTATCAACATGAAGTCCTCTTAAACACATTAGCTACGAAATTAAAATGCAATCGATTTAAATTACATATGCTTGTTTAAGTATTTTGAATTTAGAATATCAAATATAATGACGCAACTTTCAACAGAATGCTGTAACAATATAACAAATCAAATTATAAAATAAGTGTGATTATATGTCTATACCTTATATGCTAAAAACTTACGTTGGCAGCAAATTAACTACCGCCGCAATGCACTACGTGAATAAGATAACGGTGTAAATTAATAATTACGTAGACACGACACAGAGTCAGAGATCAGCTAGTGAACATGCGACGATAACCTAACTAGAGCGAGATTTATACGTTGAGCTTGAGAGCTTGAGTTGATCAACACCCCAAATCTCACCCAAAACATAATTATTATAGTTAACATAAGTAGGTATAGAAAGCAAATAGTAACCTATTACAACTAAAACTAGGCATATTTTAGTTACGACTTTTCCATCACTAAACAATTTACGGTGATTGGAACAACATGTTTAAATAAAGCAAAATTATAAATTATAAGTTGGAACTTATAACTGCGTAACATGTTGAGTACATTTGGATCAAATTTGGTTATAGGCTATTTTACAATTGTTTAACTATATGTTAATGATTGAGGTACGCCATTGACAGTCTTTGATTTCAGGAC
This sequence comes from Tyria jacobaeae, assembly GCA_947561695.1. Classification (NCBI taxonomy): domain Eukaryota; kingdom Metazoa; phylum Arthropoda; class Insecta; order Lepidoptera; family Erebidae; genus Tyria; species Tyria jacobaeae. Next base: position 12,043,253 of record OX387217.1, read on the forward strand.
CCCGTTTTCATATGACATTATTGTCTCCCGACCATTCTCCGTCACTCTGTAACAAGATCAAGATATATTTGTTTTATAGTATTTATTATGAAAAATGAAAAACGGAAATCTGATAAACATATTATCTAGCATAAAGAATATAAAACTCCCACCCTGTGTTGAGACCTGAAATGCATTATCATGACATAAACCCTCTCTACTAGTTCACTTACCTTTTCAGACAGTTATAAAATACATTGAAATAATCATGTTTAACATTACATTTGTAGAAACGTAACAACCTAATACAAAAATGACGAATCAAAATTAGTAGGTCTAATTCTTAAGGCTTATCTATTAGCTTGTAATTTGAACATTACCCTTAGACTAAGTGTGTGTAAGTTTATACACTAAAAAACAAACCCACCCGGTAGTGATAAGGAGTTACCGGCGTCTATTATACTTTTGTAAGGTTTAGTTTCAGAGCTGCAACATAACAGTTATTTCTTTTACATGTTATGAAAGCATAATGAAGATGTAAGTATTATGGAGCTTGTTACGCAATATTTCTATATTATGAAAGCAATGTATGTCTGCATCATATCGCTATAGTTTAAGTTAAATAAAAAAAGATTAAGTAACTTTATTATTGCTGTCATGACACTATACAGACAAGCAAATTGTAGTACTCCTATATATGGTGTCTGATCTATTTTTCAGTAAAATATCGTTAAGTAGTAGAGTTCCATGTATTGTGACTGAATTATTACTCATAGAGAATAACTTCTGAGACAAGATGCTCTAAGCGACTGGGTGGTGTACTAACTTTTTAGTTGTGATTTTCTTTCCATTGACAACGCGCGTAGTGGTCGTGGTACTTCTCATATTAGCGCTTCCAGGGCCGGCTAGCGAACTGTTGAAGGTCGAGAATGAAGTAAATGTGTTTCCATTGGAATTGGCATGTGCGAATATATCGTCGAGCCCTGGCATGCCGAAACCGAACAGGGATGAAGTGAGTGATGTGCTGGGGTGACTTCGACGACCGTGCCTGTGATGATGCCCATGGCCATTGATTTCTGAAAAACCAAAAAGATCTTACATAGAGAGAACTGGTAAAGACAAACTAGTACAAGTATCACAACCTTTTCCGTTTTTTCGTTGATTAACGAGATATGTAGAAGTCCCATACAGTTTAGGATCAATATAATTGTAAAAGACTTTACTTACACAGTTAAATATTATAATACATATATATGTATATTGGGAAATAGGCAAGACTATGTTCGTATTCACGAGAAACAACAAGTAGAGCGACATAACGCAATCGTATCGATGACGATTTACAAATCGAGGTAATACATAATAAAGAATACATAACATACATAATACATAATACATATATATATATATATATATTATATATGTTTATACATAAATATGTTGTTTTACCAACAAAATGTAGGTAAGAAGTTGTACATATAATAGTTGTGTAACATTTTCTAGTTTCATAGTTCTATCGCAGAACTTAAGCGTTTTCCACTTTTGCTTTCTTGATAGTGAATAAAAAATTGTGCGAATACACACGACTTTCAAGATCTTGTCTAAAGGGTGAACAGAGGTGGTAGGTTAAATACGAGTTAAATAAGCTAGTAATAATGTAACCGACTGTTTAAAATATTTTAATTTACCAGCAAATAAATCGCCAAAAGGGGACCCGCCGAAGAATTCTCTAAACACCTCCTCGGGATCGCGGAATGTGAACGGGAAACTAGCGTAGCCGAAGTCGTAATCATCATCGGCGGTAGAACGTCTGCCTCGGCCGTTATTCAGTCCTTCTTTGCCGTACTGGTCGTAAACACGCCGTTTTCTCTCTGAAAGAATTCATTCACAATAGTTAAGTATGTGCAATGTGCATGGTATTTTGATATTGAATAACAACATTTTGTGTACACCATAGTATTTATAATGCACGTATTTTCAAACACAGCAGTAACTACAACAAACATATGATGTCACTGCACGCATCTTTGGAAGAAGTGACGTGCCTTTTATGTGTGATTATATCTTATTCAGAAAGAACATTTGGAATATTTAATGATATACAGGCGTGTTTTGACTTCAGCTTTCCTGAACTACAATGTAAAGTTTTCGCATATATGTTTAGTATATGGTGTTTTTCATTCTTCATTTACCTACAATTTTTCAGATATAACGCATCTGTCTAATATAGAGACTTGTCAATTTCAGTCACACTGGAAACCATTTCGTGTCTTTTGAGGGAGGAGAGGGACCTTACCTAGAATAACTTTTAGGAATTTTATTATGAAATAGACAGATTTATAAGATTAATTTATGTGTAATAATATCCTAATAAATTATCTAGTAAGGTAGATCAGGTTTTGTAATAATTGAAATACGCGTACCTGTGAAGGTTACTCTAACAACTGGCAAGTTTTAAATTGATTGTGCTTTACTTAAAATAGGTATTGAAAGCCAAGACACAAGCAAAATAATTGAGCGCTCATGGCAAAAAAATGCGTCCAACATTTAAACATAAAGTCAAGGTACAATTTAATGAATACTTAATGTTTGGGTTCTTGCGAGAATTATATATTATGCGTCAAACACAGGAATAATCACAGGTATCAGTTCCTATCTCATTTATCTTTTGATGACCTGAATCACAATGTTTGCGTATGCTACTTATTGCAGATATACTTTAAGCAACTAGCTTCACGACTGAATTAGTGAGACTCTGACTATTCTAAAATACCTGTAGCTTAGGTATATAAGTACACTGGTCATCGATTGTTAATACGCAAACGCAAACGACAGGCGCACGGACTACTAATTCCATTATAATTAAAATTAAGTCCAAAAACCCTTACTTAGTGCCTACATATTGTTAAAAAGGTCGAAAGAAATTTCCAGAAATTGATATCGATGAATTAATATACATGTATATGGTTAAAGGCTTCCTCATTTCCCTAGTACCGTTACAATGACTCGCCAAATGTGTGTATATCCATTTTATTCATCATCGCAAAGGTGATTCATTTGGTGTGTAGGAGGATGTTTGTAATTTGTAAATCAATGTGCCATAACTTAAATATGGAACAGTGGAATGAACTGCCTTGTTTAAGAATATATTGTACTGCAATCAGGCATTTCAATAATTATGCTACTCAAGGTCAAGTTTATAGTGTATGTTTTTCAGCATAGCAATACTATACAGTTCAACTCCTTTCTAAACATTAAAGCTTAAGCTATCTAGAGAAAAATGGATATTCTTTCTCGAATGACACGTCATGTTACTACTAACTGATTTGTTTGTTAATGAAACAGTACTTTTGCTCTTAATTCACCCTGTCTTTTCTCATTCATTACAACTTCTAAATGATCATGTCATTTCAGGATCGACTTCAGGGTCACTTTACGCTTGACGCAGAGTTCAAAACTTCGAATTTCTGCGGCATCGGTGAGGATGATTTTTCCTAATAATTGACGTATCGTTATCGGGTTCCAAATGATCACATTTGTACGTTTTATCAAATAAAACATTCTCTTGATTAGTACAAAAAAAAAAAATTCTCACTGATCCTTTACGATATAAGCTCGTTACTTATTTGGTTCGTCGGGTAACATTTTATGTATGTGCATTTCGGTGGAGACTTGAGACCTTTCAAATGATCCTAGACAATAGTGAACAGTCATTCTTTAGCGTATCAATAGAACTCACTAAATATCTTTTGTTAAATTTAGGAGTGCATTATTGCAAAAAATATATATTGGTTCTTTACAAATATTGGGTTCATTTATGTTCAAATTGTGCCAAATTGATATTTCGTAATTGTTTAATATCTGGATAATTTCGTAATTATATAATATCTGTAAAATATAGTGATTGTATAATTCAGTGGGTTACATATTTTAATTAATAAGTTGAATCTATCTTAATTAAGTTAACTAATTGTTATACCAATTCAATAAATAGTACTAGAAGAAATTAAATCTATTATAAACCTATTATATGGCACTATTATAGTTATGTTACAATTAAACAACTTTAGGTCGTGTGTCACCTTACCGGGGCCTCAGAATGTATGGTACCGACTAAAATCACACAGTTTTCCGCCATTGAATCTTCTGGGCGGGGCCTCAGGTACACCTTAGAAAGGAAATCCCTGTGAACCCCGACAGACTTGGCCGTCTGTTGAACATATCTGAACTCTGATTTAGAGAGGCGCGCGGAACACCACGTCATCGAACAAAAAAGTTTCAGGCCTACTTCTGCTAGAACGATGGATAGCCCTGTCCGACGTCCCCAGACTAGCGCTCTTGGAGGCCGGATATCATTTTGCGTGCGTCTACTGCGGGACGGAAGAGTACTAGTTTTCTCGCGTTCCCAGTTTAGTTAATAGTAGTTATGTAGTAGTAGTAGCTCAATTGAGTAAATGACTATGCTTAAATGAAATTATTTCACTAAGTCGGGCAATATGTCTGGAAATTGAGGACAACTGTCATTCTTTCTTACTGAAATATTTTTAATTTACTTTTTATTCAGTAGATTAACATTAAAAGAAAAAGATTTGACTTTTGATTTTGAATCTTTGTGTCCGTTGATTGAATGTTTGTAAAGCCCCCGCGACACAGGGATTATTCCTAATGCGGGAGTTGTCTTTTAAAAAAGAAAAAAAAGTATTCATGACGTCACGCCTATTCATAAAAGAATGTACCAAACCTACAGTTTTAATGTTTACTAAAAAGATGCTGATTTGACTTGACAGTCGTATGGCCTACCTATATATATCTCTCTTTCTCTTTGCACACCCTGGACAGGTAACAAAAACCAAATATGTGTTGCTTTGTAACTAGTTACTTTCACTGTAATCACTGCCCCACAATTTTAAGTGCATTTAGAAGTGCTAAGATCTAACATACCCATACAAAATACCATAGCTATGCATGTTTTTAGCAAATAACTCTAAAGCTGTATATTACTTGTTACAAAAAAATAACACAAATATTATATGCAGTCATTATTAGAATTTGCTCACACGAAACTCATTTGTTAGTAATATTATGTAGACCCAAACAATATTTGTAACCTGTTAGGAGTAGAGTATATCAAAACTGTTCTGAATATTATCATCTAACGCTGTGATTAATATTTAACAAAGCTACTTATTGAAATGAATTTTAAGCTTTGCATATAAGAATGACAATATTCATAACTATCAAGCCATCCCTGTATAAATGGACATCTACCAAAGAAGCGGTGGAATGGCGTGTCACCGAAAAACCCTTTGAAGTTATAGTGCCGGTGCCCATTGACTCCATTCTTGCTTGTATATCTGTGCGCATGATGACTGGATCCCCGTGCATCATAAACTTTCCGCTTGTTTGCTACCCAACAATAAAAATTAACATAAACTAATATATTATGCAACCACTAAACCTTACTCAAAACTTACATAGATGTGAATAAATAGTAAAAATAAAATAATAATTCAGAAAAATTATAGACTTTAAAGTCTGGATTACATTATATTAAGGTACAAACAAAAGATCATAATTTATAAACAGTATTATATACATTTTAAATATTATTATATCATAATTATATTATATCTATGTATATATTGACTTACATATATAAAGTGGAAAATAAACTTTATTATTGAGTAGCTGCAGTATTTTTAAATTTGAAATTACCTAATTTTTTATTATTGATGAACAGCAAATATTTTAAGTATTAATAAGCAGAAAATATTACCACTATTTCCGGGTACTATTAATATTCATTATGTATAATGCTATATAAATTCAATATTTTTTTATTAACCGATACCACCAGAAGAGTAAATTACATATAGACAACATTCAATACTCCAGCTAAACAAACATTTTTAAATAACCAATTAATGTAAAACATTGATGTTTAAGCTCTCACCATCTGATAGTACTTCATAAGCTTCCGATATTTCCTTGAATCGTCTATTTGCTTCATCTGCATTATCTGGATTCTTATCAGGATGCCATTTCAATGCTAATTTTCTGTATCTGCAATTGCAATAATATAACATACACAAAAGTGTTTAACAATAATTAGAACAATATGTTGGGTCCCATATTAACTTGACAAAATTGATATGAGTCAGTGTATATTGCTCTCATTGTCATGATCATATCAGAAGAATCATGAAATCATATAAGAAATACTAACGACTTCTTTATTTCTGAATCGGAGGCAGTCCGAGAAACTCCTAGTACTCTGTAGTAGTCCACCATAGCTGGTCTCCCTCAAGGGATTTCAAATCTGAAACCAAATGACATAGGTAGATATGAGATAGGCTTATAATTAAATTGTCTCTTCACTTTACCCTGTCATATCACAGAAAGTAAGAATGAAAGATAATGTAACATACTAAATATACTAATAATCAAGGCAACTTGCCATTGGCATTGAATTAAGATAAGCAAATATAATATGAAAGGCATTTACAACAATAACTTAATGTTGGTCATCTGTCTATACAGGTATATTATGACCCTATATTTATAACACATTACTTCCTCCTGAAGGTTCGAATTAGACTGATTAATAATAATAACCATAAAAATTAAAGTACTAAAACAAATAGAGCACACACTATACTAAATTTTTATCAAGGCAAAAATAGGTAACACTATTATGTACTTATTGTGATGTCTAAAACCGTCACTAACAAGTATACTACGCAAACAGATTTAACCTGATAACTGACTAATACAAAACTTATTTCTTAGTGGTCGCACAAAATCAAATTATTGCTTCATTTATTATTTGCATATCGATGAGACTTGTACGATATTGTTTTTGAATTTTTGACTGACACATTGACATTGCCTACATATTTTGTTTTAAGAACTGTTTTTATAAAAATAAGCGTTCAGTATTTTTGCATTACCGCACCTGAACGATAATTTATCAAGAAACCCAGAAAACAGCACCACGGGCAAAATATTTAGGATAATTTTTTTAAAATGGATGCCACTTTTTTTTGTTAATATCGAACCATAAACTTATTGTTATTATTAAGTTGATGTACCAAACTCAACTTCATATTTGTCTATAATCTATGCTCAACTACAAAATGCAATACGTACGTTCAATTTCGATTTTACAAATGTCAAATTCAAGTCAATCATACGTCATCCCCAGAATGGCGTTTAAAAATAATGGCAATACCATAATCTAAACCAGATTGCCAGGTACACAAATATTTTTTCCTTTGTTTAACTGGATGAAAGTAGAAAAAACAAAAGTTTATCTCATATTATATTGGATTCCCTGAGACGATAGACACAAACTAGACCTCAAAACATTTATTCATGTGAATTTTGGGTTTTTGTACTCTCTACAGTAACGGTAGTGTACTGTAGAGGGTATTTTCATCTAGAAAATACAGTAACTAAACTAAAGTTTTATTCAAGCGGAGCGACGAGCAAAAGCTTTATATATATATTTTTAATTCTATACATTGTATTTAAACAGAACATTACAAAACCACATTATCCTTTGAACGGTGTGAAAGGTTTTACATATATTTTGGACTGAACATAAAAGGAAATATCACACAAAAGTAATAGAAAAAATATTTATACATTAAACCAAAAACCTTTTGTTTTATTCGATCTAGTTATTGTAGAAACACATTTTTAGAGACTTTATAGAAAGGCAATTATATTTTAGGAGCGACGACATTATTTTGGCAGCACACTTGTGGCAAATAACTATCTACCATTTTCCAAGTAACAATCCTGAACTTTTCACTATATTTAGGTAACTGTGACTGATTCTTTCAAGGCTTATGCACTTAACAAAATTGGATATACATTGACTTTTTGTGTTGAAAATTAAACGTTGAGGTGGCAAAATAGGGGTCAAAATTTTGTGTTGAAGACATTTGTCAAGTTTAGGGATATAAAATAATAAATATTTTGGTAAGCTGGTTAGCAGGTGTAAATTTTGAAGTGCTTATCATGAACGGACTATTTCGACCTCACGATATTAAAATTTGAAAAACAAAAGAGACATCTGAAGTACTGATTATTTCAAGACGAAGTCGTGAATGCAAGATAATGTGTAAAAGTAAAAGTTAGATAGCAAATGAATAGCAAGACCTAATCTAGCCCCTCAACATTTTAACGCACGTGGCGGTGATGGCACGTCGCGCTTTAATTCCATTAGGAGACGGGAAGCTTTGCTACCTACATAAATAAACACAATTTATTTATTTATTTAAGAATAATATAAGGAGTAAATTACCTACAATACAATTAAGAATGTTGGGACTCCTAGTTCCAAGTTTTCTAATAAAAAAAACAATGGTATGGTATAAACTGGAAAGTGGCAATATATATGGGTACCTATCTTGGGTTTTCCTTTGCTATATCTTAATAAATAAAAACAAATTATATTTAATAGGTTAATGTAAAGGAAAACTCCATATAATAAATCGTTTTTTTAGTAATATACACATTTTTATGTTACTTAACAGTTAAAGGCTTAAAGGTAAGTACTATACTAATAAAACTAATAAAAAATTACAAATGCAAAAAAGTTGCAGTAGGAGTATTGCAGTAGACACGCACTAATCCGACAAACGTTTTGCATTTGCAGTTTAAATTTCGATTCATCTGCATATAAAACCACGTTCTTTATACCTAACACAAAAAACCTTAAGTTCAACTGAAGTCATTACTCCACTTACTTATCATTTTGTTTTAATTTATAACTTCACCATTCGGCCTCTAATATATAATATAGTTACGTATGTATCTAAACATGAAATGTAGATAAATACCGCGAGGATGCAAAAATTATAAGTGCACATCTACGTTTAGACGATAATATTGCTCAAAAATAGATTAAAACAACCGTAATTGATTTGAACTCTTACTTCTACCTAATAAGGTAAATTATATAAAATAATATCCGTCTGCATTTAATATGATGAAAGATCCTCATTGATGTCCTTTGCCTATGCGGAAGGGGGAAGGGGGTTTGATAACTCTTATGTTACAATGTAAAAACCAGATAATATCCGCTTGCATTTAATGTACGTTTAAACACACTAGTTAAGGTTTGGTTTATACTTTAATGTATTAAAATACCTAAGTGTATACCTGTAAGCCTCATAGCCTTGGCTTAGTCGATAAGATAACAAGCTTCCTATTGCCGACAGCATAAATGGTGGGGAAATATTTTAATGTGGGTGTAAAACTAAAAAAAAACATGCATGAATTTTATTCCTTATAACTAGTCATGCATGTTGTAATTCAATCACCGAATCTATCGCAGATATTTTTTTAGATTTTAAAAGATTTTATACTGTAAGACAGATTGTATATTCAGCCTTATATAATTATGTTTACGTATCTATGTGCATCTATGTTTATCTAAGTTACGGTTTAGGTCGCGTGTTTATTTCGGGGATGCCTGACGAGTTTCGGATCTGACAGCGGCTCTTTTTTAAGAAGTGAAGCGTCCTTACCCTTCTGCCACTATGGTGTCAGGCGTAGGTTTGCCAAAGAGCCGGAAGATCCGGGTATGTTTCGGTATTATATTTCTTGTTGCGTGTCCAGAAATTATATTGTAATTAAATACGTACTTCAGTATAGAGATGAGGCGTATTTACGCTACCAGGTTTTAAAACCAAGTTTTCACTTCAAAGTACGGCGCCCTGGTATGAGCAAAAAATACTTGCAAGTATGAAAGTATTTGTGCTGAAGTCGGATGCTCAAAAAATTTGAACACTCACATGTAAATACTGCATAGGAAAATGATTCATATCTTAATAGGAATAAAAACACAATCGGATTTGTGAACAAAAAAATACTTTGAACTTCAAAGTATTTTTTTATTTATACGATTTTGTTCCTTATTTGTCATGGAATACGGGTTGAATTCTTATGCAAGTATTTTCAAATTTGAACACCGCGGTGTCTCAAACAGTACGTACGCGTACGGGGCTCAGCGCGTTGACGCACTTGACGCTCAGGGAGTGGGTTGCCGAGCCCGAGTATTTCCGATGAAAGCCGAAAGCTAACTTAACTGAAATCTTTATATATATAATTCTTCTGTGAGTGTGTATGTCACTGAACTACTCTCAAACGACTGGACGGATTTTGATGAAATTTTTTGTGTGTGTTCAAGGGGATCTGGGAATGGTTTAGATTCACAAATCAGCCCGGCAGATGGCGCTGCAGTCGGTATCTAGGTTATTTATCTATATTGATACTCATCGCTTGAAATATCATGCAGAACAACGTCTGTCGGGTCCGCTAGTATTCATATATAACGTAAGTTTATTCTCATTGCATCTATGTAAGATGATATTTATAGTTTTACATCAGTACTATAAAATCGCGATTTTGATCAACTTTCTACCTAATGCAGAGCTGCGATTTGTAAAATTTGAACTGTAACTGAAGAAACTAAGTAAGAAGGAAAGATTTCATTTCATGAATAAAAAAATTAAAAAACGTCCAGAATTGTGGCCCGACTCGAACTAGTTATTCATATATATATATATTGATACTTAAAAATCTTTGATACTAACAAATACTTTCAAGTATTTTTAAAACCTGGTTTTTGACCCTGGTAATTTTCCGTACTCGTACTTAGAAGCCCTGGTATTCACTTTTGCAAGTATGTCTCATCGCTACTTCAGTACCCTAGTAGAATTGTCCTATGTATTTATCACTAAGCGCCAACTTCATTATTATTAACGAAAAATCGACATAGGGAACTTAAAGGTTTATTATTATACTTAGGACATCCATGAGGGTCTTCCATCTAATAAACAAAAGGGTTATAGCCACATAGGTTATTAAAAACGTACTCTGATGATGAAGAATATATTTATGTTGCTTAATTTTTAATTATCCTTTACTTTTACATTTATTTTATCACATTTTAGGGTTATTGCCTGCTGTTGTACAGTTTACTCATATTAATAATTAAAATAATATCTTGCGCCATGCATTGTTTTGAATTTTAAACAATGGATCTACAACGTAAATAATAGTAGGTGGGATTACGGTCACTGATCTGTACTGTACAGGGGCTTACAGGGGCGCCTAACGGTGGTCTTCGTGGTAGGCACTGGTAAAGACTCAATAGCTGGTGTATTTACTGTGGTTCATTGTTGCAAGGTACATATTATTTAAATACAGCATTAGCTGCATTTAACTGACATACTATATAATATAAAGCGAGTACTCATATTTAAGATTTATATGGTTTTCTCATATATATATATATATATATATATATATATATATATATATATATATATACATGTATACTGATATAACCCATAATATTCCAGAAATCCTAACAATGACACCTCACTCACACCAATCCGATTATAACATGAAAAATTATTTAAAAAATATAAAACCTGACTGTATTTTGAACTTCCACTTCTTTTCAACTTACTTCAAAAAGGAGGAGGTTCTCAATTCGACTGTATTTTTTTTTCTTTTTATTTGATTTTTATCTACTTTCGACTGCGTGAACCACCGGTTTCGACGACTTTTTTATTTGAAAGTTGGTGCTGATTCCCGTGTGGTCCCCTTTTAATTTAGTCCAGTTTTGAGAATGGCATCCATGAGAAAACCATATAAATCTTAAATTTGCATTAAGCATGTGCGCGATTCCGATTATTTGCTGACGTTATCACATACATACATTCTGAAAATATAACCCACCTTCTTGAGCAGTCGGGTAAAAATTAGTGTGAGCGTGTTGGACCTAGAGGCCAAACCTGTATATAAAAAGGAATGTCTTAATGTGGATATGTTAAATAAATAACTCGATTTGTTCCGTGTAAAATGTGTATTTATGATAACTGTGCTCAATTAACACAGATAAATTCATTTCAGAAAGGTTTAAGTAGTATTTCTTTGACAAGTACCACTTGCCACTTTTCTTAGTTCACCTTATGAAAAGTCAGAAAAGTTAGTTAGAAGAGACTGTTAAAGCGAGGCTAAATGTTGTGCCTACTGTATGCTGTAGCACCCTTTAGTAGGCCTGTACTCTATAGCAGCTTTTATAGTAACTAACTCTCAAAATAATTGGGAAAATAGTTCAATTTGCACATCCCTTCTGTTTTACCGTCTACATGCGTACATACCTAGAAACAGGTCGGCATATTCATTCGAATGCTTGTTTTGATAAACAAACATTACATCAAGAATGTTAGCTATAACTACTTCACCACTTTCACAGATTTACGCCCGTAAGTAATAAAACCTACGTAGGTATTTTGTTTAGTGTAATATTTTTAGGGCCTTATCAATATTTAGACAGGTACGTAGTAAAAAATAATTGAACAGTATTCCTCGAGAGAAAAAATAAAAACAAACTTTTTATGTAGGTCCCAATTTAATATTGTTTTGTAGATTACTTTCGCTTGCCTTAATAAAATACATAAATTAATTACCTGCCTTAGCGATATACTATCCCATAAGATAATGTGTACATAAATATAGATATTAAATTAGATTACTAATTACTGATTAACAGTTGTTCTGACTCTAATTAAAATAATTGTGAAACTGATTCAGCCGTTTTATAACCACGAGGACAGAATATTGACAAACAGACAAGAGGGCGCCACTAATACTACGCTGTTTGTATGATTTGTTACGTTATTTCTCGCTTTTATCATTACATTTATGTAGTTTATGTACATGTAACGACATCTAGACAAAAAAGTTAAATATAAACATGTTACATTTATGACAATCCTAGGGAAGGGAAGGGTAGGATGGCAATTAATGCAGTAAGTACAATCAGTTAGTCAGATATCAATTTCTACATTTCGTTTGACGTCAGTGTCATATTTCACAGACATAACCATACTATATTACTCTACTCTGTAGATATAACGCTTTGATAGCGACCACAAAGTCTTACAAACATAAAAATTTAATAGTAAAGGGTTTGTGAAGATTAGTCTCAGTTTAGTATAGGTAGTAGGTGTACAAACCTTAAAATAACATTGGCTCTTCCGGTGACTACAACGTTGGTGCCAACCACGGACAGCAAAACTATCTCCACCTCCACTAGTATCTCGGCGTACTTAAAACTTCTCAAATTCTCTTATGCAACAAGTTTAATACACCCTATATTGTCATGCACTGTAATTACGTTTTATATCGAACACACTTGCACTAAATGGGTGATTGATCTTGTCCAATGACAATTGTATTTAATCTGCATGAGTAACCAGTACCATAGTTAATAAATAAAGATGTTGACAAATAGTAGCACACGGAAAATTTCAGTATACAAAATCGATAAAACGCACATTCACAAGGGTGTCAGTCTGAGCACGATAAAACAAAGCATAGATAGAGGCAGCGGTAACGTAACCGCACCTAGTACAAACGCCCCGAACGCACGTTATAAATCGACTGACATTCGGAGACTCGAACGTTAACGAACGATTCACGAATGGTGACGAAGACGAACAGAACATCGAAAACACTGCACAATAACAGCGCTAGTTGCGCTCACCAGCTGGCGTGCGTATGAAGGACAAGCCAAGCCAAACTGAAGGTGTAATAAGAATAACAACTCACAATAAGTTCAATCTTTTTGCTGATCCACACAACATACCAAATTATTGCACTTTTCTATTTAATTATCGGATGATTCTTTAAGCATTCTCATATTCACTGAGAAAAGATTAACCTAACCTAATATCGTTATTTAATAACCTTACTAAATTTTAATATGAACGGACCCACTAATTTAGTTAGGTTTTGGTTTTAAGAGGCATCAAACATATCAACGAGAAATACTGAATTTTAATCGATAATATGATGAGCATTTTGAAGAACAACAAGTTATGAGTAGTATAAGTATATAACAAAATCTTTGGATCTGGATTAACTTCAAAAGTATTTGATATATGTATATATATATGTGATATACTTGATGAAAACAGACAAGTTAAAGAAAATTAAAACAGTATAGATAACTCATTAACATATATATATTATACAGTAGGTATCAGTCGGCCTTCGAGACCGGACTCGATACAGTCACTACAGCTGATACGGCAGGACTTGCTTACGTCATTACATGCTAATGTACCGGCCAGGTGACAGAAAATTTCATTCAACTTCTGTTGTACATGACTCAACTTCAATTATACATGCTTTTTCAATATTATTTATGGTTCCACTAAAAACCTCTCTTAGAATAAGGTTAAAAACAAATATCTTAAGAGATCTATCTTTAGAAAACCGAAATACTTATCATATTTTACGGTTTCAATAAGTAATTTAACATAATTGTAGGTATAATGATGCTGAATCGTTTTAAAAATCCACTTAGTCATTCGTGAAAGCGGGACATCTTACCTAAGTATAACCAAAAAGTAGACCTGAAGTGAACCGTTGTGTTTTAGGTATGATTACTTGTTACTCATGAATTCTATGACGTAGAAACCGTTCTGTATAAAAAAACTATATACATTTTGTATGTCTGTCATTATTGAGCATGTAGGTGTATAGAGGAGGAAATGTTTTATTTAATAGTGAACGTTTGTGATGCTTCCAGTTACTTTTGATTCGGTTTTACTAAGTGCCAAAACGTGGGTGCGAATGAAAGTGTAGGAACTCTGTATTAAAGAAATCGATATCGCGACAATATTTCTAGAACGCAAATCTAAGTACATAGTAGAAAACAAACATAGTAGAAACGGTAACTAGGAATGATTTAAGACAAAGACGATAAGTCAGATCGATATGGTACCCTGTGTATTGAACGGTTAGCATAAAATATATAGCTAGAAAAGCTATGCTAACATAGAAAGGTAGGCTAACATAAAAAAAAACACAAAAAAGTACTTTACCAGTACCGTGTACTTAACAAGCAAATAAAAGTATTATACAACTTTTATCTTATTTCTACTCGAATACCCGGTAATTATTTAGAAATTTAACCAGCGGTATATTTCCGGTGTTTTAAAACGTGTTAATATTAATGCAGTATCAAAACATAGGTCGAATCTTAATATGTAATATATATTTTGGAATAATATATTTTGAGAAGTCATAATTCCATTTAAATAATTTCGGTTAATATGAAGAAACTATTACGAATATTTAATAAAAAAAATATTCTATATACAGTCGTGGTCAACTAATTAGGGACACTCTCTAGTTAATCCAAATTGTGAATTTATTTTTTATTTTCCAACGAGTCTAAACAATATTCCACATCTTTTACATGTAAGTATAATTAGTCATTTATGTGCCTAATTATACAAACAATAACAACTTCTTAAACATTAAACCTCTTTACAGTATAGCTGGTAGATGATCACAGTGCTATTTGTTCAAAGAATGCTGGCTGGCCATTTAATTAGGGACACTGAGATATTGCGTTCTAGTTTCAAAATCTGAATCTCAATTATTATTTTCTTTCTTCTCCTATTCTTTGTGGTAGTTTTGGCGGCAATCTAGATTTGTAATTTCAAGTTTTGAGAGTTATTTTGAAGAACAATGGGCAAAAATAAAAGTTGCGATGCAACACTACGAAAAATTATCATGAAGTTTGTCGAGCGTGGTTGGTCATACCGAAGGATAGCAGGATATTTAAATTGTTCAAAAACTATGGTATGCAATGCAGTGCAACATTTCAGGCGCAATAACACAACTTTAAATGTGCCCAGAAAAAAAAGATCGAGAAAAACAACTCCGCAAGAAGATAGAATGATAACCAGGTTAGCTAAGAAAGATCCGTTTCTAGGCTCTATTTTAATTAAACATGAAGTGTTTGGGGCAGACGAAAGAGTCAGTGTATCAGCGAGGACAGTTCGACGACGTCTGGTAGAAGCAGGGTAGTTCGGAAGAGTGGCTCGCAAAGTACCGTTGTTAAAGAAAGAGCATAGAAATGCACGTTTGGCGTTTGCACGTAAATATGGACATTGGACCTACGACCAATGGCAACATGTATTATTCTCTGACGAGACCAAGGTTAATTTGATTTCTTCAGATGGAAGGCAATACGTACGGCGTCCTGTAAAAGCGGAAATGAATCCAAGATTCACAAAAAAGCAGGTGAAACATGGCGGAGGAAACATTAAAATGTGGGGATCATTTTCTGGACGTGGAGTGGGACCTGTGAGGAAAGTTCAGGGTAACTTAGACCAACATCAATACAAGGCAATATTAGAAGAAACTATGCTTCCCTATGCTGAGGAACATCTTCCTATTATATGGACTTTTCAGCATGATAACGACCCAAAACATACAGCCCGTTCAGTCAAGTCGTTTCTTAACAGACAGTCGGTATCAGTGCTAGATTGGCCAGCAAATAGCCCCGACCTCAACCCAATCGAGCACCTTTGGCACGAAATTAAGAAAAAAGTTGCCATTTATCGTACCACAACTTTAGATGAACTTAATGAAGCTTTTTGTGAGGCATGGGCAAACATTCCTGTTGAAATATGTCAGAAACTGATAATGTCTATGCCACATCGGTGTCAAGCGGTAATTACTAACAAAGGTTTTGCTACTGGTTACTGATTTTACCCGTAATAAAATGAAGTTGTTAAAGAAATTAAAATACTGCAGATTATTAGTTCTGTTTAACTCTATTTTTCATTTTACTTTACTGTTCTTAATTAAATGTCCAGCTACAGAATTGTACCTTAAATTGAATACATGGTTAACCTTTGATATTAAACACTTTTTTATATTTATTTAATCTTTTATTTACAGCCATTTATAGTATAATAATCGGATCAAATTATGCAAATAATAGTTACTGAGAAATCAACAGGGTTTTATATTTATATGTACATAGCCGGTTATTGCTGTCCACTATCTTGAATGTCCTTAATTAGTTGACCACGACTGTATATATATATATATATATATACATATTTATATTAAATTCACATATGTTATGATTAAAACAATATTAGTAAGTAAACGAAGAATGGAACATCAGCAGCTATCTAGCTGTTATAGAAATGTGTGTGCACACTGTAAACTGTAGTCTATGAACCTTGGGTAGGTTCGGAGTACTTAGGTACATCTAAAGATAGCAAGGATAGCAAGACAACCTGTTATACCTGAGCTGTTAAAACTGGCAGAATTATAACAACACAACCAGTTTTGTACTTATAGTACGTGTTTCATGCGGGTATTTCTATATGGCCTCCCGAGATGCTTTCTGTTTTATTTTTTACCATTAAATTTCTAGAACTTTCGCTTAGCGAAATTAACTCTTGCTTATCCGTACGCTGTTGGTTTCCTGACTGATAATATGTGGGGCAGGGCATACTGTGCGATCGATATTAGGTACCTGGAAGTCCCTAACATAAACACAGATCTGACGTAAGAAACCCTAAACAAAGTAATAGATGGCTAACAGTAACAGGCTCTCCATAAGTCCAAACAAATAGTTTAAGATATCGTTCACCAGAAAAGGAGACGTTAGTGGGTTTTAGGATTATCGTTTGTATGCAAAAGTGACTAATAAATATATTCCTATTTTTTTCTTTCGAATGACGTTTTAGTTAACTTTTAAGTTGACTGACACACAGGGTGAATGTACACATTTGTTACATGAATTGTATTTTATAAAATAATTAAAAGAATAATTGTCGTTGTAATTTTGTTACACAGTTAGAGTAAAATATTGAATAATAAACAGTAAGGCTTGACAGCAAAATAATATCGGAGGTAATAATCGCATTGTCTAATCTCCATTCTCTAATTACCAAAAATAACAATAGGTTTCAATATTTTGGGATTGAAACTAGGGATGCTGCGAATATTTGCATCAATTGCAATTGCGAAGCTTCCGCATCGATTTGAACATCTCCGCATCCGCAATAATCAATGCGGATATTCATGCGGATGCAGATGTGCAGATATACCACAAGTCGCGACAAGAAAGAAAAGGAGGAACCGGCGACGTCCGCAAACGCTATGCACGTGTGTATTATTAATAGTAACGAGATTTCATTTGGTGATAACATTTGAGGCGTTTATGTGTGTATCATTGTGAATATACACTAATTATTTGAAAATGTATCAAAATACATTGTAATGTCACCACCAACGCAAAGTGGAAATTTTAAATATTTTAAACCAAATGAACAAAACCAGGATAAGGCTGATTATAAAATATGCAATAAAACTTACTCAAGCAAGGGCCCTACCACCCAGTCTTTGAAAAATCATCTAATGCGCAAAGAAGAGTATAGCTTTTATGAAAGTTCGAGTAATGAAAAGCAATTACACAAGATAAAAGCTGACAATTGAAATAGCAGACTTAGGGCCCAGGTTTCTGTGGGATTCAGTTCTTATAAAATATCCTAAGATCCGCATCCGCATCCGCAACATCCCTGATTGAAATTAGTATCTCTGGTAAGGAAATTAGTATGTCTGGTAAGGATGAGACGAAAACATTTTCAAAAGCGTTTCTTAATAATTATAACTACCTACTTCGCTTTTTAAGTTCGAGAATGAGGAACCTTGTCCATCTGTTTTTTTTGCAAAAATATCAGACAAGATACTTACATCATCAAGTTAAAGATCAAGGTTACGTTTACAAAGCTTTTAAACAAAGAGGTCTTTGAAGCCAATCGAATAAGGGTGCAGTGTGTCTTATAGATCCGAGTTTGCATCGCAATTTCAATAATTCGAAGTAATTATTGAAATCTCTAATTATAGAGTAGGTAGTAAGCCTTATCTTTCGTCACAAGAATTTGCTCTACCGTTCTGTTATAACGCCAAGGACTTGTTTCAAAAGTCGGCCAAGAAACTCTTACAACAGACTAAGTTGTTATTTAAGAATTAGCACTCTTATTTATTACTTATATGTTAGACTTCTAACTTATTTCTACGCACCTTTAACATTTTTATTGCCAAACAGACATTTATTAAACATTCATTCATTGATAAACTATCCAAATTGAATATACCTCTTCCTATTAATTTTAAAATAATTTATATGAAGGTTTAATGTTTAACAAATTATCAATGCTGCTTTACTGTACTCGTCACAGTCTCCCACGACAAAGTTTTAGACGTATGTACGAGTATGTATATTTTTAAGTATTTGACTCGAAGCTGGCAGCATTAGATAACTTTTGTTGACTCATTTGCCACAACGTAAAAAAAGAAGAATATTACACAAATACCAAGTTTTTCTTTATACTTAAAATTATAGAAGAATTCTATGGTACTAGTATTAAAGCTAGTTGCAACCTTAATAATACGATTGGATATTATTTGATGGGAGCTTTCATATTTCTTAAGCACTCAATTTCTAATTCGTAGGTATAATTTGCATAAATTAAATATTTTTACTGTTGGTTGGTGAAAGTTAAATTGCTTAATTAAACGCCTATCTAAAAGTACCAACGTGCAATTAAAACGAGAAAAGATGAAACTATCAACTAAGTTTATTATTTGTTAGGTATTAATAAAATATGTGTAAGTATAATAATGATTGTTTAGTTCATGTATATGTTAAAACATGTTGCACGCACACTGCAGCAATACATTCGACATAACAAATAGACAGAACTGTGTAAATTCAACAATTCTCATAATGATACCGAGCGCTAACTTACATGAAACCTATAGAACAGTGCACAACACATCGCTGAGTCTTTTTTACTTAACGGCGAGCTGGTCGTTGGTCAACGAGGTCAACAAACTAGAGAATAGGTTAGTAGTAGTGAGTTGTATTTGAACCTGAAAATAGTATTGTACCTCAATGTATTTATTGCGGCTTGTAATGAAATAGGTCGCTTAGAGAGGACGATTTCGTTTTACAATACAACAAAAAACTGCTTGCCTAATTTACTAGTTCATGGGTCATTGTCTGGTAACCTAACATAAAATGTTTTACAATGTCCTCATTACACAGAGTAGCAACAATATCTATAGGTCTTATATGATGAATCTAGTTACATGATGGTACATACTACATATCGTAGATTGACGTGTGTATGTTGTTTGTTATTTTTCTTTGAAAACATTAACATACTTTTTAAAAGAAAACTGTTTCTGAAATCTGCCTACTTAGAAGTAATGTGTGAATAAGTAGTAGTCATTAGTAAGTTTATAATAATATAAGTAAGTTGGTTCATTTAGTAGGTATTTTAACATGAGTATAAACACCTTCAGTGACAAAATTAAATAAAAATTGTAACATAAACTAAACAGTTTAACTTGTGTCATAATCATCTCGTAGGACTTCCCAGTGTAAATCAATTGAGGGTTTTAATTGCCATTTTATAGGGGGGATTGGTTAATGATGGTTCCCAGTACTGGCCGTAGTTTTAAATCTGAACGAGAACACCTACCTACAAAATGGGGTATATTAGACAGGAGACATTGTTATTGCAATGGAGTTCGTTGTGCTCGTAAGATTTACTCATTAGATGAGTAATGAAGAAGATAATGGATTTCTTCGTAAGGTCGAAACGCTAAGCCAATTTTAATGCTTGAAAGATAATTATTCTTTGTCCTACATTTTAACAAATACTTTGTTGTTAATGTTAGATTTGATAAACTAGCTGCGCGAATTGTTTTAAACAATAAATTCTTGAAAAAATGTTAAACCTGTCTTCATAACGTCCCTTTCTCATCGTCTCTTTTTCTCTTCTCTTCTCGTCAAATTTTTGGTAACTTTATCGCGAAATATTATTCCCTATCTTACTCACATTATTGAAACGATTTTAATGATATCTTACAATGACATGTAGAAATCTATCAATCCGTCTGGGCCCTAGGCCCTGACAAAGAATCATCATACATATGTAGATACATACTTACAAACATACATACAAATATGTAAAAAGAAAAGAACCCAAGGAGGGTTGTTTTGATTCAAATTTTCTATTGTTTTTTTTTCGTTAAAGCAACACCGTGATTTATTCTTCGTACTATTTCATTCTCTTGTTAAGATGAGGCAGAGGATTTGAAAATGATTACTTGTAATCTTGTAACGACAGCTATTATACCCCTATTTATATCCTTTTCTTCGTAATTCCTTTATAGCACTATTGCACACACTAGTATAATCTAATGTTGGATTATTATATACATTATGGGTGACAGGTCTGCCAATAACTTTTCACATATTGTATATATTGTGAACACATAAGTATTGCGATAAGTTCAGGTTCATGGCGTAATTTTTAAAACCACAACTATCGTTCTCATAATAACTTTTAACTTAGGTAGGTTTGCGGGACCGAAATTCTCGATGCAACTCATTTTGAGAAACATTGATTGTTCGGTAGTGAGTTTCATATATGTGTTTTAGATAAACTATTTTATTTTAAAAGCTGTTGAAATAAAACCGCTATTATTCTACAGAATAATATTATTGGGTAAGAAAATCTCAGCGACAGCCCGGAGTTTGGAAGTTTGGGTGTTACACCCCCTTGGCTCGGAGAGCACGTAAACATCGATTACAGTCGATTGGGAAGTCAGTGCCCTCAAATATCCTCACAATTAGTTCACCTATCAAATTAAATTAGCCCTCAGGGTTGCGGAGGTCAAATGCCAGTCACTCTGGAACTGAATTTCAGTTAATTACTGGTTGGACTCGAAGCCAACCCCAATAAAGATAGGAATAATAAGGCTAGGGTTCTTCCTAAATAATTTTTCGCTAAACGGTTTTTCGAACTTTCTCGAGATGCCAAATATCTAGTGTTTTCATGAATATTTTACCTTAAACAATTTGCAACGTATCCCTAATGACGTGAGTAAATGTGACATTAGCTAGAATTTCATGCATAAAAATAATATCTCAGTGGAGATCTATTTTAAATCATAGGAGTGCGCAAATAGCTCGGCGTCGTGGTGGGCGATAGCTCCCGTAACATTCCAAATCAACATAAATAATTAAATAAGTAGATAATTATATCATATTTGTTAGGTACAATAAAATTAATAGTACCATTAGTACCATTTTGCATTTGTAAAACTTTTTGCATTTTGTACGAACGTTCAAATGTTCCATGTAACGCAAATCTTCGTTATAACAAAATGAGGTTTAGGATCAACAAATATTTGTTTCTCATCAGTTCCTTCTTTAAAGAAATTGAAGGCTAACGCATAGACATATGTAACGGCAATGACATTGCCATGCTTTTATGAATGTTAAATACAAGTATTAGATAGCAAAATTCGAAGACGCAATTTAACCATATTCCCATAGTGGATAGTAAAGTATGTATTAGTTTTACTTGAGCGCTGGCCTGGCGGTAACGGGTGGGGCTGCCCGTATCCTACCACCCCCCAAATTCCATGGTATAGCTGCCCTGAAAAAGAGGCGACCATGGTCTGCAGGGGTTCCTGGAACCATCCCTTCTTGGGTATACCCAGGACCCTTGCAATAGACCCATTTATGACGGAACATCGTGTGGTTTTAGTCAGTTCGAGTCCGACATACCACCTCACCGTTATCTCTGGTGAGGTGGAGACCCGTGGGGGCTTCCACACAAAAAAAATAGCATAATTATACTTATGTTTTTCAAGTATAACACCAATTTTTATTTGGATTTTGTCACTTGACTTTGATTTATAAAAATATTACTAGATAATTTTATTATTAATAATTTTATATTTTAATTAGATATACATAACATTGCTTTTTTAATAATATATCTTTATAATATGGCATTTAAATCGACACTCTTATGAAATGTTAGTAAAACTCTGCACAGCTAACGGTAACCCAGCGGTTTGGATGCGGCCGTCATTACTTACCTACATAAATTTCTAAACATTGGGTATGCCGTCACGGTTTCTGCTACGGTGTTCCGCAGAAAATGTTACATTTGTGGAAAAAGCCTGACATATTAGGCAAGCCTTTACAGCCAGATACATGATATGAAACAGGCATGGGCGTAGATAGGGGGGGGGGGATCTCTCGGAATCAATACCAGTCGCGAAGTACTCACCAATTTTGAAGCCATCAAAATGGCTTTGAATGAAGAGGTCGTGGAGAGTCGGGACAAAAATGCTGTAGAAGCCCTAGGGCTGCTAACAACTATAAATAAACCAGAGTTTATCATATCTTTACATATATTTGCTGAATGCCGAGACAATGATAGAGAAAAACCTGTTTGTATTAAAAAAAAATGAGGTGAAAACAGAAAACGTAAAAAAATATATAAATAAGGACTATTACCCAAATTTATATAAGCCTCCCAGTGAGCTTCGCCGGTTGCGAAAGGAGTTTTCTGCAATGAGGGGAATAAAAACCTGGCTGAGGAAAACTATGCTCCAGAATCGTTTCTCTCAAGTATCTTTGATAAGTATAGAAAATTAATTGGTGAAAAATACAACAACATCAGAGGCAGTCTTGAACCGGTTTACCAAAAAACACAGAAACTTTAAATTGTTTGAAAACAGTGTCATGGAGTGATATTATTTATCTTTTTGGTTGCTCTGATTTTTTGATTTGTAACATATAAATAACATTATATCTAATAATAATATACCATCTATTTGATTTACCTTGTTGTTGGTAATATAAGAGCGGAGCTCTTGTCGGTGTAAACTACACAGTTTTGGTCAGGACACAGATGAAAGAAAAAGAATAGTATAATAGGATAGGATAACTGAAATCCATACTTGATACCTACATAGTTGCGCATGCGCTGATAGTCAGTGACCACCTTGCCGTGGCCGGCCGATTCATGGCTGGGGCCATGGCCCTAGGAGGGATAGGGATTTTTAGGAAAAATCCCTAGCTACGACAATGGAAACAGGATCCATGATCATTGAATTGAAGATGACTAATCTTATAACGCAACTCGTAAGTCTCCAGTAAATACTATCCTCGTGACATCCTATTATATATAACACGTTTTTATACATTATAAATGATTGGGATATTACATTATTACGCTGGGGTTTTCAGCGAAGCGGTGAGTCGCATACCTTAAAGCAAACCGACTAACCAGACTGTGTGCCACACTAGGCCACAACATTAGGGGTCCAGGAATAGTCCATTATGAAGTACGATCCTCCTGATAGATATATACGTACACACGCTCACAGCTCACACCTGTCTTCCTGAAGGGCTAAGCAGAACTGTATTTAACACCAATTTAGCCAATTAGAATTGGGTCCTAATAACGTAACAGAGGCAAATATATTGCCGTCTTCCGGGCAATGTAGGATTATACTTTGGGATAGAAAATAAGAAAATAAGAATAGGAAGAGATGGTATGGCCCTATTCTTCTCAACTGTAACCCCGCACGGCACGGAAGATGCACCTGGTTGATAATATTTGTAATTGTATCTCTACTACACATTCGTATACGCCAATTGTTAAGAAACCAAAATAAAAATCAAAGCAAAATTACACCTTTACATAGGTAGGGTTTTTTTTTACTTTTTTTTATGCGATTTTCGTTTTTTCGTTTTCGTTTGCACCCTGCAAACGAGCAGACGGGTCACCTGATGGTAAGTGACTACCGCCGCCCATGGACACCCGCAACTCAAGAGTCACAAGTGCGTTGCCGGCCTTTTAGGTAGGAGTACGCTCTTTTCTTGATGGTTTGAAGGTCGTATCGCTTCGGAAATACGGCAGGCGACATTTTGTTCCATAAGCTGGTTGTGATAGGCAAAAAGCGCACAGTGGTGGAATGCCAATCGTCCAGGTGATGGGGATGGATATTTTGTCGCATAGGACAGTGGCGGAAACCTACAGCCGGTATAAGTCCGAACAATTCCTCTGAACACTCCCCATGATACAAGCGATAGAGAATGCAGAGTGAAGCTACATCTCTAGGCAACGCCAAGGTGTCAATTCGATCAGAAATGTCTTGGCAGTCGATGATGCGAGTCGTTCTCCGTTGAATGCGGTCAAGAGGGAGAAGCTGGTACTCGGGTGCACCTGCATAGAGATGAGAACAGTATTCCATGTGCGGCCGAAGGGAAGGGAAGTGCTCTCAAATTGAGGTGATACGATCAAAGAATGGCATCTTTTTAGCGGTGAACGCGCAAACCTGTGTCTTCGTGGGGTTAAACTGGACTAGGTTAAGTCGACCCCAATCTGAAACTTTTGATAAAGAAGTTTCGATTTCAGACACAAGTTTGGATCGGCTTTCGATGACGTTTACCTGAGAAATGTTAGCACGGCCGGTGTAAAGGGCATCACTCGTGCTAACGTCTGCATAGCAATGGATGCTGCTAATCTGCAGCATGTCATTGATATGCAGAAGAAACAGCGTGGGTGATAGCACACAGCCTTGTGGGACACCAGAATTAACAGACTTGGAGTCGGAGCATGCACCGTCAACAACGACCTTGATGCTTCTGTCTGTAAGGAAACTGGTGAGCCAATTGCACAGTTACTCGGGAAGCCCATAGGAAGGAAGCTTCGCAAGGAGCGCTTTGTGCCAGACCCGATCGAAGGCCTTCGCCACGTCCAACTAACGGCCAACGCTTCCCCTTTGGTCTCGATCGCCTGTGCCCACCGGTGAGTCAAGTAAACAAGAATATCACCAGCTGAACGACCCCGACGGAAGCCGTATTGTCGATCATTGAGGAGCTGGTGGTCTTCTAAGTACCGGAGGAACTGGCAGTTAACAATGGATTCCATTATCCTGGAGAACAAGGAGGTGATGGCTATGGGTCTGTAGTTGGACGGATCCGAGTAATCTCCTTTTTTAAAGATTGGGTGCACTTGAGCTGTCTTCCATGAGTTCGGGACTACGCCAAGAGAGTAGGAAAGCCGATAAAGGCGCGTTAAAACCGGTGCCAACTCTGGAGTACACGTCTTCACGATAGGAGAGATTCTATCGGGCCCACTCGACTTAAGAACGTCGAGGGAAAGAAGCGCTTTACGCACTGCCCTTTGTGTAAACCGGACTTCCGGCATCCGGCTCTCGCACTGCGGTATGGTCGGCGGTGCGTTTCCCCCGTCGTCCAGGGTCGAGTTGGCCGCAAAGAATTTGCCCATGAGATCGGCTTTTTCTTTAGCGTCGTGGGCCAACGAATTATCTCCTATGTGCAGAGGTGGAAAGGATGGCTTACAAAAGTTCCCCTGGACAGCTTTGGCAAGAGACCAGAATGCACGAGTTCCGGAAGGGAGACTCACTAGTCTCTCGCCAATTCTGCCGATGTGAGCCGACATCGCCACAGCAATTACTCTTTTGAGGGACCTGGAGGCAAAGTTAAATTGCTTCTTTAATGTGCTGGTCTTTACATCCCGTGCTGTCGCTGTATTAGCCCATGCTTGGTAACATTCCTGCTTTCGGCGTTACGCCGCTCTGCAGGTTCGACCAAACCAGGGCTGGGACTTGCCACCTGTAAGAATCAGGAGAATGGAATGAAAAGTTCCATACCCTGAAGCACAACATCCGCGACAGAGTCGGCAACGACATTGGGATCATCCGGCGAGAAGCAAACCTGCCTCCATGGGTAGGATGCAAAGAATGTTCTCATCTATCCCAGTCTGCTGACCTATAGTGCCATACGCGGCGACTGCCTGTAACTCGCGGCCGCAGCGAGTAAACGAGTGGCACTATACTCCTAATCAGGCAGTGGTCCGAAGAGCCAAGAGGGGCCTCAACGGATACTTTGTAGCCGTCAGGATGTGATGTGATGTCGCCAAGAATCACGATCTCTGCGGATGTGACCTGCTGGAGCACTGAGTCTGTAGCCATTTGGACGTGGTCGATGAGGCGGTCCGTTTCGGCATCACCGCTATGGAACCTGTAGAGGCATACGTAGATGCGGGGATGGTCGTCGCAGTCGACACGTAGTCATAAGATGGGGAGGTCCCTACCTTCAAGATTGCCGAGGCGGCGAGAAGTGATATCATCTTTAACGTACACGCATACACCAGCCTTATTAACAAAGGAGTGTTCCAGTCCGTACCCAGGGTAGCAAAGGTAGGATGTGTCCGCTGGAGATGATATCTGCGTCTCGGTTAAAAAGACCAAGGCCGGGTTGGGATAACATGGAGATAGCTACGGCTCAACCTTCATATGAAATGGCTTTTTTCTTAGTGACGTTGAATTAGTATAGCTAGTAGGATTAAAAACCAAAAACACGACTAGAGCTTCGTAAAATTCAGAAGCAACGATCTCAACCGTGCTCAGCGAAGTATTCATATTGCAGTCAAACCTCTAGTGCTATTGAAGTAATAGATTCTTTAACACTCACGTATCTACATCTGAAGGGTCTCTACCCCTTCAGATGTAGGTACGTGGCGTTTCAGTCACCCACGCTCTGACAACCTTCATTTAGTCAGACTTACGTTAAAGTGGCAAATCTTTGGTGTAGTTAAACAAATAAGAAATATAAGTATTAAGTAATCACCATAATGGTAAGAAAGTACTTACTTATTGATATATGTATATTTTTGAAGATTTCTTTAAACATTTTCCCATTGCCATACAGTGAATATTCGATACTGACTGCTGCACTACCTACCTATTGTTAAACTCCGACGTAAGAGAGGGGGTGATAGAGAGAGGGGGATTGTGTGTCTGTCTGTGTGTCTGACCGTAGCTCCCAAATAGCTTAACCGATTTTGATGCAGTTTGTTTTTGTTTGAAACATAATTTAGTAGAGAGAGAGTCGATTCAGCCGTTTTCAAAGTTTGGAATGTTTCCACATATACTCAAGTGGGATATCAAGTAAAAGGGCATGATACCAATATCATGTTTCTCCAGTGAATCGGTCGACTTACGTGAGGTGACTAAACGTGCCGTTCGGGACTGCGTGCGAACTCCCTGGGGTACCAGCGCTAGCATGCGCATGCGGCCCGTGGACTATCTCGGTGCGGCCCGCAAGACGTCCGCGCGGTCCGTAAGAAAAAAATACCAAAGCAAAAGACCATATAAATTCACTAGAATTTATACGGCCATGCTGCTGGGCCATGAGAGTATTCTTGAAAGCTCGCTCCCACGCGGGGTGATAAAAATGTATCTATTTCATTTCTTAAGAACTGTTTATCAAGACTGTGATGTTATGTATTGTTTCTACCGAAAATAAATATTTGCTGTACTTATTCAATTCTTGGCAATTTCTTTTGCGTTTATCCGCCGCGCGTGGCCGTCGGCGGCGAGCGGCTCCTTTGAGACAATAGGCGGCGGCAGTCTTTGATTAGACGCAGGTGTGCGGCGGCGAAAAAATTCAAAGCGACCGGCTTTAGTTAAAATCACAGCCGCGCGCAGCTCTCGCCTACGCAGGTCAGCACCCTTTTTTCCTTTCCCCCCGGCTTTGCCAGCCAAACCGGGGAGACGAGAACCCAACTCACACATACCCACTCCCCCCCCAACCAAGGTTGGGAGGGACCACCAGACACCACCACCACCACCACCTGCACATTCATTCATCATGAACGTGCAGATATTACATACCATCCTTCAGGATAAAGAAGTGTTCGCACTTCTAAAGCAGAAGTTCGGGAAACTCATTCCCGATACCCCTCCACGAGCCCTCAGCAGCCCCCGCAGCCCCAGCCCGTCGTTGCACCCGCCCGTAAACCAAATACTCCCACCCCGCCCCTTAAGCCCCATAAGATCTCCCTCCCCTCCCTCCGATATGTCCGAAGACGAGCCAAACTCGTCTAACGATGAGGGGTTTGAGCTCGTCACGGGCAAAAAGCGGAAGGGAAGAACTCCCAAATGCGTTGCCCCGCCCAAATCAACCTGCCGTGCCCCATCCCCATCTCCTAAATCTGCCCCCCTGCCTCCACCCACGCCTTCCCCAGCCCCTGAGGAACCTCCGAAAATCCCCACTCCCCCTCCCCTATACGTCCACGACAAACAAAGATGGACAGAAATCTCCTCCCGGTGCAATGAATTGCACATCCAATATACCTCCGCCCGCACCACCCCACAAGGTATAAAAATCTCAGTCCCCACGTCCCGCGACCACCGCTCTCTTACAAAAATGTTGAAAGAGAGAGGGGTCGCTTTCCACACATACATCCTTGAGGAGGACCGACTACTCCGTGTAGTCATCAGAGGGATCCCCAAGGAGATCCCACTGAAGGACATCAGTGAATCCCTCCGAACCCACAACCTACCCATCCTCGAAATCCACAGGATGGTCCGGAGAAAGACTCAACAGCCCTACGACATGGTCCTCGTATCGCTTGACCACAACGAGGCGGGCAAGGCCATTTTCAATATCAAGACGTTGTGTAACCTTTCAGGCATACACGTCGAGCCCCCACACAAAAGGGATATCATATCCCAATGCCACAGGTGTCAAATGTATGGACACTCGTCTAGAAACTGCTTTGCCCGTCCAAGGTGCGTCAAGTGCCTCGAGGACCACCCCACAGCCGACTGCCCCAGACCAAAAGACGTGTCCAAATGCTCCACCCCTCCCGCATGTGTACTGTGTGGCGAGACCGGCCATCCCGCTAACTACCGAGGATGTCCGAAAGCTCCCCGCAAACCTACACGTCCAATCCAACGCCCATCAGCCCCCACAACCCAACCCGCCTTCATACCAGCACCCCCACCAACAAAACCCTGCCCATGGGGACTAAACAGCACTAAAAATGCTGTCTCACAACCCCCAGCCCAACCCAAGGCCCCATCAAACACCGCCATACCTTCCCTCCTCAGCCTACAAATCCCTCCCCCACCACGCACACAACCCCTTCCAAAACCCACTCCCTCTCTGTCAGGAATCGACAGGGAACTTAAAGCCCTCCACCAACTTGCCGTCACTGTGAACTACACAGAGATGCGCGAAATCGGTGCCAAATTGTTAGCCAACCTAGGCGACCCTATGGCGATCACAGTCATCGCCCTAGAGCACATGGCCTACTTCGAGTCACTCGCCAACATCAGAGTCGACTAACATGGACGTACACCCAACGGGCAGACTCAAACCGAAAGCCCTACGCATAGGTTGTTTTAACGCCAATGGCATAAGAACCCAACGCGAGGAAATTACGACCACGACCTTGACATTTTCCTTATCCAAGAGACCTTCCTTAAACCCTCCCATAGACACCCTAAAATTGCTAACTACTCGTTAGTCCGCAATGATAGGGAGAGATCAGCAGGCGGTGGCACCATCATTTACTACAAACGATCCCTACACTGCGTCCCCTTGGACCCTCCTCCCCTCATAAACATTGAGGCATCGATCTGTCGCATAGGCATGACAGGACACCAACCCATCACCATCATCTCTGCCTACCTACCACCCGGTCAAACAACCGGCACCCCTCCAGCCCTAGAAAGTGACATCCAATCCCTACTCGACCTAGGAGGAGCTACCATCCTGGCAGGCGATCTCAACGCCAAAAACAGCCTCTGGGGTTGTCAGGTGACAAATCCAAGAGGCTTACAACTAGATCGCATCTCAGACACCCTAGGTTTCGACATCATCGCCCCCACTGACTTTACCCACTATCCCGGAAACCACAGACACCGACCTGACATCCTCGACCTCGCGCTCCTAAAGAACATAAACTTACGTCTATGTTCATTAGAAGTGTTCGAGGAACTAGACTCCGACCACAGACCGTTCATACTTGAACTCCGCCCCCGCACAACAGACAGGGACTTAACTCAGCCTCCCCCTACAAAAGAGATCACAGACTGGAGTCGGCTTGAAGAGAAACTCAAGTCGACGACATCTGCCCATCTCGACCGCATCCCCGACGTAATACAGACCACCGAGGAGACTGAGGCCGCGATTGACTCCCTCAACGACCACGTCCAGGCGCTTATTAGCGACTGCACCCGGAGAGTGCCAGCTAGAGACGACTCTAGATGGCACATCCCCGTGGACGTACGTGAGTTGCTTAGGGAGAAAAACGCAGCCATCAGAAGGTACGACCGCCACCCGAGCGAACAAAATCGACTAACACTACGCTCTCTCCAACGTGACGTTAAAAATGAAATTGACAATCTCCGACAATCACAGTGGGACAACCACCTTAGTAACCTAAAGCCCTCGCACACTGCCTTCTGGCAGCTGTCTCGCGCCCTCCTAAAAGACACAATTACTCCTATGCCCCCTCTTAACAGACCTAACCTTCCACCAGCTTTCGACGACTATGAAAAGACAGAATGCCTAGCAGACAGTCTCGAGCTTCAGTGTACACCCAGTACCCTCCCTGTCGATCCAAACCACCTATCGAAGATAGACTCCGAGGTGGAACGGAGAGCCACACTACCCACTCCCAACACCCCTGAAGGCGAAGACAACCCCGTCCCTCCCACCACCCCCGAAGAAGTGTGCGACATCATCCGCACGCTAAACCCGAAAAAAGCCCCTGGCCCGGACAAAATAACCAACCGGGTCATCAAGCTATTCCCACCCCTCCTCATAGCCCTCATGTCTGCCATCTTCAACGCCGCAATGACCAACAACCTCTTCCCACGTCAGTGGAAAGAGGCTGTGGTCATAGGCATTGATAAGCCAGGCAAACCCAAAAATGAACCCACCAGCTACCGCCCCATCAGCCTCCTCAACGGTATGGGTAAGATCTATGAAAGACTCATCCATAGCCGTCTCAAATCCTATGCGGAATCAAACATGTTAATACCACATGAACAGTTTGGCTTCCGCTCCCATCACTCCAGTGTTCACCAAGTCCACCGTATCGTTGAACACATATCCTCCCGATTCCCACGTAAATTCCTAACTGGCGCACTCTTCTTCGACGTTGCGAAGGCGTTCGATAAAGTATGGCACAATGGCCTACTATACAAACTCTTCACTATGGGAGTACCCCACAAACTAGTACTCATCATAAAGGACTACCTGACGAACCGCCAATTTCGCTACAGACTCGAAGGGACGCTCTCCTCTCCCCGCACGATCCGAGCCGGTGTCCCGCAAGGATCAGTACTCTCCCCTCTACTTTTCTCGCTCTTCACTAGCGACATACCCAAACATGCATCAGTCCAATTAGCCCTATACGCAGACGACACCGCCCTATTCTACTCGGGCAGGTCACCTGCAAACATCGCAAAGGTTCTCCAAACCGCAGCCAACACTCTTGGCAAGTGGTTCACCAAATGGAGAATTGAAGTGAATCCCGTAAAAAGCCAAGCCATCCTATTCCGGTGGTATAAAAACTCCCGATATTCCTTTCCCATGCCCTCTCCGATCACCCTATTCGGAAAGGCTATCCCGTGGACAACTCAGGTCAAGTACCTAGGAGTCTTCCTCGACGACACCCTCTCCTTCTCCCAACACATCTCTGCAGTCCGCACCCGCGCAGCGAGAGCACTTAGTAGACTCCACCACCTACTAAACCCAAGGTCCAAACTCTCGCTCAAAAACAAAATCCGCCTTTACACCACCTGTATCCGTCCCATAATGACCTACGCCTCCATAGTCTTCGCCCATTCCTCCCCGAGTAGGTTACACCGCCTCCAAACACTACAAAATAGGTTCATGCGCCGAGCCACGGGGGCCCCGTGGTTCATTCGCAATGAAAACCTACACATAGACCTAGGACTACCAACCGTCCGACAATTCATGAAACACTGCTCACAAACTTACTTCGACACTGCCACCACACACAAAAACCCACTAGTGTCAGCCGCAGCGAACTACATACCATCTGCCATAACTCGCAAGCGCCGACCGAGGCACGTCCTCGGGGAGCCAGACGATGAAATAACAAAGGCACAAATCGCTGCGCTCGCCGCACACTCCTCAATCACCAACACACCACACAGAGGCCCACGTTTCCGTCCCAGACGGAGGGGCAGACACAGACAACAAAGACACACCACCGCACACAACGGTTCTCACAGAACCCCAAACCCTATCCCTATCCCTATCCCCATTCCCACTCCCATCCCCATTCCCATTCCCACCATCCTAAACACAAACCCCACAACCATCCCTGGTTGAGAGCTAACGCTCACCAACTGACCGCGTAAGGTTGTATACAGCCTAAAGGCTTACAACTGAAGACATTACAAAAAAAATTTTCGCGTTTCGTTTCACCTTTCTTCCCTTCGCTTCAGATTGATGGGTAAATGTTATAAGGACGGGGATAGTAGTTACATGACATGAACTTCATGGCATGTAACTACTAAGTAATAGTTAGTAAGTTACGAGTATGTCATGTTTAGATTATTTTTTGAATGTGGAGTTGAATTTGTAGGTGCTAACTGGAACATATAATTTTACAACGAATTGAATTTGATTTTATATATTATTTCATTATTGTTACAGAATAATTATATAAACATGGCTTCAAGA
Organism: Tyria jacobaeae; assembly: GCA_947561695.1. Taxonomy (NCBI): domain Eukaryota; kingdom Metazoa; phylum Arthropoda; class Insecta; order Lepidoptera; family Erebidae; genus Tyria; species Tyria jacobaeae. The sequence goes on from OX387217.1 coordinate 12,076,503, forward strand.
AAAAGGAAGATAGAAGAAGAAAAAAGAGTTTTTAGCGAATTATGGACAGAATTATACTTTTTTATCGAGTTTAAAGGAAAACCGTTATGCTTGATTTGTCAAAAGAGTATTTCTGTAGTAAAGGAATATAACCTGAAGCGACACTGAGCACAAAGTTAAATTTGACTGTCTTGAAGGAGAAATACGAAAAAGGAAAATTTCCACTTTGAAATCGTCATTACAAAATCAACAAAACATATTTAAGGTTGTGGTAGACAACAGCGAATCAGTAGAATCAGCGAAGGGTAGCAGAGATTCTAGCAAAAAGTGGACGTCCGTTTACCGATAGTGAATTAGTAAAAGAGTGTGTCTTAGCTATCGCAGAAGAAATATGCCCAGAGCAGAAAAAAATGTTTGAAAGTCTTAGTCTCTCTGCGAGAACTTGCACCCGACGTACTGAAGACTTGGGTGCTAATTTGTGTGAACAACTCAGGGACAAGGCGCAGTCTTTTGACTGCTTCTCTTTAGCGATGGATGAAAGTACGGACGTGTCAGATACAGCACAGCTACTCATATTTGTACGCGGCATTGACAAAAACTTTACTGTTTACGAAGAGCTTGTGAAAATGTGCAGTTTGAAAGGTACAACTACGGGAGAAGATTTATTTCACTATGTAGAACAAGCTCTGGATTCATTGCAATTAAGCTGGGAAAAGTTTACAAGTGTCACTACCGATGGAGGCAAGAACATGAGCGGTCAAAACATAGGTGTTGTTGGGAGAATCATCAGCAAAGTGAAAGATTCTGGATCTACTGTGCCATTGATTTTTCACTGTATTGTCCATCAAGAGGCATTGTGCTCCAAGGTTATATCCTGGAAAGAAATAATGGATACTGTAACATCCACTGTTAATTTTATAAGAAGAAATGGGCTCACACACCGTCAGTTCCAAAAGTTTTTGGAAGATCTGGAAGCTGATCATGGTGACGGTGGTTAGGTTGGTTAGGTGGCTCAGTCGAGGTGCCGTTTTGGAACGGTTTTTTGATTTGAGGAAAGAAATTGGCAACTTCATGTAGATGAAAGGAAAGCCAGTGGAAGAGCTTACTAACAAACAGTGGATTATCGATCTTTGTTTTTTGACTGATTTGACTAAGGAATTGAATCAGCTCAACAAACGCTTGCAGGGAAAAAATAAATTGATTTGCGATATGTATTCAGATGTAAAGTCATTTGAGATGAAACTGAAACTGTTTATCAAGCATATTGATGAAAAAAGCTTGACCATTTTCCTAATTGCAAGAAAGCCGTGGAAGAAGCTGGAGATAATTTTGTGTGGCAAAATATCACAATGAGAAACGTGTTAACACAACTACAAACTGAGTTTGTAAATCGATTCACCGACTTTAAAAAGAGCTCCCTTAACATGGGAATATTCCAAAACCCTTTTGCAATTGATATTAGTGAGGTACCAAGCAATTTGCAAATGAACAGAGTAGATTTGCAAAGTAATAGTACACTTAAAACGGCATTTAAGTAGAGCACTGACTAGATACAGTTCTACGGAGGTTTGAGTTCTGAAATCTTCAAGGAATTGAATAAGTTTGCTCAGCAGATAATAACTATGTTTGGTAGTACATATTTGTGTGAGCAGACTTTTTCAATTCTCAACTACCGCAAAAATAAGAATTGTTCGCGGTTAACGGATGAACATTTAGACGCGATACTGCGCGTGTCTCATACTAAAATGAAAACAGACGTTAAAGAACTTGCAAGTCAAATGCAGCCGCAAAAATCTCACTAGTTCTTACTTTTATGTTAGTATAGTAATTCAATTAAAATCTACATGATTGTATGAATATATATGCGTTTTATTTCAAATATTGAAAATACATGCCCGAACATATAAATATAAAAATAAGTGCGGCCCGTACTGATACTCTGACAACATATGCGGCCCTGCTATAGCAAAAGGTTGCCGACCCCTGCTATAGGGGGACAGACGAACAGATGGGTCACCTGATGGTAAGTGACAACCGCCGTCCATGGACACCCGCAACTCAACTTAAACCTACTTCAATTAACATATAACTTATTGATAAAAATGTTTACAGCAGTGTCGATGCATTACCGACGATTCGCATTCCTTTCGCTCCATAAAGAAAAGTAGTTGCAGCATACTACACGACTGAGTAAGAACACTTGTGTGTGCCATACTATGAGCCTAAAGTCGACTATCGCGTTCTAAGTTAAATCATTCTGACTCAATCTGACTTGTGTAAAATTGCGTTTTAGTAATTACTACCTAAGAATAAGTTTTCTTGAAACATGGTACAATAAGATATTACATTGATAATCATGACACAGTACACATCTACGATAATCACAATGTCAAAATTAAATAAAAACTTCATTAAAAATATATGAATTTACATTATTTTTACACTTTTTTTTTATATTATAGGGGGTGAGACGAACAGATGGGTTACGTGATGGTAAGTGACAACCGCCGTCCATGGACACTTGCAACTCGAGAGTCGTAAGTACGCTGCCCGCCTATGAGGGTGATGAGGGAAAAAAAGAGGGGTGTTGGGCCTCCGCAAACCTTAATAATTTCGGGGAAATGCTTCACAACCGGTTTTCTGTGAGGCCATGGTATCGCACCGGTCGCGCCGCAAAATAGTCGGTTTGCTTTAATTAAAATACAAACACAAAATATTTTATCTATTTTCAAATAAAAGACTAATTATAAAAAACAGTTTTTTTTTTAAATTACAAGTATATTCCGGCTAAATCTTGCAACTGAACTGAAGTGATAATTCTTTACTGAGATGAAATTATGCATATATGTTTAGTTTGGATGAAAATGCATGGTTGGCTAAGTGACCTCATTCTGACTGCCCAAATTGGCTGACGAATTATTTTAGTACACTCCCATTATATAAATGCTCTAAAAAGAAGAAAATTACCCGTAAATTAAATCAAACCCAACAATTTACTACATTAGACAATTTACAAATGATCTTAATAAAAACAGAAATTGCGAATTGCGAAATCAACCAGCAGTGGACGATGAGGGGTGGATGATGGTTATAAACCTTCTAAGAATGAAAATGGCAGTTGACAAGATACTTGACAATTTGACTTTCAGTGCAGGTGTAATGTTAACCAACCAACTGTAATAAGATCGCTACATGAATTCATGTTATAAGTATTTCAAATAGCTAAATATTCTGTTGCGTTTTTTACTAATGAGTAAGTTGCAAGCGTGATAAATTGGTCTTTTCGATAACTATTTTGTTCCTTCCTGAGAATGCTGTTTTCATTTAAAAAACTACTCGCATGATCACAATATGGTAGCACATCCTAGAACCAAACACGTTACTATTGTTTTGTGTAATTATTAATTGACTTAATAATTAAAATGTGTGTCTTAAAGCTCTGCGCAATACATTGAAACTTAAAAACGTGTAATTTAAAAACTTATGCGTAATTTCCCCGTAATTGGCGGAGAAATTGCTTATTATGTATAAACATTGCTTATTCTATATTACTGCTTAACATACATAAAAAAGCAATTTTCAAACAAATAATTGCAACCATTGTTTTTTTTTTCAAATAAATACAATCAAGTCACAAAATCTAGGATATTAAAGAGTACTAAGAGTTTAATAGGGTAGGTACTAAGATAATATCGGTGTACTAAAATGTAATGTATAGCGCATTGATTTGCTTCTGTCTCCTGGCATACATATATGTAGTTATAATGCAACAACGATTCCTCATTCCACTGTCAATAGGTACTATTATAAGCTTTACTGTTAATAGGAATATATGTATATAATAAGAAACCAAGAGTACCCCTTGTTGCTTTCTTATGTCAAGCGTCACACATATACCAGGCCACTCAGAAAGTATTGCGAAAAAAGTTTTTTGTATGAGAGACTGGCCAGTTATAAACTATTATAAAAAAAATGTTTATTTATAAGTAAAAATAGGTTCTTCCCTCCACATTTTTTGCCAGCTAATTAAATTATCGTGTCTCATTGAAAAATGGATTTTGTGCCGGGAACATTTTCGCGCTATGAATAGACTAGACTTCAAATTGCATTCATGATGAAGGCCTTCCAAGGCAACTGTGTATCGTTGGTATAATTAGTTAAAACGTGGTTGACTAACTTTGGGGGATGAAGAAAGAAGTGGTCGCCTTATGACGGAGGTTACGGAGTAAAACGTGCTAGCAGTGAAAAATTTAATCCAAGACAATAGGCGAATTACGTATCAGGAGATTCAACACATACTGCAGATTGAATCGGGAAGCCTTCACGATATTTTACACGTGCATCTTCGCGTGGGGAGGATAGTTGCACGCTCAGAAGCAGGCCCAGATAAACAAATTTGAAGCAGGCTCTTCTCGGCGTGTTTACGACATCATTACAGGTGATGAGTCCTGGATTTATACAATACAACCCAGAAGCGAAGCGCCAGTCGACGGTTTGGGTGGTTCAAAACGAATCAACGCCTACCAACATGAAGCGATCTAGAAGCGGGGTGAAGATTTTGACCGCGAGCTTTTTTTATTTGACTGGCTACTTGGTGTCAATCCCTTTACGGAACAAAAGAAGCATCAACGCCGAATGGTATTCTACCAAATGCTTGGCAGAAGTTTTCTCTGTTGTGAGCAACAAGCGACCAAACACAGGGCTCCGCGGGCTACTGCTCCACCACGACAACGCGCCCGAGCACATCGCGCTCAAAACGAGGATTGCTTGGACAGCACGCCAGTCAAACTTCTGGGTCACCCTCCTTACAGCCCTGACCTAGCACCGTGTGACTTCTTTTTATTCCCGAATAATAAAAATCAGCTCAAAGGGATACAATTTTCGTCGTCAGAAGATGCGCTGTCAGCGTTCGAGCAGGCTGTAAACGAGGTGTCTGCGGCGGACTGGAAAAAGTGTTTCGAAAACTGGTTCAGACGCATGAAACTTCGTAGAGAGACTAGTGGAGAGTATTTTGAAAAGATTTACCTATAGAACACTTTTTTATTTTTGCAAAACTCTCCCACGAGTGTCCCACGTAATTATAAATACAGACTTTTTAACGTTATTGGGCTTTATTGTATATAGGTTTGTCTAATATTTCGTACCAAACTACCGACTACATAATAAACTAGCTTCCGCCCACGGCTTCGGTAAAATATAAAGTAGCCTATGTCCTTCCCCAAGATTCGAAGTGCCCCCATACCAAATTTAATTAAAATCAATAAAATTGTGAACGAATGAACTAATTGAATCAGTAGTACAGATCATGTAATTATAAACTTTAATGTATTATTTATACGCCTACATTTATATTACAATTTACAATTAGGTGCCTTCAAAGTTTCTATGTCGGCAATCGCCAAAGTTAATCTAACAGAGATAGTGGAAGTTTTTAGCTATTTCTGCTCGTCGCAAGAGAGCATAATTATAGCTGTACACGGATATACACACTTACGTATTCATCGCTTCCTAAATATATCACCCATGTGACGTCACGTTCTATTTGTAAGCCGAGTATTTTAGCATTACGTTGTTATGTGTAGTGTGCACCTGTTTGGGATACAGATTCATATAAAGAAGTACACCTAATGTCCAGCTATATATGTACATACATATTGTATCTTAAAGTTTTATCATATTTATTATACCTACTACCTACTTGTATTCTCATTAATAAAATTTACTGTATAACAAGTGACTACTTGCGATTGTACGATGACGGGATGGATAATATTAAGTGGATAATGTAAGGTTACAGGTTTACGCGTTCGTCTGCGTATAACTGCCATGTTAATCTTACATTTATATATAAGGTGGCAAACAGGCACTGGTTCCAAAATCATAATCTGCTATCGGCAATAGTAATAGTGTTCTTTATTGCGGATAATAGGTAGGTACATAATGCAGATGTTATAACTTTTATTATTTAGTTCAGCTATGTCCCGCCCATTGCGCATACAATAGTTTCAATAATTTAAATATTAATAATAGGTATATATAGTAGGCTATAGGTGCATGCTTTAAAGGATGAAATTACTCATGTCAATATGGATCGCAATGTCACAGAAATTGTATAGAGGCAATAATGATGTAAAAGTAGAGAATACTGAACACAGGATGATTGAGGTACAGAGTAATGGATCAGAGATTTGTCAGTCATGTAATCTTGTACTGTATAATAGCATTTATTTATTAACAAGTCATGTAGTTTTTAAATATAGTTATTTCTTTAATGATTTTGATATCTCTTGGAATATTGTAGACTATGCACTAAGCTGTAGAGATTTGCTTGCTAGCTGCTATGCGCAATTTATCCTCCATCTAGAACTATCTTTAATAAATAATGCGACCTCCAAAATGTATAAACATGGCGAAGTTAAAATGTTAAATTTTTATGTAATGTTATGTTTACTGTAGATTGAACATAGCCCTTTTACAGATGCGTACTCGCAACACTGGTGTATTCAAGCCTGAAATATACCCGGTCGGTCGGAAGGTACTTCTATTACAGTTGTAATGTTTTAGAAGCGTACTCATCATATAATAAAGACAAAAGAGCATTCCTATTGTATTGTATTTATGGAGATCGAACTGCACTCACAACAGAATCGAATATATTCGATTTTTTCTGCTATACTTTCTTAAAGAAAGTGGAGACGGTGAAAATTTAGTAGCGACGATTTGGTGTTGCTTTTCAGATCACCTTTACAGAGCAGCAATGCATGCAAAGCCGCGTGCTGAGCAGCTGGCAACGGACACGTATACACGAACCCTAATAATAAGAAATCATGTATATAAATTAGACATAAAGTAATTAAAACGAAGAGGGAAATGGTAACTAGTCGTCTTAATAGAAAAGTAAAAAAATAAAAGGCGACTAAAGGATCTAACTGTTATCTATCAGAAACTATATTTACAGTCACACAGTGTCCTGTTGACGGCATAAGGCGTGCCCCCTATTACTTTAGTGGGACCAAATTCTAATTGGCAAAATGTGGATGTTTAATAAACCTCTGCCTATAGATTACCTCATGCAGGCGTGAGCGTATGTATGTATAAATTAACGTAGCGTAAAATCAGGTTACGAGTGCTTAAGATAGTAGATAGCAGTCTTAACGTTCAATTATTTACTGAAAGTACCTATATATGTCTTTCACTAAATTTCTTTCTAGAAAAGAGAATTAAATGACTTTGGATTATATAACTTACTTACTTAATAGTAATTATACACTAATTATTATACTTTTAAGTGAGTATATTACACACACACACATACACAATAAAACATAATCTAATTAGCTTTACATTGCATACTTTCAAATTTGTAATAGGATTATCATCAGCAGATAATTTTAGTGTCTCATTACGATCCAAAATCTGAATTTAAGAACTCACTTTATTTTATTACCTACATCGGTCACATGAGTAATTTATGAACATAATGCAGCTATGCTTGTATCTAATGAAGCAAGCGTCTACCTACACTCGATTTCTAAACAAGATTAGACATGTGTCTACAAGCCAGAGCAAAAGAAATCAATCCACAGACATCGCAATACTCGTAAAAGAGAAATTACTGTTAATTGTATTTTTTCACTTGCTATCACCATACTCGATTATATCAAGGCCCTTATCTAGTCTAGTGAAAAAAAATATAAAAAATCATGAAGTAAGTGAATATGATAGACTTAATATAGAAGTGAAGACTGACTAGTCTTTATACATAGTAAGAAACTGGATTTCGAAACGGACATCTCATAATTACATCACTCGAATACGCAAAGCATGTGACGAGTATAACCAACATTTAGAGAAAGTGTTGTTTTCTTAGTGCCTACTTTTCTTCGGCGGCCCACGTCGAACTAAATTATTTATGTACTATTTGTCAACAACAATCGCACCAGATGTTAACACATTAATAAATTAATAATTTTAAAAGAAATATTTCCTTAAGAAGTTTTCCTTTGTGGGATGAGTGAAACTGAGGGTCAAATAATACATTTTCTTTGTTTGTCAAACTTTTTAAAAGGAGTTAAGAAATGAAGCTTCTGTTTTCCACCCACATGTATTTATGCACGAATATGTTTGAACTTCCGCGATTTTCTCAAAGTATTTGATCGAAATTGAATGGGGTTTCAATTAAATTATTCAATAACTAACAACAAAAACAACTAGGTAGATAATTATTATATGAAAAAATGCGTTTTTCGTTTGGTGTCCTTTTTTATAAAAAGGTACTTTATTTGTAAATAATTATTTGTAAGAAAATTTATACCTAGGCATATAATATATCATTGATTTTAAGTGTTTATGTCAGGGTCAGCTAAAACTGGCCATATCGTTAAATAGTAAAAGGTAATAGGGAGACCGACGAACAGACAGGTATCTCGATGGTAAGTGACAGCCGCCGCTGATGGACATCTGCAACTCAAGAGTCGTAAGTGCATAAGTAATGTATTTAATTTGATAATGAAATACAACTATTTCATAAAGTGGTTGGCGGCATAATGAATCTCGAAATCTCGGTCCCAAGGTTTGGGTTGTAGGTACATAACCAGTTCCTAGACGATAAAATATGTCTTATTTTGTAAATTTTGAATATAAAATAACGACATAAGTTAGTCTAGGTATGTTAAATTAACGAGATTTGATGTGCTATGTCCTGAAATCTTCCTCTGAATCTGAAATGTTGGCAATATAACCTATTTACTAAATACCGCTCTTTTTACCTAAATACTAAAATGCTAGTTTATAAAGTAATAGTCAGATGTCCTATTTAGGTTTAGGATATCAAGTTGTCTTTACGTCTTGAAGAGCTTGATACTAAGAGCTACCTATAAGAGGCTCAGACTAGGCTCTCCAAGTAAGCACTATGATTATATTCATCTAGATACATACATTCGATCTGTTTATATGTACATAGCATGTGCGACTAAATTGTCTAGAAGATAGAATATATTTTTTAATCAACTCTAAATGTAATAAGGAACTCTATTTATATAAAGTTCTAAACAGCTCTTTTAAGTTTTTTCTGATATTATATTTTATTGATTGATCCAGTACTTCGATAACCTACTCCTGAGTAGAACGTCTATAACAACGCCAACACTGTTTGAACTAATTATTTGTTTTTATACTCAAGACGAGGAGACGGGTCACCTGATGTTAAGTGACAACCGCCGTCCATGAACACCTGCATCTTAGGAGTCGTAAGTGCGTTGCCCGCCTTTGAGGGTGATGATGGATAGGATGCGAGGAGGGGAAAGAAGGGAGGTGGATGACGAGATGGGAAAGAGGAGAGGGGTATAGATATATTGATATATTCAACAGAAAAGAAGTTTCTTCGATTTTATGTTCTGCTTGCGTACTAGATATTAATGCAAATATGTATATCTTCTGAGCTTTGTCACTTCAAGAACTCAGTCAGATACTTTTCATAGATACATTGAAATGCAAATACGTAGTCGTACCGATCACTATATTTAGTTTCCACGGTGCAGAACCTACTGGCCAATAAAGTAACAAATCAGCCCAACCTACGCAGATTTGCGCAAAGGAACGATCGACATGTCGCTGTTGTCTGAGTCATTTAAAATCCATATTTTACATACAACAAACCCAAATAGGAACCGTATGACGTAATCAGTTATGCAATTTGTAAAACAGAGGATTAAACAAAATATTTTGCCTTGCAATTTTGTAGATGTCTGAACAGCAAGGTAACACTTACTTAGGATAAGATATTACTTTAGATAAAACTACTCCTACTTTACATCTACACCGACTACCAATTAATATATGTAGGTAAATGGGTAGATAATTGCCATATACAAAGATAAGTTGTACCAAGTAACATGTTAATGTTTAAAACCCATGTACGCATCGCTTCGTTATGTATGAACTTTTTCAAGATGAGTCAAACTTGAATTAAATTCATTCCAATGTCAGTAGTCATCAAGGAATAACGGTTATGTATCGAAGATCAAATTCTCATTAAATATAAGCATCTATTTCTTAAAATCGGAAGCGTGTCTTTGGTCATACCGTTGGCACATTATGTACTTTTACGGTACACATGTTTTACATTTCATAGTTTGGGAGAAGCAGGTTAGTGGCCTCGTATTGGAGTGGGTAGCAATGTAGAAGAAATAAGAAGGTAACTTTAAAATTACAAAAGTATTGAATATAATATATAAATACATTTTCAACTCATACTTAGATTATGATGGCCCTAATTCCTTAATTAACAGGTCAGTGAGAGCTATGACCGAAGAAGTAGTGAGCTTGTACAAATGGTTCTCGCGCAGACTACGTACCGATATTTTGGTATATCGATACAAAGACTTGTAGTGATTAATCGATGTTGCATCTATATAGCGAAGATGACGCTTGCTAGCACATCAAACATTATTTGTACTTTGTGATTGTGCGTATATATTGGTCTGATATTGGCATAGTTAACAATCATTATAACACATTTAAAAATATCTATGTATATATGGTGTTTAAAATGTGCAAAAACTGATCATACTTCTGTAAATTAACACTAGCATCCAACGATGCAAAATTACTACACACTATTTAATAATTATGATAAAAAACTTTGTCTAGGTTCCTATAAATTGTAAGTTCTGTATTGCATTTTCGTCCGATTTGTCTGACGGTAAGTAACCACCGATGCACATAGACACCACAAATGCGACAGTCAAAAATACGGCCGTTAGGGTTGCCAAACCTTCCCCGGTGACATTCGAAAACGCTCATCGCAGTGGTTGAGCCCGGGAGAATCGGCCAAATAACAAGTGTAAGTTGGCACAGAAAGTACTGAGCTTTTCATTTTGTCTTTATTCGTCTGTCCCCCTATAGTATTATAAGAGGACAGACGAACAGACGGGTCACCTGATAATAAGTGAAAACCGCCGTCCATGCAAACCTGCAACGCAAGAGTAGCAAGTGCGATGCCTGCCTTTGAAGGTGCTGAGGGATGGATGACCTCACTCCTTTCTGGGAAAGCGTTGCTTCACTACCGGTTTTCTGTAAGGCCGTGGTATCGCACTGGTCGAGCCGGCCCATTTGTACCTAAGCATGGCTCTACCACTGTTAAATAAAAAATGTCCTCCAATAAAATACAAATATAAATACCGTACTTGTTAGCATCCAGTTTTAATATCCCCTGCATCGATACAGTGGTGGCCCCGAAAGACAGGTCGGCAATTTTCTTTCTTTTTCAAGTAATCATGATTCGAAAGAAATTAGTAGACTTAAGATCTATTTTAGTAAACTAATAGAAAATACACCAAAACAAAGTACATAAAAATAGGAACTAAACCTTCAGGTATTAATTACGCCTCTGCCTACCCCTTCGGGGATACAGGCGTGAGTGCGTGTAGTACGTATGAATGGAAAAATCAATAAACAATAATAGTATCGACTGTACACACGGGTCGCCACTGCTGCTATGAGAGCGCAGGACATCGATTCACATATACATGTGTACAGTCAAACCTAATAACGAATTATTAGGTTCAGGATGCTGTTGGAGCAAGGATCTACACCTCTTACGCATTGTTGAATGAAAACGAGCTACTTTTAGGTCCGCGAACATAGCCGATGAACCACAGAAGCGAATCAGTCCCCCAAACACGGAGAGTGTTTGGGGGACTGATCCGCTTCTGTGGTTCGCCGGCTTAACGCATCGTTGTATTGAACAAGGAGTGCGTTGTAAGGATCTTTGAGTAAACCTAGCACACAGGGAGAATGTTTAAAAATTCGTACAGTAGGCTCGAAAGAGTGTGATTTTTACACCTAGTGAGTAAGGTGCAAACTTGCGGGGTAGCTAACAATGTTTGCTCTAATGGATAACGCTCTCTAACGCTTTCAATTTTATTAAATTATTTATGTGTTTTCACACTTTTCATATTTCTTTTACGCCATTCTGGTCACAGAATGGAAAACCTAAAATTCCGCTTTATTTACGAATACGAGTTCCACTAGGTACCAGCGATGCTGAAACACCTCGAAAGATTAATTATATGTATGGGAAACATACTGTAAAAGAAAGCACAGTACGTTTTTGGTGCCAATGTTTTCGTTCTGGAAATTTTGAGCCACAGAAAGCAAACCCCACAAATATTGTTATGTCTAACGCAAAATGCCTTATGTTTGCCTATGATTTAAAACTATCTTTTTGTAACTGTGGCTAAAGATTGTATAGCGCTGCAATATGATATTGACGATGTCCTTGAGTGGAGTATAAGAAAGAAATTATAGTTTAGTAATTCTAAATCTCTCCCTGCCGGCGCACCAATGTAACGTCTTTTCTCAATCAAACTTTGGAATAATGTATAGCATTTAAACTAATAAAGATATTGGTTTCATAATTAGAATATTACCACATTGTAAGAACACTCAAGTTTAAAAAAAAATGCACAATGCCTATGCCCGTAGTTCGTTAGAATATGCGTGGGTCTCACTGCAAGGTTTTAGAATAGGTCAGTAGGAACTCTTTGATAATCTGTAGATATGGAATTAATTCATATGAAAAAAAAGTGTCTGCCGTGCATCGAAATGCATTTGACTAGAGAAAATTTTCGCTCAATTATTTATTACGACTTTCGTTGCAGTCTTACTCGACAACAATGTTACAATAGACTTCGATTACAAAGCCCCATATCGTGCCACTGTTTACAACTGGTTGAATAAGTTTAAACGATGTCGAAGCAAACTCACTGATGATTCTCGAGAAGGACTTCATTCTACGACGACTACTGAAGATAACGCGAGTGCTATACGGTAATGGCAGAAGCTGATAGAAGGTATGAGTCTAGTACAAAAAGTTTTATATGAACATTTAGGCGTCAGAAAGCTTTTTACTAAATGGATACCTTATAATTTGACTGAAGATCAAAAACACCTTCGTTTGGATTGGTGCCGCGCAATGCTTGAAAAGTACGACGAAGGTGACTCGAATGCTGTAAATGATATAGTCACAGGTGATAAAAGCTGCATATATTGTAACGCATCCGAAACCAAAAGAAAATCTGCGCAATGGATTATTTTAATGGCATTTGGACTATTCGAAGATCTGTTGAAACAAGCAAAGAAGGGCAGAAGTCAAGAAAATAAGTTGATTGCCTCATTTTTTGGATCAATGGGTCATTTCGCAACAGTCATTCTAGAAGATAAATGGACTGTTATTTCAGATTGGTATGTCAGTCATAATTTACCAGTTGTCTTGGAACATGTTAGACAGCAGCAACATGATTAGGCAGCAGCACAAGAAGCAGGATTGTCCTCCACCAAGACAAGTCACTCTGCCAGACAGACTATCGAATATTTGTCTATCGAAGGTCTGGAGTTAATAAGTCATCCTTCTTACAGTTCCAACCACAACCTTGCACCTTGTGACTTTTATTTGTTTCCAAAAAGAAAAGATAAACTTAGAGGAATTCGTTTTATGAACCATAAGGATGCCGTGCCTGCGTTAGAAAAAGGCGTGGAAGAGATCCATAGAAAGAATGGCTTCAGTCAATGCTTCCATCGCATACGACGGTGCTTAAAAAGGAACGGAACGGTGCTTAAAAAGCTAAATTCATTCATTTTCTTCTAAAAACTTAGTGTGACCCCCATAATGTAATAGTTTGTAATCCACAAGTGTCATTGTATACTATTATGTTGAGGAAAAACTCAACGTACCGTCTGTATATACCAATACAAACGTCAATATGGATAGGTATTACCCTTTTCTCTATCCTTCTATATGTCAAGAATTCCCACATATAATTAACTATTAAACGAATACGATTGCCGTACAACAGGGTTAACTACCTTATCAGCTAGATAAGGTAGATTTTATTACCCTGTTGTACAGCAATCGTTATATTTCTATGTTCCCGACCAATATATGAGTGGCGTTGGAAGACGACAACATAGACTACTGTGCTATCCGACTATGGGGCTCTCTCCCCAAACTAATCTAATCTAAGACTAATCAATGAGTTACTTTAGTGTAGTCCAGATGCAGATTTATTTTTTGACTCCCAACTTATAATCTTAAAACATATTTATATTTATCTTATTTATTTTTTGTTAATCTAAGTTTTGTCAGCATTGTAATAAATAAAATAAATATTTTATATTTAGCATTTATATAAGCGATTTGGTGTATACTGTAATGCTTATATTTTATGAATGAATAAAGAACTTATATCTATCATCAATAGATCAAATATGTTATTTGAGTAGTTACGTTCAGTTTTTTTTAAATTGGTTCTTATTTTTAACCAACTTCATAACTAAAGGAAAGAAAAACGGGTTTCATATTAGTAGTCTTATTTTTATTTGGAAGACATTATTTAGGCGTTGTACCTACCTAATTTAACAAGATATAATCCTAAGTATAATAGGTATATACTACCAACGTAAGACAGATGTGAACGATTACCTTAGTTTATTAATTAATACTTGTTTTGATTACAAAATATATGGCACCATACTAAATAACGTTTTAAAAAACACTATTATATGATACTATTATACTTATGAATGAAAAGTGCACACGATAAATCTACCTACCTACTCAGTGGTATAATATGATACTACTCAGCACTGAGTCAAGGCAGACTGCTTTAGTGACAAACGTATGGGTTAGATCATTAGAAACAGCTATATAAAGGAAATAATTTTAGTTGTACAATTAATAAAATGCCCGCATATCCATGAGCGTAAAAATATTGTAAGATTCCCAATTTTTTTCTGTAATAAACCATTAGGGATTTTAGTTCACAAGGAGAAACATCAATTAAGTTATAGTTGGGGTTGTATAGTATTACAATAATACATAAATAATGGAAGACTTCAATACTTTTTTAAATTTCTTTAAGTGTTTTCCTAAGAATGTCTAAATAAATATCTGCATGTTTTTGTTGGAATACGAGCGCTGGGCGAAGACGAATCGCCAGTTCTCCACACCCACCTCCTATTACACCTGCAATATAGAATAGTGGTTTTAAAACACAAAATATATAGTTGATGGAAATAAAATGGGCTGGCTACAATCGATAATCAAACCCACCAGGAAACTGTTGTAAAACCTTTTGCTGACACGTTTGCTGACAGATCGATAGGGAAAAAACTGTTCAGGTTATAAACTTTGGGTCTTGCATGCCTTTACTACTATTACTGTGATCACATACACCAGGAAGTGCAGCAGCAGTGCACCAGTAACCTACGAAGACACCCCAATCAGACGGTGAGTCTAACAGAAAATGAAATCATGTAGCAGACCAAAAATACTTATTTTTATCTTTCTCTTGTGAAAACTGGAGTGACTGTTACAAAAGTAACCAGAGAACATTTACTTCACTTCATTTTGATCCTCTGCCTACTTTATAAGAAAACTGCTATGAATAATGATTGGGATGTTGCTAGTCTCATCCCAGCATGCGGTGTATATCAGTGTTATTATTTTGAGCTTAGATAAGTATAAATACTTATCGGAATATATCACTATCCTATTAAGCTAAAAGGCATTTGATCATCTTGATTTGAATTATCATATGCCTATACACAAACTTACTACTATCACACATTACTAAGTACACAAATTTTTGTTTTCTAAGCTGTCGATAACTAGAACAGGCAACAAAGGTATTTTTTTAATTAACAGACTTGCTGAAACTTACCATTTAGCTTCAACTTTGAAAGTACTTTATCTCTGACTTCTGTATTGGAGGTATTAAAGGCCAAAAAAGTCCCGCGACCACGCACGCTGTTCACCAAGTTCGGAAATTCCTTCTCGAGTTTCAGAAGACCATTCTTAAGAACTTGGCCGGTTTTATTTGCATTTTCAATTAAATTTTCTTGTTTGATCACTTTTAGAACTTGCTCCAGGAGGATCAATTTTGACGGGTCACCCATCCATGTGTTGAAAATTCTATATGCGTGGGGTGCCCTAAAATTTTTAAAATTTATTTTATTTAATCAAATACTGTTATTTGAACCTTGCTACGAAGATTGCCAATAAAATCAATTAAACATTTTTTTGTTATAGGTTAAGAACAGGTCGACAATTTTTATTTCCAACTAGTGTAAATTACTGAATTGCAAGTGCGAATAAGGAAACTGGAACAAAGGACACATACCTATTCGAAATAATATTAAAGAATCATTTATAATTGCTCTCTATATTTTACTGAATTTTTGACATAATGTTTTCAGCATCTTTGTTGTAGTTATGAGAAAGAGGTGCCCTTCAAATGCAAGTGTAGGGTCTCAGTTTTAGTTTCATGTTGTTGAAATTTAATAAAAAAAAAATATGTAATTTTAGTTCATTATTTAGTATCATGATGCTGCATGCTAAATGCTAAATCATGATAAATCACATAGATGGAGTATCATAATTTAAAAAAACAAACATAAACTAGCATTATCACTAAGCTTGATGTGATTGACTCGTTAAAACAAACACTTCATAGAGTTAGCGGCTCGGACACACTTTTTTAAGCCTTTTGCCTTAAACAATTAGTTTAAAGGAATTTCGTTATTTTTTCTATAATGTATTTATTTTTGTTTTATTTATGTTTTGAATCCCCAATCAGGTTAACAGTTCAAACTGAATTCTACGTATAAATTTTCATCTCAATCTTATTCCTACTGATGTAGATTGTTCTACCTTGAGAGGAAGGAGGAAGTTCTACCCTCATAGGAATTGTCTTGCTTGGTAATACAGGGAAACTCGTTATGCTTTTAAAACACGTTTCCCTACATTGTACATTTACTGGTTAACAAACATTTTTATTTGATTTTACATTGCATTCAATAAATGTGTTTAAAAGTTTATTTAAATACATTAAATATCTTCTAGGGTTCTTTTTATTTAATTATTTTAAATTTAAATTATTTTAATTTCAATTAATTGGGTAGACGACTATGCTTAAATTTGTTAATTTTCGTACTGTTTTACTACGTTTTTTTTCTTAAAAGGAAATGATTTGAGATTACATTTCATACAAAAATGTACCAAACCTACCATTTTACAGTCATGTAGTCTATTAAAATGCTAACGCAATTGTAACATACTTAAATAAAACCCTTAGTTTGTAGAAGAAGTAAGTATTTACTGAACGTCGGTTAAATAAATTAATTAAATACATATTTTTTAGTTATTTAATTTCACAAATAAACAGCGAAGGATGAAAGACATAAGCCCCTGGAGATGTATAAAATATGAAGCAGGCAGGCTGTTGGTAAAAGAGAAAGATATAAAAGGCCGAATTTTGTATTGTGAAGAAATTTTGTAAGAAATATGTTGATAACATATTTCTTACAAAATTTATGAATGAAGAGCACGAATGGATCAGGATATCGAACGATGTGCGTATAAATATCGGATTGATAGAGGAGATCAATATAAATTAAGCCAGAATGGCTTTACGAAATATGAAAAGAGAAAAGCAGTTGGGCCCGATGGTATACTGATGGAAGTTACTGAAAAAAGTCGGACGGGTTCAATAAGTTGTTGAATGAGAGTAATCCCTAATGAATGATTGCAAACTTCACTTGTGCCCATATTTAAAAACAAAGGAGATGTTCAGCAATGCAACAACTATCGAGGAATAAAGCTCATGTCACATAGTACGACAATATGGTAGAAAGTTATAGAGACAAGCGTGAGTGGAGATAATGCGATAACAAGAAACCAGTTCAGGTTTATGCCTGTTAAACTGAAGGGACAAATCTACAAGACCATCATTAGAATTGTAGTCATGAACGGATATGAAAGTTGGCCATCTAATAGAACGGATGGGAGACGCCTCCTGAAATGCGAATGTTGAGGATGCAGTGTGACTAGGATGGACAAGGTGTTAAAAATAATATATTAGAGGGACCCTGAGAGAATCGCCAGTGGATAAAAAGTTGAGAAGCAATATACTATCATGTAATTGTCATGTGATGCGAAGGGATGAACAAAATGTAGTGAAGCAAGGTTTTATGAATGGTAGTTGACGGATACAGGAGTAAGGGAAGACCAAAGTAAAGATGGATGGACTGCGTGAAAGAGGATATGGACAGATAGGGAATAAGAAGTAAAATGAAGAATGTTAGAGTGAAATGGAAGAATAGAACATGATGATTATGCTTATCATAAAGATGCAGTGTCATCAAGACTGAAGATGGTATGCAAAATTTCAGGTAAATCAGACACCGGAAAGCGGGTTAAATTGAATGAGCAAGATTTGACCGAATATCATAATTCAATCACACTTACTTGAATTCAGATTTGAAGTAAAAGCCACCAGTTAACATTTTTTTACTGAATGTAACGACATCTGGTGGTGATGGTAAGTCGAAGTGTTCGTGGCACCACATTTTGCCTGACGGCCCACAGCCCGTTTGCACCTCGTCAATTATTAAAGCTGATCCTTTCTGAAAATCAGAATAAATTAGCGTTTTTTTTTCTTTTCAATTCCTTTTTCTTCCGCCGGTTAACTTTTTTTTTTTTAAAGTATGTGTTAAAAAAAACAGTCTTATTATAAAGATAAATGAATAAGAACAAATATGAGACGGCTGCTGTAAGCATACAAGTTCGAACATACAAGCATGCACAAATTATATAAAAAAAAAATATAATTAAAGAAACAGGTAACTTATGCTATTAACGTTGTTTTCTTTATATTAGGCTACTCTTGCTTTTTCACATTTTTCACAACCAAAAGAAGGAATAGTTTTTGTTCTTCGTCGGTGGTAATTAGTTTATTATATTCTTCAATCAATGCTACGCCTCGTTCCGCAATGTCGTTGACTATTCTCCAAGAGTGTGCTCTAGAAGCTTTTTAGTCTTCATCTTCTTCCCAAAGACGAGGTTCTTTTCAAAAATGCAGATGAAATTCCCAAGACTCTAAAAAACCTTCATGTGTTGCTGGACACGAAATCCTCAATATTTTTTTCTACGGACCTTCTTCACACAGTGCAATCACCATTTTTTGTTTGCTTTCAAGAGAAACTTCCTCATCAAAAAAAGCAAGCGCTACAAGTTCTTCGGACAGATACCACAAATGCCTCAGGAACTTCTTTAGAGCTTTTTTGGAAATAGTTTTCTTTATATTTTCAAATTCCTTAAGACTTTTTAATAGACACAGGTCATTCCTTGGTGCTGAAGTTGCCATAGGAGCTAGAAACCAGCACCTTACATAAATCGTAACAAAGAGAACGCAAATTTCAGTGATCGCTTTAAGTTCTTTTTTGTCAGTTTAAACTGGTATCTACACATAAAAAGCTTAAGGCAATAATTTGCTTTCACATTCCATCGTGAGCGATGAAGACCTGCTGGAGCTCTGAATGATATCCCTTTATTAGGCACAAAAATATTATTGTAAGTTTCAACAGTTCCTTGTAATCATCCCGTGGCTGATAATTTAGATGTTTCGCAGAAAATGAAATTGTGCTGTGTGCTACATTTTCTACGCATCTTAAAGCGTCAGGGTACGAACTGTACTGAAATTATTCTGGTCAAGGCCATGCAGTTCTAAATCGTTTGAAGATCAATATTTCTGGTCCACTTGATGGACCTAGAGCTTGAACTACGACTGCTTCTAGCTGCTTTGAAGTGGTCTAAGGTTTGTCCAACTAACCTAAATAAATAACTAAATAAATAAAAAGATCTGTTTTGTTTCTAGTCAACAATAGAGAACTAGACGAGGACGCCATGATGCAAGAAAACGCGATGCACGCCAAAATACAATCGCAAGTGCGCTCTCTATCACAGCGCGTTTGTTACTATAATGGTTTGCCAACCCGTGACAGGTGCATGCGGGGGGAGAAGAGGGTTGGGGTATGAGCGTCCTTGAATGGAATTATCTGACCACGAGTTGCATTAGTATGTTTTATCATATTTGAATGATGAATATAACTGTTTTATGTACATTTAGCTGCAAGTTAACATATCACAATTTTTTCAAACTTAAACACGACCCGAGGGTTTTAAGGGTCGCTTCAGTAATTTTTTAAACGTCGAAAAATAAGAAGCACCCTAATAAATATTTGTAACAAGTTTTAACGATCGGTTTACAGATGTTAAGTCAATAGGTGAACATTGAAATACCCGGTAAAAAGATATAGATATTATATTATACATTTGCCGTAGATGTAAGCCTTATGTTGCTTAGTTGCATTTCACTTTTCAACTAACAAGTCCAGTTTCATAAATTCTTCAGCCGAATGTAAGCGCTCGGTACGGCAGTGGAAGTTCATGATTGCAGAGATGTAAGCAGAGACGTAAATTGTTTGATCAATCAAAATGTAATAAACTGCAAGTTTGGATGTATGTATTAGTTCAGTGGTGGCAACACAAACTAACCTTTTGGCATATTTTTTGTAGTCCTTGAAAAAATGCCGGTGAACCTTCGTGATCTCCGCCTTCGGATTGAATAGGCTCAACAATGACACCAGCTACAGGATTATTTTTCTTCTCATATTTATCTATAATGTCAGCTACTTGTTCAAGACATCTAAAAGAAAATCTTAGTTTCAGTAGTTAATAATTTAAAACGATTGATGTTCTACGTATATAGCACATAATATATAATGAATAAAATATATAATGTGCCAAAGAAGCTGGGCTCGCTCGCTTACCCTCCTCCCCCCCACATCCTTCTCAAAGGCGGACACTTACGGCTTGAGTTGCAGGGGTCTATGAGCGGCGAAAGTCACTTGCCATCAGGTGATCCGTGTGTACGTCTATCCCCATATATGATATTTTTTAAAGGTACTAAAAGAAAAAAATATTTAAAATATCTTACCTCTTATCTTCCTGTGAATTTTCCCGTTGAAATTGATCCAAAGGATACTTATATCGTGGGAATGGAGCAACAGGCCAATCAAATGCTGGACAATCTAATTTGTGTATCGGCTTGGATCTCGTAGAGCTCAACGCACCAAAGGTACGTCCATGAAAACTACCCTGGAATTATACAAATGACATACGATAAGCACCACTTGTGGCAATCTATACACATGTATGATACTATACTACTATATTTTAACAATATAGACAACTATACATTACAGATATTGAAGTAAAACTAATATCCCCCCTAGACTTTGGTAACGATTTTGGTAAGATTTTTTAAAAATCTTTATTTAGTACGAAATTACTTTGTAGGTACTGCTCAATATTTGTATACCTAGGTTTATTCGTACACAAGTAGAGCATCCTTATATCATCTTACAGCAATACTGGACGGAAATCTAAGCTATTGATTCATTTAAGCCACTTAACTCCCGTGATTGCGACCAATTCCACACAAAGGGGGAGTCGAGGGCCAAAAGATCGATGTACTCCATTTGTCAGCCATAAGAGCGCTTATAGTTATTTTTACTATAATATTAAAACAAGCGCTTGTTTGACGGCTTTCAGATTCTTAAACAAGCTGGGTCTCCTAGCATTAGGTAGCATTCATACTATCCACCTTACCTTACCACTTTGTCTTATATTTGTGGACTATCTAAAACAGACTATAAACCCCCGGAGAGTTCCCGAAAACTGCAAGTACGTTTGATTTTCCCCAAAAACATAAAAAATAATGATCATTGCTATCTGATCAAAGTAGCCGTAAAAAAATATTAATAACTGACTGGGTGATATTGAAATTTCTTTCTATTCTTTGAAAGTCTTTAAAAACGTTAGACGGTTAAAAAGACCTAAAAAATCAATGGTTGTAATAAAATCATATCAGGCGAGGTTTTAGCTACGCTGTAATGACGTAATACTTTTTGAAATGTTTAAAGTTTAGCGGATAACAGTTACTTTATGTACCGTGTCCAATCATGTTACTTAAATTCAAATCTTATGTTTTAATAATAAAATTAATAATTTATCATTAGTAACAACTCGTTATCAAACCAGTGTTAGATAAAGAGTATTGAATTGCAGTCCCGTATAGATATACTTTCATATTAGATAAACTTTATCATCCAAAGGAGATCCTTTGGATGATAAAGTTTAGGATGTTTCTTTCTGTAATATATTCATGTAATATTCTCACTTGTACAAAAGCGATACATTTGAAATCATTGACACCGTAAAAATAAGAGAGGAAATATACTTACCTAATTAATAGGAGCCTCCTAACAATTCCTCACTTTAGTAAAGATAATTAAGAATAAATTGGCTTAGCAGAAAAATTTGAAGTTACAAGACTCGGCAAGGTTTAAACTAAAGGTTCTAGAGCAGGCGATTGATTGTCTTACGAAGAAGTAAGAAAAGATAGCGTTAACGCATATCGGTTTATGTAAGTTTTGTCTCAACAACTAACATAATTATGTTAATCACTAACCTCAAATGACAGAATAGATATATTTGGTGATCCCGGCGCTTGATTGACCATACAAGAACTAATTTCTTCAGGTGTGAAATCTATTTTGCCTCCACGTTGTTTGGTCCGGTACCACATTATAACAGCTTTAAAAGCATTCTCATTAGAACAAGAACCGCACATCATAGTGGCAATATTGTCAAGGCCAGCAGGGGCAACTGACAGTAGCACATTTCTCAGTTTTTGCGGCCAATCCGCTGCTGGAAAAACTCCTAGAGCTGGTCGATTCACCAGTGCTTTCTGAAAGATATTTTATATAAAACAATTGCAGTTTATATTTAGGATTTCTTAACGTGAAATCAAGATACTTACAAGGTTGTGTTCGTCCTTAAACACATTCAAAAGTTGAGGATGATTATATCCAATAGGTACAGACGAGATTTGTGTGAAGGCATCCAGAAAGACATTCCCGTCAGCGTCCACCAAGTAATTTCCAATGCTTTTGTCGTAGTCGGCAAATAGTTGAACCGAGCCAGCTTGCTATAATTATAACATTTTAAAACTGATTACGGGATTTACAAGACCATTACATATTTATTGACACATTTATCTCAAATTCATTGTATTGACGTTATAAGTGTATATTTAATATTATTTATATTATTATGACATGATTTTGAATCTGTCCATTTATGTTCTTTCCGAATAGAATACCTACCTACTACTTTACTCATACCAAAACATTAATTTATTACAGGCAATTGAGACTAATCGAAAACCTATAAATATTGATATAGTATATATTGATAGAATGATTATACCTACATGAGTACCTATACTAGTATTGGCTATCTATGTATATCGTTCTACAAATCACACAATCTTTTGTCTGTATAAAATAGGTATCCATGTTCAACAGTCCCTATTTACGTATAAAAATATGAGCTAATATGTACATTAAGTATAGTAGTAATATGTAGTCCGGTAAAAAAAAAAGTGAAACTCATTACTCATTCATTTCACATCATATTCATTTTTAAAATCACATTATTTTCTAGTATTATCCGTAATATAAGTACCTGCTAAGTGGGTATATTATATATTTTAGCTAATAATACTTTATTTAGTTACCTGCATGGAGTTTAAATCTTTCAAAAAATCTCTTGATTTGGGTCCAGGAACCGAAGATCTAACATGTGGATGCGATGGCTCCTGTTGTAATGCAGTTGTTGAGGCTCTGAAGTCTGTCCAAACCAGAACCATTACATATTATGTCTTGCATTGCGTGATATTACAGCCTACAATTAGGGTTCTTGACATTTTACTAATAGTACTAATAAATGCTCCCAAGGTTTACTAATAGACTTAAAACTACTTGAGAATTTGTCAAAAAATTACAAGAACAGCTACAGCCCTTAAATTAAGGTCCCTCAGTTCTCACAGACTATTCGTCATATATGAGAAAGTAACTTGGAAATGAAAATAATAATAATACCATGCATGTACGCTACATGTTTAGTGTTTTTACTTCCTTACGTATCTCTGACTCTTGTACTATGTATCTTATACAATAACTTAAATAGTACCTTCCCATAGATCGATATAAGAATTTTCCAACCAAAAAATAATAAGTTCAAAGCGAAATATTTTTTATACTTTCACAATAACATGAATTAACGACTTTTGGATGTTTTCCTTTACTTGTCCTGTAAGATCTTGCTTCTTAAATAATTTCATGGGTCCGGGTTAAAGGAGTTTAAGTTAACCCCCCCAACTGTATCCTTACGTTGTCGTCGTGGGGGGGCTTGCGCGGGTCAATGATCCCTGGGGCTGTGCCGGTAGAGCTACTCATGCTGGATTGGCCCAGGGGGAGACTCCAGACGAAACAGGATACCCTGTGGGACCCTTCCAAGGGTCACTCAGAGTTGCTCCGCTGTCCACAGCGGAGGAACGAGTACGGGCTCGGCGTGCACTCACACTGCCACCGAGCAGGCATCTGGTGATTTTATCTCGATGCCACCGTCGGCATATCGTAATCCCGAAAGGAGTCTCGTGGCTTTGATCGGGGGCGAGGGTCTTGGCTTAGCCGCCTGGACTGCGAGGTAGAAAACCTCTATAAAAAATTACCCCGAATCCTGTGTTCTGGTGCGTGACCATGGGATGCATGGCTGATGGGTGGTTCAGTCGCAAGCGCACTCCCAGCCGGGGTAACTGCGGACCCCTCGGTTGGGTATAAATTTACGCTTACCCGGGTAATGGGGGATCTCTGCCCGGGTCGACCTATAGTTCTCCCCCTCTCGTGGGTCTTATTATGGAAACAATAAACAACCAAAACAAAAAACCAACTGAAGAAAAAAAGAAGGAGAATGTGAAGAAGAGGGAAAATATAAGGAAGAAGATAGCGGACGAAACCTCGTCAAACGACGAAGAAGTCTTATTGGAGATGCCTATGTCAGTGGAGCTCCCAGAAGTAACTCTGGCTTCTGGGAGCAGTCGCAGGTTGGAAAGACTACGCTCGAATGCCGACTCGGAGATGATGCTTGAGCCTCGCGATATCGAGACCAGGAAGCGTGGTCGCTCGATGGACGAGGAACCTGAAACATCCACAGAAATGCTTCCTCCCAAAGTGGCTAGCAGCAAAAGAGGAAGGTCGAGGTCGCGTACCCCTATACCGTCTTTGGCAAGTTCTGCCTTCTCCAGGGCGGGTGAGTACGCGCGAGTACGTGCAGAAGGAGAAATCGTCACCGAGGAGGAGATCGCCGATCTCCTACTTAAAATCCGTTCACCGGTAGAAATAGGTACCGTCCCTCTAACACCCGTGGCTTTGAAGGAAACGGCGACGGCGGCAGTGGCTATTATAAACAAGGTGGCCACCAAGTCCACCAAACTAAAGGGCACCTTTGTAAAAGCCCTGAAGGACTCTTCCTCCGCCATCTCGGTGGTCGTCGAAACACTCATTTGGGATGTGGCGCGTCTCCAGGCGGCAAATGACCGTCTCACGGAACAGGTGGCCGAACTGAGTGCACAGTTTGCCCAATTTCGGGCTCAGTCAGATAGCTCTGGGCGTCGGAGCCAGGTTTCGCAGCAACCAACCTCCACTCCAGCGCCCTCCGAGGTGTCTGAAGTGCCGGATTCCCACCTGCGTAAAATCATTGAAGCAGTGTGGAGGATGATGGACGGACGCCTCGCGGGGCTAGAGGCAAGACTGCCTCCAGCTCCAATTATTCGGCCACCGCTTGCAGCGGGAAAACCCAAGGCCACATCGGCTCCGAAGCCGCTCCCGGTCTCAGGTGGCAGCGTCGCAATTTCCTACGCGGCAGCTGCGTCTGCGTCAGCGCCTGCCACCGCACCGAGGACTCGAAACGCGGCTAGGACTGGTACGGGGTCAAGGTCAGAGTTCCCTCCGCTCACCTCTCCTAGACCTGGACCAGGCAGCCAGACACAAAGGTGTCCAGGACGAGGTAAAAGCGTCCCTAGCGCTACCACTGATGCTAAGTCTGTCCCTGTTCCCTCAACGTCTTCCCCCTCCAGTGATGGATGGCAGAAAGTTGAGGGGGGTAAGAAGAAGAGGTCCCGAAAGAGTTACAAGAAGGCCACCAAAAGTGCAGCCTCTGCGCCTCAGAATACGTCGGTGGCAGTCACTGCCACAAAGAAGGCAAGGAAATTGCAGGCGCCCAAAACGGCGGCTGTGGTTGTCACCGTGTTGCCGGAGGCGGCGACCACTGGGCTATCCTACGCGGCGGTTTTTAAGAAGGTCCGGGATAGCCTCGGTGGCGAATTCGGGGCCTCAGGTGTGAGGCTGCGGCTTGCCCAGACGGGGGCTCGAGTTTTGGAGTTTCCAGGTGCTGAAGGGGCAAAGACGGCGGACGTCGTTGCGGAGAAGCTGCGGGGAGTTTTTGCAGCGTCGGATGGTGTCAAAGTCGTTAGGCCTACCAAGTGCGCTGAGCTGCGCATTTCAGGCCTGGACGACTCTGTGACGGTGGAGGATGTTCGTGTTGCTATTCAAGAGAAGACGGAGTGCAACGCGGACATCATCAGAGTCGGTACCATCCGCCCCGGTCCGGGTGGTCTTGGCGCGGTGTGGGCCAGTTGTCCCGTTTCATCAGCCAAAATTTTGGGTGATGCCGGCAAGATCCTCATCGGTTTCGTGAATGCCAGAGTCACAATCCTGGCGGCGAGACCGATGAGATGTTTCAAATGCCTCGGGTCGGGACACACCCGCGTCAAGTGCGAAAGTTGCTTTGACTGCAGCGGACTCTGCTTCCGCTGCGGTCAACCGGGGCACAGAGCGGCAGAATGTTCCGCCGCCCCTCACTGTCCGGCATGTGCGGCGGGTAATCTGCCCGCCAATCACCAGATGGGGCAGGGGGGATGCAAACCTCCCCGCACTTTTCCGCAAGCATCGGTGGCTAGCCAATCGGCCAAGGCCGCCTCCGATGCTAATCGTGCTTCGTTGCCGTCGCCCATGGAGGAGGCTGTAGAGACGATCCAATAATGGACCAAGTCTCCAGCCTCCTTGTCCAGACGAACCTAAACCACTGTGCCGGTGCGCAGGACCTCTTCCTGCAAACCATGGCGGAGTGGTCGATTGGTGTCGCCGTAGCTGCGGAGCCTTATTACGTTCCTCCCCGTCCAAACTGGCTGGGTGACCGGGACGGCTCCGTGGCAGTCGTCGGCTCCACAGCGGCTCATTCCCCGCCCTTGTCGCTAAGAGACAAGGGTACTGGATATGTTGCCGCTGAGTGGGGGGGGATCACCATATATGGTATCTACTTCTCCCCTAACCGGAGTCTGAGCGATTTCGAGGTTTTTCTCAATAACCTGGAGACCTCGATACGGCGACTAGCGTCTGGGCACGTTTTAGTGCTGGGGGATTTCAACGCTAAGTCCGTTGCGTGGGGTTCCCCCAGGACGGACGCACGGGGCGACGCTGTACAAGAGTGGGCAACATCGGTGGGCCTCTGTCTCCTAAACAGAGGCACCACCAACACGTGCGTGCGACAGCAGGGGGGGTCGATAGTGGACCTTTCGTTCGCTACCCCTGCTCTTGCCGCACGAGTAAGGGACTGGCGTGTCCTGGAAGAGGTTGAGACGCTCTCGGATCACCTTTATATCCGATTTGAGCTCTCCCGTACCCAGGACCCCAGAAGGGGTCACATGGCGCGGCGTTCTTCCCGCTTTCCGCGGTGGTCTATTTCGAAGCTAGACCGGGATCTACTGGAGGAGGCAGCCATAATTCACTCTTGGCTGTCTCTGCAGCCTCCAACCGGGGAGGTAGACATAGGGGCAGGCCGCTTTCGTGATGCGATTACGCAGATCTGCAATGTGGCCATGCCCCGCGTTCAAGGTCGTCGGCCTCCAAGGAAGGAGGTCTACTGGTGGTCCCAGGAGTTGGCGGATCTCCGCGCGGCTTGTATTCGTGCCCGGAGATCCTACACCCGCAGTCGTCGGCGTCACCGCGAAGAAGGAGAAGAGGACCAGCTGCAAGAGGAGTACCGAGAGGCCCGGAAAACTCTAAAGCTGGCCATTTGCCGCGCCAAAGAAGAGAAAAGAAAGGAGATGCTGGAGGGTCTCAATCGTGACCCCTGGGGTCGCCCATATCGTGCGGCGCAACAAAAGCTCCGCGCGCTGGGCCCCCCCCTTACGGAGACTCTCCAGCCCAGCTTCCTGCAGGAAGTGGTTGAGGGTCTTTTTCCGCGACGAGTGGAGCACTCACCCCCGTCGATGACCCCTTTGGCTGGAGACAACGGGGAGTTCGGGGTGGAGGATGCTCTACCCATCACGGAGGCGGAGATAGGGGCGGCTGTTCTACGGATCCGCTCCAAGAACACCGCCCCCGGGCCAGACGGGATTCCTGCCCGAGTGTTGGCCCTGGCCCTTGATCACATGGCAGACCGCCTCAGGGAGGTGTTCGACGCTAGCTTAGTGTCCGGGCGCTTCCCTGATTGCTGGAAAAGCGGGAAGCTGGTGCTTTTAAGGAAGCCGGGACGGCCGGCCGACTCGGTCGCGGCCTACAGGCCCATTGTGCTGCTGGACGAGGCGGGTAAACTGTTTGAGAGGGTACTCTCTGCCCGCATCGTCCGGCACCTGGATGAGGTTGGCCCCGATTTGTCGGACGCCCAATTCGGTTTCCGAGCAGGTCGTTCGACGATCGGAGCTGTAATGCGTCTGAGAGCCGTGACCGAGGAGGCTGTGAGCTGTGGCGGCGTACTGTTGGCGGTGTCGTTGGACATCGCCAACGCATTCAATAGTCTGCCATTCAGTTGCATTAGGGAAGCTCTCCGCTATCACGGAGTGCCACAGTACCTGATGCGACTAGTGGCAGACTATTTAGAGGAGCGTACCGTCATGTACGAGGACCGAGATGGAATCCTATGTCATCGGCCCATGTCGTGCGGTGTTCCGCAGGGGTCTGTCCTTGGACCACTCCTGTGGAACATGGGGTACGACTGGGCTCTTCGTGGTGACTTCCCCCCCGGGCTGGGCGTAATCTGTTACGCCGATGACACTCTGGTCACAGCCCGGGGATCGAACTTTCAGGAGGCGGCGCGCCTGGCCACCAGGGGAGCCTCACTGGTGGTCCAGCGCATCGAGGCGCTAGGCTTGCGGGTGGCCCTGGACAAGACGGAGGCCCTTTTATTTCATGGTCCCCGTCGTGGTCCACCCGCTGGCGCTGCCATCATGGTCAACTCGGTCCTCGTACCGGTTCGGGCCCACATTAAATATCTGGGCCTGATCCTTGACGGGAGGTGGCTCTTCGACGAGCACTTCCGGCAGCTTGCTCCAAAGCTGGTCGCCGCTGCGTCCGCCCTTGGGCGACTTTTGCCCAACTTGGGTGGACCCAGCGTCGCAACAAGACGGCTGTACACGGGGGTTGTCCGGTCAATGGCACTATACGGTGCACCGGTGTGGGCGGAAGCTCTGACCGCCCAGAATAGGGCACGCCTCTGGCGCCCTCAGAGGGTCATGGCGGTTAGAGCTATACGCGGTTACCGCACCATGTCGACGGAGGCGGCGTGCGCGTTGGCCGGAACTCCCCCGTGGGACTTGGAGGCGGAAGTGCTCGCCGAAGTATATCGGCGGACGACTGATTTCCGGGCGGGTAGTGGCAATCGACCCCCGCCCGAAGAGGTACGCGAGTGGCGTGAGGCCGCTCGCCGAGTCACTATGGCTCGTTGGT
Organism: Tyria jacobaeae; assembly: GCA_947561695.1. NCBI lineage: Eukaryota > Metazoa > Arthropoda > Insecta > Lepidoptera > Erebidae > Tyria > Tyria jacobaeae. The sequence continues at coordinate 12,106,014 of OX387217.1, forward strand.
CGTCCCGGCTGGAGGCTCCACGTGCTGGCTTAGCCACCGTGGAGGCGCTCCAGCCGGTCATCGTCGAGTGGGCAGGGCGGCAGCACGGGACCCTTTCTTTCCGACTAACGCAGGTTCTTTCCGGGCACGGTTGCTTCGGAAAGTACCTGCACTCGGTCGCTAGGAGAGAATTGAGTCCCGCCTGTCACCACTGCGACTGTAGTGAGGACTCGGCCCAGCATACGCTCGCGGATTGCCCCGCTTGGGCGACGCAGCGTCGGGCCCTCACTGCAGTCATTGGAGAGGATCTGTCACTGCCGGCCATCATACGCTCCATGGTCGTCAGTGACAGGAATTTTACCGCGGTCGCAGCCTTCTGTGAGGAGGTCATCTCACAGAAGGAGGCGGCGGAGCGGGCCCGGGAGGATAATCTCCACTCGGACCCAATTCGCCGCCGGCGAACCGGGCGGCGGAGACGCGCTTACCAGTGCCTCATGCCGCCCTGAGTGTGGCTGCGGGTGGTCGGGACGGGTTTTCCCCTCCATCCGCCATATAGCTAGCCGCGAGGGGGTGACGTCCGCGTGTGTCTGGACGCCGCCTTATTGATAGGTTACCCGCAGGTGGTGCCCGCATAGTGCGGGCAGGCGCTAGGAGGGGTCCGGATGTCTTAATAAAGCTGTTCCCGGATTCCTCCTATTTTAAGCGCAGTAAGGCACACCGTGTGGTTTTAGTCGGTTCGATTCCGACACACCGTTCCACCGAAAACCCGGGTGGAATGACGGCCGGACGGAAACAAAATGTCTTGACTGACGGAAGTGCTACCCGTTTTTTTACGATGTCACTCGCACTAACGTAGATTTTATTAATCACCTCAGGTTTTCCTAGGACACAGTAGGTACTTTATTCGTGCATGTATGTAACGTACATATATGTTTCATTGTATATACCCTATGCAATCGATCCCAATCAAATTGGCCAGATCATAGAATTGATCATATCATGATTTGGCCAGATCATTGAGTAATCAGTGTTAAACGATATGAACAGCTAAACGCATGACCGTTTGATGTAATGGTCAAATTTTAGTGATCATATTATGAAATAATACAATTATCCACCGGAGAGGCGACGATGTCCTTTTGTTTTTGTGACGCATCATGACGGCTGATAATTATAAGTGTATGTATATGTCGTAATTTAGTACATTACGAAGCTTCATATTTTGTTATTTTATTATACTAAAGGTGGCATTGTACTCAGTTTGAATTTTCTGCTTTCCCATTAAAACTAAGATAATTTAAATATAACATTTATTAAAAATCAGTCTTACGTAAAATGTTATTTTCATTTATTTGACAACTTAATTATTAGGTAATTACGCCTATTACACAAATACTTACTCCATTATCTATACCAGGGGTGCTCAAACCTGAACTGCTGGCGATCTACCTCAATATTTTTAGACTACTTACGATCGACTTGAGAGGCTGCAAGTATGTGTGATGCAGGGTTGTCGTACATACACGATACACCCTACCTACCTAGGTAGGGTGTACCGTAGCATATATAGATATTAGCTTTCCGCACAATTTACATTATCTTAGTCAAGGTTTGGGTTAGGTTTACTTAAGCTCTTCTCTACAATATCAATGAAAAAACTCCTAGTTATTCAAAATTGCGAGTTTATTCGTTGTTACAAAACAAAAGAGTTACATATGGTGTTAAACTCAACTAAGGAGTGACTTTGGATCTTGAAGCGTGGCGCTGCATGTCCTCAGAATACTTTTCATAAGATGGTGCGTAACCACTGAGTGCCAATCGCAAGCATGATGACATATGATCGTCAGTTAGTCGATTGCGATATTTTGACTTAATTATCTTCATTTCAGAAAATGCAGACTCGCACAAGTAAGTTGACCCAAACATTGCCGTCAGTTGAAGGGCGATTTGCCTTAGATTCGGATATTTATCTTCAGATATAAAACACCAGAAATTTGTATCAGATGCTGTAGCTTTGAGATGTATATCTGATATAATCTGAACCAACTCATTTTCAACAGAACATGAGTTCATATTAAACTGACTTGCTACTTCAGTGGTTAATTCCTCAATGTTTTTACATGAAAAAGGATAACTCATAAATGATGCTATATTTGGCAATTTACTGCAATCATAAAAACGCATTTCGAATTGTCCCAAAATATTTGATAATTCAGCCTCATACGTATCATAATTCAACTGAGGAATCCTTGCTTTCAAAGACGGAAAATGTTTCAGATCCTTTCTTTTCAGTTGATCTATCATAAGTTGCAATTTACTTTTGAATGCGTTTACTGCGCTAATCATCTCAATAATAGTTTTTCCTTTACCTTGAAGCTCCAAGTTAATGGTGTTTAAGTGCATTGTGATGTCAGTCAAAAATGCCAAATCAGTCAGCCATTTTTCGTTTTTCAACATCTCAGTGTCATCACCTCTTTCGTCTAGAAAAGCTGTTATTTCGGGCAATAATTCTTGAAACCTTTCTAGGAATTTTCCGCGACTCAACCACCTGACGTCCGTGTGAAGAACTAAATCAGTGTGTTCAGCTGACTCCCTATCTTCCAACTGCAACTTAAAGAGCCGCCGTTGCAAGCTACGTGCACGGATGGAATTCACAATTTTTGTTGCAATGCCCATACTTTCCTCCGTGTTTAAAACTTTTGAACACAAAACTTGTTGATGTATAATGCAATGGAATGAAAAAAAAATGAAGGGAATTCTTCATTAGCTCGACACAATGCCACAAAACCGTTCTTGTTTCCAATCATTGCTAGTGCTCCATCGGTTGTAATGCACACTAATTTATATATTGGTAGCTTGTAGTTTTTTACAAAATTGATGAAAACGTCATATATATCTTCGCCACGGGTCTTCCCCTTCAGAGGAATGATTGTCAAAAATTCTTCCTTAGCCAACATGTCATTGAATACCATCCGAATAAAAATACACAGCTGGGCAGTGTCTGTCATATCGGTGGATTCGTCGAACTGTAAAGAAAAGTATGTACATTCCATGATATCATGTTTTAGTTTATCTGCGATGTCCTGACTCATGACTTCAATACGCCTTGTGACAGTCGGACGAGATAACTGAAGTTCTCTAATAGCAGACATGATTTCTGTTTTATTTTTAAAATCTCCAAATAAAGTCTCACCCGCTTCAATAAATGCTTCCTTCACAACCGATCCATCTTCGAATGGTTTCTTGTGTTTCGCCAATATATGAGATATTTTAAATGACGCGATCGTAGCAGCTTTTGATTGTTTGGCTGGTCTTGTGAACATGGTTTGTTCTTTTTTCAAACAAGATATCAAATTACTTACTTTTCGTTTTCTTAATTCACTCTGTATCGGAAAATCCTTTTCATAGTTTTTATGAACCGTTTTATGATGCCTCTCTAAGTTACCACGCTTAGGTATTGCAACTGACGCACGACAAATAACACAAATGCACTTATCCTTCACCATACAAAAGAAAAATTCTTCCTCCCAATCGTTATTAAAATAATACGTTTTAGATTTCTTCACTGCACTCATTTCACACTATTTAATAATAAACTTTGTATCGACGTAGTATCGCCTTCAAGTTACAATTCAGAATGACTCCAATTCCTGCAGGCGCAACATTTATATCGGCGTGAACGAAAGTCTCGAATGTTCCCGTCAAACGCGCCGCCCGAAATGGTCTAGTACAGTCTAGTCTAGAAACAACGCGGCTTTTCTTTGACAAGTACCGCGCGTTCCTTTGATAAAGCCGCCTTTTGCCGCAAGCAGTGTTATTACGTAATAAATTTTTGTAGTTTAGTTACCTACTTATTAAAATTTTTTTTCTTCTCAAGATCTACTCAAAAAGCACTCGCGATCGACTGGTCGATCGCGATCGACCGTTTGAGCACCCCTGATCTATACGAATATAATAACGCGGAAGTTTATGAATTAGATAGTGGAGTATTTGTTTCTTATTTGTATAAATTGTCTTAAATCTAGAAGTATCAGTTGGATTAAACAAACGCAAAGCTTTTAAATAGAATATTTACTTTTTAAGGAATAATATAGGGTGGAGGCTGAAACTGGACCAGTCCATCCGTATAAGCAATAGGTATTCGTTTCCTTTATCATCCAATTTTCCTATCTTTAATTCCTAAGTAGGCTGATTGATGGCAATAGTTTTGCCTTGTATTAACTACGTAAACGGGACCAAATCATAATTGGCAAGCTTATTTTTTATAAACCTCTGCCTACCCCTTCATCACATCATACTACGACACTTGGGAGAGGAACGCTTAGGAGCAAGACAGGCAAATTTTTGTAATGGGAACTGCTTATTATAATATGTATTTTCTATTTACCATATCTTCTCTAAACTTTTTTCATCTTAACATCTTTACTCTGATGATTTGCAAATCTATGTATACGAGCGTGTATAGGGGATAGCGGATCAGCAGCAGGATCCCCTCAAACAACTAGCGGAAGTCATCGAGATTATTTATAAGGATTTAAAATATTGTTAATAATGTAAAGGGTCAAAATATTGCAAGTTACTTTTAATATCATATATTTTGTCTATTAGCAACATAGTAAAAACCTGGGACTTGACACTGACAAAACTGTCTAGGGGTATACAGTTGCTGCAGTTCAGCTGCACAGGGTTGTAGGTCATGGGCTTACTTCCCACGCAGCATTAAACTCTTATTAAGCTCTTCATATACTGATTCGTCGAAATGCTCATATTGTTGCCCTACATTATAATATTTTGTTTAACCCCTCTGCTACCTCCTACCTTAAATAACGCATTTAATTCCTAAATTAACACACATGCGAAGTTCTTGAGGTCATAGAAAAACCAGCAACAACAATAACCTTGCATCCCACAATTTTCATTTATAATTTTATTACAATACAATCATGCATCTTGGCTCTGGAATGCAATTTGATAACTGAATGTAATAAACTGAATGTAATAAACTTACTTAGTTTCTTTTGAAATAAATGCACGCTGAGCACAATTTTCTCTTTTATTTTATTCTCTTACTTACTTATTATGTCTATATAAACATCTATATTATTTAATATCGGCGTGTATATATTATGCATATACATATGTATATATATTCATAGTTATGTGTAGGCAGTTGGTTCTAAGCTAAACTCATAAGTTTACACATACCTATTAACTGCATAATACACAAATCCATTACATGTGTCCATCTAAAGGTTGTCTGTAGTGTAAGATAAGTAGTATTGTCTTGTATTGTTATTATCAAGCCTAGTTCTTTAAATTCTGGGTGAAATAAGACCCTTTAGAAGATTAATAGTTAGTGTTGTTCATTCTCTTCTTACTCTTACTATACGTATTCTACATGTATTGCTGTCGGTATTGCCATTAAACTTCTAGGTTAACTAAACATTTACAAGCAAAGGCGTGGTATAATGTGTAAATCTTATCATAATTCATCTGTTATTAAGGTTGCAATCTAATCGTGTTAAAACCACAAACTATTAAGAGATAGGTAATATCATTTGCTTATCAAGTCAAAGAAAAACATAAAATGAATAAATCTAGGTGCCGATAAATTATAAATTTGGTGTTCCGCATAAGATAAATATTATATTAGCTTGATGGATGGATGGATTATGTCTTGCACGATGTTTTGTTGCATTATTTATTAGTAGTAAAAGTACAAACTATTATGTCAAATATTTTATTATATATTTAATATAAGTAACAATTCTTTTTTTAAGTTGGTGAACCAGCACCCGTTTCACGGTAATCATACTAATCATGTAGCATTTTCTAAAATTAAAATAATAATATAAAAATAATGACATTACTTGTTATCGTGGGATGGAGTTATACCTAAGGTGTCTTATGGTGTTTCTTAGCGGGCAGCAGTAGCGCACAGAGAAAACTAGGTTATTCTTAGCATTACTACCGTCAATAAAGACATGTAGTTCAAGTTCAATGTAAGTACTTATAAAAAAACTGAATAAGTAACTGAAACCTCCGACTTACGATCAGGGGCTCCGACGGTAAAATTATTTTAGGCTCACATCTAAATAATTTTATGCCACATTCTTCGTCTTACAATAGAATTATACAAATCCAGGCTTACAGTTTTGCAAAGCAAAAGCAAAGTTTATGCATAGCTTCTAAAGACATTCCAAATGTATAGTAAATAACTTACCTCTTGTCATAGGAGACCGGAAACATGATTTTGATATTATAGTAGTTACTCTTCGAGATAGCATTTTAGTGATATTAGTAATTGTTGAGTGAAATAACGCTCTGTCGAATAATAATAATATTTATAGTTGAGACGGGAGCATGAATTACACAGCGCTCCGGCAACACAATTCCGCGTTATGTTTGCGCAGCTCGCGCAGCCAACTGTAGGCACACATCTGTTGGAGCGTCAAGTTCAATCTTTGGTTGGATGTTTCATTTTTCGCTAGTGTTGGTTCCGTACGCTGCTGGTGGGGGTACAGCTATCGATTGGCAAGTAGCGAACGAACAATAGGCAGCTATAAATTTGTCTTGATTGATATATTACTGAAAACTACTTAGGACACGGTCATAATTTAAGAACTTCATATTTTCGACATTAAGAAAGCCTTATATTATGCATATGTGAGTTTGTTTTCCAAATTCTTTGACAAGTAGAAAGCTACATTATTCTTAAGTCTTGGTGTTGATATTTAGATTGATTTTTTATACATAACACGTAAGTCTATATACATAATAAGGGATGACTTCGCCATTAAGGACATTTTATTACGATAACATTAGTTTTTTTACAGTAGGTATATTTTTAGTTGTATAGGTGAAAAATATTTGGAAATATCATAATACGCAAGATAATGCAAATGCCTCCCACTGGGCCGACGAGGACGGTTGCTGATGCGCAATTTCTCAACATACTCGCCCAATACCTACCAGCACCCATCAAGAGATAAAATAAACATAACAAATTAAATCCAAAATATTCAGTTTTAAGCACCACACAAAATAATTTCATAACATAAAAAAAAAACAAGTAAAAATCTTTGACGGCCAGCGAAGTGAGCTCGTCTCGACTCGTCCTTATTATTGAAAATAAAAGGGAAAAAGGCGGAAATGATAGTGATAAGTGATAAATCCCTGCTTACATTTCAGCAAATTCAAAAATAATAAATTGTTAAAATGAACGTACATCTAGCACGGGGTTTAATAATATGTATGAAAATTACCCAGCTTATAACAAGCCTTGAAAAACTAAAAGTGCTTCGACAAATATCTTTACCTACTGCTATTCATAATTCCAGTATCAGAAACACGAGCGTCTTGCTCTTTTAAAATAACGGCCTATGTCTTTCATATGTATTAAGAAGTTAACTTTTGTAATGTCGATTAAAAGCTGCAACTTTTTAATTTTGTTTATTTTATGTAAATATAAACTAAAGTAATAACAACTATATTAGAATAACCCATAAAATTAAAATTAAATTAGGCTTGTGTTCTAAATTTAAACATGTGAAATCAAGGTAAGGTATTATTATTTTATATGGATCACTTTAGCGCTTCGTTTTATGTACATATTTTTATTGCAATATTATTAGTTTGTTTAACATCCAAACTAGTAATTAAAAACAAAAAAAAACAAAAATATTATAAATTAAAAATAAGGAAAAAAGTCATGATTACCATGCACTCTCGCTCTGGACCATAGCAATAACCATGTTCTCCAGCGAGAGACTATCCACATCAATAGCTGCCATGAGATCGGCATGCTATTGCACCCACGTATAGCACTCCACTAACGTGTGGAGTGCGGTATCCTTGCGACAGCTCCCGTAGTGGTGGCACACAAACGTTGGCTCCCGGCCTATGCGACACAGGTACTTAACGAAACATCCGTGTCCGGTGAGTACCTGAACTAGCCGGTAGGAGAGAGCACCATGTCGCCTATCCAGGAAATCCTCCTACCTTTTTCTTATACCCAGCATTTCAACATTGACCGGTTGCACTTACATTACAATAAGTAATATAGATTTTTCCAGGTCATTACGGTTACAATAAGAAGGGTTTATCATGTTGGTTAATCAATTTTGATAAGCTGTTAACATGAATTGCTCTAAGTTCTCAATCAATTTGCCCAGTAAGTATAACTTGAACTATAGACTTTCCGTACATGACAGGTCAAGATACTTGTATACCAAGTTTTATGGTTGTTATAATTTTTTTTTTTTTTTTTTTGTTGACTGACTTAAACTTGTCAGCTAACTACTAAAAAAAAATATAAGGGGAAGCAAGAGCAGAAAAAGGTACAGACCTATTGTTTTTTTTAGAAAATTATGTTATTATAATTATTTTGCTTTTAATTTTTTAATTTAATAGATATTAAACATAAAACAAGGATTTCGGAAGGTATTGCTGTTATTAGGCTTTATTATTATCACTAACTTAATAAGTATTCATATCACGAACATTCTAATTTTAAATGTAATATAATTATCTATCTATTTATTTAGGTATTATAACTTGAACTCGTTATAGACTTTCCGTACGTAATAGGTTGATTTTTCTTAATGCATATGCATATACCTATATATTCATATGTATTAAACTGAAGTTAATGTATTTTATTTTAGCGAACAGACAAATATTTTTTCATTTGTGTTACCGCTTGCTCGTGCCCATGTCTTTGACAGCGTAGAATTTGTACTTCAAAAACCCTTTTTTTTATCAATATGTGTATGAAGTACATCTCTACCCTTGCCAAATGATTTATCTCCCACGCAAACAATGAATAATACATACCTCTTCATACTTTTTGGCCATTTTCAAGGTTCATGTCCGTAACATAACGTAGCCCATGTCCTTTCCATGAATCCCTTTACATCTCTATGACAAATTTTATCGACATTAGTTCAGTAGATCAGTCGAGGTGAATAGAAAGACAGACTGATATGTAGACAGATCGCGCTCTCGTTTTCTAAGAAATAGCTGAATGGATCATTTTGGAGGTTTGGTTAAAATCTTGACGGAACTGTACCATAAAATGTAATAATTAACCTACAGATGCGTCACCTACCGGGCACCGACTGGTCGCTGGTAAGGAATGTAACGATGTATGCAGACCTACATATTTGTTTACCTCGTGTATACACACTTTGAAACAGATAAGTTTACAAAATTTTGAACTCGATGTGTACTCGGATTTGACAAGATAGTGTAAATACCATGGTTTGTCGTCATATGTAGTTGTTTCGAATATATACACATAATGGATGTACTTAAACATTGTAATGGAGCTTTGTCCATCTATTTGAGGGCGACTGTACACACAAAAGTACTAAATACGCGTATCTATTATTTTAATTAGTTAAAATTCAATATTTATATTAAAAATACGAATACGTACAGTGAAATTAGTCTCCAGAAATTTTTGCATATGTAGTGGTGTGTATATTACTCAGATCTTAGAGCGCGTTTCCACTATATCGTTCTGGCCTATACAAAAATGTTTCGATATCCTAACATTACTATTTAATTTTATACTTATCCCTAGCAACACTCTGAGTTTTGTTTTCAATAAAAACAAGTTTTTATTTTAAAGAAAAAGGTTTTGACTTTATAAAAAAAAAGGTGTGTTTGTGCACGATAGAAGTGAAACTTCAAAGAGGAGAGACCGATATATATATATATTTTTTTCCTTTCATCTAGGTTTTTAAAACTCCGGGAGGCCTACGGGGGGGTCAAAATTTTTGTTATTTTTGGCCTAGGACGCACCGTTTCCGAGATATTTCAATCTAAAGCAAAAAATCGTCACTTGATAGTGGAAAGTGGAAACACGCACAAAACCAGAATAAACCAGTTTACGCTGTCCGCGGGTGCCACGTGCAGTCCGGCGTCAGTCGCTTGGTACTGTTAGAACATAAAGCACACATTTCATTCAAAAATTATAATTATTACGTTAATTGTTAAATTTTGTATTTGTTGATTGTTGTTATTGTTTGTTATTATTGTTATAATATTTGTTGAAGTGTTTAATTTGTGTGTAAGTGTTGTAACTTTATATTGTTAATTCAAAATGGCTCCAGTGTTAAAACATGGTCGAGGCAAGACTTCTCAAACTAAAGAAGTTTTGTACTGTTTGTACAAATATTTCGAAAATGAGTGTAATAACAACCCGAGCAGTATTATGACCCCCACTCAATTAGTTGCTAAATCAACAGGAATTTCAAAAGCATCCGTCAGAAAGGTAGTATCAGAAAGCAAATGTCGTCCTTCAGATCAGGAAGTAACATTTAAATCTCCTAAAAAGAAACCGAATCGTAAAACTACAATAGTAATCGATAACTTTGATCAGCAAGTTATCAGAAGAACAATTCATGACTTCCACATCACAAATAAAGAAGTTCCCACTTTGAAAACTTTGCACGCAAAATTGAAAGAAGATATCGATTATAAAGGTTGTGTTCTTTTTTTTTTCTTTTTTTTTTTAAAAAAGACAACTCCCGCACTAGGATTAATTCCTGTGTCGCGGGGGACTTTACAAACATTCAAACAACGGACACAAAGAACACCCAGACTCAGAACAACAATTTGAGGATTACACAAACTGTTGTCCCGTGCGGGGATCGAACCCACAACACTCGGCGCGGCAGTATAGTGGCGAGGTGACCACTTAAACCGCAACGCCATCCGTGCAGCACGTTACGAAAACACGTCATGTCATTAGGTTTTAATTGGAAGCAAACAGAAGGTCACCGGAAACTTCTTATGGAAAAACACGAAATTAGATACTTGCGAATTAATTATTTGATGAAAATTGCTGAATATCGCGAACAACGCCGACCAATTGTTTACACCGACTAAACATATATACATACATCACATACCCTCTCGAAATCTTGGTCAGATGGAAGCACTTCAGGTTTGAAGCAACATATATCGAAAGGCAACCGCTTAATCATTGTTCATGCCACTGGTATGGATGGCTTTATACCAAATGCATTGTTTATGTTTAAAGCCAACCAAAAAAGTGGAGATTACCACGACAATATGAACTATGACAACTATTCAAGGTGGATTCAAATTCAATTAATACCCAACTTACAACCAAATAGTGTTGTTGTTGTTGACAACGCACCATATCATAACTCAATACAAAATCCTGCACCGAATAGTAATTCTAGAAAACAGCAAATGATTGACTGGCTGACATTGCGAAACATTGAAGATATATGGGGGATAGTGAAAACATATGTCGCAAAAAAGAATGTCGCAATGAATATGAAGGTTATAATGTCATTAGCTGAAGAAAAAATGAACGCCATAACTGTAGAGGAATGGAGAAAAGTTTGTCTGCATGCTATTGAGGAGGAAAACAAATATCAGGGTAGAGACGCAGCTTTAGACACAATATCAGAACGAATCATAATTAATTTAAATAATTCATCTGATGAAAGCGAGGATGGGGATGATTGTGATATGCCTGGGGTTGATGAATTATTAGAATAAAACATTTATGGCCGGAGAACACCTAATTCATACACGTCTTCACTGAAGTGAAAACCGGCATTCACTGCTTGTAATGTTTGGAACTGGCTTGTCTGCCTCATGCAGTTCCATAGATTACAATGCAGTGGATACACATTTTCACGTCCGTATTAGTACGTAGTGCGTATGCGTAGACGTGTACGCATTTGGTGTGCTCCAGCCACAAACGTACCTTTAAAAAAATAAAAAATAAAAAGTTGTTTTTTTTTTTATTTGCTGACCATACACTACTACAAACGCAAAAAATTCTCCAAGCTAATGTACCTGTACTAGGTATTTATAAAATAAAATCAAAACATAGATTCTTGGATTTAATGGATATTGTATTGCTGATTGAATTCCATAGTAATGTAATGAGCATGTCGTCCTTAAGATTTAAAATGACGTTTCCTTACGGCAAAGAAAAGGGTGAGATGGGATTATGTTAGGCTAAGAACTAGAGATTTACCTTTATTTTAAAATTTACTTAAAAATATAAACCTTTTCAATGTAAAAAAAAAAACAAAATATTAGTTTGTTACCTTTAATTTCATTGCCATTTTAATCCATCTAATCTTTAATCCAATCAGAAGATAAACAAAATAAACAAAACCATTTTTTGTTAAATATTAAGCCTTATTAAATAATACAGATTCCGTGTTACCTCACAATGCCAAGTACAATATCTTTTGGTAAAAATAATAAAACTATGTTTAATTTAACCCAAATTGTGTGTTTAAGTTGTGTTGTGATGTATCGTGGTGTTAACAAGATTCAGTCGAGATATACATCAGTGGCGGACTAACGGGGGCCTTAAACTGGGGTGGCCTGTTATATTTATATCACATGAATAATTTCAGAATCTGAGAAAACATCTCAAAATAGTGTTATATAAAGTAGTGTAATAGTGGGTAGAGGACTTGAAGCTCCTGGTTATAGGCACGTGACTTTGACTTAGATACTCGTGCTTCGCTTATACTTCCCAATCCAAACTTTATCCTTTTCTTTCCTTCAATTCCTTTGCTTGTTCTTGACTTTCTCTTTCAATGTCCTCCTAATATTTCCTGTCTTGAATGCCTAGTTGACGGTTAGAGGCGTGCTCCTTATTACTTAAGTGGGACCAAAAATATGGCAATTTTGATTTTGATTTCTATCTAACACGGCTTACATGGCCCACCACCTTTCCTGACATCTAATGTTTTAATTGTTTTTCTTAGAATATCCAAGTAAACGCATGCATGCTTGGGTGTGAACGTCAACGATGGTCGATGCCGAATTCCTGATGTTCCACATCCACCAACTAAAGCACCTAAAGAAAACACATGTTAAAAATATTGGGTAAGCAATTTTGAAGTGGCTACTTTCAAAATTAGATTGATTGATTGATTGATTACCTCTTAAGTGTATAATCAAATACAATATTAGCTTATAAATACTTAACTAAAAATATGTATAATTGGCAGCCTTATAGCAATTAGCAATCTCTTCCAGGCAACCATTGGATGGAGAGAGAGATGTGATTTAAGAGAGGGGCTGCATTATACAATATATGAGTCTCCTGTCTTTATACACATTTAATACAAACAAATAAAATATATGTAAACACATACATACGCTTACATATTATATACACATATACACAAATATATGCAAAATACAAAAATATAAACAGAATACATTGATACGGTATATAATAAATATATACATACATAATACTACCAAGTACAAAAGAGCACTATATTTCTTTGTGACATAGACATATAGTGTTAGTGCTCTTTTGTTAATTTATTAAAATTAGTCAAAGTTTGTGCACATCTGATATTGAGATAATAAAAGTAATATTTCTCACCTTTTTGCAATAAACTATTAATTAAGCGATCTCTTGTAGCAGTGTCAACAGTGTTGAACGCAACAAAGGTGCCGCGTCCCCTTACACTATGTAAGAGGCTCGGGAAGTCGCACTCAATGTTTAGAAGACCTTGCTTGAGTACATCTCCACTTTCTCTTACTAATTTTAACAAGTTTACTGTCTTCATGTAACTCAAGAAAGCCTGTAGTAAGATCAACTTTGATGGGTCACCCATCCACGTGTTAAATATTCTGAATGCGTGTGGTGGACTGAAAATTAAACGATTTGTGAAAGTAGGAGCCTGTTACATATTTAATGACGTGCAATGATAAAATACGTTCATGTCCCCTTAATTTGTACGATCTAAGTATTCAGTTACTATATCAATAGTGTAAAAAGAAGTTTTCTGACACCTGTAATAATAATCTAATGATAATTGGTCTTTTCGCATAGTTGATAAAATAATCACTATATATTTTGTTAAGTGATTTAGTATTTGATTCTTCTGCTAATAAACATAATTGGTCAAAGAACACAGTTTTTACTCTTGGTACATTCTTCGACAATGGCATGGTTTTAGGCACAACATGCATGCATGCATGCATGGATAGCTGATTTATTTTTTTTCTTTTCTAGTTAGTATGATATAATCTGATCTGATCCGGAAAATGTGATGTCGAAAGCACCACAATTCATCAAATATTTTTTTTTGTATCTTCATGGATACCGTTATCATTATCATCATTCAAATATGAACAATTAATTATAGTATAAAAATGTGTAATATTATAAGTAATATGAAAACAGAAAACATCAGTACATGTGATTCAAAAGAATCTGAGCTATTAAAGCTTAAGCTAAGAACCATACTGAAAAAAATATTAAAAAAACCTTTACTTATTAATAACAAAAATAAGTAAACGATCTGCTTTATTCTACATTATGAAATACAAAAACTAAAATGTTAATGCGTACAAGGGCAAGGTGATAGATCCTCGGCTTTACAATGAAAGACTGCGATTAAATATGCACTCCTTGTGGAACTTTATTTTTCTACATAGTCTCTGTTGACTTGAATTCTCTTGGTACAGCATTTCATTGTTGTGAAAATATCTTTTCAACACACTTGCTCATAAAGTGGCTCTAATTTCACGGCAATTAGGCACATAATGACACCTATAATCAAACTGTGACTTTTACATTGCTATTATTCACAAGTGAGTAGTTGCTTTGTTCTTAAAAAAGTTTCGATACAAAAAAGACCGTGTTCAATAGTATAAATAAATTAATGTACCTATTGCTTGCTCATTTCATGCAACTTCGTATTTAAGTAGGTAATTTCAACTTGTACGTGTTTAATAAATAAAACTTTCACTCAAATATAACTTTTGTTTTTTCTGTAATAAAGAAAACTTGAATTCCCCATTTTGTACGTGGCTAAAACGCTATCCGCGAAAAGCCAAAAAAAAGAAACCTAATTCTTTTAGTCTATGGCCGATCGCCATTGTAAGATGCGCGCGTATAGGAAAACTGATTCATTTTTTCCGCTATTGCGAATTTTTTTCAATATCTATTAGCGTACCAAAGTTTCATACAATGGCAAAACAACAAGAATACGCAGTCTTTTTCAGAAAATGTGTTCATGGCGTACTTTAAAGAATTATCTTCTAAGTACAAATCTAGCTCTTTGTGGTGTATATACTCAATGTTAAAAATCAAAGAATGAAATGGATTTAAAAACATACTCTATTTTGTCAGCTTATCTAAAGAGACTATCCCATGGATTTAGAAGCAAGAAATCAAAAGATTTATCGTCTGATGATATTGAAAATAATTTTAAATATCTATGCGACTTCAGCCTGTGTTATGTGTTGAACTTGATTATGTTTTCTTTTTTCAAGGTTGCCTTTATTCTACAAGCACCAGTTACACCAAATATCAAAATATTTGGTGTAACTGGTGCTTGTAGGATACAAGAATTAACAAATATAACTATAAAAGACGTTGAGAACCATGGCCAGATGCTTTTAGTGAAGATACCTATCATGAAAAATAAATTACTGAGGTCGTTCACTATCCATGCTATGAAATTATTAAGAAGTATGAATATTTGCGTTCACCAAAAGCAAAAAAATACCGTTTTTTCTAAATTACCTGTCAGCCTATAGGTATAAACAAATTTGGTTCTATGCCTAAAGAAATCGCTAAGTTTTTAGGTTTAGCAGATGCTGAGAGCTACACTGGACATAGTTTCAGAAGAACTTCAGCTACATTGCTGACTAATTCAGGAGCTGATATAATGACTTTGAAGCGTCATGGTGGGTAGCGACCTAGCAATGTAGCAGAATCATACGTAGAAGATTCCATACTAAACAAGAAGGAAATTTGTGCAAAAAACACAAAAAGAATTATACTTGATTCTCAGGCGCGTTCTACTGGCGAACACCAAGTACATCCAATGATATTTCACCTACCTACACGAATAATGAACCATCTCAAATAACAATAGAACATGAAAGTATTTCAGTAAATAATCTATCTGATGAGACCGCTATGCCATCAAAAACAGTTAATTATAATTTTACAAACTGCACGTTTACTAATTTTTTCTCTAAATAAACTTTTCGTATACTAAATAAAATATTTTTTTAGTATTGTTTTCTTCACAAGTGTGTTGAAAAACGTCGTATGATACACGTGTGTATTGATGATTACCGTCCTCGGCTATCTCAATGGCGCCTCGGCGGTAATCACCAACATTAGACACTTGTACCATAATGTACTACAGACAACAAGCACCTTATCACTTAACATTCATTCAAAACACATTGGCCATAACCCTCTTCAGATTCGATCGACATCGTTCTTTGGCAATATACCACCAGCGCCGTCCACACATTGCTACGACAAATGTTTTGGAGAACCCATCTTAAGAACGCTATCAGTTTTTTGGTGCACTTGAATTTAGGTATCTAAGCAGTGATGCCAACTCCTAAAGAATGTTCCCCCAGCATCAACGTCAAATCCCCCTGAATATCGATTACAAACCCCTAGTTTTTTTTTTTTTGTACACTCGATATGAGAGATAATTTCAAATATAAGTTAAAAATACATTCAAGTAGTATAAAATAGATGTTGTATTTATGCATTGTATATCTGTGCATTTTAAACATTTACATTCGTAAATTAATGACCTAATAATATTAATATGTAATAATTAAATCGAACGATTTTTTTTTTATTTCTCAACTTTTCTTTCTTCAAATTTATTTTTCTTAACTTTTCTTGGCATATATTTTTTTGCTTCTTCCTTTTTTTCTTTTCGTACATTATTTTTAGAGCTCTTTGTGCATTTCTCTTGATATCATATCATCATATCTACATGTGACGTTCGAGACGTAATTGTTGATGCTGGTGTTTGCTTGTTTGCTTTCTTGAATTATATACCCCTAGAAAAAACCCCCAAATAAGTGTACAGGGGTTAATGTAAAAAAACCCCTGCACGTCTTGATTTCCACTAAATTTGGGGGGAGAACCCCTAAGTTCACTGTATCTAAGCCCTACCACTACACATACATACATAATGTACGTATGCACACATTGAAAACAATAGAAGCTCGAGTTATGATGTTATGTTATACTTTATGGTACTTAATATTAAAATTTAATTATTCCTTATTTTATTTTTAATGTCACTTAGCAAATTATTGCGTACATAAGCAACATAATATTTTAGACCTCAATTAGCTATTTATATAAATAAAAATGTATTGCCGAAAAATTTGATAATTCTTTTTTTTGTTGTGTGCTTATTGTTTTTTTATTTTTTGTTGCGTTTGTTATTGTCCGGGCATGGTATAAAGGGTTTAAATAGGATCGTAGTTTACGCTACAGCTAGTCCGAGTTTATGAGATACGTATTGCTTACGCGTCCCAATACATCCGTATTAGCAAAATTTTCCTTTCCTTCCATTGCTTTCCCTTGTTGAATTTCTCTTTCAATATACTCCCAATTTTCCCATCTTTTAATTCAAAAATTCCCAGGTAAGAATATAATAAATGTTAATAGACTTAAGTTACTGGGAGCAAATAGTAATCTTCTCGTGATTTTCTAAGAGAAAGAAAATATATTCTTAAAATGTACTCTTCTATTCTTTTTGATTAAACATATTTCTACAAGTTAAGAACCTATATTAGGTTCTTACCTTGTACAAATATGTTTCGAGAGTGGAGTCTAGCGGAAGCATGCGTGACGACTAAAAGTTATTGTTATAATTATTAGAATGCTCTTTATGAATATAATTCTTATTATGTTATTCTTTTTACCTTCAAGACGGGTTAAGAATTAAGTTATGAAGTACCTACCTACTTATATTAATGGCAGCACAGGTATTTCGCATTGAGGTATTTTGTAACGAATGCGCGATATTTAACGGAGATACCTGAATCCAAAACCCAAACTAAATATTGACAGTTTAACGTAAAGAGGCATTGCAAAAATTACTAGTTTTTAATACTTCTTAATGCTTTCGAAACTAGTAACTTTTAGTAATTAAATTTCCATAGTTTCAAGCTTAAAGAGTAATCTATATACCAATTCATTGTATTCAATTCTCTTGCATTCTGTCATAATTTGATTCGAGAAACTGTTTATATTCAAATGTTTTTAATGAAATTGTGAACGGGTCCTCTGTTATGATAATTTGCCACACAAAATCTGTGTAATGGTTATTATAGCAAACACTGCTTCGAAATTCGTTAGCGCATTTGCTTTTAATTGGTATACATTCAACGTATTCAATATTCACCAACAATGTTCTTTATGCAAGATGTTTCAAACCCGTTGCTCCAGTGACTACACGGCCTCATCTATTTCAATTGCCTAACAAGATACCTTCAAATGTCTACCGTCCAACACGATATTGAGCACCTTCTTGATGGCTTCTGGTGGGGTTGCGGATTTTGGACGTGTTTTGTGAGACCAAAAATTCGTTTAAACAAAGTGAGATAACATGCTCGAAACTTGTCTCCGAAATAACGACACATTGAACCAGGGGAACACAACAAATTTTAGTTGAGTAGAATGTGATTTTTGTGATTTCTGTGTACGGCCGAGAACTTTTCACCGTAAGGTGAAAAGTTCCCTTCCCATTTTTGCAAAATTGTTACTACGTATTAAAGAGGTAATAACGTTCAAAGCTCTAATAATACCGAGATGTTAAGAAAGCTTTCTGTTTAAAAAAATATTAAAACTAAAATCTTAAAATAAAACATATATGGGCCATTCCAAATAAAGATTCTAGCAAAATTTCATGAATGACTGACTACTATTTTAATACTTACTGAAAATCTGTTTTGTAAAAATAACCGCCAGAAAACATTTTTTTACTGAATGTAACCATATCAGGTGGTTCGGGGAGATCAAAATATTCGTGACACCACATTTTTCCTGTAGGTCCACACCCTGTCTGCACTTCATCTAATATCAAAGCTACGTTCTTCTGTAAAATAAGTTAAAGTAAAAACGTAAGAAATTTACGAATAAGGTAGGAAGTGATTCATATTCACAGGTGAAAGACCTGTTGTTCCAAGTTCCCAAGTTATAATATTTTTTGTACCTATTTAGGTATAAAAATAATATAATTACTTGTCACGTCGATCAGGATAACTCGGTTCCACCATACAAACCAATTTTTTGTGACAAAGAAACATCATACATACATACATACACTCGAAAAACATAACCCTTCATGCGCAGTCGAGTAAAAATATTTTTTTAATAGTTTTTCTTTCAACTTAATTTTAAATAACTATCCGTATAACAATCTGTCAAATCTGTCAAACAAAGTCAAAAGCAAATATATCAATATTATCAAACAAGTAAAATTATTGAAAAAAATCTCTTTTTGACGATCTTTAAAAATATTGGGAAGATGAAATTTCGAATATTTTGAAAGTAGGGGGCGCTTAGAAATCTGCAAAGGGGAGCGTTTACTAATAGTATCGTTCAGGACCTTATTTATACCTACGCATTTCATACAAACTTGATAACAAGGCAGCTTAGATAGACATAAAGTTGAGGACTTAAACTATAAGTAAAAGAATGTTGATTCGGACCGTGCAAGGAGCTGAGATCGTACCTGGACCACTGCAGAAAATTCCGCTTGCTGACAACACTGTAAAACGGCGGATTGATGATATGGCCGAAGACATACAAAATCAAGTAGTGGAAATAATCACCCATTTTTTCAGTACATTTAGATGAGAGCACATGTTGCACAATGGTCTCAATATTTAGTTTTTATGCTATACATTTGCAATGAAACAGTTCAAGAACCAATGCTGTTTTCTGTTTTTTCAACAACATAAGCAGTTGATGAGAAGGCCGCAGTCTCTGCGTTCTTTGACAAACATAAACTGTTGTGGAAAAAGTTGATAGGCGTCTGCACAGATGTCGCACCAGCAATGTTTAGATCTCGCTCAGTATTTATACCATTCGTCAAGAAAAGAAACCCAGTATAACAGTGACACGCTGTTTTATACATCGACAAGCATTGCTAGTAATGACAAATTCTATGTAAACTAAATATCGTGTTAAAATTATGTCTCAAACTTGTAAATTATATAGAAAAAGTGCGTTACATACGCGGCTTTTTAAGCACTTTGTGAAGGTTTAGGAACAGAACATAAAACATTATTATTTCACACATATGCGCTGGCTATCCAAGAGTAATATGCTAGCAAGATTCTTCGAACTTCGCGATGAAGTAACACAATTTTTAGACCGCAAAAAAAAAATTTACAACGATTTTAAAAACCTAAATGTCTAAGTAGCTTTGGCTATTTTTCTGATATATTTGATTAGATGACCTCCATAAACTTGAAACTTCAGGGAAAACTCGAACATAATTTATCATCGCTATGTAATCAAGACTTTTATCGAAAATTTGCTACTTTTATTGGAAACAAAGGGTATGCTAACCTGGATGATCGGCCAGACATGCTGCAAAAAGAAGCCTTGGAAATCGAAAACTGTTCTGCTCCGAAATACCATTTGGCTAGAATGGACAAAGCATTATTTTGGGTCAAATAACGTAAAATCTTTGTCAAAACAGCAGAAAAATCGTTATCGTTATCGTTTTCAACGTTTCGTACCTATTTGTGAGAAGGTGTATATTTAAAGAGGATTTCCTGCTGTAATAGCTATAAAAACTAAGTATAAATACTTTGATGTTTTTTCTGTTTATATTCAGGTAAACAGGTCAGGCTTTAAGGTCACCTTAAATCATTGTACTTATGTTATATATATATATGTTTTTATGTTATAGGGGGACAAACGAGCAGACGGATCACCTGATGATAAGCGACTTCCATCGCCCATGTATACTTGTAACTACAGAGTCTCAAAAGTGCTGTCCGTCTTTAAGAGTAGGGAAAAGCGGGGGAAGGGAAAAGGGGCCTCCGATAACCTTTCACTCGGTCACACAATGCAAGCATTATTTAACAGACGGTTTTCTGTGAGGCCCTGGTACCGAGCAGTGACAAAGCATGGCTCTCACACGTGAATCCATCAAGACTGACAGCTGAATCTAAATCGTCTTAATTGCTCACAGACACATCCTTCTAATGAAAAGCTCTCGCAATCTGTAGAGTTTTTTGGAGTAATTACTCCAAAAAACTTTTTTTCTTTACAGTAATTTTGGACATTTTGCGTTGGTGCAAAACTATCCCAAAACACGTGAATATATAAAAATCTCTTCCGTGAAATCTCAATAGAAACAAACTTATGTTTACCCGGCTGCGCAAGAAAGAGAGCTTTTTCTTTTTTAAAAGGAATGTGTGTATCCAGTTTTAGATGATTCTTTGTCTCGCCTTCAGGCTTAAACCTCATGACGGTGTGAGTTGTCAATGACAACGTATTGTTTTATATTTCTACCTGTTTGCTCAAGAAGGAGGGTTATGTTTTTTTGAGTGTATGTTTGTATAAATGATGTTTTTTTTTCTCAGGCCCTAAGGCCTAAAAGGTTAGATAGATTTCGATATGAGAAGTATCATTTGATTTATATTAGCAGTGACATAGGGTATAAGTTTAAAGTTGATGTGCAGAACATAAAAAAGGGAGGAAGTTGCAAAGTTAAACATGTAGTCTGTCTTGAGAGACAGTCCAACAACAGACTGGTTCTTTTTTTCTTTTGAGGAACGAAACCCATATACAATTATAATTAACAACTATAGCTTAAAAATGTAATTTCATTTGACTAACCTCTTTGCAAAGTTTTTGTAGAGACCGGAAGAATTCTGGAGAAGCTTCATTATCACCTCCTTCCGCCTGAATTGGCTCAACTATTAAGGCTGCTACTGGTCTTTTCTTTTTAGTAAATTTTTCTATAGCATCAGCTACTTCTGCTAGCGATCTGCGAAGTAACACGCATTAAAGTTTAAAAACAAATAAATAAATGTTTTTTTTTCTTACTGTACAAATATTTCCTCAGTAAATTAAGATATATTTCTGTCCAGTAATTCGGGTGCCTATAAATAGTGTTCATTACCTAAAGCCCCATGTGAGAATCCCCGGGTACCACATTCTGGTGGTTTTGGCTCACACCTTCGCCAGTGTGAATTTAGTTTTTAAATTACTATTTTTATTTTTTTTTTCAAACCAATAGCCATCATGAGGTTGTGTCGGTGTTGCATCCTCGCTGCACACTCCGCTAGAGTATAGAGTGCAGTATCCTCAATCAGCCTCCGTAGTGATTGTATTGAACCCTAGGTTTTATTATTATATGCTCATAAATTTATGCTCATAAAGGATCTGATCATATACTAGATTGTTAAGAAATGTTATTTTGTTTTTATTTCGTGTGATATTTTTTGTAATGATTTATGAATTTACATGAAGCAAAGAAATTACATGAAGCAAATAGCACTCTTGCTATCAGGTGTTGGGATACCGTTTTAACTACTTATTTCTGGCAATTCCTGCAGTCTGCAGTCATTTAACATTTGATACTAACTTCTGATCTTCCTTCTTATTGTCACAGATAAATTCGTGAAGAGGATATTTATATCTCGGAAAAGTTGGACCCAAACCCCACGGAAAAGCGGGAATGTCTAACTTATGAAGTGGTTTAGACCTCGTTGTTGTTAATACGCCCATCGTACGACCGTGAAAGGCGCCCTAAAATTAAAAAAAAACTTATTTCTGTCCATCTCGAAATATTCAATAATACTTGCTATCTACAAAACTAACCGTTTTTTTTATGAAATATCCGCTTTGTCTTTTTCTAAACCTTTGTGCGCTGTCTTTTTCAACATAACTTTTCTTTTTTATAGAGATATAATACTTTTAACACTTACAAAATTATTTCTAAGTATAACAAACAATATACGCATTAACTTAACAAAATTTAAGTCTAACAGGAATAGCCTTGGGAACCACTTGCCGAACTTTTAATACCTAAGACTATAGATATACGAGTACCTACTTTTATTCACGATAATCTAATGCGCGCTGCCATACGCTGAATGCCAACGCAGGAAACCGAGATATTTACAAAATAAAATAGAAGTTACACTTTAAGTATTTATTTTTTATTTAATAATACCTTTTGGGTTTCCTTTAAACGTAAGCTACATAATTTAGCTTACGTTTAAAGGAAACCCTGAACAACCCTGACAGGCTGAAATATTATATAAACTATATAAAAACAATTAAATCAAAAACCACCAAAACACTGACCTTAAATGATAAAATGGTAAGCAGCGGTGATCCTGGTGGATCATTTGACATCACTGAGTCTAACTCCGTAGTTGTAAACGTTTTTTGGCCATTACGTGCTTTTAGACAATAAGTCATACAAGCTGCTTTCATGGCGTTTTCATTTGAACACGCACCGCACATCATGGTGAAAACGTGACATAAACCAGGTGGAGCGACTGATAGTAAGGAATCTTTTAGCCTTTTAGGCCAATCACAACCTGGAAAAACGCCTAAAGCAGGGCGATTTACCAATACTTTCTGCAAAAATATTAAAGTCACTGAAAACTTAGGCATTTTCACAGTGTTGCAAGAAAGTTCATACATTATATTAATACTTACACGATTGTAGTCATTGTCAAATGCCTTCAAGAGATAAGGATGGTTATATCCAAGGGGAAGTGAGGATATTTGAGTGTAAAGATCCAAGATGTGATTACTATCAGCATCCACTAAATAATTTCCGAAAGACTTATCAAAATCACAAAATAATTTAACGGAGCCAGCTTGCTGCAAAAGTAAAACCTTAAATATAGCTAGTGCCATTCACGAAGACGCGCCCCACTTTTCTTTCTAATCGTTCATAGTTTCATTTTCTGCTAATGTTTGAATTTCATAAGTACACACAGTGTGCGAGTGCATTCATAGATACTTTATCTATGAGTGCACTCGCACACTACAATAAAATTAGACTAATCAGGAGAGGGTATTACGGTCACAGGGAAAGATGCTCTATTTTTATTTTTATTTTTTTTTTATGCGATAGATTTTTTTATGCAAACGAGCAGACGGGTCACCTGATGGTAAGTGACTACCGCCGCCCATGGACACCCGCAACTCAAGAGTCACAAGTGCGTTGCCGGCCTTTTATGTAAAGGTACGCTCTCTTCTTGAAGGTTTGAAGGTCGTATCGCTTCGGAAATACGGCAGGCGACATTTTATTCCATAAGCTGGTTGTGCTAGGCAAAAAGCGCACAGTGGTGGAATGCCAATCGTCCAGGTGATGGGGATGGATATTTTGTTGCGTAGGACAGTGGCGGAAACCTACAGCCGGTATAAGTCCGAACAATTCCTCTGAACACTCCCCATGATACAAGCGATAGAGAATGCAGAGTGAAAATACATCTCTAGGCAACGCCAAGGTGTCAATTCGATCAGAAATGTCTTGGCAGTCGATGATGCGAGTCGTTCTCCGTTGAATGCGGTCAAGAGGGAGAAGCTGGTACTGGGGTGCATCTGCATAGAGATGAGAACAGTATTCCATGTGCGGCTAAAGGGAAGGGAAGTGCTCTCAAATTGAGGTGATACGATCGAAGAATGGCATCTTTTTAGCGGTGAACGCGCAAACCTGTGTCTTCGTGGGGTTAAACTGGACTAGGTTAAGTCGACCCCAATCTGAAACTTTTGATAAAGAAGTTTCGATTTCAGACACAAGTTTGGATCGGCTTTCGATGACGTTTACCCGAGAAATGTTAGCGCGGCCGGTGTAAAGGGCATCACTCGTGCTATCGTCTGCATTGCAATGGATGCTGCTAATCTGCAGCATGTCATTGATATGCAGAAGAAACAGCGTACGCGATAGCACACAGCCTTGTGGGACACCAGAATTAACAGACTTGGAGTCGGAGCATGCACCGTCAACAACGACCTTGATGTTTCTGTCTGTAAGAAAACTGGTGAGCCAATTGCACAGTTTCTCGGGAAGCCCATAGGAAGGAAGCTTCGCAAGGAGCGCTTTGTGCCAGACCCGATCGAAGGCCTTCGCCACGTCCAAACTAACGGCCAACGCTTCTCCCCTTGGTCTCGATCGCCTGTGCCCACCGGTGAGTCAAGTATACGAGAAGATCACCAGCTGAACGACCCTGACGGAAGCCGTATTGTCGATCATTGAGAAGCTGGTGGTCTTCTAAGTACCGGAGGAGCTGGCAGTTAACAATGGATTCCATTATCTTGGAGAACAAGGAGGTGATGGCTATGGGTCTGTAGTTGGACGGATCCGAGCGATCTTCTTTTTTAGGGATTGGGTGCACTAGAGCTGTCTTCCATGAGTTCGGGACTACGCCAAGAGAGTAGGAAAGCCGATAAAGGCGCGTTAAAACCGATGCTAACTCTGGAGCACACGTCTTCAGCACGATAGGAGAGATTCTATCGGGCCCACTCGACTTATGAACGTCGAGGGAAAGAAGCGCTTTACGCACTACCCTTTGTGTAAACCGGACTTCCGGCAAGCGGGTCTCGCACTGCGGTATGGTCGGCGGTGCGTTTCCCCCGTCGTCCAGGGTCGAGTTGGACGCAAAGAGTTTGCCCAGAAGATCGGCTTTTTCTTTAGCGTCGTGGGCCAACGAATTATCTCCTATGCGCAGAGGTGGAAGGCATGGCTTACAAAAGTTCCCCTGGACAGCTTTGGCAAGAGACCAGAATGCACAAGTTCCGGAGGGGAGACTCACTAGTCTCCCGCCAATTCTGCCGATGTGAGCCGACTTTGCCCCAGCAATTACTCTTTTGAGGGACCTGGAGGCAAAGTTAAATTGCTTCTTTAATGTGCTGGTCTTTACATCCCGTGCTGTCGCTGCATTAGCCCATGCTTGGTAACATTCCTGTTTTCGGCGGGACGCCGCTTTGCAGGTTCGACTAAACCAAGGCTGGGATTTGCCACCTGTGGGAATCAGGGAGAATGGAATGAAAAGTTCCATACCCTGAAGCACAACATCCGCGACAGAGTCAGCAACGACATTGGGATCATCCGACGAGAAGCAAACCTGCCTCCATGGTAGGATGCAAAGAATGTTCTCATTCCATCCCAGTCTGCTGACCTATAGTGCCATACGCGGCGACTGCCTGTAACTCGCGGCCGCAGCGAGTGAACGAGTGGCACCATACTCCTAATCAGGCAATGGTCAGCAGATGTGAATGGTGCTGTGAGATCAGCAGAAGATCCAACAGTGAAGGCACGTGGCTTTCTGCATCTGGGATTCGCGTAGGCGTTGCTACCAGCTGCGTCAAGCCATATGCCAAGGCGAAATCGTGAACAGATCTTCCCGCATGATCGGTTTTGCGCGAACCAAGCCATTCGGCGTGATGGGCGTTAAAGTCGCCAAGAATCACAAAGGACGTGGTCGATGAGTCGATCCGTTTCGGCATCACCGCTATGGGACCTGTAGAGGCATAGGTAGATGCGGGGATGGTCGTCGCAGTCTACACGTAGCCATAAGATGGAGAGGTCCCGACCTTCAAGATTGCCGAGGCGGCGAGAAGTGACATCATCTCTAACGTACACGCATACACCAGCCTTAGGAACAAAGGAGTGTTCCAGTCCGTACCCAGGGTAGCAGAGGTAGGAAGTGTCGAGGTTCGAATGTAAGCCCCTGATGTTACAAAAATCCAGGGTAAACGTGACAGGGGGTGCCATGGTATGCCTTCTCTTGCCCCGAGCAGATTTTGAGAGCGCAGTTGAGCCCCCCCCCCCCCCCAAGTTCGAGGGGCAGCCTGGGCGTCCACGCTCAGGCATAATCCGTACTGAGGGTGGACGTCCAGGGGGGGATTCTCCAACGCTAGCGCTGGTACCCCCCTGGGGTATCCTTTTTGTTAACAGCGCTATCATTAGGGGGGGTGGGGGATTTTGGGCCTCCGGAGACCTCACCCATTTCGGGGAAATGCAACGCAACCACTCAAATTCCCGCACTCAAAAATATAATATATCAATTCATAAATTGATATATTTTATTTTTGAGTGCGGGAATTTTATGTTGTTATTATTATTAAAATAAATATATAACATATAAATAAACTATAACCAGGTGAGGGTGGTGACACAAAATAAAAAGCTCATACGCGTCACTACAATTTGTTGGCGTTTCATGTCAAAACAACAATGATGAACTATTTAAACCCCTTCCCCTAGCCCTTTTTAACTTATATCCTTTCCCAAGGTCTAGTCTACCTCCGTAGCGAATATTGTGAAAACCCGTTCAGTGGTTTAGTCATCAAAGCTAGAAGATAGAAAAACAGACAGACAGAGTTACTCTCGCATTTATAATATTAGTTTAATATAATAGTTTAGTATAATATTAGGGAGTTTTGTCATTTGGGGCAATTTAATACAGAAATGAAATATGTGAAATATTTTTAGTAAAATATTATAAATAGTCACACAGTCTGAAAAGTCTGATTCGAGAGAGGAGTCTGACGTATCAGCGACATTTATAATAAAACTGAAATCAAGATCACAGTGTCTTAAGTACTCGTCTTCTATTTTTTTCACGTGCTGGCAAGTATTGAAACAAATACCTTTATTTACTCGATCAAAACATTCATTTAGAATGGGCATAACTGATGTAAAATTTTGATTGACATCGTTTTTGATAATACCCCAAATGTTTTCGATTGGGTTTAGATCCGCATGTTAAGGAGGCAATTGAACCATTGTGAAACCATGAGTGTTTAACAAATCGTCAACTATGTATTTGCGGAAGTTTTCTTTGATTTTAATTATAAGGTCATTAAGTGCAAGTTTTTTGGAGCTTGGTTCAAAATGAATATTTTTGCCCTCAGCCAAGTCTCCATTTCTAGTTTATTGGAGTTGAATGTTGGTATTTTTTCTGAGTAAGCGTTATGATAGGCTGCATTATCCAAGACTACCACGGCATTTTTTGGGAGATTTGGAATAAGTTTATCCTTTAACCACTTTTAGTAATTTTCTGTGTTCATATTGTCGTGATAGTCTCCGAATTTGATCTCTGCTCTGTATGTGAGTAATACATTCGGTACAAAACCTTCTGCACTTCCGGCATGTACTATAATTATGCGGACTCCTTTTGTTAAATTTTGTTTGATTCCTGTTTTAGAGTCTTTTTCGGCCCAATATTTCTTATGCACGTGGTTGATGTGAATATATGACTCATCAGTGTACAGTATAGGTCTGCCTTCTTTACGAAAAGACTTTAGCTGTGTTAAATATTTCAATCTTAACATTTGAATATCATGTCTTTCTGTTAGCACCTGCCTGTTATTTTCAGTTTTTCTCCATTTATACCCAAGTTTATGTAATAATCTTCTTAGACTTGTTATAGAACCATTAAACTGTATACGGTCTCTCACAACATTATTCAATCGTGATAATGTTGGAAATTGATGATATTCTGTATGATAATTTTGGATGGTTCTACGAACCACACCAATATCAATTTCCTCTATATTAATTTTTCGTGGTCTTATCCTTCTCTTTTTCATAGGTGACGTAAAAATAGTAGCACTTGCTTATAAAATTCCCGCGCACGAGTCTTGGCGGTGCCGATGGCTAGCTGCAGCGAAATTCTCGTCTGGCAGTAACCCTTATAAAAAAGCTCCTCCTCTTCGGGTGACCGTCGATGCCTCCTCCTGTAGCGGGTGCACCGGCGTCTAGCTGCTACACAGGCGTCGCGCAACTGTGCGATTTCGGTAGACCACAAATACACCTGACGCTTGCTTGGTTGTTGGTGGACGCGAGGCTTCGCCGAGTTGCAGATGCTCGTTATTGCCTCTCTAAACCATTGTGCCTCGTCTCGACGTCGACTTGGCCCTCTGCAGAGGACTTCCGGGACCAAGCCTGAACTATTGCAGCCTCTTCAAGGACCTCCCTGTTGAGGCGCTTCAGAGCCCATCGTGGCTCCTTCCTGCGTGTTGTTGTTGGGCTGTGGTTGCCCTGTAATTGGGTGGAGTCGTCGAACCGTATATATCTATGGTCCGACAGTGTCTCAACTCGAGCCTCGGTTCAGGATTGACATTCTAGTGGTCAGTGCCCACTCCTCGAGTGTCTCACCCCGTATATCTGTGATGGTGGAACCCCAAGCCGCGGACCTGGCATTGAAGTCCCCAAGCACTAACACTTGACGAGGGAGGCATCGACTGACTGAAGCACCTACCTCCACAAAGAAGTCCTCGAATTCTGCGAGGCTCCTCTAGGGCGAAAAGTACACCCTAAAGATGGTAATATCATCTAAACTTGCCGCGGCCCCTGGAAACATTCTCAAGAGCCTCGCCGATAATAGCCACTAGGGCGTCCTGGTTTCCTGCCCAGTTGTCCCTGGAAGGGATGAAGTAGGGCTCGGCGATCCTCTACTTGGACCACTGATTCAGCTGGTGAGTGACTCGGCTGCGCTGAAGCATTTTCCTTCCCAACAGCTTTCTTCCCCCATTTCTTACTTCTGGCAGTGGTTGCAGAGCAGGCCTTACTGCCCAATCTGTACCCCACCGATTTATCTGCCGCAGCACAAACAGGGCAGTGCGGTGTTGCAGAGCACTGGCCCACTTTATGGCCAGGCTTGCCGCAGCGATAGCAGTGGTCACTGCAACCAACCTTGGCAGTGCACCTAGCCCGAACGTGACTGTCCTGTAGGCAGTGGAAACACCGCATCGTCTTGGGCTGCAGCAACTTCACTCTCGCAGACACCCAGCCTACCAGCAGACGGCCACTATCGCTCAGTTTTTTGGCTGCGGAGACTGGACAGCATACCCACACTGTGCCCAGACCAGTGGCATTCCGGCGGACTTCGCCCACCTTTACATAGTCTGCCGAACATCCGCAGTGGTGGGTGATGGCCGCTAGTACCTCTGCTGCTGACACAGAGTCATCCAGCCCGCTAACGCGCACTTCTGCGCACTTGGCACCTTCTTGACACCTTGACGTCCTGCGTTTGGAGGGCATCTTTTATTTTTGAGGCTAGTTGATCTGCCACTTGCCCTATCCCTAAGGCCCTTTATGCCCAGGCTATGTAAGTCTACGTTGACTCTGGCCTCGGCCAATACTGAGGCGTACGTAGTGCCCCTCTCCACCGCTGCAGGTTGTAGTGTGATAACTACAGCAGCAGAGCGTGGGGCGCGGAGCTTACGGGTCTTGGACTCCTTAACTCGTGTCTGACTCGGAAATCGGATCGTCTTCTATTTATTGGCTTTTTTACCCACCACTTTCGATCAGGTCTGGGCTTCAGTCCTGGAATTTGCCAGCGGCGATAGGACTTTTCCTGAAGCCGTTGATGGCTGTGGTATTAGGCACTGCAGCTGTAGATCTTTGGTTTAGATCATCTAAAGGCGCCTTTAATATTTTCCCGGTCGCTTTTTTCCCCTGCCTGTTCCCCTTTTTGGCTTTGTTCCCAGGACCAGAGAAGTTTCCCTTAGCTACTGCTGTGGCCTTTTTATCCTCTGCAAGGAGTTGACGGATGTTGATAGGGGCAGGGAGTCTGTCCTCTAGAGCCTCCAGACGGGCATTCACCATGGTACCTACTTGGACCATGATGGCACGCTCAAGATCGGCAACCTCCATGGGCAGCTGCTGATTGTTCGTCGTGGGTGGTGGCGGTTCTGCAGCACCGGTCACACGCTCTTTGTATATAGCCATTTTGGCTTTCAAAGCCATTATTTCTTGTCGCATTTCTTCCACCTCTTTACTGAAGTCGGACTCCTTGCATATGCTAGCATCCTCACCTCGGTATTCTCGGCCCGTGCCTGAGCAGCTCTCTATAATTGGTTTTGGTTTTTTAAAATATGAATTTTCCATTTGATTCTCACGAGCGTGGGGGAAAAATCAGTCGACCCGGGCAGAGCCCTACAGTATTGCCCGGGCAAGTGTACATTTGAACCAGACCAGAGGTGCCACCGATCCTTTGGCCTGGGTTGCGCTAACGACTAATGTCCCCTCAGACTGAAACTCAGAGTAAGGGGACAGCCTGCCTGCCATTCATTCCCTCACCGCGCACCAAAACATGGAATTCAGGGTAATTTTTAATTAGGTTTTCTTCCTCGGTCCGGGCGACCAAGCCAAGACCAGCAACGGTGCCAATAGATATTACCTGCCCTGCCGAACACAACACATATTCTCTTATGAACAGAGGATACAGAGAGCGGAGAGCAGGAGCCCGATCAAACGGACGTCCTACGCCGACTGGTAGTCCGAGGTAGACAGACTCCGTCGTGTATCCCTCTTAGTCTGGTCTCTCACTTTGTACCTTCCGGCATGAGTGGCTCTAACGACATAGCTACAAAGATCATTGAGACACGCAAGCCCCACCACGACTACAACGTAGGGATACCTCGGGGGGGTCGCAGTGTACCCTAATGCGGCGCTTATTGAGGAAAGCAGTAACCCAGTTACAGAGTCTGGGCGGCAGACCGAATGCCGGAAGTTTGGAGAGAAGCGAACGGTGCCAGACCCTATCGAAGGCCTTGGCGATGTCGAGGCTGATAGCCAAGGACTCCCCATGCCTACCCATAGCCTCACCCCAAAGGTGCGTCACGTACGCTAGAAGATCACCCGTTGATCGGTTCGGCCTAAAACCATATTGCCAATCATTAAACAAGGAGTGGTCTTCTAGGTAGCGGATCAGTTGTGTGTTGATGATCCGCTCGAGCACCTTACAGAGTATAGAGGTGACAGCTATAGGTTGGTAATTAGCTGGATCGGAGCGGTCGCCTTTTTTGGGAATGGGTTGAACATTCGCCTCTCTCCAGGCCTCCGGAACATTCCTGAAGAGTAGGACAGGCGATACAAGCGCATCAGTACGGGAGCCAACTCTGGTGCACAGTTCTTCAGAACAACCGCTGGAATACCGTCGGGTCCACTGGCTTTCCGGACATCGAGTGACCTGAACTCCGCACGGACATCCCTCTCCCGGATTCGAATATCCCGCATTGCGGAGTCGCAGTTCGCAATAGTGGGTGGGTGCGCGCCACGGTTGTCGAATCGGGAGTTAGCAGCTTACATATACCAAATAAGATATCATTTTGTAGTTATATTTCAAAAAAACACGCATTGACATCATCTCCAAGTCGAAGTGTATTCGACTCGTTACAACAAACCAAATTAGCACACATCGAAAGGGTTTACTATTAACCATTAAAGAATTCCATCATCCTCCTTCTAATTCCATCTTTAGATCAAACAATTTTGTATGTTGTTATCAGTACCTACTACATTTATAATTTTAGCCTGCAAAATTTACAGAAGTAGCGCAAAATTGCATTATTTCTGACATATACATAAATAATTTGTATTCGTAATTGTTAAATCTATGTACATAATAGCATAATAAGTTATAAGCCTGCAATATTTGGAGTTTTCCTGTAATAACATTGTAAATATATGTAATAAAATGCTAGTTTTAATTACGTTACATAGTTAACTTACACTTATAGGGGTAGTTAAAAGGCGTGTTAAAATGCCAAAGTGTAGTATTTCAAATAATATGTAGGTAGTTCTTGTTGTAATTGTAATTGCGTGTAATATTTTAAAACATACATACATCTGCTAAGCCTCAGCAAGCATCAGCTAAGCTGCCGGTAATTAGGGCTCCAGAGACAGAAACCTCCTCACAATGTGTGCCGTATCAAGAAAAGATTGCCTTCTGCATCAGTCCCTTAACTTAGCTGCCTAACGTGAGCCTCTGCAGGTGGTGGTGAAGACTTTTAGCAATCAACCCATGAGCTGATATGACTATCGTCACAATGATTGCCGAATCCGCATCCCAAATGTCGACAGCCTCATGAGCCAAATTCAAATATGTATTTTATTTCTATATCTTTTTTAGCTTTTATGAGATTGTCGTCATGGGGGACGGTAATGTCAATCAAAATTAATCATTGCGCGGCGCTCTAATTGGTCTATCACCAGTCTATCGCCCAATAAATAAGAATAGGAAAAATTGGAGTATATTGACAGAAAAGGAAAGATAGCCAGCGAAGGAAACGTTTTAAAACTATCGATAATTTAAGAAGGTATTTCTACTAGTAAAATAAACTGTACATATACCTGAATATCGTTTAATTCTTTAAACAGTTTTCGGGATTTTGGTCCTGGTATGGGAGATTTTACGTTTGGTTTATCCGGCTCATATAACGACGCTAGATGGCGACAACTGCAATCTTTGAAAACACACCTTTAAAAACAAAACTTAAAAAAACGGGTTACAGTACTTCAATATCCTAATATATAAAATATTCTCTTATAACAGAATATTCCCCGGAATGGCTTGCTGTTACTTTTCTAGGATGATTGCAAAAAACATGGCATGTCGTGATTAGTAACAGAAGGGTGTAAAAAGGAGAAAGTTAAGACTGATATACACACCGGGTCACTTGATTACTCACTTAAAAAAATCAACTTTTCTTACTTAGTAAAAACGCATATTTATAATAATAGGATATAATAAAAAAGCACATCAATGAAATACTCTTTATGTAATTTATTCCTAGTTTTAGAAAAATTATCAACTAAACATTCTTCTTCATATTAAATAGAGAAGGTCACTTGATTACTCTCATCAAAGAAAAACTGAAAGCTAAACCACAGTAATATATTTTAATAATGTGTATAGCCTCCTTTATTTAATATCACTTCATAGATTCGTTGTGGGATAGATTCCTATAAACTAATTATATACTTTTGCGGTAACTTTGACCAAGCGAACTTAATCGAAGAAATCAATGATTTTCTATCGTTATATTGCATTCCATCAGCATATATTTGTTTTGATAGCCACCCCCAAATATTTTCTATTATATTTAGGTCAGGTGAATGGGCTGGCCATTGAAGAACATCAATTTTATTCTTGTCAAACCAGCTCTGAACAACCCTTGCAGTGTGAATGCTGGCATTGTCCTGTTGGAATATCCATGTCTGACCATTAAATAATTTATTAATTTCACTAAATTTGCACTAAAGCATTTGTTTATAATTTTCAGCAGTCTGTCTTCCCGATAAAATCTCTAAATTTACCGCCCCATGCACAGAAACGGCACCCCAAATCATTACAGATCCAACGCTACTATGTCGATCGTCGATAAAAGTCGATAAAAGTTTTTAATTTTTTCTTAAATCATGAAAGTAATAAGCAAATCCGTCTGGTCCGTCGCAGTTAAACTTTTTTTCATCAGAAAAGACCACATTCTTCCACTCATAATTCCACGTCATATGAATTCGAGCAAATTCCAATCGGGTAACACGATGTTGATTAGTTAATGGTGGCTTCTTTTTTAATTTTTTGCGCTGTAAATGAGTCGCTTTGGCGATTATTCGCCTTACAGTTCTAATACTTAGTGAAGTACCAACTCTTGACGCAATTTGTCTTGCTGTACTAGCCGAATTCGATGCTTCTCTTAATATAAGACGACGTTCGCGAGGTGTCGTAGCCAGTTTTGTATGTCCTTTGCGGTTTGTTCCGTAATTTTCTGGGTCTCGCAGATAATTGTTTACAACCCAAGTACTCCGATGAATCATTCCAGCAATTTTTCTATTTGAATATCCTTCTGATTTAAGAGTAGAAATTTTAGTTCTCTCTTCTATGCTCAAGGTCTTTCCTCTACCCATTGTGCGCAACGTATTTAAAACGTTTAGCTATAACACGAAAATGTTTCGAATAGACACAGTATAATGATTCACGCAAAAAAAAAGTCACACGTCTAACGTCAACGATTGCTTCAAAACAACTAATAAGAGTAAACAAGTGTCCATCTCATTATATAGTCCTGGCATACTATTCTAGCAATTTCCAGTTCAAAATAGAAATAATCGAAAGGGTATTCCAGAATATCGTGTAATACTGTAAATTTTAACGAGAAGTCTCCGCCAAGCTCTAGAATGTTCTATATAAAAATATATTTTTTTGTGTGAGAGTAATCAAGTGACCCGGTGTGTATGTAGTTATTAGTCCGTCCATTGTAACTTGCGTCAGTCCGATCGTATTACAACAACACCTTTATTGAGTAGTATGTAGTTAGCATTCATAGTTCTGATGTTATTAATAGTACATCAAAGTTATTATTTATAATACTTTACTTACCAATTAAATATTGTAATATGCTATAGATTAGCAGTAATAGGTAGATATGAATATAAACAAAATAACTATTATTAATAGTCCATAGCAGCTCTTACCTATAGAGAGAGCAGGCATGAGCAATGGTTCGCTTAAAGCACGATTGGTTATTCGTCTTATCATATTGGCCTTCTTTTAAATTACTTCTATACCAGTCAATATTCTCATAAAATTTAAAACCAATGTATACCAACCAAATCCGTCTTTAGTAATAATTGCTGACCTACAATTCAACCATCAACACTAATTATATATATATATATATACTAGCTGACCCGGCAAACATTTTTCTGCAATAAAAAATCTGAAGAGGGTCACCCTGATCACCTAGAGGTATGAAATATACTTTATGACCTATTTTCAGACCTATCAAATATGCACAAAAATTTTCATAAGAATCGGTTAAGCCGTTTCGGAGAAGTTTAGCAACAAACACTGTGACACGAGAGTTTTATATCTTAGATAATATGGTCTAACGTAAATGTTAAATAAATAAATCAATCACGGTCTAACGGATTGCACTGAATAACTATCACGACTCCAGACACAATAACTATCACGACTCCAGACACAAACACCTGATGACCACTGTCCAGCTGGACAGTTGTCATCAGGTGTTTAATTTATTTAAAATTTACGTTGGGCCATAAAATTATCCCCACCCTATGTCTCATAAATATTGTAGACATTTGCTTTACGAGAGATTTTAAACAGGTATCTCTATAGATAAAAACACGATAATGCATGTTTGCTATTACATTTGACTACTTACTAGCATACAATAACAATTGTGTTGCAAGTTTGTAAGCATATATTTAAGAATAGGGACGACCTACCTCTACCAAAAGTTCACCAAAGCCCAAACATAGGGGCACATTTTAAAATTCAATACTTCCAGCATTGATATGAATAATATTGTTCAAAAGTGCAAGAGCTAAAAATTACAAAGAAAATGTAAGTCTAACTATGAAAACGTAACGCAAAAATTACATTACAGATCAAAACCTCATATCAAATCGAATAAATTGTCAAAATTTCCTGACGCTTCGTAATTTTTTTTGTCTTGTCTTTTGGTAAAGGTTGTCCTTTGTTTTATTGCAGGTTATCGTAATATAGGTTAGTAGGTTCAATTTATGACCAAGGCCAAACCTGAATAACACTTATAAATTTAATTAGTAAATATTACTTTGACTCTAGAAACCAATCTTGAGTACTAGGTAGGTGTAGGTACTAAAAAATGGTGATTCAATAAGTACAGTACAGACAGGTAGATGAGCATTTGCATTATTCATTTGCAAATTCCTGTTAATCTGTTGTCCTTTACACAAATGGAAAAGTTTCAAAAAAATAAGGTTCACTTCTCTCTGCCACGAGATTGATTACAACGTTCTACTAATCCAAATAAAACTAATCCAAAAATTACAAATACGACTACCCTACCAAAAATCGTTTTTTGGGTGCAGTACGACCGCTACATTTTTTAAAATTTATTGCCATTGTTACTTGCCAATACGATGACTGATTTTATCGTCAAACAACACGTTGAAATCTTCTTGATGCATATAAAGGTTATAGTGATATAAATAAACTCACATAGGTAAATACATACTCTTTGGGCAATCATGTAAGAAGTTTTCATGTACGACCGACAATAGGGGAGTTTCATCCATCATAATTAAATTATGAAAGTGTGTTATTTATAGAGTTTTTACCATAACATGATAGAAAAACGTACTATTTTGTTATAAAACCACGAGATTCATTTATATTTTCAAAATGAAAATCGTAGTTCGTGGAAATCGTAGTTAATAATAAAAAAGTGGCTAGCATTATAGTTATTCGTAGTTTTTTTTATAGTAACAGAAAAAATAATAAAAGTTAGTTACTATGCACTGCAATTTTGAAGTTTCTTTGTTTCTGCTATTATGACGTCACGATAATGACGGGTACTTTTTGGCGCGATTATTTATAGTTTTGTTTCAATATATGTTTGTTGTTTTGAGGAAATTAAAATATCAGTTAACTATCGAATCTAGACGATTATTTAAAAATATGTTTAAAAAATGTAGAATACCCTATTTCGCCTGGTACATGTAGCATTGTAAATTTTTAAGGACTTGATGTACCTGGTAACATAGAATTCTAATATGAGGTATATAGAAGCCTGTTAAAGAAACTCTTTGCTAAATAAACAAGGTTGGCTCTCCGTGTCTATTTAGGTACATCAAGTTTCGACATAGGGTTTATTTTTAATTTTTGTCGTCTATAGAATAGACAGATTAAATTATTTAATATTTGTAATGGTTAAAAAAATCGTAAATTAGATTTGTTAATATTAGAATTTTAATTTGGAAAAATTATGTGATATCTATAGACTACTGAGCTAACGTAAGTTTAACATTTCTTTAGTGTTGGCAACACTACTAGAGGATTAATCTGCCACATTTCTAGAAATATAGGACTGAATATTTAGTGATTTAATTAAGAAATAGATTAGAACAACTACAACAACACTTAATATTACTTGATATGTGTCACATT
Source organism: Tyria jacobaeae (assembly GCA_947561695.1). NCBI lineage: Eukaryota > Metazoa > Arthropoda > Insecta > Lepidoptera > Erebidae > Tyria > Tyria jacobaeae. The sequence goes on from OX387217.1 coordinate 12,143,541, forward strand.
CATAATTATATAAACATATAGTTCAATACGTACTCATTATTTACAACGGTATATAGACCGTATCGTAATGGCTAAGATGTTGGAATTGCGATAAAGTGCAGTATACTTCGTGGGTCGATAACGCAGCCAATCCAGGTGTATCTAATAGGGTGAGGACAGTCACCGATTAACTTATAAAGGTAAAATGAATCCAAAAGCTTACAACACTACATTTCTTTATCCATCTGTCAATGCTGTCACAATCGTGAAATTGTAGTGTGTGAATTGCAATAACTTTGATCTAAATAACTGATCATTGATAGTTACTGATGCTAACTTCAATAAAAAAAATATTAAAATGGAACTCATCAAAATCTTTAGAAACGAGACAAAATCAGACATCTCTGTTACTAGCAGCTTTTATTGGCTTACTTGAAGATGTTTTATTTTGGAAAAAAATGTGGTTATCGTTGTCATTTATGTTTCTTATAAATATAATATTCTTGTAAGTATATCCCGTAACAAAGCTTTCCGTAATTTAATCGAACACAACATTGATAAGAAGTGATGAAACTAGTAAAAAGAAATAAAATCAAATCACTCCGTTTTTGGTACCATTATTCAGCAGTTTACCAAACATAAATTAATGCGTAGTTTTGTTTTCAGTGTATGTGTTCACCGCCAAATTAACTTGTTAGAATTCATTTTGGCTTTAAGCATAGCAATCCTAAGCACTGATGCATTTGAGAGTTGGTTAAAACACAAACACAGAACTTCTTGCTTAAAAAGATTGGCTTCTCATGAAGGAGATAAGTTAAAATCTACAACAATTCGGCTAAATCAATACCTGCAAAATAAATGGCGTGACTATTTGTATTTAAGGGAATCTAACCATACCAAAGTGAGTTAATTTATTAATGTAATCAAGTAAAGCATTACAATAATCAAGTCACTCTAGTAGTTTTAGCTCATTCACAAACTAATTCCTACTAGCATTAATCATATTTCCTATGTCTTCTAAACAATGTACAAATATATAAGTTTTATTTAGATCTATATTACTTTATGCAACATTAATGTTTTGTTCTGTTACAGGCCTTCCTATTAATCAATATAAATCTAATGATAATTTTTATTATTGGAACATATATCAATGGCTATGTTTTGACATATTTATTGTTAATGTTAGTTTGTGTATTTTACAAAATATTTTTACCAGTATTGAAAATGTTTAAGAATATTAAACAAGACTTAGGTAATATCATTATTATACTATTCATATTTAGTAATAAACTGATATTTAAGTTATAACTGCAGCTGTTTTTTAGAATCTGATCATGAATTGGAAGGCCTTATCCCAGAAGCATCAGAAGTTGATATAAAATTATTATCCATTGAGCCTGAACTATCTTCAATTCCAGATGAGAGGCAAAGCTTTGGTAATACATTTTTTTTTTTGTAGGATAAGATTAAAGAAAAGAATTTCAAGTCAAATAGAATTGCAATAAAAAAACATATATTTTTTTAGATTATTGGAAACCTAATGATGTTCCTCTAGCAGAATGCAGTGACAGTTCTGACAATAGTAGTTCCTTAGTAACAAACTTTTCAATTGAGAAAATGCATACTCTGGAAAGAGATGTTGATTCATCAGACACCAGTGAAGATGAATACATACCATTAGGCAAGTGATTCTTTTATATGACATAATTTCTTTTAATTTTTTTACCATGGGAAAGCTATGCTTAGCCACAAATGGGCCATTGATCTGTATTGTATTGCCATACACATATACATACATTGCATTGTATTGATGGGTGAGTTAGGGTACTGTAGGCCCAAATCTCCCTCCTCTTTGCCCTGTCCCCACCCTAATCACCCTTAAAGGCAGTCGGCGTACTTACAACTTCAGTTGCTGGTATATTGTGTGTTGTTAAGCTCAAATCTTGAGAATAACCGATTTAGTTATATTTTTCAAATATTTGTTGAAGTCTGCAGAAGGTTCTTATGACGATATTGATGATATTAAGTATTTTTTGTTACACACTTAGGTGTGTAAATATTTAAGTAATTTTACATTTCAGACCAACAAAAGGAACAAAAAGAGTTGCAATCCACCTTAGAAATAGTGGAATCAGCCAATACTTGGAGCAGTTCAGCATATAATACCTTTTGGAACATAACTGGTGCTGTGGCAAATATGATGCATTCAGAATCAGCAGAAGCTAAAAGAAAGAGATTGTCAAGTATTGATTCTTCAGATGGCTTTGAAATGATTGATAAAAATGATTTATCTTAATACTTGTAATGATTTTAAAAGACATTATTTTTCATAACTATTTATTGTGTCGTTTTTGTCAATTTACAATTTTTTAACTTAAACATTACAAGACATGTTTTCGAGTCTTGCCATCATTTCTTGATGTTGTCTTTTTAAAGCTCTCAACCGCACATTATTTAAACTATTCCTTGCAACAAGACCCTCAAGCATTGGTCTAGACGTCTGAAAAATAGTGATATTTAAGTTTTTGTTGTAAGTTCTGATCATTACCCTGTGATTTGTTATTACCTAAAAATCTTTGTAATGTTTCTCTTTATTTATATTAATAGGACTAGGTCTTAGGACAATTAATAAGATAGTTTCTAGCTCAATGATAATGTGACTCCTAATAGGTATTTTAACCTGTACCCAATATTTTTTAAGTAACTCGCTTTTGCCCATGGCTACTCACCTTGAATGGTGATTTTTATCAGAAATTATAAATCCATTTAATACAATACATTTAACATCAAATACATATATTTACCATTTGTAAATTTATTTCAAGTTATATTTGCTACAAAGTAATAATTTAACAATATTTATAATTTTAGACTCCTAATCTCTCTTTCTAAAAGTAGATTAGTAGGTTTCTCTCTGAATATTTTTAAACTTACAATAACAAATTTATTAATATTCACTTAAGATATTTGAAATTAACAAAATTGGAAAAAAATATACTATTTTTTTTGGCTGGGGTAGTTAGCTTATTGAAGTTGGCTATCAAAATATGTTTATCAAGAAATTTAAATCTATGACATTTGGTGGTTACAATTTATTTTTAAAGCTATCTACAAAATGCTTTGCACAAGATAAGCTTAACCTCTCTTAATGTTAGTGTAGTTTACCTTATCCACAATATGTCCAATAGCTATAGTTCTAACTGCTGCATTGTGTTGCTTGGTAATAATATCATCAGTTTCATTTTGTCCTACTTCATTGCTATAAGCCTCGTCCTCTTCCTCTTTTAATATAGCTGGCAGTTGAGTCAGTGTCTAAAAAAATAAAATGCTATAGCCGCTTACATTTTTACATTTTAGACAAAATTGAAAGAATAACTAAGAAAACAATAACTATAAATTAAAAATACACCTGATTTACCTTCTAGTAAAATTGGAAATGAGAGATGATGATCATATATGGCTTAACAGATTTTTTTGAACAGTGTGTCATTATCACTTTCACTTCCCATGACTTGTAGATAGTTTAACTAACTTTCATGTAACTTACAGTTTTGTACTGTACACATTCATTTGATAACCTGCTTGGAAACATATGATTGTTCATCCCCTCCCTCACCCCCCAAATCTTTTAAAGGGCAGAACTGATTTCAATCAAATATAGCTAAGAATACTCTCAATTGAATTACCTTTCAAACCAAAAACAAACTGCCTCAAAATCAGCTCAGCCATTTGGGAGCTATGATGTCACAGATGGACATGTAATATTCAATAAGCTCTTAAAAATGTATCCAATTATCCAGCTTTGATATTTTAGGTTGTAGAACAAATTAACAGTGTAAGTATAGTTAGCTATATTTACATTGGCTATTTGTTCTCTTCATTAAGTTGTTTTTTTTTTTCACTTTCTGGTTGTGGATGAGTCAATAACTAGAGAGAAGGGCAACTATTGAATTGCTTATGATAAAATTATACTCAATTAATACAGGAAGCATAACATGTATGTACTTACTTCTAAGTTGTTTAACAATAAAGAGTCATTATTGTTCACAATTTCCATTTCAATTTCTTTTCTGCTTTGGCTTGAACCATCATTAATAGATTGGAAACAAGTTATTTGAATCTAAAAAAATGTATGTAAGGAGAATAAACCTAGATGGTCACCATCACATATATTAGAAATTAAAGGCAGCTTGCAATGGTGCAATCTGTTGTAGTTATTCACAGCAATATCAGTTTTTATTATTGGTTAAAAAAAAAATGCAGTGACCTGTTTGCTTGTTTGGCTGCTATAGCATAAAAAAAACTACTTATATTTACTACAAAAAAAAAAATACAAATTTTAGATATTATAGAAAACACTCCCATCCTGTCTAGTCTAGGCGCCTTTTATGACACCCATGGTGAGATAGGGGTGGTTCTATTATACTCTACCGAGAACAAGAAGGAATGTAAATTACATCAAGAGAAAAGTTTCACATAACTTTTAGAAAATATATGTTTAATATGGAATGCATTTTAATAGTTACCGAAGGAGCTTTTGATGATTGATCTGTTAAAAATACTGCAAATATGATCCCAACAAAACTAGAATCCATTCTTTGATACATTGACTGTGTTGCTAGGTCTGAAATTGTTAGATTACATTAACTCTATTATATCATAAACAATGGAATGGTCATTAAATTTTCTTACCAACATGTGATGGCCAAACTGTAATATGAGGATGTGAATGATACCACCCTACTACTCTAAGAGGTCTGTTTACTTCAGCAGCTAATTCTTCTGCACGTAATGTAGCTTGCACCAATTGCTCCTCTGATATTTCTACACGATCAGGCTTTTTATCCAAACGTCTTAGTATGACAGAAGAAGATATTGACACCAAAGCACCATCATTGTGTACCTATTATCAAATCTCAGATAAATAGTAGATAGATAGGAATAAAATTAAAACTAAAATATTTTTTATACCTCTCCTAAAAGCAGCCCCATAATTTCTTCTTTTTCTGTTGATAGTGCATGTTGAACACAAACCAGCGCAACATCGGACGAAATCAATACTTTATTAAGCATATTTCAAACAAAGGTATATAAGTATTCTGTTCCACAACGAAAAGGGAAGTATTCTGTTTTCTAAAAGTTCTTCACTTCTAATCAATTTTCAAAAGACAGCAACGGGCAATAGGCAAAATAAATTACTTATTTTCTTTATGATTAACATAACACCACAATAACCACGTTATATGAACACAAAAATGACCTTATGCTATTCTCCTAAGCATTCGCTATTTACAACACAACACAACCAATTTCTCAATTCAATTCAATTCTTCATTGTGGCCTTTGTGGAGAGATGTAACCACAATTTCGCCAATGTCAAGTTTGTGAAAGACCAACAAACTAAAGGTGAGGCGTATATACTGTAACAGGTTTCAACACTAGGTTTTATATAAGACGTCTCGCGTACGAGTACGTACTGGGAACAAACACGTATTAAGCGTTTTTAGAAGTACCGAGGAATCTGCGGACGACGATTCCACTAAACGTATACGCGTAGGTAGTAGGGTTGATTTGAATTTTTAATTTACCAAAATGTTCAAATTAAACCTCAGTGTCGTCAATTGATTGATAGTTCCGCGAATCGTTTGACTGCTGTGATTGTTATTTTTGTCAGTCAGTGTTTTTACGGTTTCCATCAGGCAAAGTGGAGTCACTCTGGTAGGCTAATATAAAAAATAAAAAAAAACTGCATGAGTGGTGGTGGTGTAAATAAACATGTACTGTAAATATTTTTGATTATCCTATATCTTCACGAATACCTAGAGATACCTAATAATATCAATAACTTTTCCTTATTGATAATTGTCGTGAAAATAAAACTACATAATTGGTGTTAATATAAATAAATAGGTATATATTTTTTAGACATTATAAATATTTTTGACCTACGTATATCTTGGTACATAGTTAAACCTAATAATAGTTACTTATTGGTAAAAGTGATAAATGAGATTGTAAGATTATAGTTTTAATAGATCGTGTATATATTAGTGAATTAGTTATAAAAACTTTTCTTTTTATTAGTTTCATCATGGCTCCTAAGAGAAGCACTTGTTTTTAATTGTCAGGACAAAGTTTGTTTATATACACATTTTTGGAGAATACATCGTGAAGATAAAAAAACGTAAACGTCTGAAAACGGAATCAGTCGCTATCAATACTAGTTTTAATATACATACATATACTGTTTGGAATATTCCGTTCTTAGGCATACTCTGACGCGTACTTCTAAGCAGATTAAATAACACACATACAACACATTCACAGAAAAATAATAAAATTATCTAACACGAACAATATAACATACTTATATATATAATTACAGTTTTATTTTATTAGTTCTAATATTACATAATATATTTATAATAGTTTTATACCCAAGGGAGAGAAGGAATTTAAAGGATAAAGGACGAGGGATATATTGAGGAATGACATCGTGTAACGAGTAACGCAATCTAGGGCAACTAAAAAACAAATGATCAACATGCCCTTCTTCCAGGCCGCACTTATAAAGAGAGGAGTCCCTAGTCCTCAGTTTGGCTAGGAAAACAGGGGTGCAGGAGTGGTTTAAACGCAGGCAGACAGATTGTAGATGTGGTGGATTTATCAAAATGCATATGTTTGTAAAACCAGGGTTTGATAGGGATGGAGGGTTGGATGTCCCCATAAAATTTATCTTTGATGGTTTTCGAGAATTGCCATAATTTAGTCCATGAATTGTGTAAATTTAATTTGAGAGTAGCATTGATGTCATGGCTATATATTAGGGAGAGATCGAGAGAACCTGTTTCAATAGCACTTCTGGCGCAGGAGTCAGCTATTTCAGTTAACTGAATACCCGAGTGACCAGGAATCCAGGCTAGGATAACGTTAATACCGAGGCAGTGACATTGGAACAACTCCTCTATTATATTAAGAATGGTGGGGAATTTAGATTTTTAACGAAAAGGATTAGATAAAATGGATTGTAGGCAACTTTTGGAGTCTGAGAAGATAATAACTTTATTTAAATTATGGGACTTAGCAAAACGAATGGCCTCTAGAATGGCGAGGGATTCTCCTGTAAACACTGAGGTTATAGGAGGACAATTATAGCTTAAAATTATATGAGTAAAAGGTATCCAAACCAAATACCGAGAAACTTAACTTTATAGACTTGTTGGATAGGTTCTTTATCAACCTCAATGGAGACGGGCGGAACAAGTCTTTTTCTCGTAAATACAACGGCGCTGCTTTTATGAGATGACAAAGAAAGCCCATGTTGAAGAAGCCAAACTGATAAGTAATTAAGGGCAGTGTTCAGTCTGCTAACAGCCTCTTCCGGAGACTTATTGGGAACGTATAATGCCAAATCATCGGCATACTGCAGAATTTGGCAAAAAGGCTCGACCGATAGTTCCAAGTCGTAGGTGTACAAGCTATATAGCAGGGGACTAAGGACTGAACCTTGAGGAAGGCCGCTCCAGACTGTTCTAGAAGGAAGAGAAGAGTTTTTTTACTTGATAGTAATCGTTCTTTCCATAAAAAGATTACATATGAAGTGAACCAACTTCTCAGGAATACTCAGCTGATGAATAAGTTTATTCCTGAGAACCGGAAGGAGCACACTGTCATATGCTGCAGAGATATAAAGAAAGACACCAACAACATTTTCTTTCTTTAAAATTGAAAGACGGATGTCAGAAATAAGTAAGCTAAGACAATCCATTGTGCTTCTACCTTTTCTGAAACCAAACTGTCAATAAATTACTGTTTTCCACAAACCATTCAAGTCGGTGTTTTGCCATGTGTTCTGTGACTTTAGCCAGAACAGAAGATAGGGCGATTGGTCTGTAGCTATTCGCATCTGAGGGGCTCTTGCCTGATTTAAGAATTGGAATTATAGTTTGAGATTTCCACGCAACTGGGACTAAGCCTTTTTCAAAGAACTTATTTATTAACTCAAGGTAGTATAATCTAAAATAATCTGAGACATTTTTAATAAAGGAGTATGAGATCCCATCCAACCCAGGAGATGAGTCAACTAATCCGTCAAGTGCCAGATGAAGCCCGGAGAGTTTGAACGGGCTATTTAAAAAGTTTGAGCTTGGAAGAATTTTTGGAGGGGAAGGGAAATTATCAACAAAGGGGACAAACGGAGGAGACATTCTATTTGAAAAGGCTTCTAACCAAGATGATGGGTCGTTGATTGTGATATTATCAATGTTGAGGGATCCTCTGTATCGTTTGACTTACTAGAAGGAGGAGTTTTTGGCGAAATGATTTCGCTAAAACGAAACCTTCTTTCTTTTTCTATGTAAGAAGTATTACTGTTGCAGCAGCTATTTTTTTTGTAATTAATAAAATTTTCTCTCGTCATGTTAATATTATAGATTTTTTCATAGTGTTTCCTCTCTTTAACTGCAGCAGTGCATTCTGAGTCCCACCAAGGTGTTGAGACTCTAAACTCGTGAGTTTTTTTAACATGAAACAGTTCATAGGCGGTAGCGATGATGGCATCTGTAAATTTTGAATAGGTGTCCAAGATTTAACCACTGTTAGGTGGAGGAAGAGACTCAATCCTAGTGTCAAGAGATGAAGCATAAGAGGACCAATCAACATTCAATAAGCGGTATTTCAGGGAGAGGAAGAAATTATAAATTGGGACAGCTCGATTGGGAATGGGAATGACGATAGGAAAATGATCGCTACCATAACAATGGGACAAAACATTCCAGGATAGAGTAGAGGCTAAGGATGGCAAACAGTGAGGTCTACAGCACATTTAGGGTTTTGATTAGGCAAAGATCTACGAGTTGAGGACCCGTTATTGAAAACACAAAGATTTGCATCATCAAAGGATTCAAGGAGGGCAGTTCCAAAAAGATCATCATGACCGGAGCCCCATGAGCTATGATGAGCGTTAAAATCCCCCATTAGGATGATGGGAGACGGGACAGAGGAAATGATGTATAAGATGTCAGGAATCATATTTGAGCGGGGGGGGGGGGGAATATATATAAAAAGGAAAGAGATGTCCAAAACCCTTATGGCCACGACATTAATCTCTTGGGGGGAAGGGAGGAAGAGGGATTTGGGCAAAGGGAAGGCAGCGCCTTACAAGTAAGGCACTACCTGCGTAGCCATCAGACCTGTCATCCCGGAGGCAGGAGTATCCCGAAACCCTAAATCGGGATCCAGGCACCAACCATGACATGAGATGGTAATGACTAATGGATGGAATTTATTTATTAGGTGAAGGAGTTCAGGTTTTCTTCTGCGAATGCTCTTAGTGTTCCACTGCAGTAGGGCGGGCTGGGCCATGTTGTCCATTTAGAGAATGGAGGAGTACTGAAAGTTTTTGGGCAACGTGGGACGGTAAATTAGGGTTTTTTTTAGATAAGATATCAAGGATGATATTAAGAAGGGTTTCTAGGAGGGTATCCTGGCCTGCTGGATGATTAGTTTGTTGCGCCTGAATTGCACAACCATTGGGTAAAGTGGACGGTTCATTACTAATCAAAGCTTGGTGGGCAGCCTTATCATAAGAACTACCTAACGGGGCCCTGGGACGAGGTAGGTTGGCTTAAAAATAGTTTAGAGGAGATTTGAGAAGGAACTGAGCTTTGGGCAACTTCGGAATATGGTCTGCTTACATGGGGTAAATGTGTGGATGCCTCTTCATAAGAGATGTTTTGTTGCAACATAAGTATCTTTATAGCTCTCTGTCTCCTCTGCTCTGGGCAATCTTTGCTTGTAGCAAAATGACCTCCAGAACAATAAAGACAGGTGGCACTACTCTCAACAACATCACACTCATCACCTGAGTGGATTTGGGTGCACTTAAAGCATCGGGGCTTGGAGCGGCATTGATTTTTGGTGTGCCCAAAACGGCAGCATTTCTTGCACTGGATGGTGGGAAACGTGTATGATTCAACAGGGAGAGAGGTGTGGAAGTAAAAAATTCTATTAGAGAGGATTTGGCCTTGGAAGGTGAGGACTATGGTTTGTGTTGGGATCCATTCTATCCTACTATCATTTGAAGACTTTCTATTAAGACGGCGGGCTTTCAAAACCACACCGCAGCCATTTGGGTATTTTAATGATTCCACAAATTCTTCCATGGACAAGTCAACTGGCACTTGGCGAACTACGCCCATTTTAGTGATGTTGTAGGTCGGTATTGTGGCTAAATATTTATTGGATTCAAGAACTGGATTGTCTAGGAAAGTATTAGCATCAGTATAGATTTTAAATTCAATAGATACATCATCTGCACAAATATTTTGGATGTTGTAACGGGAAAGGAGTTGCCCAAATTTGATTTATCATATAGTAGTCCCTGCTGAGGGGTCAGGTTCTGATCTGGACACATGTATGATATATGGGCCTTTGTCTAGATTTGTATATGCTTTTACTCCTACTACTAGCGTTGGATGAACGTAAAGATGATGAATTGAAGCATTCGGTAGTTCCGTGTTAGTGATCAGCTTTTTAGCGTGAGTCGGTGCGTCTTCAACGGCTAATGGACGCTTTGAAGCGCCTGAAGACCTGGGCGTTGATTCGACAATATCCATGACGTTGTTTGGGATGTCTGGGGGTCTAGGAGTGGGGAGGTCGTCCATGATGGGCGCCTCCTCCTAAAGGAATTGTAACTCAAAAAAACGTACACTAATAACTACTATGACTTACCGATAACACAAACAATATAAATACGGTTAATATTATTTATTAACATAATATTAACATAAATCTGTTTAACAACACTTAATTTTGGTCGGAAAAGCACCGATTTCTTAATAAAATTGGAAAAATTCTCTCTCACGTGTGTTAGCTTTCACGTCTACCTACCATTCCAACCACTTTCTCAGTGAGGACTACTGTTTGACTTCTGTATAATCTATGGTGAGGATTGAGGCCGTCATTGATGTCAAACCAGTGCTGCAAAGTCCAAATTAGTAAGTCTGTAAAAATCTTAGTTATAGTCGCAGGACTCTATTTTATGGTTGTGGAAGTGTTGGACAAGTGAAAAAAAACATAGATATATTTAAATACACTAACGTGTTTTTTAATTTTATTATTCCTATTTCTTTTTTATTTGGATATACGGTTTGCGGGGTACGGGTCGCGGCTGGAAGACTCAAAGGTCTCCTTTCGGGACCGAACTAGCCGGGTATCCCCGAAATACACACGTGACAAAATTTTTAATATATTAAATTATACAAATAAATATGAATGTAACTTACGATTTTTTTTATTCTAATATCTTATTCCTTATTTAATAGTGTATACATTATTTAGCAAAATTCACTAGTGACCTAAAATTTTAATTATTTTTCTTCCCTTGAAATACTTTTTGAATACTTAACTCTTTCATACATACACTCCACAGTCATGGGTGATTTCAACACCTGATTACTTAAAAACAATTCACGTTCTGCCTCCCTTCTATCTGCTCTTAAATCCAATAACCTTCCTATTCTTTCACTTAATCCCACTCACAATATACCTAATCGTAATCCATCTCCCCTCGATCTCATTCTTACTTTCTCAGTCGAGTATGTTGCTAAATATGAGCAATGCTCTGCAGATTCGTTTTCCTATAATGATCTTCTCTTTCTTTCCTATCAAATCAGCATTCCTAAACCCAAACCAAAAACAATTTATCACCGTAATTTTCGTGACATGAATCTTGAGAATCTTCGCAGAGATGTCAACAATAAATAAACAAAAAATAATAAAAAGTAAGTAAATTGACACAAAATTTTAAATTAACTATGTGTCAGCCTGAGCTAGGTGTAGCCTGTGTTTCAGGCTATCACTACAGTTATTATTTATTTAGTATGTTGGAAGTATAGAAGGAAATATAAGAAGAAAACAATTAACAATATACACGTAGTTGCTTATATAATACAATAGCAGTAAATAAAAATAAAATAATTAATGGAAATCTCATTTCAAAATTTCTAACTGTTTTTCTGTATCTGCATAATTGTGCTTAAATAAATAATCAGTAATATACTTACACAATGTTTGTACAATAAATGAAATCTATTTACGAATGCATGTCTTGTCCGATGTTTGATATAAATCAGGTCATTCCTTCTCTTCATCGCAGGAAAGAATTTTGTTGGTAGTTCCGAGTGCCGTTATAGTATGACATGCATGATGAATAATCGGCGAACTGTAAGGACCTCGCCTTGGGGAGGCTATCGAGAAGTAGTGGACGATGATCGGCTGATGATGAAACCATTATCATTTATAAATGTCGATATTAATTATTTTTGATAAAATCACTACAACACTGTGCGTTGCTGTCGTGGGTGGAACTCAAAGATTTTAACCTGGGTTTTAGTCAAGTGGACAATAATTAATTTCATTTTTTTATATCTATGAATTAAAATATTAGAAATAACATACCCCTTTCTACCTACTACTCTATGATAAATGATAATATTGATAATACATAGCAAGTTTGCATTCTATATTAGTCATTGAAATTGGTAGCTTTTTGTTCTTGTTCCTAATCTTTATATATATAATTCTTCTGTGAGTGTGTATGTCACTGAACTACTCTCAAACGACTGGACGGATTTTGATGAAATTTTTTGTGTGTGTTCAAGGGGATCTGGGAATGGTTTAGATTCACAAATCAGCCCGGCAGATGGCGCTGCAGTCGGTATCTAGGTTATTTATCTATACTGCAACTTTAGGACAACGTCTGTCGGGCGCAGCTAGTAACATATAAAAATAAATTGTATATTGGCTAGTGGAGAAACTGGACAGATCAAGAGTTTTATATATTTTATGAAAAATATAATAATTTTACTAGTTAAAAATAAATAAATAAATATAGCCTTTACTGCTGTTTCTTTTTACAATAACTTAATACATGCCTACTTGCTAAAAACTAAATGTACATTCTAGTTCCAATTTATATTAAAGTGTTTGGCAACTGGTTGCTTTTGTTGAACAGCTTGTCTGTCGACAAAGGCCTTCTCTAAAGATTTCCACGTATTCCTGTCTCTGGCTACTCGACTCCATACTGGGCCTGCTATTTTCCGCAAGTCATCTTCCCATCTTTTGTTTTGTCTGCCCCTACTTCTTTTTCCATCCCTTGGATACCATTCTGTTACTAACCTACTCCATTTTTCTATATTTCCTCTCGACATATGTCCTGTCCAACGCCATTTGAGCTGTCTGTAGGCTGTGTGTGTATTTTTAAATTTGGTCTTTTTCTTAATTATTTGTAATTTTACTCTATCCCTCCTTTTTATACCCAAGATGCTTCTTTCCATTGAATTTTGGCAGACTTTTAATTTATTTTCTTGTAATTCTGTTAACGCCCATGTCTGGCACCCGTATAGTAAGCATGGCATAATGCATATTTCGTATACTTTCTTCTTTGCTGTCATTGGCATATCTTCATCCATAAATATTTCCTTAAGAGACCAAAACTTTTTCCAAGTATTGGTTATTCTTCGTTCTATTTCTTTATTCATGCTGCCATCTGTAGATATAAGTTGGCCCAAGTATATATATTCATTTACATATTCTATTTGTTCATTATTACTATAATCAGTTCATTGGGTACTGTCTGTTGGGAATTCGTCATAATTTTGGTTTTCGTTAGGTTCATTGACAGGCCGGCCTTTACGCTTTCGTCTGATAGTTGCTGTAACATTATTTCCAGAGTTCTTGCGTCCTCTGAAAATAAAATCAAATCGTCTGCGAAGCGTAGGTGACTGAGATTTTCGCCATTTATATTTAGGCCATTTTTGGTCCAGTTCAGATTTCTGAAAATCGTTTCTAGCACCGCTGAAAATATTTTAGGTGATATCGGATCTCCTTGGCGTTTGTCTCTTTTACTAGTTAATACTATACAAATCGTAGCTTTGGGTTGATAATTTGAAACTGCTAACACTGATCATGTGTCATGTCATTATAGTGTTATTGGTTGAAACGAAATAACAATTACTTCCTGCGATTTAACAATGGTGATTAATAAGAGAAAGTGTTTTGTCTAGTATAGGCTATTTTTAATTTTAGCTTAAGTGACTCAAATACAATATTACATACAATGACAACAAACACATATGACAAATGTTCAAGTAAAGATGGGGCTCGGCCCTATAAGTGTAGCGACTATGCCAATAAAATATCCCTGAATTTACACAATTTTAAACGTGATGGAAGATTTTGTGATATAGACTTAGTATCGGGCTCAACAAGGGTTAAGGTATATTTAATAAAATTACATTCCACCACTTCAATATGTTTGAAATAGGTTTCAGATATTGTGCTTTGAAAGTAATGTATTGAAGTTGCTGTTCACATACCCCAAATTGTTAAAAGGAGTTGATGTACAATATAATTTAACTCTCTCTCTTTAAATACGAATATTTTTTTTTTTTTTGGTAAAGTTAAATAGAAGTGAAATGGTAACACAAGTGGTCCACAGGAAGTTAGTAATTGAATTGTTACTAATTCATAGTAGCAAATTCCCTTTTATTAAGTTATCTATTTTTAATCGACCACTGGCAGAACATGGTTAAGATGATCTTGTAGTTTTAATTAAAAAAGTAATTATGAATTTCTAATTACAGGCACATCGGGTAGTACTGGCAGCTAGCTGTGCCTATTTTGATGCAATGTTTAATGTTGGTTTAGAAGAAAGTCAGAAAGGAAATGTTGCCCTTCCAAGTGTCCCTCCAGATATCTTACCAATGATTATAGACTTTATATACACAGGTAATTAGTTATATGTATATTAAACTTTTGTTATTATGTGTTTCTACTTTCCCATTGCTACTAATTTATATTATATTTTTTGTGGTGTATAATATAAATGCCCCAGTAAATAAGCTATAGTCATAATAACTTAGGGTCTTATCCTTCTTGAACTCTGAGACAGATTGGTTAATATAAAATTGCTATGTCATTTCTTCATAGTGTGAGTCTATTCAAATACTAAGTAAAAGAAATCTTCTAGATTTTGCAATGTGTGCAAAATATGCTTCATCATACAGTGCAACTTTACATAATACTACAACATACATACATAATATTACAACATAATATTACTGCAATGTTCGATGATGAACTGAATCTAACTGACTTAATAAGAAGAAGGTTCTCAATTTGATTTATTACCTTGACGCCGAGTTCTGCCACATCCAGTCGCTGCCACGTTTACTTGTTCTTTTGTATGTTTCTCTATTGTTATTATTTATTACAATGATAATACTTTACGATTTACGATTATAATAGATTCTTCGAATAATCCCGCTTGGCTTGGCTATTTCGGTGTAAAACTTTACAAAGGAACCTAATACAAAGGGGATAATGAACTTTTGAACTTAACCTGTCAATATTAGGTTGCCCATGTCCCATTGACTCTTCGACCGACTAGTAGACGTGGTGGCGACGCGACGTGGCGGGAATCGACGCCAAGGTAATAATGCCTCAATTCAACTAAACCTAACCTTTTCATTGTGAGTTTACACAATATCTATACCAATTGTAAAAAAAATGGTTCTCTTTTTCTTTAATTGAACTGGTTGTACTTAAGGTTAGTCTTATTCAAATTTGAAGAAAATATTTCACGTTTAAGGTATGAAAATTAAATAGGTAATTAAAGGATCAAGATCAAAGCACACATTATTAAAATTGATAGGGATGCTGGGAGTGCAGAAGAAACATGAGACTAAAATTATTACGTACACTGAGGAGTATGTATAGTATTCGATTGATTGATATAGCCAGGAATGGTATGGGTTGAAATAACATGTAGTGACTCGAGGATGTTGAAAGAATGAGTGAATATTGACTGTGCTTAGAAATTTATAAAGCTCCTGTGAGATCGCGAGTCGGTGCGGATAGATCAGATTTCGTTTGGGATGTTTGCTGGTCCCACTGACACTATTTACGTTACCTTAGGAGTTTCTCAAATGCCAAAATACAATCAGTGCCTGTAGATTTTTTACTAATTTTTTTATCTCGTGCTAATAAAAATACATACACATCTAAATAAATGCTTTAAAATTATATCAAATTCTTTCACATGTTCACGTTCATCTATTTTTATTGTCTGTTTGCCATAGATTTATCACTAATAACACCCATAAGAGTGGCTGATGAAACGATACACTTAGCAGAAACTCTAAAAGCATAATTTTGAACGACTTCTTTGTTATACAGGAGCCTGACTCACCTAATACCTCTAAGGTGCTTGGTGGCAGGGACTGATCTACAACGAAATACGACGTGCAAGCAGTTTATCATTATAAATTTAGAATTAATATATTTGTGTATTGGCAGAATGGTGAAAATCACCTTAGCAGATTTTGTAGTAAAGTTAACTAATTTAATTTGATTCTATATTTAGCGGCCCGTTAAATACTGAACAGGGCTATGGTTGACGGTATGGCGTACAGGGTAACCTTCATCCAGAAGATAAATAAATTTTACGCGGTCAAAGTCGCACTCAACTGCTAGTCTAGCAATAGTTTAAGAGGCGATATCTATATTATTACTACTGTCATACATGAGTATATTAATTCTACTCAAATTATTTAAGGTGAAATAGTTATTGATAAAGGAACTGTACAACACTTACTAATTGCTGCTGACATGCTGCAGCTACGAGAATTGGTCACAGGTTGTGGAGAATTTTTAAGAAGAGAACTGCATCCATCAAATGCCTTAGGAATATTTCGGTAACTACTACTTTTCTCTTGGGCTTATTAGGCTATTAACCTTGACCACATTAGTGTATTAGTAATTTGATTTTGTATTAATCATGTTTTAGTATACACCAATAAAAATAAATTGCTTTCATCAAATTAGGTTTGCAGAAGCTCACAACTGCATAGAGTTGGTAAAAGAGGCACTAGAGCATGTTCAAGCCAACTGGAATATAGTATCTAACGGTGATGAGCTTTTAGAATTGCCATTACCACAGCTCATAACTTTGCTTGCATCCGAACAATTAAAAGTTGACAGTGAAGCACAGGTACGTTCTCATGCTTTAAAGCATTTAATATTTTTTAGAGCTAACAAGCGCGTCATTAGTCAGTATTTTATTTAAATCACTTAATAAATTTGTTATCGCATTTAAAAGAGACCAAACACTAAGTACAAACAACATCGTATTTCTAGTTTTTACAATAACTATCTTCTTTTATTTATTTAGTAAAACTTTCACAGCCATTCTCTACAATTTTATTATCATTTTTAACAAAGTTGTAGATTCGTTTTTTTGTTATGATTGAATACAAGTCACTATTTCAGGTTTTGTACCCAGCTCTACGATGGTTAGAGCATGATCCAGCTTGTCGTAGACGACATTGTTTTGAAGTGTTGAGTCACATACGCCTACCACTGATCTCACCGGACGAGTTAGATAAAGCTATAAAAAAAATACAGGATCCGTCTTTAGCGGTGGCTCTAAGAACAATCTGTAAGGATATGGTGAGAATTAGGAATCATTATATCAGACTATAATTATTGATGCCTACATTCATAGTTCGGCACATCAAACTGGCGGCTTTACTTCAGGCCAAAAGTTTAAGACCACCTTAATTAAAGTAAGAAAATAAAATAAAACTCCAATAAAATATTAAAAGATTAATTAACCTGTTTAATCACCTAATAAAACACTAATTGACAAACAATATACTTTAAAGCGTAAAGAAATATTAACAGTCCATGCTAAAAAAGGCTATAGTTAGCTAAACTGATTTTTCATCAAAAAATCCTCCTTTACATTCTATGACTTTTTTCACAAGTCTCGGCATAACGGCAACAAATTGTTGTTGATGGTGTCTTGTGATATATTGCTCCAACGTTCGCATAAAGCATTCCACATTTCATCTCTGAAGAGGTCAAACCATTTTTTAACATCCCTTGTGCCTCTTCCTCTTTTGAATATCCTCTGCATAATTTTGAGCTATGCTTTGGATCATTAACTTGTTGGAAAATTAATCTATCTCCAATTAAGGAGAACGCAACCCGGAAGGAACGGCATTTTGTTCAATTTTTTTTTTGTACTGTTCCTTGTCACAATTCTTTTAATTTTGATCAGATCGCCAGTTCCTTGGCTAGAGGAGCAACCCCAAACCATAATTGAGCCACCACCATGCTTGATTGTTGGGACTACACAGTCTGGCATCATCTTTTCGAACGTAAATTCTTCGTTTTGAACCGAATAGTCCAAACTTGAATTCTTCAGTCCAAAGATTTTTTTTAAATCTTCT
Source organism: Tyria jacobaeae (assembly GCA_947561695.1). Classification (NCBI taxonomy): domain Eukaryota; kingdom Metazoa; phylum Arthropoda; class Insecta; order Lepidoptera; family Erebidae; genus Tyria; species Tyria jacobaeae. The sequence continues at coordinate 12,161,819 of OX387217.1, forward strand.
TTAGTCCAACCTCGATGGGCAACAGCCCACTGCATTCTTTTTTTTCTTGTTTTGTGGCCTTAACGGAGGTTTTCGAACAGTGACGCGACCATACAACTTCGCATCTCTCAGTCGCCGTTTTACCGTAGTCAATGATTAAGTTTTAACTCGGGTTTGTTTACTTCCACGTGGATTTTTGGTGCTGTTGAGCGTCTATTTCACTTGCTGGTAACAACACTGAAATTATCTTCACTAAACGTGGTAGCTCTCGGCCTTCCCGAGCGTGGACGATCTTGAAAACTGCCTGTCTCACTGTATCGAGTTATTATGCCATGAACACAAGTCTTAGATCATTTCAGATGTGAAACAATCTCAAGTCCGGATTTGCCTTCATTATGTAAAACAACGATGGCAGAACGCACTTCACTGCTAATTTCGCGTGCTTTTCCCATTTTAAGACGTCTTCACTGTAGAAACCAAAAGTTTAAACTAATTGAGAACAAACCCAAATACACTCAGGTAGTAATAAGTACGAAACACGTGTTTTCAGAAGCTAAATAATCGGTTTTATTGATCAATGCGAAACAAAAGCAAAGTAATTAGTAATGAGCACATCATAAAAATATTATTACGACTCTACCACCTGGCTCTAGCGCAGCTTTTGTCGGTGTTTAAAACAATAGATGTTTATTGTCCAATAACTTGAAAGTAAACAAAAGAATGACTTCTTTAAATCTTCGATATTAACAAAAGAATATGCAGAAGTGCATTCTTTTATTTATCTTATGGGATTTTATCACAATTGATAGATAATTATGCTGTTTAAGTGCGGTCCTAAACTTTTGGCTGGCAGTGTAAATGCATCGTTAGGTGCTAACTGCATTCAGTATACCCTTATTGCATTTTGTTCCTGCAATAAATATTAGGTTTGCAACTAATAAATCCGCCATCTTGGTTCACAAATTTATTTATTTTTTTAAGTTTACAAAATCAAATTATTTTTCACCTATATAAGCACCATCGTTTTCTTTCACCCGTCGCCACCGCGCTGGCATAGACATAATGCCTCCCTCGAAACAGTTTTTAGGCTTTTGATCAAAAAAAGTGTTAAGGAACTTTTTGCTCTTGTCAGATTTTCGCGTCGGTACTAAAATTTATGTACATAACCCGCTATTCATCCCCCGTAATTACATCCCTCAGCCACTCATTGGTACGATGATAACTAAGTAGTTCCATGCACACGTTAGCTCTCTTCTGAAGATGAAACGGCGTCAACTTATGTGGCAAGGAAACTGAATATTTCCAGGTCGTTTCTAAAGCGTGGAGTTGTTTTTCTACTGCAGTATGAGAACACTGAAGCTGCTCTGCCAGACAACGTGAAGTGAACCTGGGATCCATTTCTATGAGTGTCTTTAGGTAGGTGGTCGTCCTAGATGAGGTTCATCAGATAGGTCATAATTTCCATTCTTAAATCTTCTGAACCAATGTTTGGTTTTATCGCAAGGGAGCACGCCTTCGCCCATCGTTGCACATATATTGCGTCTGCTTCAGTCGCTTTTCGACCTAAGCGAAATTCGTGAAGTAAAAGCAGCCGAAGTTCTCTAAGAGAAATATCCATAATTTACGGTAGTTTTACTATTCGATTTCTATTTTATTTTTTTCTTGCTTTATTTATATACTACTCCAAGAAATTCGAGATAGTTCTGTAGCGTTTTAGAAACTGATCGAAAAAAGTGGCGGGTTTATTAGTTGCCATTCTATTAGATATTTTTTTTTTTGCAAAAAAATGCCGGGATAAAATATAAGAAGTTAAAAAGGGATAGTGAAAAAAATGCTACTATAGTTTGATGATATAATTGTTGTATTAAAACATGTGTCCTCATTTTAAACATTTGATAAACGAAACATTAAAGATCATTCCTTTCAGAAATCCGGTCGAGGTGCCTTGGTAGCGCTGGCAGTGGAACCACGTCAACGCGCGCGACGTGTGTTGCTGGTCGTTGGCGGATCCTGTCGGGACAAGGCCGAACACCCACCTCTAACTACTGACAATATTCTCTCTTCAGTGCTCAAATTTGATTTACATAAAAGGTAATAATTTGCATGTTAGTTATTATTAATTTAGTAGGTTCTTTATGTATCTAATGTAATCTAATGTTTTATTAATGCGTATATCCTTAAATTAAATATGGATTTATATTTTTAGAGAATGGGAGGAGTTAGAATCGATGGGCATAGCACGAATTCAACCCGGCGTTGCAACTTTGGGTGGTCGAGTGTACGCCGTTGGAGGAGAACAAGGAAGTCAAATACTGGCCAATGGAGAGGTTTATGATCCACAGGTGGTCGAAAACCTTTAATTTACACCACCATATAAAATTGTTATAACAATTGTTTGGATTATAAGAACGGTATGGTATTTTTCAGACTGATAAATGGTCAAATATTGCACCTATGAAAGAAGCACGGTGTGAATTCGGGTTAACGGGCTGGAATGGAAATTTATACGCTTTTGGAGGTTGGGTCGGATCTGATATGGGAGCTTCAGTGGAGGTGTACGATCCATTTGCCGATGAGTGGACTTTAGTAGGAAGAATGCCTGAACCTCGGTTTGGAATGGGTGTTATTAATTATAAAGGTATATTATTATTATTTATCTACACACTTATTACATATATCATTACAAACAAAGCTCAATTGCTCAATCTATACCCAAGTAATAAATTTATTATTTTATATTAGGTCTCATATACATCGTTGGAGGCTGTACTCACACATGGAGACATACTAGAGACTTGTTATGTTATCATCCTGGGACTCGTAAATGGCACAAGTTGACTCCGATGCATCACGATCGTAGTCAAGCGGCAGCAGTCGTTCTAGATAACTATCTATATGTTATTGGCGGTAACGCACCTAGGAGAACTGTGCTAACGTCAGTAGAAAGATACAGCTTTGACGAGGTAATTTTTTTAGTAATGTTTAATGAACGAATAGATAAAGTATTGAGTCGACGCCTGCCGATGACATGGCGATGGCGATACCTTCATATATTTCAGAATTTCAGCTTGTGCTACTCGGATATTATATATAGGTACTATACATTTGATTACAAAGGTACATTTCATCAGCGTATCGCCGTCCACTAAAATATTGCTATTTAGACTCGTTGGCTTTATTCGGGTCTAAAGGCCGTCGTATGTTGGAATTGCTTCCTAACGTTTCGCTAGCACGAGTGGCCAGCTTCTTCAGAGGTCCTTCCATCTCCGATACTGGATGCAGACTGACGATTCCTACTATCTGGTATCATCTCACCCCTGTTGAGGGGGGTGGGGAGACTATTTGAAGCACTGGACTCTTTATAGTGATTTTCCTCGCAGCTCACCACTGTGAGCCGGTCATTGGAGTTAGCTCACCGGCCTCGAGGTTTGCTCGCCGATCGCTCCTCTGAAGAGGGGTCCAGCGAGCCGCCTGCGAGAGGTCGGTGGTTGGCTATCTGCATCCGATGGCGAAGCCAATGCCCCGCTCGAAGGAACTGATATGAGCTCCCGAGCGGGGCGTTTGAGTCTCCTCCGGATGAGTGTTGTATCGTCTGGATGTGGGAGCGGAGCAATACCTACCAGGTGGGGAAGTTTCGAGTAGTCTGCCCGCTCAAACATCCCCGTGGCGAGTCTGCTCACAAACTCCTTTATTGGTTCCCACTTCAGGTCTCGGTGGATTGTTGCATTCCTGAGGTACCTGGGGGCGTCGACCACCATGCGAAGGCAGCTGTTCTCTACAGCCTGCAAACGTTGGCGCGATGTACCTGCTATCAAGTTGTACCAGGCCGGCCCACCGTAGGTGAGGCGCGACCTGATATATGTTTTGTAAATGCCTAGTTTGGCACTTACTGGTAGTCTGGAGGATAGCAGGGGACGCAGCTTCGTCAGCGCGGCTCTGGCCTTCGCTGTGATGGTCTCGACGTGGTGGTTCATCGACAGTGATCTGTCGATGGTGATTCCCAGGTACTTAACCTTTGGGGACCATGGGATGTCCTCTTCCATCAGACGTAGGTTTGGCGGGTAGTGTGCCATACCGGTTATCATCGCCTGGGTATTCGACACGTTGCACTTGAGCCTCCATCGCTTCAGCCAGCCCGGAAGGGCTTCGAGTGTGGGGCGCAATTTCCGTGCAGCGTGTGCGGCGTTGCGTGAACTTGACAAGTACGCGGCATCGTCTGCAAACAGTGCCAGCTTGACGTCTCCGACTACAGGGATGTCATCCGTGTAGTGGGCGTACAAGGCCGGTGACAGACAGCTCCCTTGCGGGACTCCGGCACTGATGGTTTTGATTTCCGATGTGGTATCCTCTATAGCCACACGGAAGGTTCTCTGGGTCAGGAACGATGCGATGATCGCGACTACTTTTCGTGGTAGAGACGATGTCGACAGCTTGTGGATGAGACCTTCATGCTACACTCTGTCGAACGCCTTCTCCATGTCGAGCATCACGGTCACCGTGCTCCCGCCCTTGTTCAACCATCTATGACACGAGTTTCTCGTCTATGACACGAGTCAGCTGGAGCGTGGTGGAGTGCTCCTGACGAAATCCAAATTGCTCGGGCCTCAGCCGGATGTGGGGTTGAGCCCTTACTAGCAGTAAGCGCTTGAACACCTTGGACGACGTCGAGAGGAGTGTGATGGGCCGGTAGTTCTCCGGTTTTCTGAGGTCCTTGCCGGGCTTCGGAAGTACGATAACCCGACCCCGCTTCCAGATGTTAGGGAAGTGGCCGGTCCTCAGGATACCGTTGAACAGTTGTGTCAACGCTATGAGTGATTTCAGTGGAAGTCGCTGCAGTGCAGTGTTCGGTATTCCGTCTTCACCAGGTGCTTTCCGTGAGTTGGTTTTCCTGATCATCGCAGCAACCTCGCTCGGTGTTACGAGCAGTTCACCCTCAGACTTGGCGAGGGGCCTCGAGAGGTAGAGATGGGTTGCCGCCTCTATCTCCCGAGTGTGGTCCTCGTCTTGATTGTCGTGAGGTGTGAACTGTTTTTCGAGGCTGTTCGCGATGATCTCAGCACGGTCTTGCGCTTTGTAGCGTATTTGCCCGTCCTCAGCGAACAGGGGGGCGCGTGGGGTTTGGTTCTGCAGTCAGTTGCCTGCAGAGTCGGTGTACCGAGGGCTGTTCGTCCTCGATATCTATAAGGAAGTTCTCCCATGCGTCACCTCTGTGCTCCCAAAGAGCAGCCTTGAACGAGTTGGTAAGGCGGTTGTATCGGGTCTTGTCTCGGGGGTGCCGAGTTCTCTGCCAGAGCTTCTTAGCCTCTCGCTTCTCCTCGAGCACTTTACGGAGCCGAGTGGGCAGAGGGTTCTGTCGCTCGATGCTCGGTCTAGTTCTCGAGGAGACTCGAAGTGCGGCTTGGATAGCTCCGGTGATTTCTTCGGCGGCTTCATCGACTTCCACTGGCGTTTTTACAACCGTAGGGCGGCTGTAACCCGCTAAGGATTCTTGATAAGCCCTCCAGTCTGTGTGGACTGTGGGCTTCGGTGGGCCGACCGTAGCCGCGGGCTCCCTGAACACGAGTAGCACCGGCCTGTGGTCCTCGAGCACTTCCTGTACTGGAGGTGCTCTTAGTCCTTTGAATACTATGATGTCCAGTACGCTATCACTATAGCCCGCTGGGTCCAATCTAGTGGGTTCTCTGGGGCCAGCGATTTCATAATTATGCATATCGGAGTCTTGCATAAGGAGATTTCCCATTGCGTTGTTGGTGGTGTTGTGCCATGCTTGGTGCTTTGCGTTCAGGTCACCTGCGATTATGGTCGGCGTGGTATGTTGGAGAAGGCTCCGAAGTTCATCGACGCGGGCTCTCTGATTTGGAGCTCGATAGGCCGCGTAGAGGCGCATCTCCCGCCTGCCGATTTGTACATCGATACCAAGCGCATACATGGTATCGAGTCTCTTCGGTTCGACGGGTTGATGTCCTCTTCACTAGGACAGCGAGTCCACGATATGCTTCGCCTCTTGGCGAGACCTCATCTTGGCGGTACACAATGTACCCTGGGATCTTGAGTGGCCTGTTGGCCTTCAGGTGGGTCTCGCTTATCAGCATGATATCGACCCGCTGTTCCTTGAGAAATAGGCGTAGTAGGCCTATCTTGGATTTCAGCGTCTCCGCGTTCCAATGAACCACCCTGAGCGGCTTATCCATTGGTAGTGAGGTTTTGCAGCAGTCCTGTCGTGTTAATCTCGCCTGCCTTAACACGCTGTGCGAACAGCATGAGCAAGGCAGCGAGTTGGTCCCTCTCCGGGTCCTTGGCTGCTGGGCTGCAGTTTTTGGGTGCCGCCGCAGGTGTGGTTGGCTTTTCCTGGGCCGCCTTCTTTCTTCGGTGCCTTCTCCTCTTTTTTGTGGAGTTTGACCCCGGGTTTGCTTCGGCCATCAGCGTGGTGGGTGCCGAGTCAACGACCACGTGACGTGAGTCCCGCCTTCTTGTTGCGGGCTTCCCGCTTGTAGACGGGGCTCGCCGCACTGCAGGCTGGATGCGGGCCTTGGCAGTTGGCGCACGTGGGTGGCTCCTCCTTTGGTCGAGGGCAGTTGTGCGCCTGGTGCTCGCCACCGCATCGCACACAGGCTAGGCGCCTGTGACAGTTCTGGGAACTGTGGCGGAAGCCTTGGCAGCGGTGGCATTGAGAGGGTCCTTTCTTGCCCCTCCAGGCCTCTATGACGACGCCTGGCATGAGCAAGACCCCATCAATGTTGTAGGCCTTGGCTGCGGTCGGGCTCTTCTCCACTTCTGCGAAGAAGATGCATCCGGGTCTGCTGGTGCGAGCACGGATATGCTTCGCAAACTTGACTGGCACTCCCTTGCTAGTCAAGTCCTCCACAATTTCTTCTGTGGGAGTGTCCGCAGGTAAGCCCCGGATAGCCATTTTCAAGGGCTTCTGGTGCGGTGGGGCGATGGCGTAATACGGCGCCTTGTCCTGTCCGAGGTCATCCAGGTGAGCCTGAATGACTCGGAATTCAGCGTCTTCTTTGGGAGTGAATTTAAATCCCTTCCCAAAGGGCCTCACGCTGGGTGGGTGACCGATTTTGGCGGTCAACTCCTCCATTTGGCACGTCCAGTTCTCCAGACGGTCCACTACAAGGATTGGTTGTCTCCTTGTGGACGTCTGGGTAGTGGGCGCCTTGAAAGGGCCTGCTGTTGTTATGGGCCTCGTTTTCGTTGTTATGGGCCTCTGAGTTGTTGTTATTATGGGTTTCTAGGGGTGGTAGTGCGGCAAGTACAGCTGCTGCTGTCCTTGGCCTGGGTGTAGGCGTAAGGGCCCGTTCGACTTCCAGTATTACTGGAGTCGGTTCGGGCGAGGTGGAGAGGACTTGGACGTCCATCTCCTCGCTATCCCCTTCCTCGGAGTCCGAGGTTAGGGCAGCCGCTATGGTCGTCCGCTTCGCCGCTTGTGGCTCCGGGTCTTCTTCCCGCCTCCGTTTACCTGGTATAGGCAAAGGGGTAGGCGGCAGTGATGATCCCACCGCTGTCAGGATGTGAACATCCTGCGCAGTGAGGTCCTACTTCCTCTTCTCTCCGATGTGAACTTCCATCACTCGGAAGTAGGCCTCCAACCAGCGCTGCAGACCCTGCGACATTTCTCCCTTCTCTCGAAGGGAGTTGAAAATACTCAGGTCGCCCTGGTATTTTTGTCGCTGGTCCTGCAGCGCTGCGTCGGTCGAGCCTTTCTCTTCGCTGCTGGTGTTCTTGTTGTTGCTGGATCCGTCCTCGTGGCGCCTTGGCATGTTTGCCATCACCGTTGAGGTTAGGGTCGGAGACCCCACCCCGCGGCGAAGGTTTACACGCTGGCTTTCTCGGGGAAGGTATTCGCCTCCGAATGTACAAGTACAATTCGGGTGCAAATAATAATATTTAACAAATATTAAATATTGAAATAAGCAGTGTTAGGGGCGCCCGTACGATGGCAGTCGGAGCGCAAGCACGTCCGTTCGCCACGACAGTCCGAAACACTCTACTGACGATTCCATCATCTGGTATCATCTCACCCCTGTTGAGGGGGGTGGGGAGACTATTTGAAGCACTGGGCTCCTTATAGTGATTTTCCTCGCTGCTCACCACTGTGAGCCGGTCATTGGAGTTAGCTCACCGGCCTCGAGGTTTGCTCGCCGATCGCTCCTCTGAAGAGGGGTCCAGCGAGCCGCCTGCGAGAGGTCGGTGGTTGGCTATCTGCATCCGATGGCGAAGCCAATGCCCCGCTCGAAGGAACTGATATGAGCTCCCGAGCGGGGCGTTTGAGTCTCCTCCGGATGAGTGTTGTATCGTCTGGATGTGGGAGCGGAGCAATACCTACCAGGTGGGGAAGTTTCGAGTAGTCTGCCCGCTCAAACATCCCCGTGGCGAGTCTGCTCACAAACTCCTTTATTGGTTCCCACTTCAGGTCTCGGTGGATTGTTGCATTCCTGTCTGACGATTCTCTCGTGGTTTTCATCTCATCCCTGTATAGGGGATGGGGAAACTATTGGGAGCACTGGGCTCCTTATAGTGATCTTCTCCGCGGTTCATCACTATGAACCGGTCTTTGGGGTTAAATCCCCGGTCTCGAGGCTGTACCGCTGGTCGACCCTCTAAAGAGGGGACCGGCGATCCGCCTGCGAGAGACCGGTGGTTCGCCTTCTCTGTCCGATGCAGTCGCCCCGCTCAAGGAAGCCGATATTAGCTCCCGAGCGGGGCGTATTAGCCGCCTCCGGATCAGCACTGTCGTGTCTGGGTGGGGTAATGGGGCAATGTTTTGTAGGTGCGGCATTGCTGAGCAGTCGGCCCGCTCGAACATGCCCGTGGCGAGTCTGCTTATGAAGCCATGGATTGGCTCCCATTTGAGATCGCGATAGATCGTAGAGTTCTTTAAATACCTGGGCGCGTCGACCGCCATTCGCAGGCATCTGTTTTCCGCAGCTTGGAGTCGCTTGCGCTGTGACTCTGCTGTCAGGTTATACCAGGCAGGCCCCGAAAATGTGAGGCGTGAACTGATATAGGTTTTATAGATTCCGAGCTTTGCTCGGATTGGTAATCTAGAGGACAGCAGAGGGCGCAGCTTTGTTCTCACAAGCTGTGCCTTTGTAATGACGGTGTCGACGTGTTGGGACATCGACAGGTTTCTGTCGATGGTCACTCCCAGGTACTTAACTTTCGGCGACCAGGGGATGTCTTCACCCAATAGGCGAAGGTTGGGTGGATAATGTGCCATGCCGGTCAGCAAGGATTGTGTTTTGCTGACATTGCACTTGAGTCTCCATTTCTTGAGCCAGCATGGAAGTGCCTCAAGAGTGGGACCCAGTTTGCGTGCAGCATGGTTGGCGTTGCGGGAGCTGGATGTGTACGCGGCGTCGTCGGCAAATAGTGCCAACCTGACGTCTCCGACTACCGGGATGTCTGTATGAATGAATGTGCGGTTGCACTCTCGCCAATAGCAGCCGCTCGAACACTTTGGACGTTGTTGAGAGAAGACTTATGGGCCGATGGTTTTCTGGCTTCCTGAGGTCCTTCCCGGGTTTCGGTAATGTGATTACCCGTCCCCGCTTCCAGATGGTAGGGAAGTGTCCGGTTCTCAGGATGCCATTAAACAGCTGGGTTACGGCTACCAGTGCCTTTTACGGAAGTCTGTGCAGCGCGGAGTTTGGTATACCATCCTCACCAGGTGCTTTCTTGGGGTTGGTTTTCTTTATTACCGCGGTAACTTCTGCCGGGGTAACAAGCATTTCGCCCTCCAGTTGGCCGATTGGGGTAGAGAGGTAAGATCTTACTGCCTCATCTACCTGGCGTGTGTGGAAATTATCGTGCTCCTCATGAGGTGTAAATTGCCCTTCGAGGTTGCATGCGATAATTTCGACGCGGTCCTGGACGCGGTAACGGAGATAGCCGTCCCGTCCGAAGACAGGACGCGTGGGGTTAGATTCAGTTGTAAGTTTTTGACAGAGTCGGTGAATCGAGGGTGTATCGTCCTCGATGTTGATGAGGAAATCTTCCCACGCATTACCTCTATGCTCCCATAGGGCGGTCTTGAGTTGGTTGGTGAGGTGGTTATACCTGGTCTTATTCTGGGGGTGGCGAGTTCTCTGCCAGAGCTTCTTGGCCTCGCGCTTCTCCTCAAGCAGCCTCCGAATCCGGGCAGGCAGCGGGTCGTGTCGCTCGGAGTTCGGTCGGGTGCTTGTGGAGGCGCGCAGTGCGGCTTGGATAGCTCTGGACAGTTCCTCAGCGGCTGCGTCGACTTCTTGTGGTGTTTGGAGTAAGGCTGGAGCCTCGTATCCTGAAAGTACTTCCAGGTACTTACTCCAGTTCCTTTGCACTAGGGGTTTTGGTGGGTTGACCATCGCCGCGGGTTCCCTGAACACCAGTAGCACCGGTCTATGGTCTGAGGGGAGGTCTTGGAGAACCTCCTGTGTCGGGGGTGCCCTCAGGCCCCTGTACACTATGATGTCCAGGATGTTGTCCCGGCTTGAGTCTATGCGGTCTATCCTGGTTGGCTCCCGGGGGCCAGAGACTTCGTAGCCGTAGATTTCAGCGTCTTGTACCAGGAGTTGTCCTGCTCTGTTGCTGTTGGGGCTGTGCCAGGCTGGGTGTTTCGCGTATTTATACCGGTGGGTAGGTGGTGGGGGTAGGGGCGGGGCTTGTGGTGGGGGTTGCGGCGTGGCTTGTTTCGCTTCGGAGAAAAAAACAACACGCGCAGGAGGAATCGTCAGTCTGCATCCAGTATCGGAGATGGAAGGACCTCTGAAGAAGCTGGCCACTCGTGCTAGCGAAACGTTAGGAAGCAATTCCAACATACGACGGCCTATAGACCCGAATAAAGCCAACGAGTCATCAATCGGCCGCGAAAGCCTCAACCAATTTGTTATTGCTATTTAATTTTCTATTCTATATCTATTTACTTGACAATGTACTTTGATCAATAAGTGCAGTACATTTCAAACTTTAATAATAAATTCAAAGAATAAAATATATTTAAACCTTTAATTGTTGTCGTATAAAACAGACAGTATTAAAAATTTCCCGCGTCAGATTCGCATGCAGTGCCTGAGAATAGACAAACACTGTGCGATTTTTCGCTTTCTGTATGTATATATCGAAATGAAGCCAGGTAAAGTTCCTAGGGCGCCAGCGTGCCACAACTATTATTGTCGTATCTTTCATGTGTTTTGGTTTTGGTTAAACGACAGTTTAGTTTGTGTAATGAAACGATTTAAAATATGTGAAGAAAGTAATTAGCGAAAATAAGATTAAACATTATGTAAATTTGGAAGACCCTTTTGTTCAAGTAATCAAATTTAAAGATTAGTGCAGTCAATATCTTATTTTAATTTTTTTTAGAAAAAAATAAATTGTTCTTCCGTTTTTTAACAATAAACTAATAAAAGTAACGTAAATAGGTATAGATTTTCTGATATTGGTATTAAAATCATACACATATATAAGTAGAATTAAATGTTTATGTTGTGTACTGTTGTTGCATACTTAGAATCTATTTTATTTGCGAATACTCGTACCTGTGAATAACTGCGTTGTTATATAATTGTAATGTTTACTTTATGTTATTTATGCTGTTGGTACTCCGAATAAAAAAACATACACTTACATACGCTCATGCTTGTATTCCCTAAAGGGATAAGAATTTGGTCCCACTAACGAAATAGGGGGCAACCCTATCCGTCCGTCCTATGCCGTCAATCGGGCACTGTATGACTGCATACATACCGTCTGAAAGGTAGCACTCCGATCCCTTATTCGCATTTTACTACACAGACGGGAAGAAATTGGGTGGCTCTCGGTGAAGTAGATTACTACCCACCCCATTCATTCCACACGGCACAAAAAATGTGTAATTACAATGATGTTATACACAGGATGTATGGGAAGAAGTAGCTAGTTTGAAGTACGCTCGCGCGGGTTGCGCGGCAGGCGCGGCTGAGGGCGTGCTGGTGGTGGCGGGCGGCGATAGCGAAAGTGCCCGCGAGCGCGCCTTCTACCGCGCGCGTACCACGCTCGCCAGCGTCGAGGTGTACGATCCTCGCTGCGACGTGTGGCGCGCCGGCCCGCCGCTGCCGGACTCGCGCGCTGAGGCCGGCGCCGCGCTGCTCTGACGCACGCCTCTGCCGCCGCACACGATCTCAGCTGCTTCGTTTAAAGCGTACGTACAAATATAAGAGTAACTATCGTGCAAAGGAGTCTTAGTATTATTGTTTCAATTTTACATTTTTGTACTAGCATGTAACATACAGATGCCAATTTGTTCCAAAAGTGTAATTTTTAGTTTTAAATCCCTCTTTATTTATGTTTTATTAATGTACAAATGTTTTGAGGTGATCACAACTTATTGCGGAATTGCACTACTACTCTTTTGTAACACTTATGTAAAGTTTATAGTTATGACCCAAAAATAGTTCTTATACTTTAATATATACCTACCCGGCAGGAATCTCCAAGCCCTGACTGTTGGAGAAAAATTCTTGGAGTATTTCTCATGTCGAACGTAAAAAACATAAGGCTGACTGCACTTCCAATAAGATGTAATTCAAACTTTTTTACTACTTTTCTTTTCTTCTATTCAGCAAACCTTCAGACAGAGGAATTTTGGACATATGTTTCATATGGTTTTATTTTACATTAGCATTGCTTATTTAATGCATGCGGTAGTAAATTAAACACCTAAGTATATTTTGCCAATTAGAATTTGGTCCCTCAACATAATAATAGAGGACAAGCGTACTGCCGTTAACCAGACCCTTTAGGAATTAAAGATAGCAAAAATGGTGAGTATATATAAGATAGCAAAAACGGGTACTCTTGGTCTAGGTATTTTCTCACTCTTATTGTATTTAGAATCTTGATTAGTTGCGCCAATTTTAAAAACAACTTGCCGTAGTGGTGTCCATACTTTTTTTTTACAAGACCATGAGTCAAAGTACACTAAGAGTAAAAATATTTCAAAATTGTAGGGAAAAAAAATATTTTGAACGTTTTTTGTGTAAAAACTGCGGGCAATTTGGTGTTTTTAAGAGTTGTGGTGAATAGTAGCACTATTTAGGTACAAGATAAAAAAAAAATCTTAAGCATATTTGAGAAATTGTCATCGTGGTCGTTCAAAATATCATGAAAGGTATAAATTTTCAAAGAAATTCTAAATTTTTCTTGTAACTAAAAAAAAACTAGTTATATTTTTTTTATTATTTTTCTTTATGTACTCATTAGCAGGTCTACCTTTAGGCGCCCGCTTATCGTTGAATTTTGGGACACCCTGTATATATTGAAAACTAGTTTTTTATTTTCATATTCATTTGTTTGTGATCAATATTACTTATTCTGATTGGGTCACTGTATACCATTACTCGGGAACCCGTATAAATGAACCTTCCGCCACTGATAACAATCTTGTATTAAAAAAACTGTATCAATGGTAATCATAATTAGTTGTCGTTTTATCAATTTACAGTCAACAGAATGGAACAAAATCAACGGAGAGCTTTCAGGCTTATTTAATTATTTTATATTATTTTCCTGATCTAGACGGAAGGCCTGTGATTGAACTGCAAAATTTTTGAGTACTTTTAAAATGCGAATAAAATATTCAACTTATTCCATAAAATAGAGCTTATAATCGTATATAATAATATATAATCTAGTCTAGCGGCAGTAGCTCATCCTTATTTTATTCGCATTTAAAAGTTCTCGATCAATTGTGCCGCTTTATCTGTTTGATAGATCACTTTCTTTGTTTGATTTGTCTAACTGTTAGAAATAATCAGTGTACCGAAGGACAGAAAGTTTATGATATAAAGCTATAAAGAATGCCTTACGTTTATGTAAATGTAATTATAAAATACTTGTCTCCTTAGTGAAAATTATGCGACCATATTTTACGATAATCTGTTTTACTTATTTAAGACATGAAATTGGGCCAAATCTATATTTATAAAGCGAAAAAGTTTTATGTTTGTTTGTTTGTTTAAAAGGGCTAATCTCTGGAACTGGAGCAGTGAGTAAAACGCAGGTAAAACTGCGGGTAGCAGCTAGTACAAAATATATATAACTCTAAAATTTTAATGTGTTCATAACATTTATCTGTAATATATAAAACCCTTCCAACATTAGTTAAACTTATTTCCTTATTCGTTACTTATATTTTTATAATGTGTTCAAATAAGAATTTACCAAATTTCTATAAGAATGTTAGCTTAAGTTTGGGACTGCCGCTAGGTAGCATTATAAACATTTAAACGAATATAAGCCGAGTGATATTAATGAATCAAATGTAAATAGCTTAAAATATTATTAAATATTTTTACTACAACATTATTTTATTCCTAGCCTTCACACTTCAACCACTTCTCCAGGTTTCATGAGCGGAAACTTCATAACAACAGTTATTATTACGGTTATACCGTATTGGAACGGTATGCCCACCGGGAAGAAAGGGCCTTAATCTGATTGAGGATTTCGGGAACAAACTATCAATTAAGGTTTCGAGTTTTTGTTCCTCAATAGAAAAAAAGAACCCTTATACGTCTATGGTGTCGCGGCCCATTTAAAATGGCCCCTATTTTTTCCATACATATGTATGTACATATACTTTTACTGTTCTTTCTCCTGACTACTATTCTTAGTGGCGGATTAGACTCTTATATAAAACTTCCCCATAAATCGAGTGATTATCGCTGATACTAATAGTAGTATCAAAGTTGTTTTTTTTTTGTTTTTATAGATGTTATTTTTTGCTCCAAGTCCTCAATCACTTATAGAAGTGATTGAGGACATGAACATCGCAAAAAGAAATTAAGTAAAGGACAATCAAAATTGGCTGCCAGCGATTTTCCACTTTAACGACATCGCCCAGAGCCCTGTTTTTTTATAATATTCGTGATGAGTGTCATCTATAAACAACAATGAAAACCCTTATTCCAAAAATAATTAAGAAAGTTTATTTGGTTAGTGTTTGTAATAAAACGAAGATTCTAAAATTTTTATTCTAACAAAATTAAAAACAATTATTCTTAACAAAATCAAATGAATGGGTGAAAATTTCGGTACGTTTTCTATTTAAATTTTAAAAAAAGCTACGATTTCATCGTTAGATAGGTACCCACTAAACAGTATTGACGCCGGAACAACATCGATAAAGCACACATGCAAGAAATTATCTTTACGCGGAATCAATAATAATTTATATTTCACGCAAAAGCTTACTAGGAAAAAACTGACAGGTGATACTGAATTATGTGATAATTATTGTAATAAAAGAATACAAACATCTTCCGTTCAGTCTCGATGTTCTAAAAGTTCATACGGAACACAAACTACATATTCCTCTTACCTCTAGTGGACTAATCTATCAGAACCAAGCGGAAGAAAATCTTAATATAACAGTTAAGAATTTTTTAAGAAGATTCTAGTTTGATTGATGATTAGATAGATACAAGTACTAAAATTGATAACATAGATGATAATTGATAACATTTGATGATTATAATTTGTTTTGAGAGGTTGAGAAATATTGACGATTAAAAGAGTGTGTTCATATTGTACTCGTAAATAAAAAAACTATGCTATCTATCAGTTTAAGTATGTACCTTTAATCATTAATAAGTCTCAACTTCTCAATTTTTTTTGAGAAGTTGAGACTTAAACTGATAGATAGCTATAGTTTTTTTTTATTTATAATACGAACACACTTTTACCTTTAAATAATCCATCCTCAAGCATTCATAAATAGCTTGACATGTTTCTTGTATTATTGTAGAAAGAGATGGAGCAGATACACCGGTACTGAATTTCAAATCCTCGAATGAAGATCATGTTACGAAGCTTCTGCACTAATACTCTCATAACAGTATCTTGTTTTGTTATTTTAAGTTTGATTTTATTTAACAATATATTGAGTAATTGGTAATCCATGCGCAAATAACTCTTAAAATCGTCCGGATTGTTTGTAATTCTTTAATCAAAGGTATATGACAATATTGCTGTCTATATTTGTTTACCTACACTGATCGTTTCTTTTCCTTGTGGGTAGGCTACTACCACCAACAAAACTTATACTGATGGCTTGCGCCATGATATATCTTCAATTAGTTTTTCACCGCACCACTTAAACAAAACTGCGATACTTCCATAAAATCGTGCGAAATAATTCGCGCTGTCTATCCCGCGCGACTAACCTCACAAGGTCGCTCTTTCCGCTACGAACAAAAAAAAAAAGCGAGTAATCGAGAAGGTACAATACTCATCGACCTAGTCGTGCTTTAATGCCATTGGTACATCCCTACACCAGTTATGTGACACAGCCCCTTGCTGTAACCAGGGGAGTTCCACAAGGTTCCACATTGGGGACTCTTTTATTTATATTACATACCGCTGACATAACTAATTTCTTCTTAAATTACAGTTGAACGAAACTCAGCTTTTTTGACCTTTAAGCCCAATGAAACTAGCTCAGCGGTGGATAGGATAAACGAGGATCTAGAAGGAGTAGTCAGACTGCCTGTAAAACCCTCCTAAGCTCTAAATCCAGTGAAATCAAAGTTTATGATATTGGGTAATATGAGCACATTCAGTCTATACCTACTGCAAGCTGACCCTGCCATCATCATACATGGACAAACGATTGCAAGGGTAGATAAGGCAAATAATCTAGGACTACTAATGGACTCTGCGCTGAGAAGCACAGTTAAATAATGTTATTAGAAATGGTTTTTATAGGTTAAACAAATTGTATAACATCCGTGACTACCTCAGTATACCATTAAGGAAACAATTAGTAGACAGTCTTGTGCTATCGATATTTAATTACTGTGATGTAGTGTATGGTCCGTGCTTACTAGCCAAAACAAAAAATCTAATACAAAGAGTTCAAAATGCCTGTGCTCGTTACTGTTTTAAGATCCCTAGTCATCATGTAATACCATATCTGAATGAACATGACATTATAAAGATGAAAGCCAGAAGAAAGCTGCATTTAGCTAGCTTGCTTTTTGGTGTAGTTAAAAATCGTAGCCATAGACTGTAGACATAACCACCTTTCATACTCCATTAGATCATCATCCAGAGCACTCTGCATACCAGGACATTCTTTGGTAGTGTGGCGTACATATGCCACGTACTCTATAGCTCTGAAAATGCATCAAGACAGCACGCATCCACTCGCACAGCATACCAAGCGGCGAAAAAACGCGATTGAAGATGAAATAATCATCTCACCCCTGTTGAGGGGGGTGGGGAGACTATTTGAAGCACTGGGCTCCTTATAGTGATTTTCCTCGCAGCTCACCACTGTGAGCCGGTCATTGGAGTTAGCTCACCGGCCTCGAGGTTTGCTCGCCGATCGCTCCTCTGAAGAGGGGTCCAGCGAGCCGCCTGCGAGAGGTCGGTGGTTGGCTATCTGCATCCGATGGCAAAGCCAATGCCCCGCTCGAAGGAACTGATATGAGCTCCCGAGCGGGGCGTTTGAGTCGCCTCCGGATGAGTGTTGTGTCGTCTGGATGTGGGAGCGGAGCAATACCTACCAGGTGGGGAAGTTTCGAGCGGTCAGCCCGCTCAAACATCCCCGTGGCGAGTCTGCTCACAAACTCCTTTATTGGTTCCCACTTCAGGTCTCGGTGGATTGTTGCATTCCTGAGGTACCTGGGGGCGTCGACCACCATGCGAAGGCAGCTGTTCTCTACAGCCTGCAAACGTTGGCGCGATGTCCCTGCTATCAAGTTGTACCAGGCCGGCCCACCGTAGGTGAGGCGCGACCTGATATATGTTTTGTAAATGCCTAGTTTGGCACTTACTGGTAGTCTGGAGGATAGCAGGGGACGCAGCTTCGTCCGCGCAGCTCTGGCCTTCGCTGTGATGGTCTCGACGTGGTGGTTCATCGACAGTGATCTGTCGATGGTGATTCCCAGGTACTTGACCTTTGGGGACCATGGGATGTCCTCTTCCATCAGACGTAGGTTTGGCGGGTAGTGTGCCATACCGGTTATCATCGCCTGGGTCTTCGACACGTTGCACTTGAACCTCCATCGCTTCAGCCAGCCCGGAAGGGCTTCGAGTGTGGGGCGCAATTTCCGTGCAGCGTGTGCGGCGTTGCGTGAACTTGACAAGTACGCGGCATCGTCTGCAAACAGTGCCAGCTTGACGTCTCCGACTACAGGGATGTCATCCGTGTAGTGGGCGTACAAGGCCGGTGACAGACAGCTCCCTTGCGGGACTCCGGCACTGATGGTTTTGATTTCCGATGTGGTATCCTCTATAGCCACACGGAAGGTTCTCTGGGTCAGGTACGATGCGATGATCGCGACTACTTTTCGTGGTAGAGACGATGTCGACAGCTTGTGGATGAGACCTTCATGCCACACTCTGTCGAACGCCTTCTCCATGTCGAGCATCACGGTCACCGTGCTCCCGCCCTTGTTCAACCACGTAGCCATCTCGTCTAGGACACGAGTCAGCTGGAGCGTGGTGGAGTGCTCCTGACGAAATCCAAATTGCTCGGGCCTCAGCCGGATGTGGGGTTGAGCCCTTACTAGCAGTAAGCGCTCGAACACCTTGGACGTCGTCGAGAGGAGTGTGATGGGCCGGTAGTTCTCCGGTTTTCTGAGGTCCTTGCCGGGCTTCGGAAGTACGATAACCCGACCCCGCTTCCAGATGTTAGGGAAGTGGCCGGTCCTCAGGATACCGTTGAACAGTTGTGTCAACGCTATGAGTGATTTCAGTGGAAGTCGCTGCAGTGCAGTGTTCGGTATTCCGTCTTCACCAGGTGCTTTCCGTGGGTTGGTTTTCCTGATCATCGCAGCAACCTCGCTCGGTGTTACGAGCAGTTCACCCTCAGACTGGGCGAGGGGCCTCGAGAGGTAGAGATGGGTTGCCGCCTCTATCTCCCGAGTGTGGTCCTCGTCTTGATTGTCGTGAGGTGTGAACTGTTTTTCGAGGCTATTCGCGATGATCTCGGCACGGTCTTGCGCTTTGTAGCGTATTTGCCCGTCCTCAGCGAACAGGGGGCGCGTGGGGTTTGGTTCTGCAGTCAGTTGCCTGCAGAGTCGGTGTACCGAGGGCTGTTCGTCCTCGATATCTATAAGGAAGTTCTCCCATGCGTCACCTCTGTGCTCCCAAAGAGCAGCCTTGAACGAGTTGGTAAGGCGGTTGTATCGGGTCTTGTCTCGGGGGTGCCGAGTTCTCTGCCAGAGCTTCTTAGCCTCTCGCTTCTCCTCGAGCATTTTACGGAGCCGAGCGGGCAGAGGGTTCTGTCGCTCGATGCTCGGTCTAGTGCTCGAGGAGACTCGAAGTGCGGCTTGGATAGCTCCGGTGATTTCTTCGGCGGCTTCATCGACTTCCACTGGCGTTTTTACAACCGTAGGGCGGCTGTAACCCGCTAGGGTTTCTTGGTAAGCCCTCCAGTCTGTGTGGACTGTGGGCTTCGGTGGGCCGACCGTAGCCGCGGGCTCCCTGAACACGAGTAGCACCGGCCTGTGGTCCGATGGTAGGTCCTCGAGCACTTCCTGTACTGGAGGTGCTCTTAGTCCTTTGAACACTATGATGTCCAGTACGCTATCACTATAGCCCGCTGGGTCCAATCTAGTGGGTTCTCTGGGGCCAGCGATTTCATAGTTATGCATATCGGAGTCTTGCATAAGGAGATTTCCCATTGCGTTGTTGGTGGTGTTGTGCCATGCTTGGTGCTTTGCGTTCAGGTCTCCCGCGATTATGGTCGGCGTCGTATGTTGGAGAAGGCTCCGAAGTTCATCGACGCGGGCTCTCTGATTCGGAGCTCGATAGGCCGCGTAGAGGCCCATCTCCCGCCTGCCGATTTGGACGTCGATACCAAGCGCATACATGGTATCGAGTCTCTTCGGTTCGACGGGTTGATGCACTACTGTCCTCTTCACTAGGACAGCGAGTCCACGATATGCTTCGCCTCTTGGCGAGACCTCATCTTGGCGGTACACAATGTACCCTGGGATCTTGAGTGGCCTGTTGGCCTTCAGGTGGGTCTCGCTTATCAGCATGATATCGACCCGCTGTTCCTTGAGAAATAGGCGTAGTAGGCCTATCTTGGATTTCAGCGTCTCCGCGTTCCAATGAACCACCCTGAGCGGCTTATCCATTGGTGGAGAGTGTTTGCAGCAGTCCTGTTGTGTTTATCTCGCCTGCCTTAACACGCTGTGCGAACAGCATGAGTAAGGCGGCGAGTTGGTCCCTCTCCGGGTCCTTGGCGGGTGGGCTGCTGACTTTGGTTGCCGCCGCAGGTGTGGTTGGCTTTTCCTGGGCCACCTTCTTTCTTCGGTGCCTTCTCCTCTTTTTTGTGGAGCTTGCCCCCGGGTTTGCTTCGGCCATCAGCGTGGTGGGTGCCGAGTCGACGACCACGTTTGGTTGGTCGATGACCTTGGGCGGGCCAGTCCTCGGCGTGAGTCCCGCCTTCTTGTTGCGGGCTTCCCGCTTGTAGATGGGGCACGCCGCACTGCAGGCTAGATGCGGGCCTTGGCAGTTGGCGCACGTGGGTGGCTCCTCCTTTGGTCGAGGGCAGTTGTGCGCCTGGTGCTCGCCACCGCATCGCACACAGGCTAGGCGCCTGTGACAGTTCTGGGAACTGTGGCGGAAGCCTTGGCAGCGGTGGCATTGAGAGGGTCCTTTCTTGCCCCTCCAGGCCTCTATGACGACGCCTGGCATGAGCAAGACCTCATCAATGTTGTAGGCCTTGGCTGCGGTCGGGCTCTTCTCCACTTCTGCGAAGAAGATGCATCCGGGTCTGCTGGTGCGAGCACGGATATGCTTCGCAAACTTGACTGGCACTCCCTTGCTAGTCAAGTCCTCCACAATATCTTCCGTGGGAGTATCCGCAGGTAAGCCCCGGATAGCCATTTTCAAGGGCTTCTGGTGCGGTGGGGCGATGGCGTAATACGGCGCCTTGTCCTGTCCGAGGTCATCCAGGTGAGCCTGAATGACTCGGAATTCAGCGTCTTCTTTGGGAGTGAATTTAAGTCCCTTCCCAAAGGGCCTCACGCTGGGTGGGTGACCGATTTTGGCGGTCAACTCCTTCATGTGGGTCGTCCAGTTCTCCAGACGGTCCACTACAAGGATTGGTTGTCTCCTTGTGGACGTCTGGGTAGTGGGCGCCTTGGAAGGGCCTGGTGTTTTTATGGGCCTCGTTTCTGTTGTTATGGGCCTCTGAGTTGTTGTTGTGGGTTTCTGGGGTGGTGGTGCGGCAAGTACAGCTGCTGCTGTTCTTGGCCTGGGTGTAGGCGTAGGGGCCCGTTCGTCTTCCAGTATTACTGGAGTCGGTTCGGGCGAGGTGGAGAGGACTTGGACGTCCATCTCCTCGCTATCCCCTTCCTCGGAGTCCGAGGTTAGGGCAGCCTCTATGGTCGTCCGCTTTGCCGCTTGTGGCTCCGGGTCTTCTTCCCGCCTCCGTTTACCTGGTATAGGCAAAGGGGTAGGCGGCAGTGATGATCCCACCGCTGTCAGGATGTGAACATCCTGCGCAGTGAGATCCTCCTTCTTCTTCTCTCCGATGTGAACTTCCATCACTCGGAAGTACGCCTCCAACCAGCGCTGCAGACCCTGCGACATTTCTCCCTTCTCTCGAAGGGAGTTGAAAATACTCAGGTCGCCCTGGTATTTTTGTCGCTGGTCCTGCAGCACTGCGTCGGTCGAGCCTTTTTCATCGTTGCTGGTGTTCTTCGTGATGCTGGATCCGTCCTCGTGGCGCCTTGGCATGTTTGCCATCACCGTTGAGGTTAGGGTCGGAGACCCCACCCCGCGGCGAAGGTTCACACGCTGGCTTTCTCGGGGAAGGTATTCGCCTCCGAACGTACAAGTACAATTCGGGTGCAAATAATAATATTTAACAAATATTAAATATTAAAATAAGCAGTGTTAGGGGCGCCCGTACGATGGCAGTCGGAGCGCAAGCACGTCCGTTCGCCACGACAGTCCGAAACACTCAAACGCGATTCGCGCGACACCGCGGTTTTATACGATGCATTAATTTATACTCACGCACACATACAACGACAACAGGAACGTAAGCTGATTGGTTGCGTGCACAGTAAATATTGTAAATATAGAATAAGAAATGTGATTGGTTAATCCATATAATGTGCGGTAAATTAACTCCATTACTTAATAGTCAAAAATGTAAATATAACTAGCACACTTTTAATCAAATATAAGTCGATTCCAACCATTCTCTGGTGTTTCACTTCAGCTACGGTTCAAGGACTAACCAGTCTGGCCGGCTAACATAGACACCTTTCCTTGCTCCTACTATTATCTACTTAGCTACGGTTCGACGGCTTATACAGCCTGGCCGGCTAAGTAGATATCCTCACCTCATTCAGCCAGCTGGCACAGACGTAGGAAAAGTACTACTTCCAAAACTTATCGGGTCAGTTACCCCAACAGCTGATCCCGAAATTGGTGACCCCGCAAAAACCTACGAACATTACCGTACCAAAGTACCTACGAGTATCGCCGTGTCGTAGTACCTACCACCGCACAGCTGACGGCTAGTACCTACGCCGCACCGTTTCAGCCGCCCTGCTCAACTTTTCTACGTTAACCGCCATGTCGAACGAAGACAACCACGAAACATCCGTCAAAAGGGACGTAGCCACCATCTCTCTGCCCGCACGCTTACCACCATTTTCGCAACACGAATCGAGTAGCACTACAGTTAAAAACCTACAAATCAATTTAATAACTAAACAAATAGAAAAATTATCATTGAAAATAGCCGAACTTCGTAATAAATATCACGATTACCGCCGCCCGCCGCACTTTCAAGGCCGTATGCGATCGCGCTCTCGAAGTAGTCGCGACGACGATAGGCTATGTTTTTATCATTATCGCTTCGGAGAAGACGCGCGCAAATGTGAATTACCTTGTTCCAAAGCAAAGTTTAATACAACTGAAACCAGCAAGCATCAGGAAAACTAATAAAGACACCGGCCGTGGCGGGAGTCGATGTCAATCAAGGTAGCCACCGTTGCGTTACAGACAGCAATAACCGAGAGAAGTTTCTCGTCGATACCGGAGCCGACATATCAGTCCTAGCCGCAACAAAGAATAGATACTCGAAACCAATAGAAAGCTCATACAAGCTTTACGCAGCCAACGGAACAGAAATTCGTACCTACGGACAGCGCACACTAGAGCTTAACCTAGGCCTACGTAGAAGTTTCAAATGGACATTCACGGTCGCCGATGTGAAGACGTCAATACTGGGTGCAGACTTCCTAGCTAAACACAAGTTATTAGTAGACTTACATCAGAAAAAACTTATTGACCGAGTGACAGATCTCAGCGTAAACGCAATCAAAGTATGCAGTACCGAACAATCCATCTATACAGTTAATCACAATCACGCTTACTACGATATTCTAAAACAATACCCCGATGTTCTACGACCAATGTCATTAAAAACTACAGCGAAGCATGACGTCACGCATCATATTGAAACCACCGGACAACCCATATATTCACGACCGCGACCTCTACCGCCTGACAAGTACAAAGCTGCGAAGTTAGAATTCAAAAGAATGATGGACATGGGTATCTGCAAACCATCAAACAGCCCCTGGGCAAGTCCACTGCACGTCGTCAAAAAGAAAGATGGCTCACTACGTGTTTGTGGCGACTACAGACGACTTAACGCCGCAACAATACCCGATAGGTACCCTATACCGAGAATCCAAGATTTTACCTACCAGTTACACGGCAAGGCAATCTTTTCTAAGTTAGATATGAAGATGGCTTATTATAGTATACCTATGGCAAAAGAAGATGCCGCGAAAACCGCAATTATCACCCCGTTTGGCCTCTTTGAATTCAACTGCATGACATTTGGCCTACGAAACTCTGGTCAAACATTTCAGCGATTTATGCACGAAGTACTACGCGGACTCGACGACATATGCTACTGTTTTGTAGATGATTTATTAATATATTCTGAAAATAACGAAGAAGTACACAAGCGACATCTACACACAGTCCTCGAACGATTAAACCAATACGGTATCACTCTCAACATCGACAAATGCGAGTTCGGAAAAAACAAAATTCAATTTCTCGGCTACGAAGTTACACCGGACGGAATCAAACCTACTGAAGAACGCATCCAAGCCATACTAAAGTATCCCAAACCAACTACAGTACAAGAATTAAGACGATTTTTAGGCATGATTAACTTTTACCGCAGTTGTTTACCTCATCAAGCTGAACATCAATACCTACTTAATAAATATTTACATAATTCTAAGAAGAACGACAAGTCACCGATACAATGGACAACCGAGGCAGAAAAATCCTTTGAGCAATGCCGACAAAGCATACTCGAAGCCACTACGCTCACGCACCCGTTACCTAACGCACCACTATGCCTACTCACCGACGCTTCCGACACTACATTAGGCGCCGTGTTGCAACAAAAAATTAACGATATTTGGAAACCACTCGCTTTCTACTCGAAGACTATGAGCGACACACAACGAAGATATAGCGTGTACGACCGCGAATTATTGGCTATATACACCGCTATCAAAAGTTTACGTCGACTTATCGAGGGCAACGAACTCACCGTATGTACCGATCACAAGCCACTTACCTACGCACTTACGAGAACTCAAAGCAACAGCGACACACCGAGAAGAGAGCGCCAGTTACACTACATAAGTCAATTCTGTTCAAACATTAAGTACATTCACGGCGAACGAAATGCAGCGGCCGACGCGTTATCACGTATTGCAGATGTCGAGATTCTAAACAGCACAATCGACTATAACCAATTAGCAATAGACCAAGAAAACGACACAGAGTTACAAGCCTGTAAGAAACAATCCAATCTCAAATTCACTCAGATTAATTTACCCGGAGTTCAACAACCGATATGGTGCGAAATATCAACATCGAACATTCGACCATATCTACCACTGACTTATCGTCTTATAGCCTTCAAAGCTCAACACGATCTAAGTCACCCCGGCGTACGAACGACAAGAAAAATTATAACTTCCAAATTCTTTTGGCCTTCTATTAACAAAGACGTAACAACTTGGTCAAGGTCATGCATCGGATGCCAGCGCGCGAAAATTCAAAGACACGTTATCAGCCCACTCGGCGAGTTTCAACAGTCATCGCGATTCGAGCATCTACACGTCGACATAGTAGGACCATTACCTCCGTCAAACGAATATAGGTATTTAGTTACAATGATCGATCGCTGCACAAAGTGACCAGAAGCAATACCTACTCGCGACATCACCGCCGAGACAATCGCTAAAGCCGTGTACGACGGATGGATCTCACGATTTGGTTGTCCGTTACGAATCACTACGGACCAAGGCAGACAGTTCGAGTCATCACTATTTCATGCACTAATGAAAAAACTCGGCGTCACTCGTATACGCACAACTGCATTCCACCCACAATCAAACGGACAGATAGAACGCTGGCATCGAACTCTCAAGGCAGCATTGATGGCAAGAACAGCGAGTATTAAATGGAGCGAAGAACTACCTACTGTTTTACTCGGACTACGTACAGCATTATGTCAGGACACCTCTGTAAGCCCCTCATTAATGACCTACGGATCTACACTACGCATCCCGTCAGATTTCTTCGTGCCTACAAAGCCGAAGATGGATGACGCGGAATTTGTTCGCCATCTGACCGAAACCATGACGTCACTATCACCGAAAAAAAGATCACATTCATCAAATCAGCAGACATTCATTTATAAAGATCTCGAAACATGCACTCACGTGTACGTACGGAACGACACTGTCCGACCACCACTCACACCACCATATGACGGACCCTACAAAGTGTTTCAACGAAGTGCAAATGGTAAACAATTCACAATCCAACTACCACTCCGTACCACAGTCATATCCATAGACCGATTGAAGCCAGCCCATCTGAATAACGACGAGAAATTACAATCAGGTTCACAAACAAATACTTCGACTACAAACATAACAACGAACGCAAGTACATCACCCGCAAGTGGAACCACCTCAATACCGAGTACAGCAGCAATTCCCGCTACTCACCGCGACGCCTACATCACCCGAACCGGCAGAACAGTCAAACCCAATGTACGCTTTGCTTGAGGGGGGGTACTGTGGCGTACATATGCCACGTACTCTATAGCTCTGAAAATGCATCAAGACCACGCATCCACTCGCACAGCATACCAAGCGGCGAATAAACGCGATCCGCGCGACACCGCGGTTTTATACGATGCATTAATTTATACTCACGCACACATACAACGACAACAGGAATGTAAGCTGATTGGTTGCGTGCACAGTAAATATTGTAAATATAGAATAAGAAATGTGATTGGTTAATCCATATAATGTGCGGTAAATTAACTCCATTACTTAATAGTCAAAAATGTAAATATAACTAGCACACTTTTAATCAAATATAAGTCGATTCCAACCATTCTCTGGTGTTTCACTTCAGCTACGGTTCAAGGACTAACCAGTCTGGCCGGCTAACATAGACACCTTTCCTTGCTCCTACTATTATCTACTTAGCTACGGTTCGACGGCTTATACAGCCTGGCCGGCTAAGTAGATATCCTCACCTCATTCAGCCAGCTGGCACAGACGTAGGAAAAGTACTACTTCCAAAACTTATCGGGTCAGTTACCCCAACAGCTGATCCCGAAAGTAGCTTTATATATGCAGCAACACAGTGCTGGAACTCAATAATACCGCCAATTAGGGACCTAAAAGCAGTATATTCTTTTAAAAGTAATTTTAATAAATATATAATATATCTTTTATTACTAATTTAAAAAATACATCCTAGAAAAACAAAAATAGCAATAACAAATTCACATACCTCTAATGTTATGATCCATCAACAGTGACTCTAACATTGTGTAGAAACTCATGGGCAACCTGCACTTGCTTTTTCGTGACTCAGATGGTTATGTTCCTCATTATATATATATATATATTCCTTAGAGGGCTGAGTAAAATGGAGCATGTATGGTAGTGTTTCTCTTAACTCATTTCTTGTCTTACAACTTCGGCAACCCGAAATAAATGATAGTAATAATAGTACATTAATAGTGAATTTTCAAAATACCAAATATCAATTCCCAAAAAAGAATTAGAAGAATTAGACTTTAAACAGTGGTAGGCAACTACCACTTACCCAGTGGTAGTTGCGGCTGTCGACGTACCAATACTGGGACGGACTATGTATGTTCATCGCAGTGAATGCTGAGGGTCCACCTATTTTGTACACGGCGTACAACCCTCTTGAACATAAATAACTAATTTAGTTAAGAGGCTCAGTTGGTTACAAAATACATATCCCACCTTCGGTAGAACAAGGTCAGGTGGTTATGTTCCTTATTATATTATATTTGCAGTTTTTGCAACTACACAGGCGACATTTTTTGCATTCAGTATGGTCTTGGTCTATTAATAATGCACTTAAATAGTTCTTCTCTTCATAATATAAGCTACATACTATATTTTATTTAAGCCAGTAGTTATCAAGAAATAAAAACTTTTACATTCTTATTATGGATTTTTCTCAAGGTATCAAGGTCATTTTAGTAGAACAAGGTACATTCAGCAGGTAGACACTTAAAATATTCACAGAATATATAGTTATATATTCTCTTGAAAAATAAATAATTAAATTGAAATAAAATTAAAATTTAAGGGGAGCTTTAATACAACAAACATGTTTTCTTTGGCCGTTTTTATAGATGAAAGTACGGAAACCTTCATGTGCGAGTCCGACTCGCACTTGGCTGGTTTTCTAATACCAGTATGACTTGTTCGAATGTTTGCTACTGTCCAGTTGCCTGATTTGTAACTACTCTTGTATTGGTATGTCTATGAATATTTAGTAAATCAAATCTTTTTTTGTATTCCAGATCTTGAATTCTCGAAAAATGAAACAAATAACGTAAAATTCTAATAATCGATAAGTATAAGAAATAATAGTGATACAAGAAAAGTTGACCCGTGCCTGTTATTGTTACTACAGGCACGGGACTATTCAGTGCTTCCAATTTTTCGTATTGAACCAATTTAGGATCTCTATTCTCCACATCTAAAATAATTATTTATAACTAATGAATTAAGCTGAATAGCTGTAACATTTATTCCTTTTAATTTAAGACTAAAATAAATTATCTTCACACATAGCTTCATTTATGTGTGGTATCTATTTTCTCTAAATTGATGCTTTCCTTTTATGTTGTGGCGTACACATGCCACGTTTTGTGAAGCCCTAAACATTTATCAAGAGAGCACGCATCCGCTCGCACTGCATACCGAGCGGCGAATGAACGCGTCAGTTGTATCAAACCACATCTAAAATCTGATGTCGTCCTAACATCAGATGACATCTATTGGATGTTACGAAAAATCCGTTAAAAAAACTATCTATCATAGATTATAGTTATAGGTTGATTGTCGAAAAATCTAACTTACACGTACTGCTCACAGCTGTACATCAGATATCGGTTCGACATTCGCGTTTTTAAACGATTTTATTCCTCAAAATGTTTTCTAAAATAGCTATTGTGTGAATGAGATAAGATCGCATTTAGTATAAGAAAGTAAGGACATTATTGTTTAAACTCTTATGTATTAATTAGATTTTGACATTCACTTGATGTCATCTAATGTTTATATTGTTATTATGAATATATTTTTTCGCCAATTTCATTCATTGCATTCGTATTATTTTATTACGCTTACAAAGTGACTAATATTAAAATAACAACGTAATTCTTTTAGTTATCATCTTTCTAAAAAATTTAAATGATTAAGAAGTGTTCAAAACTTTACATATAATTTTATTATTTCAAAAAACTTAGTAATTTTACAAATTTGGGCCCACTTTGAAATAAAAAGACAATTTTCATTCTGAGTGCTGACACAGCAAAACAGACTTTATTGTATAAGGCGACATGTAAAATGAAACGGCTCATTTGAAAAAAGTGAATTCTTCCAATTTGGCTCAATGTAATAAAAAATCAAATTATATACTCATTGTCCAACAATCAAGTAACAACACCTGTACAGAACTTTCTCAGCCAAACAGAACTCAGTCGCCTGCCGTATTTCCGCACTGATACGGCTTTCAAACTTTCAAGAAAAGAGTGTGCTCCTACGTAAGAGGCCGGCAACGCACTTGTAACTCTTGAGTTGCGGTGTCCATATGCGGCGGTAGTCACTTACCATCAGGTGACCAGTCTGCTCGTTTGCCCCCTATCCCTTAAAATAAACAAAAGCGCTTTGAGGATTACATTATGTAAATCATTGTTAATAGTTTATACATAAAATCGTGCATATGGTAAATTTTAAATGCGCCCTAATTTTTTTGTACTCAAACTTACTACTATTTTATTTAACTTAAATATGTAAATAGAGAATATTTATGATCAACATTTTTAAGCTAGTCCTAACCCTAAGGCAAGCTTGAATTAAAATACCATAGTCTTATTACAATTTAATTTTAACGAATAGTTTATTCAATATTTACATCTAAAGTGCCAACCAAACAAACGTAATCGTACGTTTCTATTAGTTTCTTTAGCAGATTTTGGATGTCGTTGTCCGTAGAAATCGGCATCTGAAATCAGTTGTAAATATATGATAATAAATCTTATTGGTTAATCAATGTATTGCGCGGTTAAGTGACTACGATACTTAATGGTCAAATATGTACATAGAACTGGCATACTTTTAAAATGAAATACAAGTCGATTCCAACCATTCCCTGGTGTTTCACTTCAATAGCTACGGTTAAAGGACAACATAGGCACCTTTCTCTGCTCCTAGTATTATCTGCTTAGCTACGGTTCTACGGCTTATACAGCCTGGCCAGCTAAGTAGGTATCCTCAACTCGATCAGCCAGCTGGCACAGACGTAGGGAAAGTACTCCCAACTTATCGGGTCAGCTACTACAACAGCTGATCCCGAAAATGTAATAAGATTACGATTTTCGATATTTTTATCTATCCATGTCTCAACAATTTTTTAACTGAAGAATCTAAAATGTATATTAACTGTAGTATATAAAAAAGTAATAAGTTATAGTAAGCTCTCAGTAACTTATATCCGCATTAAGCATTTACACCACACCACCACATTTACTTTTAAGGCGCAACTGTCTGAACGACTTTGTCCCTCCAATTATGAAATTATAAAGTAGGCATTAGTGTGGAAGATGAGACCTTGTCATTCCAAAAATCAAAAATTTTAAAGGGAATATTTACCTTTACGGCGTTGGCGCTCCAGGTAACGGTTCTCTCTCTCTCCGCCAGACGCAACTTACCAATGACACACACCAGAGCTACTATTGTGCCCTTGGCGGTTTTTGAAAGAACTTAATGAAAGTCGTTGCTCCTCATGTTGAAAGGATACTTTTGAAGTATTTTGGCATATTTAACACGTTTTTGCAATTTTTGATAACTGTGCCCTTGTTCTACCGAAGGTCCGATTTGTAGGTTAGGTAATTATATATCTATTATGATTCTTTTTCTTTTACTGACCTAACCTAAAAATAAACATGGTCACTCCGTCATATGTGTCCAGTATTTGTGTGTAATCTATGTCATATATCATATGACATGGTATTGCTTTCGTAAATAAGTATAAGCTACCGATGTAGCTATACCGCCGATATCAGATGTAAGCATGAGTGAACAATAAATAAATACCTAATACGCGAGCCTCAACAGTTATATAATATTCTGCAATTAAATGTAATAATCAAGGAATACTTCCTTCCTACCATTAGAAGTACTTTTTGTTTGAATAAGAAATCAAAAAGATTGTGGAAGTAATCAATATCTTTGTTATACGGTAAACGCTGGAAATTTACAGTCTAAAGCATATTTGATGTCTTCAGCTAAATAAAGTCTTCCAAGTAGTCCCTCAAATAAGGATGCTGGCCTGTCAGGGCGGTGTAATTCAGTGCCTTGTCGTTCTACGGCACACCACTCGAGGAAGCAACAAGCTCGATATAGATACATGGCTTTCTGAAACGTACAAAACATTATATGAATTTTTACCCAATTTCAAAAAGCAATTTTGATGTGATACTCGTTATTTTTTGTTCAACGACTTCTTCGCTCATTTGAACCTATTATATGTAGGTACTTTTACGCCTTTGATTTTAATCGGTTAAAGGAGGTTTAACTTTTTTAAATAATTACAAAACGTAACATTTATAGAGTAGGTTTGTTTCTAAAAGGTCCTTTTTAGGCAACAATGAGAAAACACGATTTTTGAATTGATATAATATATTTATGTAATAGATGAATAGAGGATTCATCGTACATGAAAAGTAAAACAAATAAGAAGGCTCGGACTTCCCGGCACCAACCAGCCAGTTCGAGTTACAGGTGTGCGAACCTGACTTGCTTACGCCTTGCCCTTTGACCCTGACTTGCCTCTATGTACTTCCCACTCTAACTACTAAATATCCCTTTCCTTCCTTTTCTATTCTCTCTTTACTGTCAATATACACAAAATTATCTCATCTAATTAAAAAAAACATGATGACGGCAATAGGCTTGCCCCCGTAAATAGGACTCAATTATAATCGGCAAAATGTGAGCGCTAATTACGCCGCTGCCTACCCCTGCGGGATACAGACGTGAGTGTATGTATGTATGTTAATATATAAAAGTAGATATTTTTTTTTATTCTCTTGATTTGACGCCACCCGAATTATTTATTATCTCCCCCCAAAGTAGATCGCAGTCAGACGGAACTACGTTTCTGGTTGTGGGGATAGATATGCGTAGGCTATGCTATTAAGTTACCAGAATCCCATCCGCCGCCGCAGACGGGACGTGACTGACGTGAGCTTGATCGAACTTTTTGGTGTGGACAAGAAAAATATATAATGACCATGCAAATAATGAAATTAGACCAAAACGGTTAACAGATTGTGCCTAACTGCATTTTGATACTATATTGTTAACACCACGAATGTAGAAGTCGCCAACTACAAACATTATACTGAAGGATTCTGATACCTTAGTGATTTGATACATCTGCAGGAATGCATAAGCATTACCACCAACTCCATGGCATAAGCTATATCCCTTAGTACAGAGACCCCGTTCCCATACAACTTCACATGAATGTTCTGCTATTTTCAAATATTTGTCCTCTTCAAAAACCTGAAATGTATTGAAATACCGTAAAACCCTACCTAAAAGTTAGCTTAATAATGGTTGTTGCTTCTCGTGCGCGATTTACCATATGAGAGCCATGCTCAGGCTCGACTGGATTAATACCACGGCCTTACAGAAAACGAGTTGTGAAACAATGCAACAATTCTCTCCTCTTTGCCCTATTCTCATCAGAGACGGGCAGCGCACTTTCAACTGTTTAGTTGGGGTGTCCATGGACGGTTGTCAGGTGACCCGTCTGCTCGTTTTTCCCCCTATACCATAAAAATAAAACAAAAAGAATTAAGTAATCAATCAATCAATCAAAATCATTTATTTCAATTAAACCAATCACATCAAGTGTCAAGAAAAGAAGTCCGTCAGACTAAGTCAATCGTGAATAGAGAAAACAATCCCGAGCATGTTTTTCAATCCCGGGCTTACGGAATTTTTGAAGCCTTTTCCCGGGATCCCGGGCCTATCCCGGGATTAGACTATGTGGTTCCTAATTGGGCTAAAATAAAAAAAAAACACGAGTAATTAAAAAAAATGTCTTTAATGTCTTTGCACAACACAAATCAGAATAATAATAAGAAAAGAAAAAACACAAACCAAAAAATACTGTTACGAGCTGGGTATTTAATAAATTAAAGTAGTCGATTGATTACCAAAAACAACACAATATTTATTAATAACACTCTTTACAATTACAAATCACTATATCACTCGTTAGTCGCACTAGAAGATCGCTTCGATATTTATTCGCTGTATCTCGAATCAATACTGCCCGTACGGCTACCCCGATCCGCTTTTATATTGCTGTCGAGATAACTAGAATGTACGATAATATTCGATCGATGGTTCTAGACTAAATAGATTATTCTAGAGCTACTTGTAGCGCCATCTAGCGTCAAAATGTCCACAGTTGCGCGCTATCCGACACTAGATGGCGTTGTCCCTTCGTTCTCGCGTCTTGTAGATTGTTCCAGACTATTTTTCTCGATGGCGCAACACTGCCCCCTCCTAAGACATGCTCGTCCCGAGCATAATCAGTCCCATAGTATCGCGCCAATCGATCTACGTGAACTATCTTTGGGGCGCCTCTTGGACCCTTCTGTATCCGGTAGGTAACATCATTGATTTTAGTGACTACCCGATATGGCCCATCCCATTTGGCTTGTAGCTTTGGAGATTTCCCTTTACTGCGAACTGGATTATGTAGCCATACTAGCGAACACTCTTCGAAGCCCTTATTATTCACTTTCCGGTCATAACGGGTTTTCATCTTCTCAGACATTTGTTGGCCCGATTGTCTGACATGCTCATAAATGTCATTCATCTTGTTCCGCAAGTCATTCGCGTACTCCGTTATACTTCGTGGGGTATCAGGGGGTATTCCAGTGATCAAGTCTGCAGGCAACCGTAGTTCTCTTCCGAAGTTTGCAAACGCTGGTGTTACGGAAGTACATTCGTGGACTGCACTTCGGTATGACAGAAGAAACGGTTGAATGTGTTTGTCCCAATCTTTTTGCCTACTTTCAACTACTTTTGCCAGATACCTCTCTAGTGTTTGGTTAAATCGTTCCACCATTCCGTCCGATTGTGGGTGGTAAGAGGTAGTTCTGGTTTTGTGAGTACCCATCACTCGACACATTTCTTGAAATATTTGAGATTCAAAATTTCTTCCTTGGTCACTGTGGATTTCTAAAGGCACTCCAAAACGACAGAAGACTTCGTGCACTAATTTATCTGCAACTGTTGATGCTTCTTGGTTGGGAATGGCAAAGACTTCTGGCCACTTAGTGAAGTAATCCATTACGACCATGAAGTACTTGTTTCCGCTTTCACTTTCAGGAAACGGTCCCGCTACGTCTATTGCAATTCTTTCCCAGGGTGCACCAACATTGTACAATTTCAATGCGCCTCTGCTACGTGTATGAGGTCCCTTCACAGCCGCACAACTGGTACACTTACGACACCAGTCCTCAACATCATCACGACAATGAATCCAGTAGAATCTCTCCCTTATCTTTAACAATGTCTTCTTAACTCCCATATGACCTCCTGAACATCCGTTATGGTAGAGCTGCAGGACCACCGGTATCTTAGCTTTAGGAACAACCATTTGCAGATGACAGCTGTCTCCTCGAGCGTTTTCCCATTTACGGCACAAGACTCCATCCTGGACGACTAGACTATCCCATTGAGCCCAATAACTCTTCGTGGTTGAACTCAGCGATGCAACTTCGCTCCAGTGTGGCTTAGGAGTCTCAGCTTTAATCCACTCGAGAATTGGTTTGATATCTGCATCCTCTTGCTGTGCTTGCTGTAGGCTTTCCTTCCATTCGATGCTAAGATCCGTCTTTATCGTCCTTATAGGAACAGCTTCCTTTACCTCTTGCTTGGCGCAATGCTTGCAGTCTTCAGGGCAAGGTCTTCTTGATAATGCGTCTGCGTTACCGTGAGACTTTCCACTGCGATGTTCAATCATGAAGTCATATTCCTGTAGTAGCTCAATCCATCTCGCGACTTGTCCTTCAGGGTTTTTAAATTGTAAGAGCCACTTTAATGCTGCGTGGTCAGTTCGGAGGTGGAATTTACGCCCAAGCAAATATTTGTTGAAATGTTGCAGGGTCCTCACTACGGCCAGTAGCTCCCTTCTTGTGACGCAGTAATTCCTTTCCGGCTTCGACAAAGATTTACTGAAATATGCAATAACAACC
Source organism: Tyria jacobaeae (assembly GCA_947561695.1). NCBI lineage: Eukaryota > Metazoa > Arthropoda > Insecta > Lepidoptera > Erebidae > Tyria > Tyria jacobaeae. The sequence continues at coordinate 12,196,701 of OX387217.1, forward strand.
TCTTGATCACCTTTCCGCTGGGATAACACACCGCCAAGCCCAGTATCACTCGCATCTGTGTCAACTATGAATTCATTTTCGGTATCTGGATACCCTAAGATGGGTGTGTTGCATAGACGTCTTTTTAGCTCTTGAAATGCAATGTCACAACTTTCATCCCAGCAGAAATGTCTTTTCTCTTCAGTGAGTTTATGAAGGGGTTTGGCAATATCCGCGAAGTTTTTCACGAATCGCCGATAGTAGGAGCACAAGCCCAAAAATGCTCTTACTTGGGTCTTATCTCTTGGAATTGGCCAATCCTTGACGGCAGCGATCTTTTGCGGATCTGTTTGGACACCCTCTTCCGAAACCACATATCCTAAAAAGCTAACCTGCCGTTTGAAAAATGAACACTTCTTAGGACTTAACTTTAGGTTGGCACTTCGGATTTTCGATAATACGCGCTCCAGGTTTTGAATATGTTCTTTAAACGTACGGCCTACGATGATAATGTCATCCAAATAGACCAGGCAGGCATCTCCAGTTAATCCGGTGAGTACTGATTCCATCAGTCTTTCAAAAGTTGCTGGCGCGTTACATAATCCAAAGGGCATTACTTTGAACTGCCACAGTCCTTTCCCTGTCGAAAATGCAGTCTTCTCTTTGTCCTTGGGATCAATTTCTACCTGCCAGTATCCACTTTTTAAATCTAAGGTGCTAAACCACTTAACCCCTGTTAGCATGTCCAGAGTGTCGTCTATTCTAGGTAGTGGATAGCTGTCCTTCTTCGTAATGTCGTTTAGACGGCGGTAGTCAACACAAAAACGCATGCTGCCATCCTTTTTCTTTACAAGCACTACAGGTGAACACCATGGGCTGGATGAAGGCTCTATAACGCCATCCCTGACCATTCCATCAATCATGGTTTGCACTTCCTGTTCTCGTGCTACTGGCAGTCTTCTTGGTCGCTGGCGAATAGGCAACTCACTCCCAGTGTTTATTTTGTGTTGAACCAAACCAGTCTTTCCAATATCAGCATCATTAGTAGAGAAAATATTAGCGTACTTAACTAACATTCTCTTAGCCTTGTCAATTTCTTCCCTAGACAAGACATCTCGACAGTCTTCCAAAAGTGTTGACACGTTGACTCGTGCATTCGTGCTAATATTCGAAGTAGTCAAGTCTTGGCATCGACGCATCCAATCCACATCTTCGCAAGTGCCAATCAGTGTGCCCTTATGAATCACATGTTGCTTGTCACTAAGATTTAGCACACGTACTGCAGAGATGTTAGTAGTACTTACTAGAGTTCGTGCGATTTTCCATGGAAGATCATTATCTACCCTTTCAATAAGGACACATCGATGCATTCGTCCAGAGTTATGAGGGAGACTAACTGGCATGATTGTTTCTGATCTGGGAGGAAGAACAACGTTCTTTAAGCTGTACACTTTTCCTGATGATGCTCCTTCCATGAACAGTTCTTCTTGACTACATCTCATTACACCTTGGTTGATGTCGATCTCACAACAATTGTTCTTCATGAAGTCTAGGCCAAGGATGCAATCGTCAACTATATCGGCCACGATGACGTTATGTAGATAAACTTGGTTGCCCAACTTCAACTCCACCTTCTGTTCGCCTCGGACGGGTATGCGCTGACCAGTGGCCGTTACTAAGTTTATTTGCTCACGGTTACATGCAATGTCCTTCAGAAACCGATTTGCAAGTTGGGAACTGACAACTGTGCGAGAAGCTCCCGTATCAATCGTCAGCTTACATGACGTTCCGTTGATTTCGCCTCTGATGACCAGGCTGTTCCCATCATGAGTTTGCGAGATCGAAATCCTTGGGGCTCCTTGAACACCAGCCAGCACCCGCCCCGCAGTCCTGGCGTTTACTCGTTTCCCTGCTGTTGTTGGGCAGTACTATCAACCGCCCGATTCTCCTGAGACCGGTCGTATTCACTTCCTATGCTTCGCTTAGGGCAGCTGGACCGAAGGTGACCTTTTTCACCACAGGCGTAGCATCTAGGGCTGTACCCCTTAAATCGGTCCCGCACAGGTGATGCTACAACCTCCCGGACCCGATGAGACCGATGGTCTTGTCTCACAGCTTCCACCTCCAAAGCATGGGCCAGAGCGTCCTTGAGAGTTTCATGGTGCCCAAGTCTCACAGCAGCCCTAACTTCGAGGTCACGAATGCCATCGATGAAAGCTTGCACCAGATTCCCGTCAACGAGCGCAGGTGCAGACTGGTACGCCTTACGGACCAGTTTCTCAACTTCCAGAGCCCACTGTTGCAAGTTTTCACCGATGCGCTGGGCACGATCCTTCAGCTGTGCACGAAACACGTGCTCCAGATGAGCGTCACCATATCTTGCCTCCAATGCCTCCAGCAGTTGCTCATAGGTTACCTTCTTACCAAGGGCTTCGAGGACGTTTAGAGCCTGGTCTCGGAGACCCAAGGTGAGCGCAGTCATAGCTTGTTCCTTTGTCCAGCCGTTCGCCATCATAACAGCCTCAAATTGGATCTTGTAGGCTGACCACGAAGATGTTCCATCAAATGGCGGTACTTTGAACCCCCGCACCGAAGGAGTAGCAGTTACTGTAGTCGCCGCTCCGTCTCCAACTTTAAGGTTTCCTAATGCCTTCTTCACGTCGGCAATCTGAGTTTCGGCCTCAGTGATACGGTTCTCGTGTTGAAGAACCTGATCTTTCACTACCTTGAGTTCTTTGCCGAAGGTCTCATGAATGCCTTTCAACAAGAGCATCTGTTCCTCCTGGCGGCGAGCCTGGTCCTCCTTGTCCCGCTGCAGCTGCTCTTCCAAGCGGCGGGCCTGCTCCTCCTGACGGCGGGCCTGCTCCTCCTGACGGCGGGCCTGCTCCTCCTTGTCCCGCTGGAGCTGTTCTTCCAACCGGCGGGACTGCTCCTCCTGACGGCGGGCCTGCTCCTCCTTGTCCCGCTGGAGCTGTTCTTCCAACCGGCGGGACTGCTCCTCCTGACGGCGGGCCTGCTCCTGGAGAATCGCCATTAGGGCCGTGATATCGGGAGCTGCTGCCAGTGCCGATGTGGATGGCGTGGTTTCCATCGGTGGCTGCTGACCCTCCAATGTAGGCAGTTGTGCACCTCCAAATCGCCTCTGATCAGTCTCTTGCTGGCGTTGACTCCTAGTTCGGATACCTTCCGTGTCTTCCTTTGGTAAAACCGGCATACTTTAATCCCACTTCTGACACCAAATTGTTACGAGCTGGGTATTTAATAAATTAAAGTAGTCGATTGATTACCAAAAACAACACAATATTTATTAATAACACTCTTTACAATTACAAATCACTATATCACTCGTTAGTCGCACTAGAAGATCGCTTCGATATTTATTCGCTGTATCTCGAATCAATACTGCCCGTACGGCTACCCCGATCCGCTTTTATATTGCTGTCGAGATAACTAGAATGTACGATAATATTCGATCGATGGTTCTAGACTAAATAGATTATTCTAGAGCTACTTGTAGCGCCATCTAGCGTCAAAATGTCCACAGTTGCGCGCTATCCGACACTAGATGGCGTTGTCCCTTCGTTCTCGCGTCTTGTAGATTGTTCCAGACTATTTTTCTCGATGGCGCAACAATACTATACTTTTGCAAGAAATTAAAAAACAGCACAAAATAACTATTTAGAATTTCGAAAATATAATCGCAGAAATATCAACTATTCTATTTAATAGACTTCCGAGCCTGCTTCGTAGTTTATTGCCAACATAAGCAGCAGCTGAAAACGCTCGTTCAGCTTCTACGCTGGTTGGAGGAATAGACAATAGATACTTATATGCTGTTTCTAAGTGATATCCACGAACTCATTTTCGAACAGGCTCATTTCACGTCTAATACTATTTGCATTCATTTTGTATTTGTACTTCAGGATCTGGGGATTTCATACTCTTGTTAATTTCCAGCTGTAACTTTTCCTTTAATGTCAATTGGGGTTGGGAGGTTTCTGACCTTAGCTCATCATCTGTTTGTGATCCTGACCTTGCTTCTTCTTCCGTATAATCTCGACTATTAAGTCTTTTAACAATACTCTTTATTTGCTTCCTCACTAAAGCCTGTGTCGGAACTGGAACTAAGTCGTGTCATTCCAAATCCGATAATAACTGATTTTCAACATCCATTCGTGGATTTTGTAAATAATTTAACACGCCAGTTAAATCATCACTTCGTCGTTGCTTTATACGTTCCACTAAGGATGTTTTAATTTTTTGGCAAGTGCTGAGTTTTTGCTAGACAGTTGTTTTATAAGAAATTTCAAAGAGACATCAGCTGTGCATAAATTAGTATCTCGCCTACAGATTGCTTCTACTGTCAATTTAATTGGGGTCAGCACATCAACAATTGTATTTACCAATTCAAAATCAACATCTTCTAAACGAATTGGATGATTGAGATCTATAAGAGCTTTTTAAATGCATGCTTTTAAAAGATAAAATCGCTCCAGTATTGTTAAAAGACTATTCCACCTGGTTTTACAGTCTAAAAGAAGTGACAACTCTTTTCCATGTTCAATTTTCACATATTTTTGAAGTACTGTTTCATTTTTCAATGGAGATCTTTTGAAATACACTACAACTTTGCGGATTTTCTTTATCAGCTCATTAATATTTTCATATTGTGTTAACTCTGGTACGTGTTCTGGCGCAAGAACATTTTGTGACATTACGATTAAACCTGGACAGTCTAAGTCTTCTAAATGGTGTTCATCATCGCTGTCGTCCATATAATCAACAGTCACAGCTGGTTCATTTATAGTATCATCTGAGGTAAAGCCCTTCTTGCAAATTATTATGTTTTTCATAAAGCACATCACAGACCGCCAAATTGATACCATGTACGAGACACAGTTGTTGTTCAGTGCAAACAAGCCGCCCCACCTTTATCATATCATTCGGTCCATCATCGGTTACAATAGCCACGATGTCAGTTTCTAGGGAAATGTCAAATTAACTTAGACGCTCTTGCAATATACGAAGACAATTTTCAGCTGTCATACTATTGTAAATAGGAACAAGTCCTAAGTTCCAAAATTTTTTATATGAATCAACGTTGACCGCCATGTATCGTTTATTGGAAGTTGAAGTCCACTCGTCGAAAGAAAGACTAAATCTTTCACCAGCACTTTTCAAATGTTTTAATTCTGCAGTTACTTGCTTTCTGATTTTTTCACTGTAATTCATAACACGTTTTCGAACAGTGACGGCTGACTTTGGTAAATCTGTGCATTTTGCTATGAGCAATTTTCTCAAATCATCTGAGGTTATGAATACATTGAATGGAAATCCATCTAATGCAATCATTCTTGCCAAAATACCATCCAAGCTACCGTCGACACTTTTAGTAAAATAATTATCTACTTTCGCTTGGCTGGCGGCGGTGCTGTGTTCAGATTTTCAGAATCTTGACTTGTTGAAGCTGATATAACCTTGATGTTATGTTTTGATAACAATGTGTATGTAATCCCTTAGTTGATCCACCCAAAGTCTTGAGGATGGCTGGGCATCGCTTACATTTAGCACTATTCCCGTCCCGTCCTTCGCAACCAAATAATAACTCCACACTGGCGTCGTATCACTGTCTTTTTTATGTTTAACAAAGTCTCGCGCCATTTGAAATACTTAATTTCAGATAATTGACTTTTAAATTTTAATGACGTAGCCTACGTAACCCGTCGTCACTGACGTAGCCTACGTAACCCGTCTCTGACAGAACAATAAATGAAAAAAATAAATGCATGATTTGCATATTTATACTTACGTACAGGGAATCCCCGACGGGAAATACTCGCAACAATATTATGATATGAGATGATCAGGTGATTCCCCTGTTGGTTCGTTGGGGAATTACCTTAAGAGTATTGTATTAAAGTATTCCGAGTGGGGAAGTCCCTTCTAAGTTCTACGACAAACATATTATTAGGACTGTACCTGTGTAGTAAATAGTGGGTACCTACGTATTGTACGAGTTGCTTTTGGTCGTAATGTATTAAAATAATCTAGCTAAGGTTATTTTCAAGGCGCAACGGACTACGGAATACAAACTAGACTTGTTTGTGGCAATCCCGAAAATCCCGAGATTAGCCAAGTACAGTCCCGGGATTTTCGGGGCCAGAAAACGGTCGGGATCCCGGGATTGTATTCTCTAGTCGTGAAGCTAGTTGCCGGTTCTAATACGTAGATTCTATGTAGAAAAACAGGCAAGAAACTCCAAGGAGACTCTTTTTCAAATAGTTTAGACAATTTGCTTGTGTAAAATGTGAGGACAATGTAATACATCATTCTAAAATATAAATTCTAATAATGACTACCAGGTAAATTTTAAGTAATAGCAGTCCGGAGATGACCAGCCCCCACTCGTTCACGGGCATGACTCTTGAGCCAGTCATCGTCCATCTCAACCAAATTAAAGGGAGCCAAACAACCCGACACATACGCCACCTTTGGCAGGACTTCTAGGCGAACAAGACATAGAGAGCATGGGGTACAGTGGATCGTGGGTCACAGTGGATAGATTGATATAAATTCGCACGTACTGCACACAAGTGTACGTTCGAAACGTTGCCGTCTATACTCCACTCCCGCACCTGAACTAGTACTACTACTTTTAAATTGGGTTACAGTGTTTCGAGATCCAGCACACACTCATAAACATACAAAACTATACACACAACATCCAGAGTTAAACAACTCAAATCATCAGCTCAAAAGCTTTCAAAGATATCATACATAGGTAAAGGCGGAAAAAATAAAAGTTTTCGAAAGTGACAGTGAGAAGAAAGAAAGGATAAGTTTATATTTAGAAGAAGAGCCGGTACTTGATGAGCAAGATGAAGAGGAAGTTATCTATGTAGACCCTAAAACTTTCAAGCCACCAAAAAAGAAGGAAACTCTATATTAGTGGAGTTTTAGGTGAAAGAAAAGAAAATATCTTATATTGCAGAGGGCATAAAAATCTACAAAATAAATTTATTTATTTTTAAAAATGAATTTATTCATTTTTATATCATGCAATGCGACTGTGGCAATATCTGGAATATTTGGTAAGTGAGATTTATTCGGGTTTTTTACAGATTTCCTAAGAAAACTGATCTCAATTTGTAGATTTTTAGCCTCAGCCAAGATTTAATGAAAGCACCAAAAGAAACCAAGGATTGTATCATTTCGATATTGATTGCACAAAGATAGATTTGCGTTACGTTTTTCTAAGATGTTGATCTCATGGTCAGGTTTTCGAAGCGAAATATTTTGTATGTTTTAGATATCTTTATTAACACGTTGACAGTCCAAGCAGAATTTACTACGTATCACGAGACGTCCGATTTTTTTTTCTGATACAAGTCTTGGATATAATTTATTTACAATAGGAATAATCACGAATCACGTATTATAAGGGTATTTATGAAATTTTTGAAGATTTCATGTGTGCGTTATATATAATGCATAGACTTCATATTTTATTTTGGGTGCATTTCATGTAATGCACGAACGTCATAGCTGTTTCGGGAATGCATTACATATAATGCACGGACAGTCAACGTGTTAACACTCCTGTTTTTCACTTTATTGCTACTTTTGTTTTTTTTTGTTTTATAGTAATTTTAATATTAAGTTAAATAACAGTAAATGTGTTCGTTTTTGGAGTACAAGTTTATAAAACTTTGTTATGAAAGAACGGTGAAAAACGAATGTTCAATCCTTTAAAAAATAGATTTTAAATTAGAAAGTAGAGTACTTGTGTATATTAATAACGTTAGATATATTTTATAAAACAATAAAACATTGGTGATAAGACTGACTTAATCGAAGTCCAATTAAATGTATAACGATTGTGATAAATATCATTTAATATATTGCAAATAGTTATTATACAGAGTGCCCCATACAATCCATTGTAATCGCTCCTGTATCCACTGTGACCCCTCCATGGGGCACAGTGGATACTGTCATTTGAAAAAGAAACAGGATTATCAATTAACAGTCTTTTTAAAGGTGCTCGTGCCATGTAAGTTAACACTTAAATATATCTCCTAAGAATTTGTCAGAACTACGCGATTTGGGGTGGAAATAGTGAATTACATAACTAACAAAAAAAAAGGATCCACAGATCCCCACGATCCCCTACTCAGAACCGATAATATTATAATTATAATTGTAATATCTTGCATGTACGCTCTTAGTCAATACATATTCCACACATTTTAACATACTAATTCATTAACGACAACTTACTTCAGCAGCTAGTGTACACAATGGTATGAATCCAGGAGCTCCGTGACACCACTGCACAAGTCTATCTCCAGAGGTACTACCCATGGATGATGGAAAATTAGCACTTGCGAATCGTTGACTCAATAGCCAGTTAATAGCTGGCTTCACTAAACACTTTATGTCCATAATGTTAATGTAGGCACGAGCCTGAAAGCGACAACAGTTAGCTACTGTTAATTCAAATTCTTTATTATTAGTTAAATCATAATCCTGTTTATATACTTTCTTATAGATATTTCTAAAAGAAATAAGTAAGTTAATTTAAAACCAGACCTGTAGTAAAATGTACAGAATTCCAGCCATTCCGTGTGCCGCGCCAAAATACACTTTATCATGCCATTGCCACAATAACGGGCTTTCTGAACCCATGTGAGCAGCGAATTCTTTTCCCGACTTTATGATACTAGAAATCACCTGAAATGTTCAAAGCTATTTTAAATACTCTTTAACATACATAAAATTAAGCCATATAAGTACCTACATAATCTCTGTAGTTATAATAAAGATGTTATATGTGTTAAAGTTTTAATTACATTCTACATTCATCAGGGTTCAATTTTCATGTTGCCGATGTGATCCAAGATAAATTACTTATTAATTACGATATTATTTGACTTGAATGGCACCTTATTGTTTACGAGTAAAATTCGTCAATTATTTAAGTGACTTTACGGCCTGATTCGTATATTTGTGTAAGTTGGTACTATTATTTATTATGTAAAGTCAACGCATATAAAAATAAAACATCAAAAAGAACTTTAGCAAGAGTGTGTGAGTGATAGGTAATAATAAAATGTCTACCGTTTCAAAGTGACTCGCTGGGATAATATCTTCTTCAGGAATGTGTTTACAAACAAATAATAACGCATAGAGATATCCAGACTTCCCATACAAAATTTCATCTGGAGAATCATTCAATAATGAGATCAAAGACAATAGCCTGAAATTATAATCGACAAAAAATTAAAACTTACTGTGATTATTTTGTTTTCAATTAAGTACTAAAATTAGAGGCTTTAAAAAGAACCTTGAAAAGAAATAAAGGTCCCGTAAGACCCTAGCTGCTGCAAATGAACGGTGGCTACCCTCTAATTTTGTTCCTTTCCTATACTAAACCAAAATGCTCCTCATTGCGTATTTAGGTAATAAAGAACGTGCTCACAGTTCCGCTCATCGTTCTCAAACGTGATACTTTGCCGGTTTAACGCCAAAACCGGTAAACTTCGATAAATAGAAACATGAGCAGTTGGTCTTGAAAATTATAAATTTGAGTGCTTTACCTCTGAGCTAAAGTTTCATAATCAGGCAAGGTATCGGGACGCCTGCTGCCTAATTTATAAGCTATAATCGTTGCTATGGCAAGTGGTCCGGCATCGCCACACAGGAAACTTATTCTCCTCCCTTTTAAATTCTGAACATCTATGTACTTCAATGCTGTCTGAAAAATAAAGACTAATAGGATTAAGATTTACATGTTACAAAGGTCATAAATTTTTATGTTCAATTTCAAAGGACCGCACGGCCATTATCGCTGCGTCCTAACTCATCCTTCATTAGATACTCATTCATAGTTTGAGGTGCACTTTATCTATTGTGTTTTGAAAAGAATCACCTTTACTGCCATGACCGCCATTCGCCAGCTGTCTTCCGGCTTCGGAGCTAGCTGTAAAAAGTGCTTGTTGAAGCGCCACCTTCTCAATTATAAAGTTCAAACATTTTTTGCTGTATATAATAACTATATACAGCAAAAAATGTGTATATAATAACTATAATTCAAAAGTATATATTACACATAATAAACCTGTGTAAGCAGAATGATACTAAGTAACAATTATATAACGACCTAAACGAGCGAAGCTGTCATTTACCTGAAGATGTTCGGGATTATCTGGTTTTCTGATCCCAAGCATTAAATAATACAGCGCCATTCCAGCAGAACCGGTGTATACTGTGCCATCATAAAATATATCTTTTTGCATTTTGGATTTAAGCAGTTGAAATTTAACTTGTTTAAACTTCTCCAATTTCATTGCAAATATTTCTGATATCTGAAAAAAAATATAGATATACGGAACACGTGTATTTATACATATACATATAAGTAAACTAAACGCCTTTGTTCCGGCGGAGTATTCAGTCTACATCTCTACTCTAGTTTCTATCCTGACATTCCCTCACGAGTTTCCTTTATTGTAATGTAAACCTATCATAAAAGTCCACCGATTTTGAGTGCTACTAATTAAGTGTTGGTCAACCTCTACCGGCCTGTACAGTAGTTTGGCGTATATACTGCTTTTTGATATTCGTTCCGCTTATCTTTTCTCGCTTCGCGTCCAAACGAAGTAGTATTTTATCGAGTGTCAAATTTTAATATAAGAATAAGTAGGTGATGTGATCGGATCTATAATGGCTTTTTCACAGTGTTAATTTACTATGAAAGTATCAATTAATTGATACTTTCATAGTAAATTAACACTGTGTGTGTACGCTGTATAACGCTGTATCAATTAATTGATACTTTCATAGTAAATTAACAGCGTGCTTGTTTTAGAATACTGTTTGTTTAAGAACTCAATGTTATTTTTGACACTGCATCGTCATGAGTTCTAACGATACGAGCGACTAATTCGAACTGCGATAGCGCTAGTACGTAGGCGTTCACAGGCGCTAAAATAAAAAAATAATAAGCACGTAGAAGAGCAAGATGAGAGACATCATGATCTTCTCTAAGCACTCTTTTTCTTTACACGTCGAGTATGTGGCCGCAGTATTATACTTACTGCTAGTATGGCAAAATAAAAGATGGTCCGTTTAATAAGAAGCGCTTTGCAGTGTATAAACAATCGCAACACCAGTGTCAAATATCACTATTATATCTCTGCCTAACCAGGTAAGGATCCATATTTAACGACCGACTAGTGTCGGTAGACAAGTCGAGAATAATAATGGTATATCATATATAAATTAAAAAATAATCAGGGTGTCCACTGCTTATATCCAAAAAAAAAACTTTACTGATCATTTTATCAAATTTCCGTGAACTATTAACAGTTTGAAGAAAAATAAGATTTAATATTATTTATTTATTTATTTCGACTTAATGCACTTATTGTACAAAGGCGGACTTAATGCCTTAGGCATTCTCTCCCAGTCATCCTTGGGGTGTGGTAAAAATAAATGGTAGTAGGTGCAAATAGGTAAGAGAGGTACCAATTTAATTATTATAAAATATGGCCTAATTCAATACATATATTACTTTTATACATCAAATACTAATATATACCTATATATATTTTAACCGAGTTCAAAAAAGGAGGAGATTCTACTTAATTTACTATACGAACGAGTCTTTAAATAGCAATTTACGATTTTAAGGAATTGCGTAAACCCTTTTTCATATAATTTTTAAATAACTTAAAAAGGGGAGGTTTTTTTAGAACGATTTTTTGTTGGTCTGATACTCGTTATCTTCACCATTTGTGAACTGATTTCTAATATATCTTTTTATTGAACGAAATATTCTACTCAAGGTTGGATCCCTTTAAATTTGAAGACAATACGAGGCATGCCTCTTAAGTTTTGTCGTTTGAAGAAAAAACACAACTAGAACCTAATAGTACTTTTTATTTTTTTTCAAAGTGTTCACCACGTAGCTTAATATACTTTTCCATTAGCTCAAACCAGTTATTAAAACATTTATCCCACTCTAAATTTCTACTTTTTCCTGCTTCAAATACTCAATCGTTTGACGAGTGCTGTGTGAGCTTGCGTTGTCGTGGTGCAGGATGATGTGTCGCTTTAAGTAAGATTTTCGAATTTCGGCGATGACTTGTGGTAAACAAACCGTGGTATACCACTCTGGGTTAACCGTTCTACAATCTTCAAGTGCAATAGTCGCAACATGGCCGGTTTTTCAACGAACGTGGCCACCATCTTCTTTGAAGTGCTTCGAGAACGAACAACTTTAGTCGGCTTTGGCTCGTCTTGAAAGACCCAGATTGTAGATTGTTGTTTGGAATCAGGATCGTAGGCACAGATCCAAGATTCGTCACCACTGATGATGTCGTAGACATGATTTGACTCTCCTCGGTTGAACCTTGGCAGAGTTTTCTTACACCATCTGACGCGGGCCGCCTTGTGATCGTCGGAAAGCAGATGCGGTATCCAACGGCAACCTAGCTTTCTCACACCAAGCGCTTCATGCAAGATCTTCTGAATGGTTGTCCCTGAGATGCCTAATAGAACCTCTATATCTCGATACGTCACATGACGATCTTCGAGAATTAGTTGTCTCACAGCAATGATGTTATCTTCAGTGAAGGCGGATTTTGGGCGTCCTTCGCAAGATTTGTCACTAACACTAGTATGTCCACGCTGGAATTCTAAATACAGATGTTAGCCCTTCAAAACACTGAAGCCGTGTCAGGCCTCTTCTAAAGTTGTAGAAAATTAATGCAAGAACATTTTCCTTAGAAAGATTCATTTTCGTACGTAACCTGACAGATTTCAATCGACGCTGTGACTAAACAATAGCATTAATCCTAATACTTTCAACTGTTTTGAGATTTAAAATTTAAACATTCGAATATAGAACAGTTCCAAATTCAAAATTGCCGGGAAATATGGAAACGACAGAACTTAAAAGGCATGCCTCGTATGCCATCTCTAAGCCGCTGGTAGTGTCTTCAACCTAAATACTGGCGCCAGTCTCAAGGTGCTATGAAGCCGGGTGACCTGGTCGTCATCAAGGACAAGACGCTGCCACCACTGATTTGGCTATTGGGCCGCGTACTTCACGTGTTTCCTGGCAAAGACGGCGTGACCCGGGTCGCTGATATCAAGACAAAAAAAGGCACACTTCGCCGTGCCTACAACACCATATGTCCCCTGCCAGTCAGTATTTAGGTTGAAGACACTTCAATGTCGGGAGTATGGTGACGCACGGCCGCGGGACGAAGGGGGGGGGGGGGCAGAGACTCACGCAGCACTCGCCGCCCGCGCACGATGACAGACAGACTCGTCCGAATCCCGACACGAACAATACATTTATTACCAGCACCCCAAGTCTATTATTTAGCTCTCCAGTAGATCCTTAGCTTAGATTTGGCAGGCTATCGCCCTTAACAGCCGCTAAGGTGGTAAAGTAACGAAGGAAAAAAACATATTAAGAGATATCTTCATTACTCGTTCTATTCGATTTGTACGTACTCAAGAAAGACCACCAGCTACTCAATGACCGATAATACTGCTTCCGTCTGGGTCGCTCAGTTAGTGATCTTGTACGCCTGACTTACCGGTGGACTTACAGGCGATTCAGATCAAGGGCGAGGCATTGGCGGTTAATTTGGACATAACAAAAGCCTTCGATAGGGTCTGGTACAAAGCGCTTCTTGAGACGCTTTCTTCCTGTGCGGCGGGCTTCTCGAGAACCTGTGCAACTGGATCGCCAGTTTTCTTACAGACAGAATCATCGTCGTCGAATCAAGGTCGTTGTACACAAAGCCGCAAGTCCTTCAATGCTTCTGTCCCACAAGGCTATGTTCTATCACCCACACTATTTCTCTTGCATATCAATGATATGCTGCAGAATAGCAGCATCCATTGCTATGCAGACGCTAGCACCAGTGATTCTCTTTATACTGGCGTTACCGCGGCTATTATAAAGACCATCGGAGTAAATATATTTCTAATGAACTTTCATCACAAGAATTACAAGTGTCATAGCAAGTTCAGCCTGTTAAAGGTATAAAATCCCTTCAAACTTGACTGACTTGACTTGTCATAGCAAGTTCAGCCTGTTAAAGGTATAAAATCCCTTCAAACTTGAATTTATACTTGCATTATTATCTATATATTAAAGATTATTACAAAACACTTCTCTAAGAAAAACTTTTACATTACAAATTACAACATCTTAATTCAATGATCTTCATTACAATACTAATTTGGACAATGCAATTGATCTGACATAACTTTTCACTATTCCAAAAAACATGTGACATATGTAAAATTTACTTGTAAGCTGCCAGCAATGCAAAGGAGGCTTAAATATATATAACCTATAAAATTCTCTACCAACAAAGCCAATGCCATTTTGTTAGTTTAGTATACAATTACTTAGTCTCTAATTTCATGTAAATAAAGAAATATCTGTGTGTCATGTACAATATACAGCAAATCATACATAATCATACCATATCAACTTTTATATTAAAAAAAAATACTGAAATTTCAATAACAGCTATGTCCATTTTAAAACAATTTGGACTTTTAGTTGTTTGTGTACATAAAGATGTATATCCCTTGTTTCATGACCCTACAATAATAAGGTGGCACAAAAGATAGAGCTCAGCATAACATAGGTCAGCCTCTAACAATCAATACAGTATTGCTGAAGATATTCACTTAAAGTCAATGTAATGTTTGAATATTCTCATTACTTAAATTTCTACATTAGCAAAGTCAATTTCAAAAACATTTAGACATGTACTTGTTGAAGTGAAAACTTATTTTAGAGCGGTATGCATATTTTTAGATGAGATAAAATCTATGGACTCGCGACACCGTTATGAGACGCATATGTCCTATCAACGCAATATTAGTACAACAAGATATAAAAGTACAATTGAGGTGATCATTCACGAAATATTTAAATAACTTCGAATAAAAATGTTTATTTCCTATTTTAGTTACCATGAAAACAATAGTTTCTATTTTAGATTGTAATATTTTTAATGATGATGATGATGATACATGACAAGAGTTGTTGAAATTGTTAAGATGATTCATAAAAGAATATTAAATGTATTTTAAATTTACTCCTGGAGTGCATTTTTATATACAGTCGTGGTCAACTAATTAGGGACACTCTCTAGCTAATCCAAATTGTGAATTTATTTTTTATTTTCCAACGAGTCTAAACAATATTCCACATCTTTTACATGTAAGTATAATTAGTCATTTATGTGCCTAATTATACAAACAATAACAACTTCTTAAACATTAAACCTCTTTACAGTATAGCTGATAGATGATCACAGTGCTATTTGTTCAAAGAATGCTGGCTGGCCATTTAATTAGGGACACTGAGATATTGCGTTCTAGTTTCAAAATCTGAATCTCAATTATTATTTTCTTTCTTCTCCTATTCATTGTGGTAGTTTTGGCGGCAATCTAGATTTGTAATTTCAAGTTTTGAGAGTTATTTTGAAGAACAATGGGCAAAAATAAAAGTTGCGATGCAACACTACGAAAAATTATCATGAAGTTTGTCGAGCGTGGTTGGTCAACCGAAGGATAGCAGGATATTTAAATTGTTCAAAAACTATGGTATGCAATGCAGTGCAACATTTCAGGCGCAATAACACAACTTTAAATGTGCCCAGAAAAAAAAGATCGAGAAAAACAACTCCGCAAGAAGATAGAATGATAACCAGGTTAGCTAAGAAAGATCCGTTTCTAGGCTCTATTTTAATTAAACATGAAGTGTTTGGGGCAGACGAAAGAGTCAGTGTATCAGCGAGGACAGTTCGACGACGTCTGGTAGAAGCAGGGTTGTTCGGAAGAGTGGCTCGCAAAGTACCGTTGTTAAAGAAAGAGCATAGAAATGCACGTTTGGCGTTTGCACGTAAATATGGACATTGGACCTACGACCAATGGCAACATGTATTATTCTCTGACGAGACCAAGGTTAATTTGATTTCTTCAGATGGAAGGGAATACGTACGGCGTCCTGTAAAAGCGGAAATGAATCCAAGATTCACAAAAAAGCAGGTGAATTTTCACAAAAAAGCATTTTCTGGACGTGGAGTGGGACCTGTGAGGAAAGTTCAGGGTAACTTAGACCAACATCAATACAAGGCAATATTAGAAGAAACTATGCTTCCCTATGCTGAGGAACATCTTCCTATTATATGGACTTTTCAGCATGATAACGACCCAAAACATACAGCCCGTTCAGTCAAGTCGTTTCTTAACAGACAGTCGGTATCAGTGCTAGATTGGCCAGCAAATAGCCCCGACCTCAACCCAATCGAGCACCTTTGGCACGAAATTAAGAAAAAAGTTGCCATTTATCGTACCACAACTTTAGATGAACTTAATGAAGCTTTTTGTGAGGCATGGGCAAACATTCCTGTTGAAATATGTCAGAAACTGATAATGTCTATGCCACATCGGTGTCAAGCGGTAATTACTAACAAAGGTTTTGCTACTGGGTACTGATTTTACCCGTAATAAAATGAAGTTGTTAAAGAAATTAAAATACTGCAGATTATTAGTTCTGTTTAACTCTATTTTTCATTTTACTTTACTGTTCTTAATTAAATGTCCAGCTACAGAATTGTACCTTAAATTGAATACATGGTTAACCTTTGATATTAAACACTTTTTTATATTTATTTAATCTTTTATTTACAGCCATTTATAGTATAATAATCGGATCAAATCATGCAAATAATAGTTACTGAGAAATCAACAGGGTTTTATATTTATATGTACATAGCCGGTTATTGCTGTCCACTATCTTGAATGTCCTTAATTAGTTGACCACGACTGTATATGTAAAAATATATTTTTTAACATTGACATGTATTTACTTCTACATATCGTATTTTACATCATACATATATATATATATATATTGAAATATATATATTTATATATATTATATTAAAATACGACGTAAAATACATGTCAATTTAAAAATTATGAGCAAAACACTGGAATAATATATTATAAATATTTTGTTTCATTTCTCGATTTTATTACATACAAAATTGGGAAATGAGGAAAATATTCTTCTTCTATTTTATTAAAAAAAATAAATTGAAAAGTGTAGTTATAATAATTAATGATAATTCTATGACCGATGGCAATGGAGTTAATTTAGGTATTGCAGATGAACCAACTTGCTGCACTTTAAGAGCATATAGTAACAATTTCTTTTTAAAATACGACTACCATCTAGTAGGAATTACAATTATACTAAATATCAATAACCAATTCGAGTTATTAAGAATAAGATACTTAGATAAATAAAATATCAAGTTTAATATCTTTAATATTTATAATGTACTAATAAGTAAACAAAAACACACCCCCTCTCCAGACTTGTTAAGAATATTGGTTGCCACGTCAACTGTAAAGTCATCGTAAGTATTTTCAAAAGCACCTTTCCTAGACATGATTTAAGTAATAAGAAATTTCTGTGAAAACTATAAAATTTTATTAAACTTGACAATGCACAATGCACATTTAAATTTCTTTTTCTTTTTGACTTTTGACAACATTTAGTTTTTTTAAACTGACCTAAAGGCCTTTGACTAATACATCCGATTTTGTTATTAACGGAAATTACAATAAATTATTAATAACATTTAATAAAGATTTATTTTAATTCTAATGATTGTTTATATATAGCTAAAGGTAATTTATACAAAACTGTGACTATTATATTTTCACGCACTTAGATAATACTGGTATAATAATATTATATAGATACTTACTCTCTAGATACATCAAAAGTGCTTAGTATCATGTAGAGCTAAATTAACGTGTGTATTATGTGTAGCACATTCGTTGCTCTCTGATGTTGTTTTTCAATATATAATATTATAAATAGAAAAATACATAATTGCAAGTATTAAAAAAGAACTGTCAAATTATAAAAATGATTGTCAAGGCGAGGAGGTCTAGGAAAGGAGGGCAATCGGCGCATGCGTCTGACAATTTTCGGCCATATTGTTATGACGCATACAAGATCATAGGTCTCCGCCAGTGACGAGTCTTCTCGCAGTTGACGTGGCTACTACGTACCATCCCGTTCGCCCACTCCGGACGCAGCATAGACGGTGACGAGGAATACGTAACTGGTGAGTGCTTATGAAGACAAACCTTGCGACCTGTCACGGTTACTTAAATTTGGATTCACAAATAATGTATGATCCTTATGTTAATGGAATGCTTGATATTATTATATACCCAAAAACTATGTTGCGTTTGTATTAGACGCAATAGGAAATTCCGCGTCCCGACTATGACGCGATGATTCCGTTTTAGGATTTACAAGCCAACACGAAACTTGTCAGAGGACAAGAGACTTATATTCAACGAAAGATGTTGCCTTGAACATGTCTGAAGATCAAGGAATGCACAGAAAGTTGACCTTGAATTTTAGGTGACCTTAGTGGGCATGGATGGAATGGTGGAAGAGAATGGCACAAGCGGTGCTGGTCCCACAGATCCGCTGGCCAGTGCAAGCTCTTCGGCTGCCGGGACTGCTCCTCACGTAGTGGCTGTCACCAGTATTGTGCAACTCACATTACCAACACAAGCTCCTTCTGCACAGGTGTTTATTTTGTTCATTATTTATATCAACACTGATAAAGTTATTGTGATGTTTACATTTATAACTTGTGATAACACTAAGCTAAGTTAAGCAGGTTGTTTATACTCATTTAGTTTTAATTACCTTCAGTATCTTACTTGCCAAATGGGAAATTCAGGAATTTACAGTTTACAGAAGTTTTGTTTACCCAGTGTATCAGCAATCATTTTTATTATACCTATGCATTTGCTAGGTATTCTGTTCTTTTATTTACAATTTATATGATTTGAATTGCTATATATTTTCAATTTTGTTTATTTTTTCAGGTTAAACCACTTTTATGAATAGAATGACTTGTAAGATAATGAAATGTGATGAATGTAATGAAAAGTGTTTATTAGAAATTGGTGAAATCATTTGAGACACAATAACTTTGTATTTTTTTTAGGTTCAATCTGTAATACAACCAAACCAACAATCAGTAATTCAAACAGCATCTAATATACAGTCTGTGCAGTTACCAAAAGGCAATGTTATTCTTGTTAGTAAGCCAAATTCTGTAATACACACAACACAGGGAACATTGCAGACTCTACAGGTATGCTAAATTATTATTCTTTTTGGGAACATTATTTTTTTTATTTATATTTATTCTTTATATACATTTAAAAAGATTTTCTAAATTTATTCTATTTCTAGTGTATTTATTAAATGTCAAAGTTATAATGCACAATTTATGAATTATATAATAAGTACTTCATGTACACAATTGTAACATAATTTGTGTAATTATAAATTAATATTTTCTAATCGCTAAGATTTAGTTGACTAAACATGTCTGGGTTTTGTTCCATTAAACAAAACAATTATATAATTCAGTAGAATAATTTATTTTGCATAATATTTTAAGTATATACAATTATTTATAGATAAAACCAGAACCAACAGTGCTTAGCACGCAAGGACAATCATGTAGTGATGATAGCTGTAGTGGTGATGAAAGTCCAAAACGAAAGTACCGGGAAATGCTGACGAGACGTCCTTCTTACCGCAAAATATTGAATGATCTTGGAGGTGCTGAAATTGCTGGTGAGTAAAAGACAGTATAGTTAATGTAAAGATCTTAATGATTAATATTGAATATTGATATATGCAATGATATATGCAAATGATGTCCTATAAAATATATGCTAATATGATATTAAGATTGTGCTTAAACATTTCATTGCATTACTAAATTTATAATAAAAATTAATAATTGAAATACATATTTAGAAAGGTGAAGTCACAGAAATAATAAATAATACACTTAAAATCAATAAGGAGAAAAAATATTTAATAGACAATAATGATGACGTTTTGGTAGTCCTAGTGCCCAAATAAGGTATCTAAATAATATTGAGAATGGAATACTTTTGAAGAATTTTCTATCAATTACAAACATAACAGCTGATTAAAATAAGGTATTTAAAAGTATAAGAACCTGATGACATTGCAGAAAATCGCATGGGAAAACCAGGAACTGAGAATGAAGTGTCGCTGTCATCTTCTTTATCATTTGCACCAGGTCAGTTATATGTGTCACCGTTGACACTATTTGCTTCTGTGTGCAACATGTGTCACTAACCTGTTACAATGCATCATACATAACTCTTATGTACATTGTGTTGGTACACAGCTCATAACCACTAGCTTCTGGATTTTGTCATTCTCATTTGTAAATATTCAATCTAACATAGATTGAAAAATCAAATACCATCATCCCTTGAAGTAGTTAGTTGTGGGTTATCATTATTTGTTCCATTGAATGTTGAATCTCCTTTTCTGATTTGAGTGCTACACTTTGTACTAGTTCGTTTTAACTTGCCATCAATATTCTTCTCATTGTATTTTCCATAATAGTAGCCTTATAACTGGTGCAGTCCTCAGGCTTACAAATCCTGACTTCATTATTCCTTTAACTGTATTAAAACACCATACAACACTTATAATATGAGTATAATTTTTCTTTTATGATTATTTATAATATAAGATGAGAGAATGATGACTCTATATTCCGTCCTTGATGCTGGAAGATTACCTTAATGAGTACCAGAACTGTATGATTTTAAGGCACATTCAGACAGCATTAGTATATTATACATGAGTGTAAACAAAGCTAATTAATAACTTTCCTAGTCTCTTCTAGGAGATGTAGTTGGTATAATAATACAGTTCTACAAACTATAACTTACGTATGGATAAGCAATTTTACAGTTACAATTAACAAAATAAACTCATTCCAATATTAAGCTCGTAAGGCTAAAACATACATCAAGATTTATCATCAATGCTTTTTACATTTCTATTCATTGGGGTGAGGTAAAATAATGAAAGAATATGCCGAGTTGTAGTTTTGAAGAATTTTGGTTAAATTCGAAATAAACTTACTAGTCAAAGTTAATGTTTTTCCTATCTGCTCATCTTCTACAGTTTGCATTGAGATGTTATCATAAGAAAGATTTTTTGACTGTTTTATCTCTGTTTTGTTTATATGCTTTGCAGATCATAATAGGACATCTCAGGCTATAATTTCTACTCACTTTTTTATAACTCGAGCACATTATAACTGTACTCAGCTAACCCAGGATTTCATTTTCCTTCATAGCAAGTACATAAATATATTGTACACTCATATATCTCAATATTAGAAATATGCGATACTGTATGATTTTTCCTGTTAAGTAAATAAGTTATTACTTAATCATATTACATAAAGATAGGTCTCAAGAAAATATTTTATTCATATTTTTAATAAAAATGTCAATACACCTTTTACAACATTATCTTTACCAATTTGAAACTGGAATGAGCACTCTCTTATTAGGTTCATAACACTGCTTTAGAAATTCTGTCGATTTGACACAATATGTAAAGTGGTATTTATTTTAACCTTGACATACCTAATTAATTTACAAGGAATTATGTATATATATATATATATATAAATAGGTAAGAATATAATCTCATTTTGCATAAGGAAATATCATCTATCACATGTAGTTATTACGTCCGTAATTTATATGTACCCATATCCAACTATAATAGTTTTTTTAAATATACTTCTTTAAGTGTAAACAATAGTATAGTTAATTAATAATAGTTCCAGTTAATAGTTATAATAGTTATAGTTAATTAGTAGTAGTTTAAAACATGTTTATTCATAATTTTGGTTTCTTGTTGTATTATTCTTTAATTAAAAGTCGAATATTTTAATAACATATTTAAATATATATAACTACAGATTATACCTGTAGGCTTAAATTCCTGCAACAATGACGTCATTCTGCTGAGACCTGATTAATATTCTAAGCGATGACGTAATCTTGCTCGTGGAGGTATGATGACGGCCATACTGTTTTAACTTGACTAACCAGTTTGTTTATTCATATTTGAGTCAGACTTTGTTTCTATACAGTATTCTACTAGTTTTCTATATATGTATTATTACAAACATAATAAGTTTAGGTAATAACAAATAAAGCAGTAATTCTCTCTCTCTAAAGAGGGTCTCGGAGGCTCAACTCTCCCTTCTCTTTTCTTTCTCACCTCATCCCTCTCCTCTTCACTCTCTTACCTCTCCCCTCACCCTCAAAGGCGGGCAGTGTACTTACAACTCTCAAGTTGGTGGTGTCCAACGGCACCGGTAGTCACTTACAATCAGATGACCGTTGGCTCGTTTGCCCCACTTTTGCCATTAAAAAAATGTGAGAATGATGCAATACTACATTACATGTACATATATTTATATAAATATCGTGGCCAGATCTTAAAATCGATCACTTGATAATAGTTGGTCATATCATGGTCTAGCCAAATCAACATATAACTAGCGTTGAACGATATGAACAGCTAAACATACGAATACTTCACGACACTGACAAACATTAGTCATCATATCGTAAGATAAATCATCCAGTATAGGTACATTATCCACAGTTAAAGACGCTGACAACAGTCCACTTGGACGTGGAGGTTGGTCTGTCCTCGCGACAGTCTTCTTCTTGTCTAAGTAAGGATACCTACCAGGCACATAAGTAAGTCTTGGTAATTTACAGGACATCATTCTAAAATACATATGTGAATCCAAAAGTTGCAAAAGAAAATAAATGTAGTGCAATTAAATATGTTTTAACTGCCGCAATGGTGAAAACTTTATTCGGTGGGTATATGAATTATTAGCGCTATTTACAAAAAAACGTCATAAATACAGCCATAACTAGCTTAGCGAAATTGCTGTGGGCTAAGCTTAATGTCATAGCGGAGTCAGTAGGTCGGAATAAATGAAATCTCAAGAGAGAGGTTCTCTTCTCTCTTGAGATACTAGCAAAATTACAAATGTGCAGTTTACTGTTTGTAATGCCTCTTAAATTTTGTTGAGTCCAACTTCTCTCGAGAAAAGCACGGAAGTCAGTGCGGGAATGCAGCCTGTATCTGTTGGAATATTTAGAATTATTAATTTCTATTCTTGAACTAGGGTTGCAATAGCTCCCAAACTCCTTGACCAATGGTCGCCTGTTGGCCGCCTAGGTGCCAAAACTGTTTGAAGTTATTACCTTTATAGATTATATGCTCGAGGAGCAATAAGACTGGACTGAAGGAACACCATAATGGTTGGGCCTAAAACTAGGGTCAACAAATATTATTAATTACTCAAAGAAATTATATTATTATACATATATACATTAGTTATTGTTACAAAGAAGGCCGTACTTAAGTTAATATGTATGTTTGCATATTGCAAAGTTAATTTTTAGGTTACAATGTAGACGTATAGTCATTAAACACAAATTTTAGGAGACGTACTCGCAATATAAAATAACAACAGAAACAGACTGAAGTTTATAAATAATAAACTTCACCACTTTTGTGCATAAAGCGTGTAGCTATATACAGCCTTCATAATGTTAATTTTGGTATAGTCTATTTCTAACTGAGGTTTTGGTTCATTTCTTCATTTAAAGCGGAGCACAATCTTAATACATAAATACTGACGATACTTTCATAAAATTTTACGTAATACATGCATAGCCAATTTTATAACACGCTCATGATAATCACAAAAAAATATTTTCAGTGATCCCCGCTGGAGCTCTTCAAACAGAGAGTGGTCTGCACACACTGGCGGTTTCCGGGACTGCTGGCGGCGGCGCGATTGTGCAGTATGCAACGAATCAAGATGACCATTTCTATGTGCCTGGTAGGTATCAATATAAACATATATTTGTAGGAAGTAATATCACCAATGTCATCTTGTAAGTGGATAAACCCCTCTATTATTTCAGGACCTATGCTTGAAGACCAGACGCGGAAACGTGAACTACGTCTCCTGAAAAATCGTGAAGCAGCAAGGGAGTGTCGTCGCAAGAAAAAAGAATACATTAAATGCTTGGAAAATAGAGTTGCAGTGCTTGAGAATCAAAACAAGGCACTAATAGAAGAACTGAAATCCTTAAAAGAATTATATTGTCAGCAAAAGACAGAATGAGGTCCAGCTGGCTAAAGGGTGTGCCGCTGCCCTGTCATTGAGCCTTTAGGCGCACATTGTTACTGTTCGTACTGTGCTTGAGTGCCGCATTCGAATTACCTTGGTGGCCTCTCAAGTTATAAAGAGTTTTGCATGTTTGCAATTCTATATTCTTAGCAGTTGATAAGTCCAAGTTGTTCGATTTGGGTCATTCGTAATTGATCAATTCATATTTTCTTGAAAGTATTGTTAGATTTGATGTATTGAATTGTTAATGTGTTTTGTAATTTTCTATTGTTGTTTTAATATCATTTGTTTGATTTTTTATGCAGTAAGTATAACATAATCGATACATCGTGCTAGTTACTTAGTTTTTGTCGCGTTATTAATACTATCAAATTGTTAATAAAAGTACCATAATTTTTCACGATTAATAAAGGGGAAACATCAGTTATAGCTTTATTTACCATTCCAAAATGTTGTTTGTTTATACCTAGAATTTCGAGCAAGTTCGACTTGGTGCCATTTTTTTGGAGATAGTGTTCGTTGTCATTATGTTTTTGAAATTATAACGTTCTATTACTAAATATGTCAACTTCTTGCAGTAATCTTGTTTCTTGAAGGTACTTTTTGGTTATAATTTTATTTGTGGCATATAGATAGGGTTTGGATCATACTGCTAATTATTGTCACACGTGTTTGTGATGGAAGATACTGAAGTGATATATTACTGTATGTAAGCTGATTATACCTTTTACTTTCAACATCCCTGAGGTGTTTATAATGGATAAGCCAAAGTTAATATTTTAGTTGTTTTGTGCAATATCCATATTGCAATGTACAGTTATATTTTTTCTAATAATAATAAATGATACATACTTATAATAAATGGAAATAAAAATTTGTACATTGTGTATAGATGAAAAATATGTAAAAAGGAATGTATAAAAACTTTGTATATAATATACTAGTGTAAAGATGTGGATGAGAAGAGTGGTATTTTATCAGAATATCTGGTTTTATGCATTCTACAATTGTGAAAAAAGATGATTTAATACATGTTACATATACCATTCTTGTCTTTGTTCATCCACATAAGTAATATACACATATTATATTTTGTTTTCGTGAATGGGTAATTTTAGCTGACTACCAGAGTTAAAATAAGATTTTATATATTTTGTTTGCCATGATTGATTTGCAAACGTTTTAAGATAGTATAATTATAATGACAATGAAATTGTTTATTAATATAATGGAAGATATGATTATACCACATAATATGTATAAATATCACTTATATTGCTGTTATTTTTATGAACCTGTGTTTATTTAGGTAAATCAATCATGGTAAATGATTTAGCATTAATAATAATAATAGACATTGTGAAAAGTGCCTTTACTTAGAATGAATAAAATTTATACCAACATAGCTCTTTATGTTAACTTAATGCTATTTATAAAATTAATAATATTAACTGTTTGATGTAATATTATGGTCTTATTATTTAAAACCTTGCACATAACTTTTTGAATGCATACTTCTCTATTGTGATTTCTTAATGTTCGCTAAAAAGTAAGCCTTCTGTTTACTATGATAGGTAGAGGTGACAGTTCTAAAAATAAAAACTTCTAATTTATTAAATAGCTGTAAAGATAACAGGTTTTACAAATATTATGCCAAGGTACAAATTGTTTCTACAGTAATAAGTATATAGAGTGATACATAACAACTAATGTTGTTTGAGATTTGCATACTTTAACAAATGGACCAGTAAAAGCATTATGGACAGATAGGCAAGTGACAGTCGGTGGGCAAGGCAACAATGTCTGTACAGTCTGAGGTTTTCTAGCCAATCGAGTTCTTTACCAGCCCTTTTTACACCTCAAAGAGGTGTTGCTCATGATGCACTACAGGGTACCCAAGTCTTACTTTTGCAGAGAAGTATTTTTTTTTTCAGGCCATAAATCTAGTCTTGGTAATTCAGTAGGTATACTTATATTGTAAAAATAAGATACTTAGTATGAAACAAGTACAATTGTATAGTACACCTATACAAATACTTGTATAAAATCAAATAGCAGTAAAATTGGCATGATTTACACAAAGATTAAAATAAAAATGTTTGAACAATAAGAAATTTATTAGGTATTGAATTATGACAAAATGTTTTAAATTCAGTGTAAAAATACACATGAAACACAAGCAGTAAACACTATTATTAGGCTATTGATGTAGACAACATATTTAATACACTTCTGTGTCATATTTTATATTTTTGTCTCTCCACTTTAACAAGTTATTGTAAAAGGTAATTCTAATCATCAAAATTCTGTGACAGTAGGAAATTTGCTGCAAGATTTTCATTTTTTTCACAAGCAAAGTATGCCTGAATTACCATATGCTCCGGAAAACCTAATGCTTTTAATCTTTCAATAGCCTCTTTATCTTGCGGTGAGACTTGCGGTTGTTGTACTTGTGGCAGCTCAATAGCATTCTCATCAGCAACAGCCCCAGCAGCTGATGGGTTAATGGGTTCATTCAACATTCTTACAAACGCTTGCTGGTGTTCACTGATAGCTTGCAATAATGCTGGGTTTGTTTGGCCAATCTGTTGGAGAACAGCATTTAACAGGTTAGGATTTTGTTGGATGACTGCACGCATCTGTTGAAATTGAGGTTGATCACGGAGAAATGCCAGAGGATCATCATCTGGGCCATCTTCAGCTTCCTGTTCTTGGAGTAATTCTTCTGGAATACCAGTTATTAAATACTCTACGGCTCTCTCCCGATTATTAAATGACGCTCTCAGAGCCTGTTCAACTTGCTGTCTGTTATATCCCATATCCATAATGCTTAGAACAGTAGATTCAAAATCAGGTTCATTAGACGCTGCCACTGGTTCAGGTTCCGCTGAAGGTTGTGGTTTAGGTGCTTCTTCGGGGGCAGGTTTAGCTTTAGCATCACCGCTTTCTGTGGAGGCACTTTCACCAGTTTCAGGAGCCGACGTAGTAGATGCTGGTGTATCCGATGTTTTTGGCTTAGTCACCATGATAACAATAAATTTCTTTTCGTCTATATTGTAGGTACATATTTTATTGTCATCCAACAATATTTTCCCCGCATAAATAAGCCTTTGATGATCAGCAACATAATCTTTACCTTTTTCTACTTCAATTTTCAGCTTAAGCGCTTTAACAGTTTCTTCTGGGTCAATATCTATTTGAAAAGTTTGTTGTTGTAGAGTCTTCAGCGTAACCAACATTTTAATTTACTTACTTTATAACTGTAAATGATTGAGCAAGTTTTGTCCTAAATAAGATAGCGACAGAATTCTGACTCGACAAAATTATGCAGTAAACATAACCTCACGACCGTCCTTCAACGTTCGGATACGCTGTCCAAAGACAAATCTAAATCTTTAGTCAATGTCAAGTCGATCTATCATGTAAAATTACTTTGTATGACCCAATATGTCAGCCAATCGTAATGATGTATGCCAACAAATCATATACAAAACTGGTTAACTTGTTATGCGTATGCATAGTTAAATCTTACATAAACTTAATACATGATCTATTTATATCTTCCTTATTAACCAAGTGGTTAATCGATTTATCAGCCGGACGAAACGCAGAGAGATGGATGAATGGAGAGATGTTTTCGTTTTTCGTCGATTATTATGATTGTTTAAGCATCTCCATGACACGAAGTCAATGATATGTCCAATGACGCAATGTTTGAAACAATCGAATAATGGAACAAATTACAATCAGATGTCAAGTCGGACGGTCGTTTCAAGTATTGAGTGCAGTCGATTTTATATAAGATATCGCACCTCTACATGAAAACCCCACTAAATCAAAAAGTACGCGTTTTGAGTTAGTGGCTTTTACGCATTCCTGACTCCCAATATCTATACGGAGATAACATACAAATATCGGTGTTACCGATATCGAAAAATGGCGTGAAACGTTGCTTTACTTGAATAATTAAATTAATTACCTCTGAACGTCCATCTTGAACACTACTCCGTTCACAGAACACATATATTCCTATAGGAGGTCCCGATCGACCTGGATGAAGGGTGTTTGCATAGAGGCTTATTTTGAGTTGCGGCAGTTTACGTGAAATTTATTAGGAAAGTTTAGTTTTTTGGGGATTATTGAGTTTTGCTGAAATTACATAAATAACAAAAATGTGTAATTTGGTGCGGGAGTTTTGGTTATATTATATATTGCAATAGTTTATAATTAGAATTTCGTGTTACTCAAATTTACATGAAAGTAAATGTAAATTTTCATTTACAATAGTTTTGTTGAATGTAAGTTTAACTTTGTTTATTTTTGTCTTTTCTCTTAAATTTCAAAAAGCAGTAAAGCGTGATATATTTGGGAGTTTCTTTAACAGTGGTAGAGCCATGCTTAGCCACAAATGAGCCGGCTCGACCGGTGCGATACCACGGCCTCACAGAAAACCGGCTGTGAAGCAATTTCCCCGAAATTAGTAAGGTTTACGGTGGCCCAACTCCCCCTCTCCTTTTTCCTCTCCCCTGTCCCCCCTCCCCTTTTTCCATCTCCTCATCCCCTCTCTTCTTTCCCCTTCCCGCATTCCCTCTTTTCTTATCACCCTTACAGGCGGGCAGCACACTTATGGACTCGAGTTGCAGGTGTCCATGGACAGTGGTTGTAACTTACCATTAGGTGACCCGTCTGTTCGTCTGTCCCCCTATATAATAAAAGTAATGGTTGTTTTGTTGTATATACCGATTCTTAGATTTGTTACAAACCATCTAAATAATATTATTTAGTGATTGAATTTAAATTCTTTGTTTAAATATAATAAGTTAACTTTGAAATTAGTTTATTTAACAAGCTTTAGAAAATGCTACCTTTATGTATGTAATATTAGATTTTTGATATTTTTCCTAAATCAGTTTTTCTGAAAAAAAAAATATTTTTTTTTTATTTATCGGAGTTTTCATCTTGGGGTGCCAATTATGTAGGTTGGTTGTTATTTATGTACCTATAAATATTCCTATTGTTTTTTTGAGTAAAAATACAAATTTAAATAAATCTGTCTGAAGTGAAATAAATGTGTTATAGTATAAGTAGCGGCAAGTAAGTTTAGCGAAATTTGGAGGGGATAGCTGCGCATGGGTATAGTCATGGGTGAGAACGTAATACAATTATAATATGACTAAGAAATATAACCAAATAATTTTAAAAACATTATTAAATAAATGGTAAGTCTAACACTGAGCGAAATGTGGAGGATATTAGGTACTGTCGCGCGGGCAATCATTAATAAACAGTTATTAAAGTTTTGCATAGCTTGTAACAGATTGTTTTACTATTCAAGATTAATCTCTTTTAAATTAAATCAGTAAATGAAAAAAACGACTTCCATACTAAGTTGATCATGTGTCAGAGTGATTAAATTTATAGGGGTATAGGGGTGTAAATGAAATATAATCGAATTTGTCAATTTTTATTTAGGACATAAAAACACAAGTGATATGGACAATACAACAACATTTAAACACGATATTTTCTGAAGTTTACGCGAATATTACTTATTAAATCGGTCGTCTCAAATCTTGGATGTTTAATTATCACGAAGTACCCGAAATTGCTTATAAAATTAAGTGTTTAAAAAGAAACACTTAATTTTATCTTAGTCTCCCAGTGATCATGACTGCTGTTAAGCAACCGAAATGTCGGGTTAAAATATAAGTAGTAAAATTATTGAAAATAGAGTCAATTATAAATCACGATAAAATCCGTTAAAGTGGTTTGATTTAATGAAAATTTAAACACATTTGTCTATGAAGCTCATCCTTAGTCTGGATCAGATAATTGCGTCACGCCTTCCATTAAGTCATCGTGTGTTACAATAGAGCTGTCACGCCGGGGCATTTTGCTCGCTGAAGGCCCGGGCTCAGGGCTGCTTCGATCATCGTCACTTGCAACGTCATCGTCATCAGAATCTCCAAGTTCATCCTCTGAGCTATCTGTATCAAGGCGAATAATGAACTCTCCTGTGACCATATTCACGACATGATCACTCTTTGCATATTCCTTTTCTATATTCTTCACCTTTTTGCATAACTTTTGCCAATCCAACGCACCCATCAGTAAAACTTTTTCTTGAATTAGGTCTATACATTTAGTATCATTCCATATCACATTTTTGCTGGCTACATATTGTTTTATATAAGACTATGCCATCTCGATTGGAGTACGTCCGTACTACCGTTGGTCCAGGCTTTTGGCGTAGAGTGCGATGAATCTACGTACGATTCATCCGTATAGATAATTTATTTATGATATTTCTTATTTTTTTTTGTAAATATTCAATACGTTGCAAACGAATATTTGAAGTCTCAATCAGCACTTTTCGATTGTTTTTTTTTTCCACCGAAACCCCAAACTCTTAATTATTCGTCGAAGACTTCGACGGTGGGTAGCTCATTATTTAATGTATGATAGTTGTGTATGCACCTCTTAATCACGCCTTGGTCAAAGTTGTCAATTTTTGTGATCGTTTTTTGCCAGATGTTCTGAAAACTTGAAAACTGTTATCAAATCGAAGCTATTGGCTTGAATGGCGTTGTTTCTTACCATTACAATATACGTATGTGTAGCCTCTTCTGTATTTTTTTAGATTTTACCCAAAACAACTGATTATATTGTTTATTTTCATGTTCCAGTCTTCATAATGTTTGCAGTTTGTCTCATCGCACTGCTATTCAAATGGCTGAGCAAAATACTTGTTGCTTCATCAATCTAACTTACTTTTTACATTAATAAGAAACCAACAATAACAAACGAACTCAAACTTAACAAATAACAATGAACAGCAATAACAATACACTTTATAACGTGACTGTACAGTCAGAAGTCCGCGGAGCGTCGAAACAGGGTGGGGGACGGACTGGCTAGCCAACCGGCGCTACGCACGCGCACCCTTCGTTCCTCTAGCCCCCCTGTGATACCTAATTTTTGACTTCTGCGCAATAACTTTCAGCGCTAGTTTCGTGCCACTACATATACCTCAGTGAAAAAAAAATATTGGTAATATAAAGGTACAAGGTTTTATTACTTTATAATATAAACATCTTTGGAAAAATATTAGATGTTTTATTTTTTATTTTTTATGTTAGCCTACCATAGTGTCTCCACTTTGCCTAATGGAAAGCAACAAGTGGAGTCTAAGAGCGGTGGTGACCATTCTCATTGCATGTGTAGTCAATGCAGCATGGTGACCCACTATGGCGGCCTGGTGAGATGCTGTTTCACGCCGTGCTTAAAAGACCCAGGATCAAAGTGGGAATTCCAGGCGTTCACTGATCGGCATAAGAAAAAAGAGCCAAACCGTTTATTTCAGGATCGTATATTTTTGACTCTCAAACGGTGACTTCTCAGGTCAGCACGTGTAGTCCTGTATAGGAAAGGAGAAGGTGGGACCAATTGCAAGAGCTCGTCAGAACACTGTCCGTGATGTAGGCAATAGAGGACTGCCATAGAGGCGACATCTCTTCGCAACTGCAGAGGCTCAAGAGATTGGGTGACCTCAGGACAATAATGAGGACTGCGCGTCGCTGCAACCGATCGAGAGCGTCAAGCAAATACTGCGCATAGCCGTTCCAAATATGAGAGCAGTACTCCACGCAGGTGCGAACCTGGGTCTTGTATAAAAGAAACAGTTTCGGGCGAGAGCAGAATCGGGCAAGGAGAACCGTCTCACCTTGTTCAATACATCGTGCTTCCGCGAAGCCGCCTTAGTGATGCTCTCGATGTAATAGCGCGGATTGAGATCCCGGAAAATGTCTATACCCAGGATACTAAGCCTATACTGTAGATGCATTTGAGTGTTTTGAAGTATATAATATATATATAATCATTAAGAGTCTTTAATTGCTTTTTTCAATAGAATGAGTGACGAGTGCCCGTTTAAGTATACAAAATCAATTTTATTCTCTCACTTTGACCTCCAATGCTAATAGTCTCAAAAATGTCATAAGTATGTACTTCTGTATAAAATTTAAACTATGTCGTGGTGTTTCTTATTTATAATAAATCAACGCGACTCGACATGACTCGACTATCGAAAAAAGAATTATTAATATTTAACATTACTGCGTGAATGTGTTTGTATGTGACAAATACATTCACGCAGTACATACACACACTCACGCTCAGACATCTACTCACGTACAAATTTAATATACTGTACTGCATGCTTTCACTTTATTTATTTTTTGCTTATATTTCAAACAATTATTTACATTTAAACAACCTTTGTTATATGTTTAAAGGGAAACAAGAGGAGGGCCGCTTTACCGTGTGGCTCCATTTGCTACTATAATTATCTGCAGACGTGGGTAGTCGGGCGTGGCGATGAAAATGCGGTCTTAACTCACAAAATGTAATCACCAGTGATATTAACAATAATAATTATCTTTGACTAAACACTAAGACATTCCGCCGAACACGTAGCGCTCCACGTGATGCAAATCGATTACCCCGTGGAGATGTGAACCGATCGCTGCCTCAAAGTACACTGGCCGCCACCGGTCCGTTCATCGACGCTAGCGCTCAGCATTGCGTCAGAGTGAATGACACTGACAGATAACTCAAATGTTCGACTTTAATCAAATACGTCTATGATCTTCTCCCTCCACAGATGTCTCGACCCGTTAATTTGGCCCATCTCTTAACATTAGTTCATACGCCACTTGTCAGAATTCTTTACAAATTCATTTCTTTAAATAAAATCCATTTATAGTTTTTTTTTGTTCATTGATGCCCTAACCATCTTTTGTTCTCCCACAGATCCACAAACACAAACAGTTATTATTTTATTTTCTATCTCAAAATTTTAATCTATATTACTAATAAATCAACTTTCCACCTTGACCTTGGCAAAATCATCGATAAACGATGGAGCCATTGTAGGGAAAAAAAACAAATACGTCAATCTTGTCATTCACTCTCAAACTGGTCGCGCCGTCATGTTAAATTTATAAGCTCTGTGAACTTGGAACCCGAATTTAAAAAAATTAAAAAATAAAAACAGTATACTACAAACAACGTAGATGATTGTAATAACCTTTATTCGTTTGTAGTCCTAAAACAACTTCTGAAAATCGCTAAACGTTGTAATTTTTCATGAAATATGATAATTTCTGAATAATCATGAATATCAATGCATTCAGCATCGTTTGTAGATGATTGTAATACTGAAAAAAAATTATTACCGGCCCTGAATCTTCAAAGATATTATTATTAAAAAAAAATCTATCACCCGAATGAAGTACAAACGACGCAGGTGATTGATTGATTGATCGAATTTTTTTAAAGTCGGGTTCCAAGTTCACAGAGCTAAATTTATAGTGTGAGTTAGTTCATGCACCATGTGGGTTCTTATTGAGGTTCAACCTGTATAGTACGGGATGACGTCGGTGTCTGTCACACAGTTTTTACTAGTTCAAACATTGTCGTTTAACCGTATCGCCTATGTGAAAAATCAAATTTTGTTAATTACATATTGGATTAAGATAGATCAGCTGTACCTCGTTCAAATGACTGAATAAGTATTATTATTAATATTTCATTAATTATGGTATGCAAAAAAAAATTATGGCAAAATATTATTATTCCAAAAAATACTTCTAAAATACTTATGGCAAAATACATAAGAAAAAAGATATGGGGAAAGAAGGGATGCCAATATACTAGGATTTGATTAAGATAGAAATCGAGTTGATTAAGAAGAAGAGAGAAGAGAACAAGAGATTGATTAAGAAAGAATAGAAAGAGATAGACAACGTAACTTCAATATCTAACAGCAAATAATCCGTGATTTCTGTAACCGTATGCCTATGTCTTGTTTTCACCATACCATAACAAAACACTTCGCTATACCTGTACACTTTGAAGGGGTAAGAAGATATACATGTAGAGTACACCCTTATATAACCAAAAGAGAAAAAAATTCTTCAGATTAACTAATTAATGCAACGTCTGTATTTTATCGGTTGATACAATTGACACTGTGTAGAGTCGATCGAAACATTAGACTATCTTGATGACGTCAACGTCAACTGTTAAAGGAAGTCTTAGTAGTAACTACATAGTGGCAGAGGCGGATTCAGGGGATGGGGCTAGGTGCTCAAGCCCCACCCAAAAGCATTTATGTCCCGTCATGGCAAATGTAAAATTTTATTTAATATTATTTTTTAGCATGTTTTATACTACCTACAGTAAAATTTTCTTCTTCTTTCTACAATTGCCCTTAACTTAAAAAGTAGTTTACAAATTTTAAGTTGCTTCATGATGGTTTGTTTAGGTGACGAATCTTTA
The DNA here is from genome assembly GCA_947561695.1 of Tyria jacobaeae. Taxonomy (NCBI): domain Eukaryota; kingdom Metazoa; phylum Arthropoda; class Insecta; order Lepidoptera; family Erebidae; genus Tyria; species Tyria jacobaeae. Next base: position 12,231,200 of record OX387217.1, read on the forward strand.
TTTCGCGATCCACTCATTCGAATGAAGGATAGACCCCGCTGCCTCTAGCCGCCAGCCTGCTACCCGCGCCGATGCGATCGCGACAAAAGTATCGTGCGCCGCTCTGCTGCACCCGTTATTCAAATTGGCTAAAGGAATATCCTGCCTAGCCATCAACAGAACGGTGCATATTTTTTGCCTTGCGTCCTATTTTCAACCGACTTCAAAAAGGAGGAGGTTCTCAATTTGACTGTATATTTTTTGTTACCTCAGAACATTCGACTTTGTGAACCGATTTCAAAGATTTCTTTATTGAAAGCTGGTGCTTCCCGTGTGGTCCCATTTTAATTTGGTACAGCTCTGACAATGGCATCCATGAGAAAACCATATAAATCTTAAATTTGCATTAAACATATACGCGACAAATGGACGAATAACTCAATATCACACCAACTGATTTCGATGTTTTTTTTTTTTTATTGGAAAGGATGTAGTCAAGGGTAGTTCGATAAGAGTTTGGTCCAGTTATGACAATAGCTTCCATGAGAAAACCATATTAGGTAGTCTTAAATTTTATGATAGACGCATTGACGTCGGTTGTCTACTTTTTTAAAGTCCGATCATCAGGTCCAGATAGTGGGGGTATGCATTAGTCACTCGTCCACTTTGCAAATGTAAAAAAGCATTAGAAATCTTTAGAAACCATTCCGTTACACTTTTAAAAGCTCATATGAAAACCCTGAAAGGCTGTCAATATTTTAATGGAAACTGAGAAACTGAAAATTATTAAATCAAATAGAGAGCGGCTCATTCCTATAGTAAACGCGGCATACTAAATGGTCGGGAAAATATATGTACATTGTACATCTGTTGTGTATGTACAAATGATCGTGATGAAATTAGCCAAGGAAAATTTAGAGCACTTTTAAAATTTCGCATTGACTCCGGCGATTCAATTCTCCAAAAACATTTAGAGACAGGGCCAAAAAACGCTACGTATCTGAGCAAAACAACTAAAAATAAGATGTTCGTTTGTTGCCGTTCTGTCATTACGAAAAAGGAACTCGACAATTTCAAAGAAGCCCAATATTATACTGTCCATGCCGACGAAACAACCGATGCCAGTGGTAAAGAAGAGCCCAATACACGATAAGTTCATATGCTTCCTATCATTGTCTGGTGTTGCATTAAGCGATCAAATCATTCAAAAAAGAATAAGAATTAAAGATTGAGAATTTTATGACGGGGGCCAAAATGTCTGAAAGTTTAGTGGCGTACAATCTCGAGTAAAGCAGGTCCCGCTGCTAGCGCCTTACATGTATTGTGCCACAAACCAAACCTAACTATCGTGAAGGTATGCACCTTATCTAGTGTTCGCAATATGATGGAAATAGTATTGTTTATTGTTACCCGTTTTGTGCGTGAGTCACCAAAAACGATGAAACTTTTCAGAGGCAAAAGTAGTTCGGTTACAAAATTTAATCCTACACGCTGGCATGATGGGCTCCTTCCATTCAAAGAGCTGACTGACTCTGTAGTAGATATTCTTGAAGAAATGGACAGAAATTCTCCGTCGGTGAAAAGTGCAGAACTTCTGGATTCTATTCAACGATTTAACTTTGACGATAACCGCCACTGTATTTGCTGCTAAATTACTGCTTCACATTCACGGCAACTTCAGGTTATTGCATTAAAAAATCTTTACCTTTTCTATAATACGATAAAAAGTGAAATAAGAACATTGGAAATGTGCAGAGATGAAGCTGTCTAGATATGAAGAATTTTTCAGGACGCGTGTCGTATTGTAGAACCTTTGGACATCCCAGTGCCATCACCCAGACCTGCAAAAGTTCAACCGCTCAAATATAGAGGCACCTAATACTAAAGAATGCAGGTGAAATAATTATTTGATACATACACTGGCTTAGGTACATATCTTTTCCTGTTGTTCTTTCGAGCTCGAGAGTAATATCATATCGTGTTTTGTTTTAGATTAAATGTATTCCTTTGTGTTGGGATAGTTGACGTTGAAGTCGCTTTCCGAGAGCAGAGCACAAATTCTCGACCTGTACAGCCCTTTACCAAGTGCCATCGTAAAAAAAAATCTAACCTCGGTAGTGGCAGCTGCACGCGTTTACAGCAACTAGTTACAGTCAGACTGGGCTATCTATCGCCTTAGCAGAAGCAGGCCCGAGACGGCGGCACGACGTGTTCCACGACTAAATATGAGGGGGGGGGGGGGGGGGGGGACCCGAGACGAGGCGAAACTTTATTGATACAACATTTGTAGATTTGACTATTAAATTGACCACCCTTTAGATAATCCTTTTTTGATTGAATTGGTGGTAGTCAAGGTTGGTTGTTTAAGATGTTGGTTGTTGGAGACCTGAGACTACCTGTGGAAAATTAAGGATCGCGTTACAAGATATCGTTGTCATTTGTAAATCGATTTCAATATATTTTTTACACAGTCGTCTGATCTCAAACTAAACAGAGCTTGTACTAAAACTTCTTAGCAAGCCGGACACAGTCGGTCTGATTTGGACCCTTCTTTTTAGCTAGGAGTATTTTCCTGCTAAGTATTCGAGAAAATTTACACAATAGTATTGGTGTCGTTTGCACTTGTTATTCTTGATGTGGAAATCTTAATACACTTTGAAAATATGCTGTTATCTCCTTTTCTGATAGAAAGAGTGCCACTGTGTTATAAAAAAAGGGTTAAATATTATTTTTCCTTTCAATTGTTTTAATATTTTCCGCATGTAAAAATTATATTTACCCCTTTTTTTTCCAAGACTTCAAGTCTTGAAGTAGTTTTTTTTTAGCAGGGTGGTAGTTTTATTATTAACATAATATAATAGGTTAATGTAACTTTTTATAGTCAACCCTGACCATACAGAACGAATGAAGATACTTTAAAGATAAATTATATTTAGCCACAAAAAGTAAATAACGACTGGGGGAGGGGGAATAAACCACATTTCAAGAAGGATGAAATCAAGTTTTCATCCTACAATATAATAATAACAAAATCGACTAGTAAGATGTTATTAAAAATTTATTCCTTACAATAAGTTTGCCTTATTCTTAATACTACTACATAACTAAAGTCGCTAATTTATATTAGCTAACGTAATATCTCACATAATGTATATATAATAATATTTCCTGTCATTAGCTTTTTACCTAAAGAACATCAGCTTTAAACAGAGATAAATCGCAGCGTGTAATAAATATACAATAAATACTCTTACATAGAACCGAATCTGATATACTCTATTAGATACCTTCAGCTTCAATTTAATATAAATTATTCTTTGTAATTTTCATCACATAGTTTACAATTTACAGACAGATCATAAGAAACAAAATGTTGAAGTGAATACAGCAAACCGTTTATACTATATATGTCCAATTTAATCACATTTCATACTTTTAACACTGTACACTGGCACTTATCATTGAGTTGTTTCAAATAATTTTTCACGAAAGTATTTTATTTTTTGTGCAAAAAAAGCTTCAAGTCCTTCGGCACAGCGATAAAATTCAGAGTCCTTTGGATTAAAGTATCGACAGTTATCGAATATTTTAGTCATATCACCAATAAATTCACTTAAAGTACTATATGTTTGTTCATTCACTTTACGTTCCACAGACTGCAGATCTAAAAAATAAAAATATTTTGTCATTGTTTGTTGTACAGCTTACTGCAATATAAAATTTCAACACTAAAATTAACCAACATGAACATAGAATACATACCCATTGGTTCTTTTATAACTTTATAATAGGTGGGTGCTTCTCTAGGATCTACAGGTTCCATAAAAGGCCACGCGTTTTTATGTAATTGTATTTGTTTTACAAGCCTCTTTAAGTTTTCAAAATCTTTCACCGTAAGTTCTTTCATATTAGCATAATTGACAGAATTATTTTTCTGACAATTTGGACAAACATACTCATCAATGTTGTCTGCCTCTGATTGAAGTATGCCTACACAGCGGCCGTGGAACCAATCCTGACAGCGGTCGCAACATATATAAAATCTGAAAAACAGAAATACATTTTATAAGTGAAATTCCTACATATACAATATATTCCTAAATATAACTTTACACAAATGTATGAAGTTATATTTTTCTGGTTTGCAAATGCAAAAAAGAAAACTTGTTAATGGTTTCATTCATTTCAATATATCAGGAAATGAAATCTTTTATATTTGAATTACAGATGTAGAGCAAAAGGAAGAAGAAAAACAATTACAAAATGTAGGTAGGTTGATTGGATCTGGGAATTTGGTTGCAGAAAAATTTTAAAAGTAAAATTATTTGCTTCAAACCCGTGTAGTTTACAATAAATGCATACCAACAGGCAGGTAGGTGATCGATAGGTAGATGTTATGTTTCAACATGTTTTGCAAAGGACGGCGTATAAATGTACACTTCTCATCAAAAAAAATCAAAACAGTATCGGAAGTCTACTTAGGCGGCATTTAAAAAAAAGAGGACTGACATTCAGAAATACGCCAATAAATTGCTAGCAGTTTAGTCTACACAATGGTACCCGCAATTCCAAATTTTAATTTAAATTTTCGAATTTTCATCCAGTAAATGAATGCAGGTTGTTTTCAATGTGCATTCCGTCTGAATTTCTGCATTTAATAATTATTTTTTTTGAGAAAAATATCGTTGTTTTTATTAGTCACCGTTAACAAAGCTCTGTGACATCCTAGCAAAGAGATTTTTTCCTAACAAATATGGAGATTTCGCCCCACGGAACCTGCCCAAGTCGGATTCAGGGTGTAGTCAGCCATTGCCATTGAAACTGGTATGTTTAGTCGCCGTCCAGGATCTGGTTGATATCAAGTCATGTCTGAGCAAGATGACCGATATTTTGTGTCAGTTTCTACAAGAAATCGTCACTTTAGCTCTATTTAACTGCACCCGCGGCTCCGTGAGGTTCGAAGATTGACTGTAATTCTACCATTAGAAGAAGTGCGTCAGCGTGGCCTGAAACCTCATAAACCAGCTAATGGCCCAAAATATAGTTTTTTAGAAAAATAATTTTGAAGCAACCCCTATTTTGCAAAAACGAATGATGCTAGGGGCTTGATAATTGGCCCCAAATTATTTTCAACAACTAGCAATATAATAAAAGGCACCAATGTCAAAAAAGACACCAGTGCAGATTTCATATGGAAATCCGGTGAGGCCCTTTTGTTTGATTCCTGTCTTTAGAGTCCTTTTAGGCCTAATATTTCTTTTGCACGTGTTTGATGTAAACATCATAAGTGTACACTATAGTGTACACTGTGTACTACCAGTCAACTACCAGTCTTATCTACCAGTCAACCTTTGGGTGGTTCAGTGAGGGACATGGCAGGTGTATAAAGATGAAATATTAAGAAACAAAAGAAAACATTATATTAACATACAAATGCATAAATATATACGAATATACTACATACATACCATATACTTACATATATATACATACACTTAAATACGATACATAGATACAAACTTTAGTTATAGTTTTAGTCATGGGGGTATCTCAGTCAACTGTCTCAAATAGAATTCACGGACTTTAACTTTAAACGTGTCGCGGTTGGTGATCATCCTAATCTCAGGAGGGAGCGCGTTCCAAAATAAAATGGATTGGACAGCAAAAGAAGAATGAGCGAGAGAAGAGGTGTGAGTAGGGCATAGGAGTAACAAATTATTTGTGGAGCGGAGATCTCTGTCATGGTTAGAACCTAGAAGACTAAGCTGTGAGGTAAGATAATTGTTGGCTGTGGGGATATGGAGAAGAGAAAAAAGAGTAGTTAAGGCACGAAGGCTACGACGCTGACGTATAGGTAACCACGACAGTTGGGTACGATAAGTAGACACATGGTCGTACTTACGAAGATTGAAAATGAACTGAATGCAATTATTGAGAAATCGGTCAAGTTTGTTGAGCAGATCTGCATTCAGGTCAAGGTAGCATACATTTCCATAATCAATGATTGGAAAGATTAGTGCCTGTACAAGCATCAACTTGATGCTGGTAGGGAGGAGGTTCTTAAGTCGATATAGTGATCTCAAGGTCCCGATGACTTTCTGACTGACGTTCGCTATTTGAGGTTGTCATTTTAGAGTGGAATCAATAAACAGGCCGAGGTCTTCGACAGAAGAGTTGATAGGCAAAATGGAGCCGTTATAAATAACTGCTGGCAGTATTGACTTGTCAATTCTGCTAACCATTCGCTGACTTCACCTTGTGGAACGCCAGTATTCAGATCACACCAACTAGATGATGATTCATCTATTCGTACTGACTGTTGACGTCCACGAAGATAAGATGAAAACCATTCCAGAGCTTCGGGGGAGACCATATAATGAGTGAGGATAGATGCTAGGCTGGCTGCATGGTTGACAGTATTGAACGCGTTTGAGAAATCGATTAGGACTAAAACGGTTAGTTTTGTGTCCTCTATGCCACTCCTTATGTTACTAGTCATTTTAAGCATAGCAGTGACGGTGCTATGCCCGGGTCTGAAACCCGATTGATAAGGACTAAGGATATTATTTTGATGGGTAAAGTTGGAAAGTTGCTTGTGAGCGCAGGCCTCAAGTACTTTGGATAGGAAGGGGAGGATTGATATGGGTCGGTAATGATTTGGAAGGGAAGGATTAGGAATCTTTGGGAGGGGGCTAATGTAAGCCTTGCGCCATTCGGCTGGAAATAGTTCGGAGCGAAGGGAGAAATTAACTATATGGGAAATGGCTTCGGAAAGCTGGTCTAAAATCGTGACTATCATAAATCGACTTATGTTATCACAACCCACAGCTTTTGTTTTTATGGATATAATGGTCGTTTTAATGTCGTCCGAGGCAACTGGAGAAAAACAGAAAGGTTTGATGTTACGCCGAGGAAGCCCTGAGACATAAGTAAGTGTTTGACTTTTGGTATTTGATGGCATTGTAGGACATGTGATGAAATAACTGTTCATGTCGTCCAATCCCAAAGTAAAGTCATCGATATACTAGGCTGCTGAACCTTACTAACACCCAAGGTCCTAAGATATTTCCAAATATAGGCAGGGGAGGAATTAGAAATGTTTGTAAGAACGTTACGTATCATCTATTTCTTGCCGTTTTGTAGATGGTCCAGTTGTCCTCACAACGGTTCTTCTAAAATTGTGAAAAGTAAGATCCCTACGGCGCATCGCTAAATGAATCTTACTCGTTAGCCAAGACGCAGGCGGATGTTTTACCTTAACTTTTTAGGTGCCATTAAATTTTAGGTGCCATACAAATTACACTATTACCCAAATGGGCAGTTTTGGCGCTTTGCATATGTATATATATATATATATATACGAGGCATGCCTTTTAAGTTCTGTCGTTTCCATATTTCCCGGCAATTTTGAATTTGAAACTGTTCTATATTCGAATGTGTTTAAATTTTGAATCTCAAAGCAGTTGAAAGTATTAGGATTAATGCTATTGTTTAGTCACAGCGTGGAATCTGTCAGGCTACGTACGAAAATGAATCTTTCTAAGGAAAATGTTTGTGCAATAATTTTCTACAACTTTAGAAAAGGCCTGACACGGCTTCAGTGTTTTGAAGAGCTAACATCTGTGTTCAGTGATGAAGCCCCATGTCGGACTGTCGAACGTTGGTATTTAGAATTCCAGCGTGGACATACTAAACAGTGACAAATCTCGCGAAAGACGCCCAAAATTCGCCTTCACTGAAAATAACATAATTGCTGTGAGACAACTAATTCTCGAAGATCGTCATGTGACGTATCGAGAGATAGAGGCTCTATTAGGCATCAGGGACAGGGACAACCATTCAGAAGATCTTGCATGAAGCGCTTGGTGTGAGAAAGCTAGGTTGCCGTTGGATACCGCATCTGCTTTCCGACGATCACAAGGCGGCTCGCGTCAGACGGTGTAAGAAAACTCTGCAAAGATTCAACCGAGGATGACCTTGGATCTATACCTACGATCCTGATTCCAAACAACAATCTACAGTCTGGGTCTTTTGAAGACGAGCCAAAGCCGGCTAAAGTTGTTCGTTCTCGAAGCACTTCAAAGAAGATGGTGGCCACGTTCGTTGGAAAAACCGGACATGTTGCGACTGTTGCACTTGAAGATCGTAGAACGCTTAACGCAGAGTGGTATACCACAGTTTGTTTACCACAAGTCATCGGCGAACTTCGAAAATCTAACTCAAAGCTACGCATCATCCTGCACCACGACAATTGAGTATTTGAAGCAGGAAAAGTAGAAATTCTTGACCATCCTCCATACATTCCTGACCTAAGCCCTAACGATTTCTTTACATTTCCTAAAATTAAGAAAAGTCCTCGTGGTCAAAGGTTCCAGTCCGGTGGAGAAGCAGTCGAAGCTTTCAAGTCAGCCATTTTGAACACCCCCACTTTAGAGTGGAATAAATGTTATAATAACTAGTTTGAGCGAATGGAAAAGTGTATTAAGCTACGTGGTGAATACCATGTAGCTTAACACACTTTGAAAAACAATAAAAAGTACCATAAGGTTCTAGTTGTGTTTTTTTCGTCAAACGACAAAACTTAAAAGGCATGCCTCGTATATATATATTATTTTGATAAGACAACTGCCGCATTAGGAATAATTCCTGTATCGCGGGGCCTTTACAAACATTCAAGTAACGGACACAAAGAACACCCAGACTCGAGACAATTTTTGATTCAGTAGAAGCAGACCACGATTTCCGGTTCAGCAGTCAGAGTCACTAACCACTAGACAAACATGCCCGTCAATATATTAACATTTAAAAAATTAAAAGCTTATGTTTAATGAATCAGCGAAAGGACATACACTATAGTATAGTGTATGTCCTATAAAACCTATTGTTGCACTTGGACACAGCCATAGGGATATTTGCGTTGGTGTCTGTATATATACGATTTGTTCCTTCATGAACAACTCCGAAATAACTGCTAATTATGACATGGTGATACTAATTCTTCCGTAATAACAAAAGATTTAATTTTTTATAGTTACTGCATATGACCATTAATTAATCAAATCTATACTAGTTATCACTTTTTATATCTGCTAATTATACCATGAAAAGAATTCTTGTTTCAGCTAAAACATTTGATCAATGAAATAAAATTGAAAGTACTTACTGTGAATTATCATAAGGCTGCCGACAAAGACAGTAGAGTTCCTGAGTTTCTGCAGCTCGTCTACAATCCTGACAGACATATTCTTCCATTGATTTACTCATTTCTTCGGTAACACCTACGCAGTCGCCATGAAACCAGTTACTACAGTGCTCGCAACCGACATAAAATCTAAAACAATAGTTAATTGGGGAACAGCTTAATAGATGAAGAGGAAATAAAAAAAACGTTCATTTAATTGGTTGCACGGAAAGGAACACAACACATTGTGTTAAAGAACAAAAGCGTGAACTCACTTTGTGTTATCGTAGGGCGTTTGGCAAATACACAAGAGTTTCTCCTTTTTTACGGATCTTTTTATGGGTCTCGGCGTGGTGGTAACGGCTGCACTGCGACGTTTACCGCCTCGCACCTCCTCCTGTTTAGTTCGCTCTGCTCGCGTTCGAAGTGCTAGCTCAGCCGAAAGTTCCTTCTGCAACAAGTTAAACGAGTCTTTAAATGAGTAAACGTTTTTTTTTAAAAGAAACAAGTAGGCCACTACTCTAAATTATTCTAACCTGAATCTCCACTCCCAGCTCTTTTTCAAGAAGCCCTCTTTTTTTAATAATATCTTTTTTGAGCATTTCCTTATGCTTAAAAAGCAACATTTGTAGTCGGGAATGATTCGAGGCGGCACGCCGGCGCTCCTCGGCGGGCGAAGAAGTTGGTGCGTGGGGGGGGAGCGGCGTGGGCTGCGTTGCGCCAGGCGCAGTCACGGGGACAGGGACGGTCGGTATTACGGATACGGGTACAACTCGCGTTTGGACCCTGGTCGTAGGCAGGGCAGGCGGTGACGGTGAAATAGGGCGCGCGCGTGATCTCTTTCTAGGTGAACTATCGACCCACTCGTCGTCGTCATTTTCATGGCGTGCTGAAGGCGCTCTTCTACGTGGCGGCGGAGAGGGCGACGCCACGACGACGGGCGGTGGCCGTACCTCGCGTTCTACGACCACCTCAGGCTTCATACGCTTCTCCTGGTAACGCTGCAATTGGAGGAGCTTCTCTTCTATTTCTGGGTTTAGATTTTCCTGCTTTAGTGCACTTTTAATAGCTGTAACGACACATGATTATCACTAGTTATTATAGTGGAAGTCGCTTCCTTTACATTATAAAGTATAACAGCATTTCCATCTTGATTCTATCTAATCAGCCATCTAATCGACTTGAAATGCATTGTCTAAATTTGGCAGGAGTTAATTACCTATGGAGAGTTACCAAGTTTTTTTGGCTCCTATTTATTGACAAAATCGAAACGTTATTGACCAAATTTATATATACGATGTTTTTATGATATGACTAAACTTTAATTTAATAATTACTTAGTGTTTGGGTAGCAATGGAGTTGAAATTAAGAACCTACATATTTTGTAGAACTGAGATTCTTAAGTAATACTTTATTGGAGTCAAAAAGAATCTTAGGGACATAATTAATTACATTGCGACGTTCCGATTTTGTTGTGTGGTAATGAAAATAGTCATTCTCATGTTGGTGATAATTATGTAAGAACAAATATAGAAGCTTACTTTACTATTAATGATTGTAATACAATGAAAGATCAGCTTTCATTAACTTTATGAAGCAATTGTGCGCTGTTAACGAGTTTAACAGTGACGGGATATAATTACTTACTCTGTTGAATGTAATCAGGGGTTAGCACGAATTTACTACCCTGCAGAAGACCGTCTTGGCCTGAGTTAACAATATCTGTTTTCGTGTTGTTCTCTTTTATGTCTTCGAGTTTTGAAGGAGTTGCTTCTTTATGACTCGCAGCTTCAGCTACATTTTCTTCACCATTTAAAAGCGGTTGACGCTTTATTTGCTCTTCCTCACTAACATCCTATAAGTAAAAGTTGTAAAATATGTCAAAACATTTATCAATGTTTTTTTCTTTTTTAATACCGCCTCTAAAGCACAGGTTTTAATATTTTACAAAATACCAGAATGATGGTCTTTAATAAAATATTTGCCGCTTCCAAGAACTTTGGAAACACCCTTTAAAGTAAGAAATGGGGTAAGAAAAATATAAAAAAGAACTAAGTAACATAGACATCCGTTTGTGGGAATATATCAGATCGTGTCTAAATATAAAAGTGGTTCAACAGCTATGAAAGTCATTTTCCCTAATTATCAAATTTAAATTTTATCATAACAGTAATTGCCCATACACCCCCACAAAACGTTTGTAAGTAAATAAAAAGATAAAAATAAAAGCTACATAAATAAACAGGACATTAATAAATAAAAGTCGATGTGATCATTTTATTATTTTATTGCAATGATACTATTTTACCATCAATATATTAATTAGTAAGGATTCGATTTGAAATAGCTTACAGGTATACATGTTAACTGGTGGTGTATGAGCAATTGTTTAAACCTTAGTAGCTTATATTTTAATATCCAGATTAAATTAGGTTTATGGGGAATAAGTAAGAGATATATATTACCAGCTAATATAATAATGTTAAGCTATATCCTGAGCGCTTTGAACTTGCGCATTACCTAAGACCAGATGAACATTCTAACAATTTTACGCATTATACAGTTATGACTAAAATGCTTCAAGAATGCATATTCTGAATATTTCCATAATATAAATAATATTTATGTGAGTTAAGATAAATATAAAACTTGAATAAAACACAAAACATTAATTTTTGGTATAGATTGGTTTTGTACAAATGATACTATTACGAACCTTAGATTTTTAACAGTTTTCAATTCACAATCCAAATATTGCGATGTTATGTTTTATTTTTACTTAAAGCTTAATTAAAAATAAACGATATAATCATCCTATTTCTAATGTCTTTATTTTTAGTTTAGAAAAAAATAAATGCGATGCCATTGTGGGACCAACGTTAGAAAAAGTAACAGTGGAATCTCGGGTATGAATCGGGATCCCCAAAGAAGTGAAGATAACTGCGTCGGTAAGTACGATACTTGTTGGTTGTACGGAAAGTACTAACCGTGATTACTAACTAGGATATGAAAAGTGGAAGTTTATATGTTACCATAGAATCTTAATTATTTATGGTTTAAATAAAATGTAAAGTGTCAATTCTAGTGCTATTCGAACACATATTATATTATAATATATTGATGTCTCTTGAGGTTTTAAAGATAATGTTTTTTATTAGATCCTCAAAGGATGTGTGAATAATGTTGATACATTCAAAACATTGCTCATCAGGGGAAGTTACTTGTAAATAATACCTAAACTTATGTTATTTATTAATATTTTGTGTTTTATGAAGTTCGAACCTGCATGTTTCTCAGGAACACAAATTCTTTTAAAATTAATGTTTGGTGTTAATATATAAAATTCTTATATTATTTTCAAATAACATAATATATGATTGTTATTGAATAAACTTATTTCAGATCAAAATCTGCATATTATGAGAAGCATCTGTGTAAGCACTACTAGTAAATAAAATTTTGTTTACATCCAACCAAGTCAATACATTTGACTGATTTACAATAAAATATGGTTTCTCCTGAACAATGTGCATGAGGTAAGCCCAAATAATATTTGTATACTAAGCAGATTTAAACGATTTCTGACCTACTTATAAACATAACAATATATATATATGCAATTTTACATCATGCACACTGCAGTGAACTATTGTAGCTCAGTTACTCTCACGTCACCCTAGAACATCAAAACATTAATATTTGCAGTTTATCAATATAAACAGCAAACAAAAGAAAACAAATGTAAAAATTGTTACATATCTTTAGAATATAACAAAATTTAAAAAAAAAAAACTTCTTAAGTAGATTTTAGTTAAAATATATTGTTTTATTGATGTGCGAGTCATACCTATATTCCTGTTAAAATTCTATGGTCTTTTGTGTCTAGCTCTAAAATGTTATGAAAAAATGATATTGTTATTTAATAAATATTTCATTATATCAATGTGTTCAAGAGTTCTTTCTATAATACTGAGATTTATTGTTCTACTCTAAAAGTATATAGTTACATTACGAAGGGAGTAATGAGATATGTTGGATCTACGGTTATAAATTAACAAACAATTATTTAATCAATATTTACAGAAAATTCTTTGGTGTTTTTAATCATGTATAAAGCTAATAGTAACTAATTAACATACGATTTAATATCATATACCAGTCTTATAAATTATTTTACATCAACTGTGGCGTAGACATGCCTCGTAACACAATAACGTAGGGTATGATCATAACGAGTGCGACCGAAACTATAATACAACTCAATCAAAAGTAATAACATTGAGTAAATAAATTAATTGCGCTCATTTTGATTCCACCCTGATGTTACAGGTGATTTATTTTAAACTATTTTTAAATCCACTATGGCAGTAAAAAAAAAGGTTTCACTGATTTCTAATCACATGGTTTCTATAACATATTAATAGCAGTTTTAAAAAGGCATAGAACAATGTTTTATTTCATTCTAGAAACATAGTTACTCTGACACCCTGGAACATTAAAAATGCATTTTACAGTAAAGTTATAATGTTCGACCGAATGTCTAAGTAGGTGAAATACATATATACATACATAAGTAATATTACTCCTTCCTCGTCATGTTCATCATCTAGTAGTAATATATTACCTGGTGCGTAGGCATTGCAAGGGGTTGTAGTGACTGTATGGAGTGCAGGGCTTGGGACACGACAGGTGTCAGCGGAGGAGGAGCGGTGGGCGCCGGTTGCACTGCTAAGTACATCTTTCTGGGCCCCAGCATGCCCTGTTTCCCTGTTGACTCTTGAGCTGTAATAAGTGCAGTCAATGAATGCTTAGAATAAAATAGAGGTGTAAATAATACCTCATATCTCAGCATGTACTAATTTACCTTTTAACAGTTGTTGTTTGACTTGATGCTGCACTAATGCCAACTGTTGAGGAGTTAACGAATATCCATGAAGACCCTGTAGAACTATACTTGGCCCGCTACTAGTCTGCATTACCTATGAAATAAAAGTGTGTATTAAACAAATATCACTACACATTCGGCTTTACTAAATTGCACAAAGTTGTATCGATAACAGTGGTATCCATTACTAATACAGACAATAAGCTCAAAAAAACTGCATTATACAAGCACTAAATACAGTACATTATTTTGGGTAAAATTCAAAAGCAAATCTTGAAAGAGTAGTCGTGTCACTAAATACAGTACATTATTTTGGGTAAAATTCAAAAGCAAATCTTGAAAGGTCAAGTATAAATTAATTTTAATTTAAAGTCAAGTTACGGTTGTTAGTTCGCTGCCTAAGTAATTTCTTAATCTAATCTAAAATCTCAGTACACAGATTATTTGAAGATACTAACCTGTGCGGTCACGGTTTTTATAACCGTGCCGGGAGGTTGACCCACGAGAAGCCGCTTCTCAACAATTTCATCTTCTGTTAGGTGTTGTTGAGGTAGTAGCTGGGGCTGAGGCTGGGGTTGTATGGGCACGGGCGGCGGAGGCTGCGGCCGCAGCGGCGCAGCGACCGCCACGGGAGACGCTGTAGCCGTCGACACCGGCACGCCACTGACAGCCGCGGGACTCTGACCAATGTGAGCAATTATCTGAGCCTGATTATTTCCAGTGGGCCGAATGAGAACTTGTTGTCCATTGACTGTCGCCAACTGAATCTTGCCAGCGGCGATTTGTTGCACCAGAACTGGGTTATTGACGACGATTTGCTGCGCCGCAGGAGGGCGTGGCCGTGGCGGCTGAGACCTTGGAGTTACCGCAATAGCGGCAGGCTGGCGCGGGGCGGGAGGGCGTTGAAGTATCTGACCCTGGACCAGCACAGTTTGCATGGATTGCATGCGCGGTTGAAGGCTAGCGCGCGCTCCGGCCTGCACCACGACTTGTTGTGCCGGTTGAACCACTACTTGCTGTGGAGGTTGTACTACTACTTGTTGAGGTGGTTGTACAACAATTTGACGGTTTCCTTGCACCACCACTTGTTGAGTGTTAGGTGCAACAGCTCGTGGTCTCACTTCTTCAACGACAGCTTTGTTCTGGATGTTTTCTCTTTCGGATACGGAAGCACAGGTATCCTTAGGCACAGGTGAAGCCGCCACAAGCTGACCTGTGACACCCTGTTGGCCGGGCATGACTACGTGCAGTTTTCCATCAGGCATTTGAATCAATTGCTGGCCTGCTAACAACCCTTTGACGGTAAGTTTTCCATCTGCTGCTCGAATTATTTGAACTTTTTGTGGTCCATCTTTGTGAGGAGTAGCATTGGATTTTGAAATTGCTTCATTTTGACCACACTTTGTTGCACTAGCAATCGGCTGACTGATTACTCGAGTTGAACCATCAGAGCCTTTCGTCATTATAATTCTTCTAGTGCCAATAACAGTTTTCTGACCAGTAGGAGTTGCTGTGTTCATAGTTAACAAAGATGTAAGTGTACTTTTTCCTGAGCTCTGGTTTGGTGTGGACTTTGTCTTTTCTGTAGGAGTAAATAAAAACTGAGTAATGTATGTTTGTTGCCCATTCTTTTTACCATAAGCTAGATAGCTATCTAATATGTTAAGAGATTTTATTTATACATTCATATATGAAAAAAAGTTAGTGGGATTATGAGAATTCTACATAAGAATTAGTAGTACATTAATTAGTACCTTGAGACATTTCCAGGGCTCTCTTTTGCTGATGTGCAGCTCGTTGTTCGCGTAACTGCTGCTCCATTTTATCTTTGAGATCAGCGGCATTTGCAGGTGGAGCGACGTTACGTTGAGGAAGTTTACCAGTTGAAGTGCGGGTAACAGGAGTGGCGCGTTCTGTCCGTTCACCATATTGACGTACTTCCCACAACTCTAATTTTTCTTCATCAACCCACTCTTCAGAAACCTGGAATATATTAGTAATTAAAAAGTACTGAGTATTAGAGACAAATTGCCTGGGCAGTATATTTTGCATCTCAATCTTTCAGGATCTAACTCAACAAAATTCAGGAAATATCTCTTAATAAGTGAGGTTAAAGTTTCTGCTATGCAAACGACTAACCCACTGTACTATATTAAAGTACATATAGGGTATAAGTGACGCCGTAATGGGAAAACTTGCAGATTTAATTACTAATTACGATGTATAAGTCATTGATCATAAAAATGCGAGATTAAGGACTTAACGGTGACACGGACATAATGGTGAATTTATTCCCACTACACCATGTAAGGCTAATAATTAAATCTCGCCGGAATATCTTAATACGTGCGGGTACGGTCGCCAAAACCAAATAATGATTTGAATTCATTATTTCGAATTTCGGTACACTGTCCTGTAAACCCTGTACATACATAATGAAGTGTATGAATATGTACCTGAGGCTCAGTATTTTGGGGGGATTCTGCACGCTTCCTCTTTCTCAGACCACTACGAATTGAAGTCACCTCTCGCACTGTTTTAGGTAATTCAAGGGGTATTACGACCCTCCGCCGAAGGTATTGCGTTCTTTCTGAAAATTGGCCTATATGCCTATGTTTCAATAATTCCAGGGATACAATTTCTGTGTCTGTTGTTAGCTGATGTTTACCATCTGCAGACGCTGGTTTAGCCGCCATATCATCCCAACGTAGGCAAGCAAACATTATTCGGAGTTGCAAAGCAGCACTTGCCAGCCATTGCAGATTTACAGTGCGATACAACCAGCATGTTTTAAATAGGGGCCTAGTACAAGGATATGGCCATACTGCATGGTTTGGTTTTGCATTGTGGCTGAAACCAGATACTGTGTTATGTCCACCTTGTCTACTAAGTTTTCTTAGCTCATGATGTGGCAAAACCATTAGAGTTTTAGCTTTACTTCTAGTATGGAATGTTGAACAAAGAGGATATTTTACAGGGGTTCTTTTCTTTTTCTTTTCAACTGCTGATGTCTGTACTCTTTTTAAATAAACTCTCCCAGATGGATTCTCGGTAGAATATACCCTGACAACATTGCCCTCTATTTTCTCTTCCTTAACAGATTTATCTTCTCTCTTAAAGGACTTTGTAGAACCAAACCTTCTGTTAACTATTGCACGATATTTTACTTTATCATTAGTTTTAGTTGATGTTACTGAACATTTATATGATGAATCTTTTGCATCACTATTACTTTTGTTTTGCGTAATTGCACTACTTTTTGATGTTCTTCCACGAGTTATTTTTAATTTGGGAATAGGTGGGCGATCTTTGTTATTGCTGTCTGATGAAAGATCTGGTTGTTGTTCTGTAGAATCACCATCAGTCAACTCTTTCAATGGACCAATTTCGACTTCATTATCTTCTATATTATTACAAGTTATGTCAATGTCCATCTCATTTCCGACAGCTGGCACAGCTGACTCTTCAAGTGTACTTTCTGTCTTAACTACACACATACTATTATCATAATTTTTCTCGACTTTGAAATTGACATCTGTTGGATAATCACCACTCTTTCTCTTTACAAAACAATCAGAGGTTTTATTGTCACATTCTTGTGCACATGCAACAGCTGATAGTAAATCAGACAATATGTTTTCATTAGAATTAGTACAAGTAGAACCTTTTCCCAACAAGTATTGTTCCAAGATAGACATTTTGGAAGTATCTTTAGCATTTTCGAGTAAATTGGTAGAGCTTACTTCTCCATCTTTTAATAATTTCACCAACTGAATTAAAATGTTGCTTTTAATAATACACATAGGTGAGTAACAGTTAATTTTTAGTAAAGAACCTTGAGAAATATTTGATATCCCTATTTTGTTACAGATATGTGAATAACACCTATATCTTTTAGTCAGTTGAGATATTTTTTGATATTCAGTTCGGAGACTATCAATACTGGTGCAGTTAATTGTATCTTTTTTATTGCTGCCTTGGGCTGCTCCACATATTGATGTTATATCAGGTTCAGGTTCATCATTTTCAACATCAATATTTTTTTCATCTTCACTTTTGATATCAATGTCTTCCTTTTTGACATTAGCTAAAAGGTTAGCTAATTTCTTTTCTTCCATAAATTTCAAATATGTTCGTCGTGCAAGAAAATCATCTAATTTAGATTTCCTTGCAATCTTCGGATAGTATCGTCTGGTAGAGGAGCTTAACGCCTTTTCAACATCTATTTCATCAAATCCATCGTCATCCTTTTCAATCTTTAAATTACGCATGGATGGTGGCACTGTAATGTAATGCATAGAATAAAAATGTAAACTCAAAGTAAACATTTGTATTTTACTAGTTAATGAAAAATCACTTACATTTCTCCATAACATCTTTATTTTCTCCTTCATTTGAAATGAGATAATCATATGTTTTTGGTTCAACTGCCAAAACTTTGATAACATTACCCTCCCTAACTCTGACAGCAATTTTAGCAGGGCCATTCAAAAGATTAACTTTCGGAGTAATGTGTTTTTTAAATTTCCTTGTAGAAGAGTTCCACAGCCAACCCCACTGTCCATGAAT
This sequence comes from Tyria jacobaeae, assembly GCA_947561695.1. Classification (NCBI taxonomy): domain Eukaryota; kingdom Metazoa; phylum Arthropoda; class Insecta; order Lepidoptera; family Erebidae; genus Tyria; species Tyria jacobaeae. Next base: position 12,249,815 of record OX387217.1, read on the forward strand.
CCTATATTCTTCTCCTTTTTGCTTCCAAGCCTAAAATAATATAAAATTTAGTAGACCTGCATTATTTCAATCCAAAATATTTCTCTGCTTTATATAAACAATAAATATTGCTAACTTAGTTTACACACAAGGCAAGCCTGAACTGTGGGTGCCCAATTGCGCTCCCCAAGTAAATTGCTCGGGCGACAACATAAAATTGTAACTTTGTGTCATTGTTTGCACAATGTTACACTACAGTTATACTATTTATAGTTCTTACTTGATGTCGCAATCCAAGCGAATATTTGACAAAATTGTAGAGAGTGCGATATCTTTCTTCTTCTTCGTCTCTTTCCTTTTTCTCTCTTTTATCTAGCTTTTTTCGTTCTTCGCGTTCTGAAGCTGTTGTACGGAGCAATTTAACATGACCTAATTGTTCATGCCAAGCTGGTACCCATACTACGCTTTTGATACAAGCCTGAAGTGCAAAAAAACTGGATAAGTGATGTAGGGTTGTTTTCATTATTAATAAAATATTTTTAAATCTATATTTCTTTACTAACCTGAAGCACACAGAGTGCTCTAGCAAAGTCCCTCGGAGCTTGACACAGCTGTACAGCTTGCACCCAAGGTTTTCTCAAAAGTGACCAATTAGGATGCATAAATTGTAGTACGATATTTGATTCTAGTTGTAACAGAGTTTGTCTCAGGGTGGCTTCTAACAAAGGCCTTGTAGCTGTGGAAAGTTTTATTTTATTAAAATAAACAGGTAGAATGGGATTTTCGAATACATGTATTTGAATTCTCCCTCTAAGTTAAATATGTATGATCAACAGAAATCAGAGTATGTGTGTCCATGCATTGAAAGGTATTGGTGTTGAGACAAATTGTTTCGTTTTCTTTTTCAATGAATGAATGAACATATATGACATAATACAAAAGATATTTAAACAAAAAGTACTGTGGTTATTTTCTGTGTCAAACTATTTAATTGATCTAAAAGAGGAACTGGGACACATGAAGTATTTAGAAGACATTAAAAAAAAAACCTGCTGATGTGCAGATCATCTATTAATATATTAAGTACTTACCATTCAGTAGGCCAACCCATTTGAACTCCTGTGATGATACTAAAGAAAACTTATGGGACATATATCGCTTTTTGTCTCTTTCTTCATTTCTCTGAGGTTTGTTTAATGCTAAAGGATTTGTAGTGTACTGGTTTATATAAGTTTTAAAACTGTTCTCGTTTCCTAATTTAAATAAATAAGTTCCATTTGAGATTTGGTTTGACTTGAGTCTTGTCAATCTTTCAGTCACTGAAACAATTTCAATCGGAATTATAGTAAAAAAAATTCATATTAGTGTATAAAATAGAGAATTTTATATATTACCTTCTTCATTCTTTTTAGAAGGTATTTTAGATTTATTAGTAGGATTATTTTTAATTTTTTTCATGTCGTCATCTTCAGTATCTTGCTGGTTTTCATCATTTTCTTCCTGATTAGTGTCTTCAGTTACAACTGTAACCTCATTTACGATATCTGGATCGCTCACTATAGACGACATATTATCCATTTTATCATCTATTTTGGGGTCTGCACTATGTCCCTCATGTCTTTGTTCTTCTCTTAGTTTTCGCTGTTTGACTATATTTGCATTTTCTATTTCTAAATATGATTTTCTGCTACCCTTTACTTGATTCGTAAGACGTTCTGTGATATCCATTTGTCTTAATATTTCATTTTTCATTTCTAAAAGTTCACGAACTAATGGAGCCTCCATTTCATCAGAATCCAAGACATTTAAAAGATCTCCCAATTGTTGAGGTGAAGTATAATACCATACGTCACCGTTTTCTGCCTCTCTAAAAATTTAATTATTAATATCATATAATTGCATTAAATAAAAACTAAGCGAATGAGTTGCAAGCGATGATAACAATCATGAATGATATAAACTTGAGGTGAAAAAGTAAATGCAAGTAAAATGTGGTTTTCGAAAGAGGTGTAGAGCAGGCTGCTTATGAGATTAATGTTGGGAATGAAAGAGCGGAACAAGTGAACGGTTTCATTTATCTTGGAGTTATGTTTACAAGAGATGGCAAGCACAATAGAGACATTGAAAGAAGAGTCCAAAAGGGATACTCAGTGAATGGTGCCCTTCACCCCTTAGCGAAGAGTCAGAATGTGTCATTAAAAGCATGTCTGAAGTTCATAAAAGAATGCTGGTAAGTTTGATATATGGCAGAAGTAACATAAAAGTAAAATTAATGCCATGGGAATGCATTCACTGAGAAGTATGTGTAATGTTAGATTGATTGACAGAACGACAGACACAGAAAAGAGTATGGGTTCAAAGAGGATGTACTAATAGAAATAGAGAAAGTAACACTGTATTGGTTTTCGCCCATTGTAAGGTTGAGTTAAGTGCGATTGTGTATAGAAATTTAAAAAGCTTCAGTGAATGGGTGAGTCGGAGCGGGTTAGCCCGAAAAGACGTACGACGTCCTTCCCGTCCCCTTCAGGGATGTAGGCGTGAGGGTATGCCGCATTTGTAGTTTTGTATTTCAAAATGTGAACAGAAGGGTTTAAAGTAATGTGAGTCTTAAATGGGCTCCAATCTGACCTCCCTACACATTCAAATAGCAATTTCTATCTTACTAGCATTATCATCACAACTCTTATTAATAAATTTTCAATCTGCCTATAAGGAATAATTTTGGCAACTAGGAACAACTACAACTGAAATGGGCTAGCAGTATATATGTTTTATTTCAAATTATGTTCATAAAATCTTTTCTAAAACTTAAGGAATTTAGTTTCTTATGTTTTTAGGGCTCAAAAGGCAGAGAGGAATCTAAAGAGGATAAATTTGTTGTACATCTGTCTGTTGAGACCCTTTTTCTTGACATGATTTATTTGAATTAAAGTGTTTTACATATAAATGATTTAAGAATACCTGTTTACTTACACAAAAATCCGTCTTGTTATAAACCAATATTTTCTTCCATGTCTATCGAATCCCAAGTGTTCATGTCTGCACATTAAACCTTGTTTCTCTGCATCTGGTAAGCAATCTGTTACACCCATAGTTTTATGCTGTTTACATAAAGCACACTGCCAATCTTCAGATGGTACATCACCCAATGGTGGATCCACACATTCTAGATGAAAAACTGCTGGGCAGGTTTCACAGCATAGTAAATCCCCCAATCTATGACAAACTCGACAATGGTCATCATAATGAATAGGAGCTGTAAGTTAAAGAAAAATGGTTTGATAAGGCTTACAAAAATAGTAGTTTATTATAAAAAAATAGTAAGCAGAATAACAAATTAATATCTGTTCTGTACTGTCTGTGTTCTGTGTATATGTATGTATGTAAACCTATAGCCATACAGTCTAAAACATAGTCTATACTAAAATAAACACTACTGGTAGATAGTTTAGTATAACAGGCAAATCCCTATTAATGCAATCATGAGCATATTTCAGTCTATAATGCAGTAAAACACACTAACAATTGTTCACTTTAAAATTCATTAATTATTTACTAAGATTTAAAAAGTCTTCTAGTCAAAAGTTCTATAAAAATAAAGAAATAGGGAGTAAATATATAATTTAGTTAAAAATATCTTTTCTTGTTTAATAATATGACAGACAACATTGAGAACACATAATAGAGTTAACAATATGTATAACGCAAGATTACTCAGTTGATGACATAATGAATTCCTACAAAGGTCTGGGAAATCTGTCTCATTGGTTTCTTTGCAAAAGTATAATAATTATGTAATAAATTGTTACTAAATACTAATCCACAATTTATAATACCAGGTTTATATTGAATACCATAAAACAGAACATAAACATAAAGAGCTTTTTAATTACCTATTTATTTACATTTACTTAAGTATCTCTTGAGTATAGTACAAAGTCAGATTATTGAAAATATAATATATATATTTATAATTAGTTTCTGTAACTATACATAATATGTTAGATGACTACATTATTGTATGAAATATATATAGCTGTCATGTCACAGGTACATATTGTCAAATGATTAAATTAATTTGTTTGATGAATAAGAAATAAAATAAAAATGATACTGTAAAACAGAATGACAATTATATACTGTTTTAGTAACCTTATTGCCCAACTTATTAATCACTATTAGTTGTGTGTTAAAACACATAGAAAAAAAAATTATAGAAAAGATAAAAACTACATTCATGTGAGCGAAGCTGAAAGCAAAAGCTAATCTCAAATATAAATGACATGTTTTAGTACCAAGGAGGCCACAATGAAAAAGTTTCTTACCTTCACTTAAGAGATCATCTCTAACTGGATTTGTTATTAAAAATTGATTGCACATAAATTGAAGTACTGCCAAACGATCTTCTACAGATGTAAATGGATATTCACATGAATTCAATATATTGATCACATTTTGATCGAAAGACTTATCACTTTCTATGTAAATTCTAAGGACTTCAGGCCATGTCATAACATCCAATAAAAACAAGGTAATATTAACACTGTCTTTATGGTCCAGTGGTCCGAAATGGGTTTGTTGAGCATCTTCCTCTCTTAATAGTGCTTTTAGCAGCATCATATGCACTTCTATCAGTAGATTGCTCTGTTCTTCACAGCTTAAAGCTGCACAAAGATCTTCTATACGAAATGGTGAAAGTCTCACCAAGTGTCTGAAGTGCCTTAAAACTTCATAAACACCAACCACTTGTAGAACCAAGTTATGAGGGATTAACAAGTCATCAGAGGAAGGTGGCAAATCTAAGGGAGGGATTTGTCTTTCTTGCTGTAGCCATAATGGATCTGGACTGGGGGCTCTTAACAAATTGTTATTTACCTTGCGAGGAGTACCACTGGTTGTACTGAAGCTACTTACAGAAAAGTCACTATCACTTGCAGCACCATCACCTACACTACCTTCGGAACTATCGCTTCCGCGATCTTCCTCAGGTTCAGACCTGTCACTATATTCATCTCCAAAGTCAGACCCATAATGATATTCCGACTCGTGATAGTCAGCAGCCTGTGGATTGTATCCTCTGCGAGAATACGCACCTGTTATTCCACCTCTTTTATTTCTATGTGCTCTCCCACCTCTCTGTTTACGTGTACTTCGTTTACTAATATCACTTCCTTGGGGCGACGATGCCCTCGATGCTGATGGAGTACTAACCAAAGAAGATGATCCTGCATTTTGTTGATTTAATAAATATTTAGGTTTTTTCATTAGATGGTATTGAAATTTCCTGTTTTTTTCAAAACTCCCCGATTTTGGAGGCCTCCCGCGTTTCTTTGCCCCCCTTCCCGACATCATTGAAAACAACTGTCAATTGTGTACAGTCTCGCACGTGTATCGCAAAAACATAGTCTTGTTTACAAAAACAAAAAGATGGAATAGCATTTCAGTTCATCCTAAATCCAACGCAGTCATGATCACAGCAGTTTAGGCTGCTACACACTAACAGATTGTCTCATAACGTTATTCTACACTATATTCACACTGTCCTCTTATCAATTAACTGAAAAGTCAATCAACTCACTGATATGAAAAGATTAACTACCGAATTTTCTCAGAGAAAGAAGGCACCGAAAACGTAATGACGCGAAATGCGAGTACATGCAATTCTGAAACGCCTGATGCTGGCTTCCTATTGGTTGATTATCAGGCCGCCATGTCGTTTTCATAACTTGTGGGTAACAAATTTTCAAAATGACAAATTATCTTCCTCCTTGACTGAATTCAATGCACTTTTAATGAATTTTATCAAGTAGTCGCAAAACAACAATAATTTAGCGATTATTTTCACTAAAAGAAGTAGTACTCGCCGAACAGAACACATCGGCAGCCATTTTCTTTCTTTCAAAATGATTCTATAGCTACATCACTTTCAGTACTTATTATCAATATTATGATAATGAAATTGATAGATTTGTTTAAAATTTACAAAAATTATAAAATAATTTTCTAGTATATACTATCCGCATGTAGTACTACTTAAAACTAATAATCAATATTAGTTTTTAAGTAAAGGATATACTCAAATCAGGACTGAATCGGTCTATGATTTTAATCGATATTTGACAACTTCACCAAAAAACAGGCTTCCGGAATGATTTGGTGTTGTCAGTCACTTTTTAGTTAAGAAGTCGACTACCACCATAGAGACATTTCTCAACGTGGATGTTAACGCCCCCTTCTGGGCGTATGAGACTTTCAGGGGTCAGTAGACCCAGAGAAAATTAGAAAGTATTAAGATGCCCCATCTCAATGGCCTCTAATCTTCTTTGAGGGGCGTGGGCAGATTAAAAAATATAATCTAAAAAAGAAAAAATACAAGTTGTTAAGTGTGTAAAAGTACTTAAGTATGTAAAAAATTAATTTAATTTAATTTCAAGTCTGGTATTGTAAGTATTTTGATCACTTTTATCAAATAACTATAAAATAAAAAGTAGTAGTTTATATAGATTGAATTTATGATAAAATATACATGCACAGAACATAGATAAGTAATAATTATATATCGATATTTTTTGTAATAAACTAAATTACGTTGTTAGGACCAAATTCTAAGTGTCAGAATGTAGGTGTTTGATATAACTTTCCCTATCTGAGAGCCTGATGAGATTGCTAAAAACATTAAAGAATCATTGCAAGTTCAATTATCTGCATTTTTGTCAACAATGAAGCATTGTTGTTGCGATACGTGAGGTTTATTAAGGATGAGAAAATATGTCAAGATCTACTGATTGCTACAAATTTGACAACTACAAATATTTAATACACTTGAAAGTTTTGTGCTGATAAGTACCTTTGAATAATATTTTTGTAAGTTGCTATGGATACGCATACGGTGCACCGGCTATGACAGAACGTCACAAAGGCTTTATAGCTTGCTTAAAATATAAAGTTTCTGTCGTGCTTGCTGTGCATTGCGTAATCCATCGACAGCATTTGGTTGTGAAAAATCTGAGTGAATGCCTCAATACTTAAATATGTCATCAGATGAGTTAGTAAAATTAGAAGTAACTAGTTCAATAGCTGATTACTTAGGTTTGCACTGCCAATGCTGAATTTCAACTGATTGCTGTTTCACACGCTTGCGGTCAAAAAGTACTTGCTTGACTGGGTAAAATCTGTAATAATGTTACAAGAAAACAAAGACTCAGCATTGCACGACCACCTCATCTAATGAAAGGACGATTTCACGAACTTGACAAACCTGTATAAATTATTTAATGATGTCAACCTCCAACTTCAAGTTGATGACTTTTTTTATGAAATAGGGGACAAACATGCAGACGATTCACCAGATGAGAAGTGACTATCGCCGTCACTTAAGACAAAAAATTGCATTGCTGCTTTCGTATCCAAACTGCTACTATACAAAAGAAATATCGGCAGACGGGAATTCAATAACTTCCCAAATTTAACAGGAGTGTCATTCAATAACAACGACTTGATTGTTTACTGTCAACACTTGGAAAACCTCCATAGAGATTTCAAGGAACGCTTCCAGGACATTCGAAACATTTGACTTTGTTTGGGATCCTTTTTCAAAGGGTAACACATCAAGACCATCCCAGTTAGAAGAAGTAATATAACTGACCATAAATGAAGAATTAAGAATTTAATTTAGGAATAGTTACAAAGAATTTTGGTTGCAAAACTAGAATGTAACTAAGTATGCGTTTAGTTGGTATCGCCTAGTACCTATTTGGGTTGTGGAGGTCTGATGACAGGCGCTTCAGATAAAATATCAAAGTTTTTCAGTTTCGTAGTTACGACTGAAAGCAAACTATTGAAAAAAACATTTTAAAGAGGGCGGTAAGCAAAATAAGATTGAATTAACAACCACCTCGATTTTGGGATCATGTGATTTGTTTAAAAGATTCGAATACATTACACTTGGCAACAGAGAGTGGTATTTAGTCATTACACTGTTATAATTTTTTAAACGCGGAAGCCTGCGGAACCATACATCTTGCGATTTTTGACTTTTCATCGCTGTACGTGTTTGTACTTATGCCTCACAAAATCCCGCGTGGAACTACTGTGACAGGTCGACCACGTTCGATGTTGTCAGACTTATCAAGTGTTGTGGACTTATTTTGAATGCAGTTTCTTTTTTTAATTTTTCTTTTGCGATTTTGTAATATTTCTATTATTTTTATTTATTATTTATTTATTTAAAACTTTTTGCACTACGAAATTGTACAACGGCGGACTTAATGCCACAGGCATTCTCTACCAGTCTACCTTTGGGTTGTGTAGAGATAAGTTACTAGGTGCACTAGAAATAATTAAACAGAAATAGAAAAAAAAGAAGATTAACATTGAGTGATTGTTCACATAATACACATAAATATATAATATAATATAAGTAAAATATATATAAAAATAATATTAACATGATGTATGACACACATACAAACATACATTTTACCATACACACATACATATAGAAATAATATACATATAATTAATCATTGTTGTAATGGTTCTACAGACTTATGCACTATGTGAGCTCGTACTTTTGCCTTGAAAGAGAGGCGACTAGGTGCTATTCTGATTTCAGGAGGCAAGGCATTCCAGAGGAGGACAGATTGAATTAGAAAGGAAGAATGAACACACGCGGATGAATGAGAAGGGCATAACAGAAGAAGATTGTTTGTAGATCGGAGAGTTTTGCTATGATTGCAACATAGAAACTGAAAAGAAGAGGTCAAATAAGTAGGAGAAGTAGGTGAGTTGAGAATAGAGTAAAGGGTAGTGAGGGCGCGCAGCTGACGGCGCTGATGAATGGGGAGCCAATTCAACTCGTTACGAGAGGAGGAAACATGGTTAAATTTACGAAGATTAAAAATGAATCGAATGCAGTTATTCAGAAGTCGGTCGTATTTATTGAGGAGATCTGCATTCAGGTCGTAATAGCACACGTCACCATAATCCATGATGGGGATGACTAGGGTCTGTACTAACAAGGTTTTTGTCTCAGACGGAAGAAAATTCTTAAGGTGGTATAATGCTCTAAGCGTACCTGTAACTCTTTGACTGACGTTAGTAGCCTGCGTTTGCCAGCTGAGATTTGTATCGATAAACAGGCCCAGATCTTTAACAGAAGAACTTAAAGGTATGATCGAGCCGTTAAAAGTTATAGATCGCATTTTTTCCAATCGTTAATAATCTGCAGGTCTCTATTAACCTTAGAAATAGCCTCTGCTATGTTGTCAGTAGAAGCTTGATAGTAAAGTTGCAAGTTATCGGCATATAGATGATACGCACACTGAAGGTTTCTAGCAGTGAGATTTATAAATATTGAGAATAATAGAGGTGAGAGAATGCCACCTTGAGGCACACCAGAGTCAAGAGCACGCCAACTTGAGGAGAACTCACCGACGCGGACAGACTGCTGGCGCCCTCGAAGATATGATGAGAACCATTCCAGTGCATCAGGTGGAATCATGAGATAGGAGAGGATAGACAGAAGGATATCGTGACAAACAGTGTTAAAGGCATTTGAAAAATCTACCAAAGCCAATACGGTAACTTTGAAATTCTCAATTCCTGTCCGAATGTCACCCGTCACTTTTAGGAGAGCAGAAGTTGTACTGTGCCCAGGCCTGAATCCCGATTGAAAAGGGTAGTAAATTGTTGCGATATACGTATTGCGATAACTGCTGGTACACACAAGCCTCCAGTACTTTTGACAGAAAAGGAAGAAGGGAACGTCCCTGAATCAAGAGAAAAGTCACTATATGTGTAAGCGCAGGGAGAAGATGTTCGAGGATAGGGGTGATCATACGACGGTTAATGTTATCATTCCCCATTGCGATGGATTTAATTGAAAGAATTATCTTTTTGACTTCACTTGGTGCAACTGGAGAAAACTGAAAAGATTCTAAATTAGGGCGAGGCAACTCGGCCAAGTACTGTAAGGTAGGACATTTAATTTGTTGATCAAACTGTGGAAGTGACGTGAAGTGTAGGTTTATATCATCCAAATCAAAGCGTTTAGCGTTACGCACAAGCAAGTTACACCGATTTTTTGCAACCTTATACAGAGACCAGTTTTCATCGCACCGGTTTTTCCGAAATTTGCAGAATGCCTTGTCTCTGCGTCTCATTGCCACTCTGACATCTGCAGATATCCAGGGAGCCGGTGGACGCTTTATTTTAACATTCGCAATTGGTGCGTGTTGATCGTAGAAGTTAATTACTAAACAATTAAATAGGTTTACTTTATCGTCTACTGTAGAGGCCTCAAGCACAGACTTCTGATTTAATGTCGAAGCATCGCTGCGAAGTTTGTCTTCATCCATCCGTCCGAAACAGCGAATTTGCATAATCCGAGGGCGGAGCTTAGGAGGTTTTAAGGCATAGGACATGCTCTTTTCTTCAAAGTAAATTATATTAGTTTATATTCTGAAAACCATACAAAAAAAAACAAACTTATGTAGAATTTCAAGACACTAATGAAAAAATAAAATCCAAATTTATTTAAATCTCTAAGCCGCTAAGGTCCGTCGTTAGGGAATCAATATATTTAGTAGCCTCATACGATAAAATCTGTTTGCTATAATATGTTTGCACAAAGTGACTAATATTAATATATAATATTATAATTAATAAAAATTAATAACATATAATTGTGAGTAATTAAATCGCAATACGAATGCAATGCATGAATTATTATATACTTAAAACCCCCAAAAATATATTCTTAATAACAATATTAACATTAGGGATCAAGTGAATGACAAAATCTTCAATTCAAAAAATTGATACATAAGAGTTAAAACAATAATTTCCTTACTTTCTCATACTATATGCGATCTTATCTCATTCAGGTAATGGCTATTTTGGAAAACATTTTGAAGAATATAATCGTTTAAAATTGTTAACTGTTAAAAAACGTTAGTTCGTAACTTACACATACAGCACACAGCAGTACATCGGATATCGGTTCGACATTCCCTTCATCTCTTTATTAGAGACGGGACGACGTAAACAGAGAGGGAGCGAATGTCGAACAGATATCAGATATACAGCTGTGTGCTGTACGTGTAAGTTGGATATTTCGACAGTCAAACCTTTAAACCAATTATAATCTTTGTTAGATGTGATAAAAACGGATGACTCGTCATCATCCATCCTCATCATCCAATCGATGTCATCTGATGTTCGAACGACATCAGATTTTAGTTGTGTTTTGATACATCTGACACATGCATATTAAGTCTTAATATAAGTCTATGACACTATGCCTTGTCTGGTATTTTAAAGGAACGTGGAATAATTTTGGGTGCATTCATTTATGAATTTCGTTTAAATAGAAAAAAATAAGAAATTCTTTCGGTTCGGTGGTAAGGACATTAAATTGTGTACAGTGTAGATAGAAATTTTGACTGAGATAAAGTACCTCGATCTTAAAACATGTACTCTATGAAAAATGTCGTTCAGTATGATGCTGAAATAACGTTACCAAAATGCATGTATACTATAAAAAACCGAACAAGTTATAATATCAAAGAAGACGATGTCAACATCAATATCAGTACTCAGGTTATCAAGTTTCTAAAGGTTTATGTCACTGAAATTTACTAATTACTTGCTAACCTATTACACATTTCTCCGTTCTTATTTCATTGGTACCGAAATAGTTATATTCTTTTAACTAAAAATTCTTTTCATCAATATCTTTAGTATTAAAATTATGTTTTCTATGATTGATTTTTTTTATTACTACCATGTATTGGAAAAAAATGTATTAGCATATAAGTATTATGCTTTACTTTATTTAATATTGGTATCTTTTACAGGGGTCTAATAGAATGATGGAGTTAGAACATCGACAAGACCGATTATTACAGAAACTTGATACACTTTATGATAGAATCAAGTCTATCAGCTCTTATTGTAACATTGGGGAAATAAAATCTTCAAGTAAAGCAGTAAGTTATTTTGATTATTATAGTGAGGCTGACCTTCATTATTTGTAATCATCAGACTATAAATCATAATATCTAGTAAAATAGACTCTTGTTTGTAAATTCTGTTTATCGCTTGACTTTAACGTAGTATAGTTATTCAGCATTTCCAAAAGTCAGGGTTATTTTAATGTGATTGCTTTTCTATACTTATTGTTACAGTTACCTACACCTGAAGAAGTAGTCCTTGTTGTAAGTCCAGATAGCTTACCCTGGTACTTGAATATAATTTTGAAGGAAGCTTCCTTAGCAGTCAACATTTCCTGGCATATTCATTCTTCTGTGCCTATAGACAAAGTAGCTAAGATTAAAAACTTTGTCAGAAATCTGCATATGTCCAACAATGGCCCTAAAATCAATATAAGGCTAATATTTAAATGTGGTAAGTTTTAAAAAAATGCTTTGTTTTTCATGATATATTTCTTTATATTACATATAACTGGATTCTTTAAGCAACAGGCTTATGGTAATTTCTTTTACATATAGAGTATCATGTGTACTATAGTCAAAGTATTAAAAATAAAAAAGAATGTATCTACTTACGATTTTATGCAATACACACTGATATATTAGGGTGACATTTTTTTGGTCCCATTGTGAGCTTTTATTGGAAATACCCCAAAAAAAATTCCTGAAAGTTTGAGCCCTTAATATTAATTTAAGTCCTCGACCTAGGTGTGTGAAGATTTCCTATTGAAAATACACAAAAGCTCTGATTTTTTATTTTTAAATTTCTATAGCTCACGGCATTTCATGGCATCGCTTTGACCGAAGATGTTTTTTTCTCAGAATTGAAAGTCATCATATATAAAAACTTAATAAAATTGTAAGATTGTTATTGCCATATTGGGAATAACATTCAAGACAAAACAAAATATGTACATATGCATAATATGTATATGTATACAAGTTTTCAATAATAATAACTCTTTGTTCTCAATGTAATAGAATAGAGCCACCCCATCTCTTGCCCTGGGTGTTGTTAAATTCAACTAAGGGATTGGATTGTTATGTATCTGAGAGTATGTAAACAGTCCTAAAGTAACCAATTGATGGCAGTAGGCTTGTCCCCTATTATGTTAGTGGGACCAAACTCGTATTTGCAAAATGTTGTAGTTTTTTACAAGTTTGGCTACCCCTTATGGGATACAGGCGTGAGCATATGCATGTATGTAATAATAACTAATGTAACAATGTCTTCAGTTTCAGCTGACACTGAATTGAAGTTGTCTTCATTGGCTGTTCCTATTGTGGGAAATGTGAACATACTACGATATTTATCATTTGTGTACCCAGGCATAATACCATATGACGCTAGTGATTATCAAATAGATTATCTACTTGATGTTTGTCATCTGTTAGAGAGGACTTCAGAAAAGAACAAGGAAGCACTATACAAAAAGCTATGTTCTCAATGCAAAGAATGGATGTATGGAAATAATTTTTCTATAGTAGATATAGCAACATATAATGCATTAAAACAGTTCACTACTGTTCCTAAATATGTGCATAAGCCTTGGTTTGATAAGTGTGAGAAGCTATCTTCATAGTTATATCAATATCTATTTATTAACCTGTACCTTGTGTCTATTCAATAGATAAATAATATACATTGCATATTGTGTTTTATTAAACCATATATATTTTTTATGTTTAAATGATGTTCAGGGGAGTCCCACAGGCAGGTAGCTAATGCTATAAGAGGTTACTAAGGCTACTTTTATTTAGGAATTAGCAAGTTAATCCGCAGTGAGCATGGCTTGTATTAAGACCACTTTAAAAATAATAATAAAATTAGGTAAATCATTATATAATATTCCGAAGTCAGTTTAATGCTTTTTAATATGTTTTATATTTATCGATGAAGGGCCCAACTCTTCAACTCACTTCTTCAAAGTAGCCGCCGTAAAAGATTAAGCCACCTTTGTTATTTTTCTTCATAACTTCCAGTTACTATTTCTCTGTGGGTACATAAAGAAATAATTAAATTGGATACAAACTGATTAAAAGCAGGGCGGAAGGTTAAAGGAATGCGGGTATTTTAAAACCATTTCTCTTTAGGCCATATCAAGGGTTTTTGCTTGCCAACACAGCATAGACACAGTCCCTTGCTAGTCAGTTACAATATGCTAAGTTTTGAGCAAGGTTTTACCTGAATCCAAAGTCAAAATAGGCCCAAAAGACACTTTTGAACGTCAACATTTTTATTTAAATAGAATTGATTCTAGTTGCCCCTTCCAAAATCTAGTGTCGTATGGAGAAGAATGGGCAGGAAACTCCACCGTTACTCTTTTAAAATGTTTTGTTTAAATATAATCATTATATATAATTATAATAATACCGAAATAGGTAAAAATAATTAAAGAGGATCGAGATTCCAAATTAGTCGTGACCTTTGCTATTTCTCCATTGTGCTCCCCCGTAGAAGCTACAACAGCTGGATACTGCCCTTGTCAGCATATTTGCTTTAATGTATTAATTTTCCCTGAAGAGCCGATATTTTCATGGACAGTCGTGATACACTATGTTTGCTAGCCACGCACTAATGCTTAAAGCTTGTTAATCTGAAGTTAATGCAGAAGTTAAATAATCATATTAATATATAAAGGATGATAAGAAAATTAAGATTAAAGAAGGGACTATAATTAGAACAAAACAACTAAAAAATATTTATTCTATTTATTAAGATCAATAAAAAATATTAATAACTAATATTCAGTGATACAAAGACATCATTTTGTTCTGTCTTTGCTGTAATGGCACCTTTACCTCTATGGATCTTGTTTTGTTATGTCGAGAATATACGACAGTTGAATTATATTGATGTTTTAAAAATACATTCCAATACAGCCAAATAAATAAAATTGATATGCATACATATAAATCTGTTAAATTTAAGTACACTTGGTTTATATAGTTGTGATGAAAAACATATGATTAAGGTTGTTAAGAATAATTAAATTGCTTAAAAACGCCAACTGTTTGTTTCTATCTCATGCATTTAGTTTGTCCTA